>NW_024121155.1:13771744-14068418 GCF_016745375.1 Pimephales promelas
AACCTTATTGTAAAGTGTATAGGCTAAGAAATGTGAGGATTAAATATGATCCATCATTGTATTGCATTAGCATATGTTTAAAATTACAGAGTTTTTATTATAAAAATAACTAAGCTTTGAGCAATATCATCTTGGTATGATATTTATTATATGCTTTTTGTGCAACTCATTTATGTACATATCTATCTATCTATCTATCTATCTGTCTGTCTGTCTGTCTGTCTGTCTATATATATATATATATATATATATATATATATTATTGTGTGTGTGTGTGCACTCTAAAAAATGCTGGGTTGTTTTTAGGTCAAATTTATACATTTTTGACCCAAAATTGGGTTAAAATAACCAATCATTTTTAGTGTGTGTGTGTGTGTGTGTGTGTGTGTGTATGTTTGTTTGACTTATTTCATATTTCAGGCTTTGCAGGGTATGGCCTATTATTTTTCCGATCAATTGGCTTTGCGTACCTAAACACATACGTGCTTGAAGAATTTAGGCGTAGACTGAAACAATAAGTATCTCAGTTGAGTTTTTTTTTTTTTCTCTGCTGTTTTTGTTATGTAAAGTTAAGAGCCATGGTGCTGCGATAGGCGTTTTTGGGTTTGTCAGTTTGCGAATGGATGGAGGTAGGCCTATTTCATGTGTAATGTGGGATGATCCACGTGGGATTTAGGGATGGGTGTGTGGCAAAGGAAGTGACTCACCTCACAGAGAAATTTGGCCAACAGTCTGACAATTATTATTATCATTAGCCTATTATTCTTCAAACACTTACAGTAGGATCAGTATTACAGTAGGATCTTTAAAGCATTAAAGAGTTGTTATATATATATATATATATATATATATATATATATATATATATAGATAGCTGATCAGACAATCAGTAACACTGTACAATAAGCTTCCATTTGTTACCATCAGTTAACTATTGGTTAATACAAACTGTCAATGAAAAAATGAAGAGTTCAGATGCAAAAGCCTTTAAATGCCATTTGAAATTTTCTTCTTTAATGATGATTTTTTATCAAACTTGTATATTTAAGTTCAGTAATTTCACTTAAATGGCAATGATAATTACCTATTAGTTGTTATTTAAGTGAAATAACTGAACTTAAATATACACGTTTGATAAAAATCATCATTAAAGAAGAAAATTTCAAATGGCATTTAGAGGCTTTTGCATCTGAACTCTTCAAATACTTTTAAATTGTTGAATAATCTTAATGAGGGAGACCTCACCCCCCAAAAAATATAACGATAGCATTACTCACCCTCAAGTTGTTCCAAACCTGTAAGAATTTCTATTCTTACAGGTTTGAAAAAAATAAGTAATCAAAAATTTAGTTTTTTGGGTGAACTACCCCTTTAGTATTAATTTCATTATTTACTAATGCATTATTAAAATCAAAAGTTGTATATATTATTGGTAACACTTTACAGCAACGTCCCATTAGTTAACTTCAATTACAAATAAAAATTAGCAATACATTTGTAACAGTAGCCTATTTATTAATTGTTGTAAATATTCTTGTAGTTCATGTTAGTAAGGTCCATTAAATTATATTAACAGATAACCATTTATTTTAATAATTAATTATAGCCTAAATGTTAAAATTAACATAAACAAGATTAATATTAAGAAAAGATTAATAGGCCTACATATATTATTTTTCACTGTATCCATTTTACATAATATCAATAATATTATTCACGCCGCCTGGGAACAGTTGTAGCCAATTTTCTTTCTTTTTTTATTAACAAACGTTCATAATAAATAAAATGAAGGTTTTGAGACATGTGTCAAATAGCTACATCACCGTAAACAAATGGGAACATTTTGAAACGTGTTGCCTTGTCGTCAATCCACCACATAGCGGTATAGGCAATACTTGTGTAATAGCTAATTATAAGGACACGGATTTTAACATAAAAACAAACAAATAATACAAATCTATAGGCTAGGCTATAGCCTATTCGACATTAACATATAGATTTGACTGACTGTTAATATGTGATCCACTCGTTAAAAAGTGTGTATGCATAGCCTATAAGTGAGTGACAAAGAATCGGGTCAGGAAAAAAAAAAAAAAGAAAAAAAAGCGGAAAGTCTACCTAATTATTAAATGATTCATCCGTAAAATCGAGCCTGACTCAGCACGAGACCTCTCCAAGAGTCTAGCTCACATCCCAAGAGGTGCAGCAGGACCCCGTCCAGACCGAAACCTCGCGTGATTCACACAAACGTGAATGAAATGAACCGAACATTGCTTTGCGTTTAAAAGCATTTGAAAATCATCTTCGAGCCAGTGTAACCTGAATGCCGGGCTACTTTGACGCCTGACGTGCGCGCTTCATTATTCTCCTTTACCATGGGTGGGCGCGGCGCTGTGGTGACGACGCGCTGACACTTACCTGAACACACCTGAACCATCTCGAAGTTTGCTGACTCACCTCATTCGGTGGAAAAAGCCCTTCAAAGCAACAGCTCGATTCACTACAGCGGGACCTTTGGAGCGATTGCGAGATTATTGAAACATCGGATTCGGCAGCAGAAACGACATGGAACAGTTTGATTATAGCAGCAGAACGTTTTCAGACTCAAAAGCTGCTTGGTAAGTTAATTTGTATTTCTATCCATTGAGTTGAATTTCTCAAAAATATTATTATTTTTTTCTTTTTTAGGCTATTTATTTTTATTTTTTCTATTTTTAAATTTGGCCTACTGCCTACAATTGTCACTTTATGGGGGGGAAAGGCTTGTTCTCAGTCAGAATTAAGCCAGAAAAAAACTTCCAGTTTAATTTCTATTATTAAGTTTGTTTGTTTTTCTTTACTCTAAAACAATTCTCTAAAACCTGTTGGGTTGTTTTTAACCCAATTTTGGGTCAAATATGGACAACCCTAAACGTCCATTTAAAAGTGTGTCTAATTTAATAATGTCACCCACGGCTGGGTTTGTCCACATTTGACCCAAATTTGGTTTGAAACGTTGAAAGGTATATGCTGTGCCTAATGCCACCCACGGCTGGGTTTGTCCACATTTGACCCACATTTGGTTTGAAACGTTGAAATGTATGCTCTCAGTGCATAATCAGACAATGTCTAATTTTTCAAACATACCATTTCAGAAAACTTGTAACACAAAACAATTATCTTGATGAACTGTGATTAATCAACAGGCAAAGATGTTTTAGTGTTTAGCCTGTGTTTTTCCACAAAAAAAAGTTAATGAAGAAATGAAGATATTGCACTCTAAATTTGCATAGGCTATATATATATATATGAAGAGTTCAGATGCAAAAGCCTCTAAGTGCCATTTGAAATTTTCTTCTAGAATGATCATTTTTATCAAGCTTGTATATTTAAATTCAGTGATTTCACTTAAATGGCAATGATAATTACCTATTAATTGTTATTTAAGTGAAATTTCTGAACTTAAATATACAAGCTTGATAAAAATCATCATTAAAGAAGAAAATTTCAAATGGCATTTAGAGGCTTTTGCATCTGAACTCTTCATATATATATATATATATATATATATATATGTGTGTGTGTGTGTGTGTGTGTGTGTGTGTACATATATTGTGCTACAAGTATCACCCACACAAATTGAGAACGCATATATTATCTGTTTTTCCTTAAAATTTCTTAAATCGTCAACAAAAGATAATTTGTAAGATATTTTAAATTAAAATAATCGAATACCTTTAAAAGCAGTACCTCCTTAAACCTGTTCAATTAGGCCTATTCTTGTTTTGGAGTCACTGGTCTGATTGATTCTGTCATAATTGAAATAGAATTATTTTTTGCTTGCTACCACATAAACACTGTTTTACAGCTGTACAAATATTGTTGATTTGTTGTGAAGTTGTTCATCAGGTCTAGAGGAGATGGCGAGGTTTTCAGTTCGGAAGAGAAAATATGGCAAGATGTTGGCATAGCTGTTTGTGTTTACGGCCCTGCTATGCCTCCATATTGCCATTTTTTTTATTTCCAATGTCTTCTACGCAAAAGGAAAAACAACCCACAGTCTAAAATATCTTTTAGTTATTCTCATTGGCTGATCATGTTTATGAGTGTCTAATGTGGAAAAAAACATGTATTTAAAAGTATGTGAAATAGAATATTTAGCTGTTTTACAATGTAAAAAAAAAAAAAAACATTTTTAGAGCAATCCTTTATTTATTTATAATAATAATAAATGAATGAATAATTCAGTTCTTGTGTTATGTAACATTTTTTTTTTTACTTTTTATTGTTCTATCTAGGATTTTTTTCAGTTTTATTATGATTTTTATGGATGATGATACATTAATGATGATACTAGATGTTTAATATTATTTTATAATAATATTTATGTTTATATATATATATAATTGCATGTCAATTATAAATAAGGATGATTACAAAGTAATTGTGATTGTGTTGATTTGTTTTCTTCAAGTAAAGATCAATTTACCAATTGGTTTTACAAGCATGCAGTATTATTGTAAAAAATTTTGATAACACTTTATTTTTTATGGTCTACTTTAGACATTCTACTAACTACAAGTATCTCTCATTAGAGTATTACTAGACTGTCTGCTTAATCTGACCCTCTATTTTGATGCTCCCTCAACAGACATTCTACTGACTGTAACTTTGTATATTGTAATGTCAAATACCTATATTAAACAAACAAAAAGTTGAAAAGTGAAGATTATGCTCATTTGAACCTTTATAACACACCCAAACATGAAGCAGGCACCAGAGTAATCCTTCAGTTAAATTATTAATGGTTAGTCAGTGGTGCTGTCTTCAGCAAATGCTCACGTGAAGGGTGTATTTGGGATTAAACTCGGCTGGGAATTGGAATCTGATGGTAGAGGGAATGACTCAACTGAATTCAGTCTCAGAACCAAACTGGTTCAAACAAGACTACTCCTGCAAGGAGTAAGATGGGTGGGCCCTGGTTTGGATGGAAAATCCAGTTCTTGTTCTTGTTCAGTTCTTGCAATTATGTATGCATTCTTTTCTAAGTTTAATAGACCTATAGTCAAAACCAAATTACATTTCTGGTTGGTCTTGTATTTTAAAGAAAGAAATTAAAATTTCTGATTTCTTGTTTATAATTTGATTTTAATTTACTATTACTGATGATTTATATATACTAAATGAGAATAAGATTTTCTTGTTTGTATATAAACTTTTCTACAAGTAAAAAACGAAAAAAAACAACAATGTAAATATCAACATTATTATATCACCGTATGGCGAAGGATATCACCATTCAACTGTTTGATCGAAGAAAAGTCCAAATTTTGCTTGCTTGCTCTTTGCTGCTTACTAATCCTTAAAATATCAATTGGCCAAATCAAGAAAATTGGCAAACAAAACATTGTGCATTAAATTTCAGTTCCTCGTCTTGTCATTATTACCTCTGTGTCACCTATTACCCTCATTAGTTTCTCCCTATTTAATCCCCTTGTTTGTTGTCCTGTGTCGGTTCATTGTGTATCATACCTTGTTATACTTTGTGTGAAACAAACCATGTTGAAAGTCTTGTATAGAAAGAAGTGTTTGATCCTGTCTTAGTTGTTAGTCTGAGTATTAGTCTAATATTGTCCATCCTGCCTTGTTTTGCCCCATCGTGGGTTTTGTTTTCTGTTTTTGTCATTAATAAACCCTGTGTGAGATATTTGCTGTATGCGATTGGGTTCGTCCTTCATCCACATAACAGAATGAAACCAACCAAGAAAAACCCCAGCAGACAGCGCAACTATTTTTTCTACACTGCACTGCAGCCGTCAGACCCCAACGATGGTGGCAGACGGCCATCGCTGACAGCCTAGAAAGCAAGCTTCCTCTTCCTCCTCAGGGTAAGTTGACCCTGAGGAGCTATGTCCAGGTCGCGGAGGAGAGGAGGTTTTTCTTGCCGGCGTCAATTACTACCTCATCGCGGGTCTTAACGTCCCTCCTCCTCTCGCTGAATGAGAGAGACTGGTCAGCCGCCCGTTCCACAGAATCTTGGACAGTCTGTCTCGGAGGGAGCTGTAGGGTGCTACAAAGTCCTCATCTTCCACTACACTTCCTGTGACCCCTGAGGGTCGTCTGCTAGCCGTTGCTACACTCGGGGACCAACCCAGTACCACTGCGACTCCTGAGACACCTTCCACATCCATCAATCTTCATGGTAAGCGTGAAAGGCACCCGTCGTGGGAGTCAGCATCAGAGTCTTTCTGTCCGGAATCCTCCTCACCTGCTGTGAGATTCCCAGTTCCTGTAACGGTTCCTGCTCAACCTCCCTCTCCGATTACTAGTCTGGCCACGATCTCCACTCCACGACCCAGAAAGAAGGGAGCTTCTGGTTCTCCATCTCTACCTCCTCCTGAGTCCGCGATGGCTCTCCAACCTGCCGCTGAAGTCAAAAGTGCTATTCCTGGCCCAGATGCTGATAGCGTGTTCCTGTCTTTGCAACAGGAGACACAGTTCTTGAACCTGCTGCAGAAAGCATTGTTTCCCAGTCGGCGTTGGAGAGATCCGTTCAAGAGACTAGTACTGTTAATGTCATCTGTAGCCCCTTTTCCAAGAGACTAGTACTGTTAATGTCATCTGTAGCCCCTTTTCCACCAAAGCATTTTGAGAGCCGGTCCCCTGCACGAACCAGTTCTTTGTGTTTCGACAGCCAAAGAAGCGGTTCTCGGCCAGGAGAACTGGTTCCCAAGCGGCACCAATTCTTTGCTGGACTAGAACCGTTTTTTTACCACGTCATGCTTACGTCGGGGGCTGGGGCGTGTTTAGATGTGTTCTAAACATCTTTTCTGACCATAATAAAGGATCGCAAAGCCAAGAGAAACATTTGCAGAAACACGATGGAGTCCGCCTTCGTAATTGTTATGCTTGAAGTTAACGCAAGCGTTTCTATTTTTGTAATTTTTTCATTGAAGACATTATAAGCAAAGAAGAAAAGTCACAATACAGAACAAATAAATGGAAAGAAAAGACACAATTACAGGGGTACATAACTTATCAGAAAAAATTACATATCAAAGGAAAAGATTAAAAGACTTACATATTTCAATTGTTTTTAAAGCTTTCTTGGTACACGAGTTAGAGATAATCCGAAAGTAATGTTGTATTTGCAAGCGTTTCTAGCTAAGACGAATGGCGACGTACACAGTGGCGTAACAACGTTGTTCCCTGGGCGCTTTAGTCAGTGGAAAAACAAATAGGTTCTGAAGCGGTTGAACCAACTCCGAACCAACTTTGAACCAGCACCAGTTCCGAACCAGTTCTTTTTTTGGTGGAAAAGGGGTATGTGAGTCTTTAGTCATGTCAGCTGAAGAGAAAGCAGAGGCCGATTCCGCTGCAAAGGCTGTGATACAGTCCATATCAGTCCATCAGGAGATGCCACTCTTCATAACTGCCAGAACCCTGTCCGAATCTATCATGTCTTGTCAGAATTCTAGGTGTCTCAGTCAGTCCCATGCCTTGTCTCCAGTCCCTGTTCCAAATACTCCAGAGAGCACCGTTCCCAGACCTGTTTCCGTAAGTTCTGATCCCAAGCCTGCTGCACAGAGCATCAATCCCAAGCCCGCTGCCAACAGCTCTGATCCCCAGTCAGCTACCTTCGACGCCTCAACTGAATTTGAAGTGAGAAGCGTCGATTCCTGATCTTCCGTGATCTCTGTCCCTGTTCCAGCTCCACTATCATCTGTTACACCCCTTGTCATGTGTCCTGCACCTTCGCTAGCCATGTCCCCTGTCAGGAGTCTCATTTCGTTATCCTCTGTGTCTGAGTCTGTTGCTGCTGCTACTAATGTAGTATCCCTGTCTGTTTTCCCGGCCTCCATTGTCTCCACTAGTCCCTGGACTATTTCCCCCGTCAAGGTTCCTGTCCTGTCGCCTGCAGTACCCCGTGTGTTTCGCCGGCCACCCCTGTCATCACTAGGGATGGGTACCGAAACCCGGTATTAAACGGGCCCCGGTGCTGAATTTTGAAAGACCGCTGTATCAATAAGCTCGGACGTTATCGGTTCGGCTGTCGGTACTGGAGAAATTATTTATCATTCCTATAAAGACGTTATCTTGAACATGTTTATATCGCCAGCCTTTTCTATATATAAACTATATTTTAATTAAACCATTTGTCTGTGATGCAAATTTGAAATTCGCAGTTTAGCAGAGAGAGAGAGCGATCTCTCACGCAAAGCCACAGCACGCGCAACACGACAGCCCTGCTTAATGAGTGACAATGAGGACAGAACTAAACATTCAACGTGGTTACACTTTAGATGTGGGATATTATTGTAATATATTTTGTATTTAGGCTTCCAAAGATTATAAAAAGAAGATATTTGAGATAAAACCGTTAAAAAACAAGACGCATGATCTGTCCAGCTTAACTTCCTTTACTTCACAGCACTGCGGAGCGCTGTCAGTTCTTCCTAACGTACCTTCAGAATCAGCACGATCGGCGATTGTTGCAAAATGCTGTCTTCTACTGTTGCAAGATCAAAAAATGGCTATTAAAAACACAAAAGCCTGCGCAAGAGCCTGTTCACAAGGCGGTGCGCGCTCCGAAACGGACTGCAACGAGACAAGAAAAGTAGCCTATACTTTGGGCTTCGTGTGTCCTCCTTAACTATCAAATATACATACAAATGTCAAAATGACCAGCTCTGAGATTCGCTTAAACACAGTTTATTCACTTAAACACAATTATGTCTTAAATGGACGTAAATAATAGGGAGAAATTGATGGTGCTTCAGTTACCGGTTACCGATTAGATTTGCTCTCGGTCTTAAAGGGGCAGCAGTCTAATAGCCTAAACCTGCTGACGATTCAGCCATTAATACAAATCAAACAACAAAAGGCAGAGAAAATCACTCACAGCTTTTGAATAAGTAACTTTAGATTTAATAAGCATTAATCTATCTATGACTATACTATACAGTGCTATTTTATATTTGATTACTAAATTAGGTTTCTTTTCAAACAGAAACAATTACCTGAAAAGATATGTTAGTACACCTTCCTGAAATTAAAGCACTTTTGTATATAATTTGTATCTTTGATTGATTTTATTCTTGTGTTTGTACTTGTTTTTTTCTTATGTGTTCTTTTTGTATATAAAACAAAAAAGCCTGCACATTGCTGCATAACAAAAATATATTTTTCTTCGTTTTGCTTTTTCTATTTTACATTTCAAAATATAGAGTTTAATTATGTTCTTAATTCTTAAAAAAAAAAAAAAAAAAAAAAAAAAAGAACCGATAAGAATACCGTTAAAGTACCGGATCGATAAGCGGTATCGGTAAGAGTAGTAATACCGATAAAACCTTAACGATACCCATCCCTAGTCATCACTAAACCCCAGTCTGTTTCCCCGATCGCCCCTGTCTCCGCAAGACACCAGGCTTTTTCTTCACCTTGTGTGTCTTCGTCCAAGCTTGCCCGGATTCCTCGTCCCAAGTCTGTCACCTGTTCGCCTCATTCCTATTTAATCCCCTTGTGTTTGCGGTCCTGTGTCGGTCCATTGTGTATCATACCTTGTCATACTTTGTGTGAAACAAACCGTGAGTAATCTGTTGAAAGTCTCTTCTAGAAAGAAGTGTTTGATCCTGTCTTAGTTGTTAGTTTACAGTCTGAGTATTAGTCTAGAATTGTCTATCCTGCCTTGTTTTGCCCCATTGTGGGTTTTGTTTTCTGTTTCGTTTTCAAACCCTGTGTGAGTTATTTGCTGCCTGCGATTGGGTTTGTCCTCATTAAGGTCAGATGCTAATGCTACAAATTCATCAACATACTATTTTTCATAACCACTCATTCACATAAGTTATTATGCTGAACTATGATGGGCTGTTAGGGGTCATTTTTTGCGGATAAGTTAACATCAATGCAAAAATGTCAAATAGGTAGTTTTGATCAAACATTTTGATCAAATGATTGAGTTATGGTGTTCTTGTTGCTCCCTCATTAGTCTATCTATCTTTAAGGAAGAGGTCTTCAACGTTTTTCAGGACAAGGAGCCCAGAGACATCGAGCAGAGACCCTGATACAAAATGTGTCAAAGGGCTAAACCAACCAGGAATTTAGCGAGAGGAATTTCACCTCAGATTAATTCAAATTCATAAATTTGAACATGAGATTAGAGCAAGGATCATAAACTGCGTGATTTGGAAGTGACCTCAGTCTTCATTGCGTGTCTACATGTGATTCACTCTTCAATTATCTCTGAAAGTCTTCACAAAGCTAAGCTAAGTTCCTTTTTAATGCTCATTGCTAAAAGCTAGGCAACATGCCTGTTGCTGATGCTATCTGTGTGGTTTGGGCTTATCTAACTTAGTAGTTTTCATTAAAATGCTCTTGCTAGGCTTATACGATCATTTTGGGCTATGTATGTTAGGGGAGAGCCGGGACAGTTGAAACACTTTTTAGATAAACATCGTTTTCAAAGATAAGTTTACAGATAGATTGCAACAACTCGCATATATGTTCTCTTATATGATGTGTTATAGAATGATTTAAGTAAAATTTGATTTTGATCGGTAGTTGTGCTTTGTTTCCATCGTCTTCTTTTCAATGAACGATATATGTATTCTTTATATAACTGCTTGCATACATCATTCTTTATTCTTTCAAGTAGACATATTTATTTGTATGAATTAAATATAATTAATCCTTATTAAAGCTATTAACAAACAGTGAATGCTTTTCTCTTTTTCTTTTGTCGCTTGAATATATAATATTAGGTTTTTTACCCACTGTCACTTTAAGACATCGGATCATGTCCAATGACATGCGGATCCAATTGCACTGATGCACATCTGATACACTCACAACTGTTTAATTAAGACATAACCGACATAGTTTACATGAATACTCTCCAAAACGGACATTTAGACATAATGTTGTGTGTATTTGTCCATTCAGACACGAAAGAGAACACCATTCAGTACTCGCACGCTGTATAGGTGTCTATGTGCATGGCTGGGCGTCGGGTGTGAGCGGACAGAAATCCTTTTCTGCATCATCAATCTTATTCAGATCCATATGCATAACTTACTCTACGACTCTTTCTCCCAGACATTGACATTTTTTAACGTTTTATGAGACCGCTGGGTAGATCAGCACGTTACAGTACAAATGTGCGCATCCAACACTATCTCACGACCAATTCGTACGAATTCGACGCATGATTAAAAAGTGGCTAATTCGTACTAATTCGTACGACCTCACTCGTACTAATTTGTACGATTTGTCTATACCCACGTGATGGTTAGGTTTAGGGGCGGGGTCAGGGGTAGGTCATTCGTACGAATTCATACGAATTGGCCAATTCGTAAAATATGTACGATTTAGCAAAATCGTATTAATTCGTACGAGTGAGGTCGTATGAATTGTTACGAATTAGCCACTTTTTAATCATTCGTCGAATTTGTACGACTTGGTCGTGAGATCGGGTTGGCGCATCTACCACACATGCAGGACATCAGTTCTGATTGGATCGCTTCCCAAATCGTCCCTATATAACATTTTCGTCTAGTTTTTATTCGTTGACGAAAATGTCAATAGATTTTCGCCATAGTTTTTGTCATTCAAAACTAGGTTTTATTTAGTTATCGTCTCGTTTTCGTCTGTGAAAAAATGTTGTTGACGAATAATTTTCATCATCATTTTCGTCCAATGTGTTCCCATACACTGGACCGCAATGGTGGCTTGATAATTTCTCGCTCGTCGGCTTCTCCTTGTCATCCGCCATGTTATGTTTTGTTGTCTTTGCGCTGCTGCTGGTGTGTGGCGATAACGTCACAGATAGGCAGGCTGAATCGATTAAAGTTTAACGTCTTTATCATTAAAACTAAAGTTCTAAGAAAAAACATCCATATAAAGTCTGATGTGCTTAAATTCAATGCGTTATTTACTAGCATCGATACAAGTAAAGTCAAATATACTGTATTTATACAGTGCTTTTCACAATAAAGATTGTATCAAAGCTGCTTCGCAGTATCAATCAAAACAGCTTAACAGCGTTTGTTTATTACTGGAAAAAAGACATCCAAGTTTGGAAGAGCAGATCTATGGTATGATAGGTCATTTAATTTGAATATCCCAACTGAGAAAGCCAAAGGCAACAGTGGCAAGGAACCGAAAAACTCCATTAATTGACCCGATGGTGTCCTAAAACTCCATCAGATGACCCCATGGAGAAAAAAAAAAACCTTGGGAGATCCCAGGCTCAGTCGGGGGTCAGTTCTCCTCTGGCGTTTATGAACTAGAGGCCAAATTTACAGTAACTATAAGATATAAAATGTATATGAATGCCTGGCTAAATAAATGTGTCTTTAGTCTAATTTTAAACAGGGAGAGCGAGTCTGAGCAACGAACAAAATCAGGGAGGCTATTCCAGAGCTTCGGAGCTAAATGTGAAAATGCTCTCCCTCCTTTGGTGGATAAGGATATCCTAGGAATGACCAGAAGTCTTGAATTTAGTGATCTTAAAGAGCGCGATGGATTGTGGGGCGATAGAAGATCCGTTAAATAGAATGGAGCTAAACCATTTAGAGCTTTAAAAGTCAAAAGCAATACCTTGTAATTAATACGGAACTTTATAGGTAACCAATGAAGTGATGATAGAATCGGTTTTATATAGGCCCTTGAAAAAATAAATACTGTAAATGCAAGACACCAAGGTTCTTGAATATTATTAATGATTAACACTGAATTTGCATATCATTATATTCTGATAATTGTACATAAAAACGTTAAATCTCTGTGTAGAGGGCATTTACAAAAATCCCACACTTTTTTGGGATTCTCTTATAATTAATTAAGATTTTTTCCTGATGTACATTAAACTCACCTGTATGGAGGCCCTAAGGGGATATGGTGACAAAAATATGAATAGGAAGGAAAAAAAATAAAATAACTTTTTATCTTTTACATAAAAGATAACTTGTTTGTTTTCACTAATGGGTAAGTTAAATGCAACCTCGACATTTAACATCAGCTTAGAGGAGCTACAACCATGTCTTTGTGCAATTACAGGCCTGTGTGAGTGACTTCACAAATTCTCTTCTTCTTGATGGCATACACCACAAGCATATACAGGTTTTCTTTCTTTTTTTTTTTCTTTCTTTCTTTTTTTACAGAGTAAAAAAGTGAAGTGAGTGTCTTTGGATCTGACCGCAGTAGGAAAGAATCTGTGAAATGAAACTCAGAGGCTCTGCAGAGTGTGCAAATGTTTTATGCGTGTCAGTGTATAACTTAATAAGAACACACATCTGAGCGGCAGGCTCATAGGATCATATGAATTCAGAATAAATGGCATGATTAAGAGTGGATAAGTGCTGAGATCTGCTGTGTGTGTTTGAGGTAAAAAAATAATAATTGTTGCATTTTATGTTGCAAATATCACGTCCCTCTCTGTCCTACAAAAGTATGTTTCCTACAGACACATCAATCAGTCAATCCTAACCACAGGTACAACTGATTTTAATAATTGATTGTACAAACCGGTAGCACTTTACAATAAGCTTCCATTTGGTAACATTAGCTAATAACTACATTAGTTAACATGAACTCACAATGAGAAATACTTCTAAACAATGTATTAATCTCAGTTAATGTTGATTTGGTAACACTTTTATCTAAAAGTTTAAAACATTAATAGACTATATAGAAATAGTGAGTTCTTCATTCATTGTTCCTGAAAATAATGCTTTGTTAACAACTTATTAGTAAATAATCCTCACTTCAGATTAGATCAGTGAAAATGACATTACAAGTGCTTTAAACTAACCTTTATTAGACATTAATTGCATTCATATTCAGTGTTTCTTAAAATGTTTACAAATACATAAAGCACACGCAGACACACACATTGACTTTCCATGTTTTATAGGGACTTAAATATGGAATTTATGGAAACATTTCCATATTTCAATAGGGACTGAAATATGGACTGAAAGATGGAATTTATTCTTTCCCCTAAACCGACTCCTAATCCTGACACTGTTCGTTACAGTGACAACGAATGAAGAACTTTGTATATGTGCATAAACTATTAATTAACTATTTACAAATGATTTGTAAATACTTTATTACACTATACTTATTATAAAGTGATACCGTTCATTTAAACATTTACTAATACATTATTAAAATCAAGTTTGTATCTGTTAATATTTAATGGACCAGCTAGCATGAACTAACAATGAACAGTTGTATTTTTTATTATTATTTTTTTTTTAAACAAATGTTAAGATAACTAACACTTAAGATCGGGGTCCAATTCTCACTATTAACAATGACTTTTGACTTAATTACTAATTATGAATTTTAGTTGTTAGGTAGTTGTTAAGTTTAGGTATTGGATATGTAGAATGTGGTCATGCAGAATAAGACATTAATATGTGCTTTTATAATCCTAGCAATATCATGCTAATAAGCAATAGAGCAATTGAGAATTAAACCCCTAAACTAAAGCGTTACCAGAAATACTTAAGCAAATGTATTGCTTAATGTGTTAATGGGGCATTATTGTAAAGGGTCACCTGCAAATCTATAAAACAGAAAATATGACTTACAGTATAAATACACTTGAGCCTTATTGACAGAAAAGGTTGGGAAACACGGCTCTAAAGTGCATGACATTTTATCCTGAGATACAAAAGAAAAAAATCAATGCATATGGTCTTTCAATAAGTACAACTGACAACTAGAAAATAAATTGACAATAAAGCTGAAATTTCTCTCCGTTGTTCCTCTAATAAACCCAAAATCACAAAAAATATTGCTATATCAGTATATTGCTACAGTACACAATGCAATTTTACATATATAATCGTAGAATGACAAAAATATAATGTTTGTGGAAGTAAGTCATCAGTAAAAATATGGAGTATTTAATGTTACGCAGTGCAAATTAAGCAGAAATTTCATTATAAATTCTTTGGATAAAAATATTGTATAAAAACGACCCCTGAGTTTTCCTGAAGGTTTTCTCTCTATATTTGGTAGGATGTTTTAAACTAAATAATCTTGATAGCCTACATGATGTAAAATAAAAATGTAATAAAGTGCCTGTAACTGCTGATTTCTGCTGATTGATATTTGATTTATGTTGCTGATATTTGTATTTCATCACTCAGATCCACAACGTTCTCAAACACCCCGTCCTCTTCATCACGCTGCTGCCGCGCAAAATTCACAAAAACCTGAGAGAAACAGAGAGAAACGTATCAACTGAGGTCGAAAAAAATGAACGGCTTCTGTCATGATCTCAGTGTCCTTATCATAAACTAAAACAAACTATTTATACATTAATACAACATTTCTGTAAATTGAAATAAAAAATAATAATGAAATATAAATATTAGTGGAATCAATTCTGTGAAGTGAAAGTCACTGAGAAATTTGTTTTGGTTTTTTATTTTATTTTATTGCACAACCTCAATTTAGCAGCAATGCCCTGGTGAGAGAAAAAGTTAGTAACCCATCAAGAGTCAGCTTTAACTGGGTCTTGCCATCGTGCTCACAGTTGCCAGCAATATTGGCATGTGATTGATTTCTCACAAGACGTCGGATGGCGGTAAAAGACCTGCTGCATATGAACACCAGATGAAATGGACTCGGATAGATCAGGAAGTGTTAGGGATCAGAATCAGAGTTATAAATATTGTGCTAATTTTTGAGTATAACGTTAACGGATAGTCTGGACTTCCAGGGTCTAAAGTGTCTTTTCTGGATATATTAGCTGTTATTACAAGAAAAAAACTGTATAAGCAGAAACTGCAGATAATATCTAAGATAAATTAAAGCATTTTACACTGACAGGACGGCCAAATGATGAGTAACTGACTGGAGTCGATGAGTGTTTAATGTAAAGTCTGTGGTGAGTTGAAGAGAAGCTGGAGGCCCGGGAAAAGAGATGTCAACTGTGTCAGTCAAATACATGCATGCTTAGTACTTTCCCGTAAAAAAGAAGACATAAATAGGGCAGTAAAGCACAAAAGAGAACTTGATTCGGTGCTGAACGATGTCAGACTGGCTGCAGATTTAGGCTTATTGTACTTGATCAGTCAAATACATGCATTATTATGTAAAAATGTCTATCTTGTCAGTTATATCTTGAGTGAACAAACAGTTTTGGTTGAAAAAAAAGAAAAAAAAAAAGAATAACTTTTAGAATGTGTGTCAGTATTGAATCTACTCATTACTGGAGGTCTTAAAGTGAAAATGATGATAATAATAATAATAATATATATCATTAATGTTAATCAACACAAACAGAAAAAAAAAACGGTACTTGAAGCACTGGTTGTATACCTATTGTCATTTGATTCTTTATTCGTATTTTATGTATTTTATTACTGACTGCTTACTTGATTACTTAAGAACTTTTGAATTATATTAGGTTGATAGTTAGATTTATTACATCGTTAGATAGACTAGCCTAGCTAGCTATATCTAATAGCCTAAACATTATTCTTTTTTTTTTTCAGATTTATGAAGACTGGATAAGGCTGTGCTCCACACTCAATATCCCCCTTTCCAAGTCTGAAAAAATTTGGATTAGACAAAAATAAACACAATTTATGCATTTTGTTTGTCCTTTGTGTCATGTATGACTATTGTGCATCTAACATAATACATAATATGTTAAATATGGCATTTTGTGAAAAAGAAGTGCGCTTAATTGTAAAGAATGTACAGTTGTAATGTGGTTGGAACAGCATGGGGGTGAGTAATTAATGACTTAATTTTCATTTTTGGGTGAACTAACCCTTTAATGTTTAAATCAGAGATCTAATCCTCATATGTCAGGTGTGTGAGTGTGTTACCTGGTCCAGTGTGGTCTGTGAAACAGAGTAATCCTCCACGCGCAGCATCTGCTGGTGTTTGGTGAGCTGGCTGAAGATGTGCGCCAGGGTTCCCTCTCCCTGCGGTATCTGGTACTGCAGTGTGTTGTGATGTTTCTCTTTCAAAGTGCTGCCAGGAAACGTGTCCCGCACAAATGACTCCACCACGCATATGTCGGTCTGATCGGCACACACACGAACGATCAGTGTGTAACCTTCCCCGAACCTACAACACACGAGGATGGAGTCAAAGCATTAACTTTATTCACAACATGGAATCAAATAACATGGTATCTATCAAAAATCATTTCATGCAGGTTCAACAAAAGTTCCTGGGATGTGCCTGCTCAAGGTCTGATAAAGCAGGACTTTTTTTTTTTTTTTTTTAACATTTACGTTCTGTATGGATGTGTTCAAAGCTGAACTCTGCAAACAAACGTAGACATCTCACAATGCAGACTTTTTTTCTTCAAAGCATTGTGAGCATTCACTTCTTATTTTAAGTGTATATATCCCAATTTTGTGCTAATATTTGTGGTAATAACAATTTGGTAGTTTTTCCTCAGAACCGCGAGTTTATATCTCACAATTATGACTTTCATTTTTGGAATTCTAAGTTAACGTCTCGCAACTACGACTATTATCTTCTGAATTCTGAGTTGGCATCTCACACTTCTGACTTTTATTCTCGAAATTCTAGGTTACCATCTTTGCAATTATGACGTTTTCCTCAGAACTGTGAGTTGATCCTGTAATACATAAAACTAGGCTTCCTTTAAAAGAGAAATCAGTCAGAATTGAAAGATATCATCAGAAATGCAAGCTGATGGCTCAATATTGTGAGAAATAAATAATTGTAATAAACTAACAATTTTTGTTAAAAAAAAGCCTAATTACGAGATGTAATCTCAAAATGACTAGAAATAAAAAGAAACAAAAAGAATTGTGAGATAAGAAGTTTCAAGAAATAGTCGCAATTACTTTTTTTTTTTAATTTTGTAGTCTAAAATGACTTCCATTTATGGCTTTAGAAAACATATTCTTAAATTATTCTCAAATGATACTGTCTATGTAGACAGTATCATTTGAGAATAATTTGCTGATAATTTACTCACCCCCATGTCATCCAAGATATCCATGTCATTCTTTCTTCAGTCGAAAAGAAATTAAGGTTTTTGATGAAAGAATTCCAGGATTTTTCTCCATATAATGCACTTTACTGGGCACCAAACGGTTCAAGGTCCAAAAGACAGTTTCAGTGCATACTGTAAACAATTTAAACAATTCCAGGCTTTAAACAATTCCAGACTTCGAATAAGGGTCTTATCAAGCGAAACGATCGCTCATTTAAAAAAACAAAGTTTAAGTTTTATAAGCTCAAATGCTCGCCTTGCTCTGTTCTGTGATGCGCGTTGGTGACTCTCCTGTTCGAACTCGTTCATCAAAATGAACAAATCTGTTTTGTGTCATTTAGTTCATTCAACAAACGAAATGAACGAATTGAGTCGGGAAAAGATTCGTAATTTTCATGAATTAGTTCGAACAGGAGAGTCACACAAAACAAAGCAAGGCGACCATTTGAGCTTTGTTTTTTTTTTGTTTTTTTTTAAATGAGCGATCGGTTCGCTTGATAAGACCCTTATTCATTGTCTGGAATCGTTTAAAGCCCTTTGAACAGTTTGCAGTTTGCACTGAAACTGTCTTTTGGACCTTGAACCGTTCGGTTACCAGTAACCTGCATTATACGGAGAAAAATCCTGGAATGTTTTCATCAAAACCTTAATTCGACTGAAGAAAGAATGACATGGACATCTTGGATGACATGGGGGTGAGTAAATTATCAGCAAAAGTTTTTTTTTTTTTTTTTTTAAAGTGAACTAATCCTTTAAAACATGGCAACTTTTTTTCAACATCCCTCCTGTTCCATTGCATAAAAGAAATAGTCATATGGGTTTGCAGTGTCACACATGCTCCTCTAGCGCATCAGAGAGAAACAGGGTCTACATTTTAATCCTTCAAAACAGTGAATCTGTGAAAAGTAGAAGCAGATTTATAGTCTGTGTTGAGTGTGCAGCAGTAGATTGTTGCAAAATGTCAGTGGCCTTATAAAACCTTCCTCCACTCTTAACATCACTGACGTACATTAAAGCACTCTGTTCTTTAACAAGAACGATGAAAGCACTAGACACAAACATCTAAGATCAATACACACACACACAGACAGACGGTGTGAATTGTATGAAAAACTCACTCACTAAACACGGTGACTCTAGTAATGGAGCGATTTGATTGGTGACTGACAGGCTTACAGGTGCTTTTATTGGACAGTTGTTTAATTGTGTTTGTTTTGGAGTGTGTTTACTCTAGGGTTTGTGTTTATGAACACACTCAGCATTAATATGATTTTATCGGAGTAACCACTCGCTCTCAAAATAATAAAATAAAAGCACACTATGACAATGGCTGGTCTGTGTCTGTGTGTTTGTGCTACACGGGAGTGTTTCAGCTTTATGTGAAGAGAAGTTTTTGGCCATTTTTAGTGAGATTCCTTAATGCTCATTTGGCGGATTACGGGAAGTGAACATCATATATTGTTCCAAAAGAATAAATGTAGCCATCAGTCATTGTGCACATCAGTACAACATCATGTAGGGATTGGGAAAGACTGTTTTAGGACAAATACATATTGTATATTACACCAATTTATTTTAATAATAAACAAACAGTCATTTGTCATTAAATATACCACTTTGAGAATGACAGTCTGTATTACTAAAATTATAATCGAATTAATGTAATATATAGTCATTCTTCAATTATGGGCTCTTGATATAAAATATATGAAATCTTGAAATTAAATTTCTTAAAACTATGTTTAAAATATTTACCAGTATTGATGAATAAAGATATATTTCATTATTGTCTCTCTCTTGATCAACATTCAAGTGAAATATGATTAAATGTTCGAGGGTATTTTTTATATGTGTATTGGTAACAAAATTACCTTTTTTTTAAATCAAAATATCAAAATCAGCTCTCAAAATCTAATATTTAAACTATAATGACACTACCGTTCAAAATTCTGGATTACAGTAAGATTTGAAAGAAAATTAATATTCTTATTTAAGCAAAGACACATTCAATTGATAAAAAGTGCCAGTAAAGACAATTATAATGTTACAAAAGACATTTATAATGTCCAGTTTCAAATTCTTTTCCTCAACAAAATCATGATTTCCACAGAAATATGAAGCCGCACTGTTTTCAACATTCATAATAAAGGAATAATAGACGTCTCAGACGCTTTGTCCACATTTTTTTAAAGTCTATGGTTACTCACTGTAACCACTGATTAGTTATGTGACAACGCATTCTCACCCCAAGGCGTCACCTTTGACCATGCTTCAATATTTGACGTTTTAGGCGCCCTTTAGCGTCACTTACATGACGCGATCCTACGGCGTCATCTAACTGACGCTAAAGGAAAGCGTCAGTTAGAGGACGCGGTTAGGTTTAGGTGTGGGGGTAGGGTACACGCGATCCTAGGGCGTCATCTTACTGACGCTAAAGGGCGCCTAAAGCGTCAGATATTGAAGCATATCCAAATGCTTCCCAAGGCGTCAGTTAAGTGACGCCTTGGGGGTGAGAATGGGCTGTATGTGATGTTGATTAGTTTGATCTGTATACCCAGTGTTTTGTTCAGTTCTTGGTCTGTTCTCGTCTTATTGTGTTTGCTTGCTCTGTTGGTTCAAGACTGTGATTACAGAGTATTTTGTTTTGAATAATAAAGAGACGACTGCAGTGATTCAATCATGCATTTTTATTTCATTTTGCTGCAACCAGACGTGACGGCAATGATATTTCACAATATACTGTTACTATTGAGCTCACAAATGGAGCCTTGACAATTTGGAGAAGCCAAATTTTGAACTTTACAGTTTATGTGTAGTATAATAAGATTTTGACTTGCTAACAAAACAAGTTTATATTATTTTAAATAAAATGAAACAGAATATGTCATCTCATCTTCAAACTGTCCCCTGTATTAGTTTTTTTAATTTTATTTTTTTTAAACGAGGGTGGGAAGAGCAAGACGAGTATAACTCATCCACTTACAGCACCTACAGCACACTCACTATAAAGAGGAATCAACATTAAAATGTCAGCGGAGACAAAGACAAAGTTGCCCTCACTTTGCTGTATCAATCATGTGAAGAGTGGAGACAATAAAGAGCTTAGATCAGCACTCAAACAGCAGCACTGACACCAACAACAAGGATTGCTTTAGGAAATACACGTATATAGCAAATATTCTAGTGGTCGAGTGATATGAATTTTTGATGGTTGATGTTGTAAGACTGATGCCGAACTGTCTGGACCAAGAGAGGACTACTCTGAGAAAACAATGGAAATTAACATTTGAACTCTCTCTTGCAAAACTAAAATAAAATGGAGTCAGATACAAGTAAATTGGAATTACAACTAATTTACTCTGAAAAGACAGAACACGCATTACTCCTTCACCTGCTTATCGGAAACAGTTGTTGGTCTTACAATACTTTTAAATCATTTTTTATTCTTAGTTAGTGCTACACTCTAAACAATGCTGGGTTGTTTTAACCCAAATTTGGGTCAAATATGGACAACCCAAATGTTGGGTTAAAAATGTCATTTAAAATTTTAACCTAACTTCAACTTTCGCTTTCAACTGTAAATGTTTTGATTACATTTTTAACTCAACGTTTGGGTTTGTCAATATTTGACCCAAATTTGGGTTGAAACAACCCAGCATTTTTTTAGAGTGTAATTTCAACATTTACTAATACATGATTAGCTCATGTTTGTAAATATTATTTAATGAACCTGAGCTAACATAAACTAAAAATGTACAGTAGCAGTTGATTTTTTTTAATTAACTGTCAACAAAGATTATTAAACACTATGACAAATGTAATGTCCATTGTTAGTTAATGAATTTATGGTTAATTTGTAGTTAATATACTGTAGTCTATACATTGTTAGTATAAAAACCATTAGTCCCATGGTAAAAATAACCGTGATTTTAATGGTAAAATACTGTAAAAATGCTACAGTGCAAAACTGTTAATTGGTAAACAGAAAGTTTCCGTACTATACACGGTAATTAACTGTGATATAATTGTACAGTAAAATTCCGTTAAATTTATTTTTGAAAGTGAAAAAGAACAAATCACTGTATAATTTACAGTGAAAAACCGTAAATTATCATTCCCACAGTTCCCTGTGTGACACTTCACATTTTATGTATTTTTGTTGAAATAACTATGGTTCCTCATAGTTTTATTTACTTTTTTTTTCTAATCAGTTATGTTCATTAGGGTTATATGTTACATTTAATGTTGTTAAATTAATGTTTATTGCATTTTTTAATTTCATGTGTGTTACCATGATGGTGCTTAATGTTTGTGTGAATGATATTGTGGAGCTTCTTTAATTAAGTATTGCTTTATAAGTATTGCAAATATAAGTATTCACTTGTGATGAGCTGTGATTGCTCATGTAACTTTCATCACTGCTGTGATGATTGTTGGTTGTCAGTGTATTACACTATGGTCTAAAACAGATATCAATACATCAATAAGTTGGTAAATCCACATTTTATCAGAAAATAAATTACGGTGTATTACTGTAAATTTTAAGTTAAGTCTGTAAAACCATTAACGTTCCTACCGTATTTTTAACGGTAAAGTTCTGGCAACCACAGCTGCCGGACTTTTTCCGTAAAATTTACGGTTTATTTTTTACAGTGCATATGTTGCACAACATATGGTAACATAAATTGTGTGTGATTAAGGAAAACTGAATATGAATTCAATTCATGTCTAATAAGAGTTGGTTTAAAGTTGGTTTTAATTAATGAAATTTTCCCATTTTCAAGTGAAAACTAGGCTATTTACTCCTAATAATCAATTAACATTTCTTTTCTATAAGCTAAATAAATAATAATAATTTATGTTAATTACAGTGACAAATAATAAAGAACCCACTATTTGTATATAATGTAGAGAATACACTAACTTTGAACCAACTATAAAAATTGTTAATTATTTGTAAGTAATTTATACCTGTATACTTGTTATAAAGGTGTTACCAAAATGCATACATAAATAAATAATTTGAACTTTGATTAAAAATATATCAATGCATATAAAATAAAATAAAAAAGCAAATATGATAATATTATCGCCCTTGGCAATAATGTAGAGAAATGTATTCCTAAATGCTGTTCATGTCAAATACATCCAGTTATATTTACTAAAGAACATCATGCACTGAAAACCTTCAACGTGTGCAACTCAAGCGTTGTCTGTGTTTGACGACATGAAGTGAAGTGTGTTTCCTGCTGAGTGTGTAGAGAGAAGTGAACACTGTGACCCGTAAACGCAGCGTGAGTGACGGCGTCCTACAGATGGCAGCAGAAACACACCGCAGGAGGAAGAACACGATGAAGAAAGGGGAAGCGACAGAACAGGGGAAGGACTAAATAAAGAATGGCTGCAGACGGAGAGAGAATCGTTGGCTGACGGAGAGGTGTAGATCTTGTCCCACTGCTTTGCTCCATTAGACGGCACAGAAAGAAAAGATAAAGGAGAGAGAGGGAGGAGGTCGATCAAGGGAGCAGCTCTTAATTGCCTCTTCACTCATTAATGCCCACACCTCCACAATCATTAATTACAACAAAGACGACGAGAGAGCAGCTAAATTCAGACACATAATAAATGTAAGGCCTGAATTATGTTGGTATTTTAACTTTTGAATGATTCATTTAATAAATATGGAAATGTATTATGAATATTAATATTATCAGGACAGTTTGTGCTGAATACTCTGCCATTCAAATGTTTGTAGTCAGTAATATTTGCAATGTTTGCAAGTCTCTTATGTTGACCAACTTTTCAATTTTAATTAAAGTAAAAGCATATTAAATTATAAAATGCTATTAAAATTATAAATTATTAAATGCTATTAAAATTATAAATTATAAAATGTTATTAAAAAACACCAATTCTGTTAGTTGGTTGCCTTATTTCTCTAATGTTTGATTACAAAATTTTTGATTACAAAATTCCTGATAAATTTCATAAAATGGATCAAATAGTCATGAAACTGTTTTTGACAGTTAGAAACGGTATTGCGTTGAATACTTTCAGAAATTTTTGTTTTGGAAAAATGCAACAAAATGACCAACCACCGACGGTTATGCATAAAAGTGCATAAAAAATAAAATAAAATAAAAATAGGCAAAGTCCTTGAACATGGAAAGCAATATAAATAATATTAAATTTTGGAAGCAAGTCAAGTTTAATTATATTTCCCCACAAAGATAAATGTTTCATCGTATCCTGCTCTGCAATTTGAGAAGACTGTGGGACAAGAGCAGGACAGAGCCCATTAAGCACAGCACGCTAACCGTTGCAGCTCTTAACAAAAGTAATTCATATTTAACATTAAAAACAATGTTCTAGAACTTTTGTCATGAACTCCCTTCCCCTTTCTCTTTCTCTCTCTCTCACACACACACACCAGATGTATTTACTTCAATTATTGTTATTAACCTAAATATTAAACTAATGTTTTAAGTACACTATAAATGAACTGGTTCTATGCCATTATTTTGACATTCAAACAGAAAAAGACTAAGAGATATCTTATTCTTTAAAAAACTACATAGCAATGAAAGGATTAAACTACAAGCCATCAAGAGTGTAAAATAGACTCTCAAAAACACACAGAGGTAGGAGTGAGATCTGGAACTGTTGTAAACTGTTTACTAGTCAGTTAAGCAAGAAAAATTGACATTTTAAATAAAATCTAAATTGTGACAAAGTTGTGTTTTTTGGAGCAGTAGTTAAAAATGCAGAGGTTGATTTAAAAAAAAAGCACATTCAAACAAAAATAGCCGACTTCCTGTTGGTCGGAGCTAATGACTGTAAATTAGAAAGTTGTCTGGCTCTATGAGAACAACATATATACTGAGTTTAGTGACTGTAGGTAAACAACCCCCAACTTCTTTTTGGTCAAAAAAGGGAAACAAGAAGTGTGTTATAACTTCTACAAAAATTGTGAAGAGATATCTTGAATTAAGTTTATTTTAGAATGGTTTATTTGAATTCAATTAAGTGCATTTTATCAATCCATTTTTGATTCCACATGTTAGTCAATTAAATTCAAATTCACACTCTTGAATAGAAAATCAAAAGGGAGCCTTAAAGGGTTAGTTCACCCAAAAATGAAAATTAAGTCATTAATTACTCACCCCCATGCTGTACCAACCCCGTAAGACCTTCGTTCGTCTTCGGAACACAAATTAAGATATTTTTGATTAAATTTGAGAGCTGTACTACCACATTGGCTCCTAAGGGACTACCTCTTGACGGCCCAGAAAGTCAATGAAGAAAATGTTTAAATATCCCAAGTGACTACCGTGGCTCAACTATAAGTTTATCAAGCGACGTGAATACTTTTTGTGCGAAAAAACAAACAAAAATAACGAGTTTATTCGACTATTTCTTTTCTTCCTTGTAGGCCAGAAACGAGATTTCTCGCATGCGCGAGAATTGCGATCTGCTTACACCAGCTTACACTACTTCTGACCGCAATTTTCGCGCATGCGTCGTGGAAATCTAAGGAAATCTCGTTTCTGGCCTACAAGGAAGAAAAGAAATAGTCGAATAAACTCGTTATTTTTGTTTGTTTTTTCGCACAAAAAGTATTTGCGTCGCTTGATAAACATATAGTTGAGCCACGGTAGTCACTTGGGATATTTAAACATTTTCTTCATTGACTTTCTGGGCCGTCAAGAGGCAGTCCCTTAGGCAGCCAATGTGGTAGTTATACAGCTCTCAAATTTAATCAAAAATATCTTCATTTGTGTTCCGAAGACGAACGAAGGTCTTACGGGGTTGGTACAGCATGGGGGTGAGTAATTAATGATTTAATTTTCATTTTTGGGTGAACTAACCCTTTAATTTCTCAAATTCAGAATTTTGTCCAACCTGGCACACACACATACACACACACACACTGGGTTCCGATGTTTTATGGGGACATTCCATAGGCATAATACTAAGGCTCCTAAACCTATCACAAAAAAACTTTTCAAAAAAGATAATTCTGTATGATTTATAGGCTGTTTTCTCATAGGGACCAACAAAATGTCTCCACAAGGTCGACATTTACTGGTCTGGTAGTAGTATTACTATACTGGTGGGGACAGTTGGTCTCCATAACGTATACCAGGACACACACAGACACACACACCATCCCCCTCACCTGCTCTTAAGGTGCTGGATGCTGCCCAGGCATTTGAACTGTCCGTTCACCATGATGGCCATACGCGTGCAGAGCGCTTCACACTCCTCCATGCTGAAAGCATACAGACACACATATTTGAACACATGGCAGCATTAGGAAAGGTTTCCACTGACTGTTTTCATCTAAATCTGGCTGTTCCTCAGCATGAATCTCTGGAGAAACACCATCAAAGCATCAGAAACCCCAGAGCTCAGGATCCGCTTCCAACCACATTCAAATGAGACTCATTATGAAGCACATGAAAGCCTTTCACCTGCACAGCCAGCCAATGAGACCGAGTCAGAAAAACAAAACGATTTGCTGCCAAATCGTGGGACAAACGTACATTAGCTCAATCTCTAAGCTGTCATATTGCCAGGGAGCGACACATTGCATCAATTAGAGAAAGATGAGACCCTCCCTTTACATACAAACATATCAGTAACTGACATAATAAAGGTTCACAGATGAGACAGAAGTCATACAAGCTCTATACATTAGACATGAAGATTTGAACTTTATGAAATATGCTCATAAGTCATGTTTATTAAAAAGTTAGACCAGGAACAAGATAGAGCAGAGGTGAAATGCATGTGAACATGTATGTAATATGTATACGTAATTTATTGTTACGACCCCCGAGTTAGTCTAGGGGTTCGGGAGTCCAACATTTTAAATGTGGCATTATAGAAGAATATACATAATTATAATAATAATGTTTGATTATATGATTTATCGGTTTTTAATTCATGTTGGATAAAATGAGAACTAAACTGAGATTCAATGTCATATCCAGATAACTAGGTAAGAGATTTGACATATATAAAAAAGGAATTTATAATACATAATAATGAAAATATACAATGTTTTGCTCTCCCATAGCAATCCGTGGTAGTAGTAAATTATTTTAATATAAGCAATATGACACAAGTAGGAGTGCGATATGACTCTATATCAGCAGCACTGCTGTGATTCAGCCGTATAGGTAATCACAGCCATGCTTATATAGAGCCATATCGCACAACTACAAGTGTGATGTTGAGTTTATACAACAGTTTGACAGCACTGTTTACAAGTTTGTAAATAAATAAGAAACAACGGAGTGTATTAAAAAGCCCTCTTATGTGTGGAGCTACTTCCTTTTGCTACAGATTCAAATCTCCAGTTGACAGTTTAACAGTTGAGCCCAAGACTCCGTCACTAAATTGAAAATGTCACTTTAGAACTTGCAACCGAGGAACACTGAGTTGCTTTATTGAAGCTATTTTATTTTTTCTTATTCCATGGTTTATCTGAATACTCGATTCTGATTGGCTGGAAGTTGTGCAATAAAACAGACACCTGCATCGATGGGTGTTTGTGTGAGGGGGTTATGAGACATTTGATAGGCAGTGTTGTGCAAGTTACTTCCAAACTGTAATACATTAGGTATTACTTGTTACTGTTATTTAAAAGTAATTCATTACCTTACAATTTTACTCTCCCAGAATTGTAATGCGTTACATTACTCATGTATTACTTTTGAGTTACTTTCACCAAAATAACTAAGTAGAACTTAACTTTTGGGCTGTAACGATAAGCAATATGAAACCGAAATCACGATTCGCCACACGACTCAGATCCACAAACCTACAGAATCGCGACACACCTCTTCCAACTCCAGCGTTATTCTCCTTACCGTCCAGATCCAATGCTGCCTTATCTTTAAATTAGGCTATTAGTATTATTTGAAGTTAACATTATAAAATACGTAGACCTACACCACAAAACTAGTTGAGGATAAATTATTTAAAATTGGGGAAGTCCAGCATTATGGACATGTCATTTGCAGTCAAAACTTGAAATAAAAATTCTCAGAAAATACATGTATTGAAACGTATATAGGCTACTTCCTTAAAGGACTCCAGACATTAGACAAATATCAGTCTATGTTTTATTTTTAATATTAGGGAAAAGACACACATTCATGCGTGACAAAAAAATAGGAGGCAAAAAATTCTGTTAATTACACTGCGCAAATCGGATGAGGAAGGGTTGGCTCTCCAGTCTCCATAGAACTTAAAATATTCATTTTATTTTAGTTTTCGTGTTCGCATTTATGAGGAAAAAACAATGTTACAGACGCGACCGCTCTGAACTGGCACTAAAAGACTGCTTTAAAACTTTCACACAGTCTGTTGCCTTTAAGAAGTAAAAGCAGACATTACACTGTAATACAACTGTAATACAAGCCTCACTGAACATGCAACGAGTAAAATATTACTGAAAATTGATTAGTAATGCCTTACACTACTGCGTTACAGCAAAAAGTAATATGTTACAGTAATGTATTACTTTTGTAATGCGTTACTCCCAACACTGTTGATAGGTCATAACTTACAAAATATGAAACTTTCCAGAGCGAATGTATCTACAGTACCACATGGCTACGCATTTGACTTCAGGTAGTGTATGTTATAGTTGCTGCATTTAAAAACAAGTCTATGCTAGTTACCTGTGTGAGGTGAGAATAACAGATCTCCCCTCCTTGATCACACTGAGGATACAGTCCCACAAAAAACGGCGGGCCTTGGGGTCCATACCTGTGGTGGGCTCATCCTGCACACACACACACACACACAGGACAATGAAGTATTGTGAAACAGTATGCATTATGCAGTGAGAAAGATTTCAAACAGCAGTTTACTACAGTGCAGTGCTGTCACAAGACCTTATTATATTGCGTATTTAAAGTCAAGTCACATTGATGGGTAACACTTTACAAGGTTTTATTTGTTAACGTTAACTAGTTAACGTGACCAAACAATGAACAATACTTATAAAGCAGTTATTAATCTCAGTTATTGCAAATTTTAATTGCATTAACAACATGTACTTACTATATAATTATGCACAATTTATGGTTATTCCTACAGTACGTACATGTAACGTGTAAAAAGGACACTATAAAACAAAGTGTTACCAAAATGTGCATATTATATAAAAAAAATGTGCTATTTATTGCACTAATAATAAGATAAGAGTGTTAAAATGCAATTCCAAACAAGATGTACATTGGATGTAGAAATGGATAACGTGTAGCCTGGATGCCAGCCCGAACTCCGCCCACAACATTTTTTGGACGGGAAGTTCGGTCTGGACTCGATCCATTGAGGAGTAATTATGATCGGTTCAGAAATCATCGGGCCAATCAAATTGCCAAGGCGGGCTTTATACGATGATTGACAGGTGGTCTTCAGTAACGTAATCCTCACGTCATCAAAGTGCGCTTGTCGAAGATGACTGCAGCTGGAGAATTGAGATGTATAAGGTGTTTCTCAATGTCAAGGATACTTCCTTGGCAGGACGGGTCCTTCCAAGTCATTTCCTTCAGAGGCTAGGCAAGGGTCCTCTTTAGCGTTCGGAGAACATGTAAATGGAACAGGCTAGCAAGTGCACGTCATTGCGTCATTACATCAGTGAAAGGTCCGCTTCGGCGCTGCAAAAATCATTGTGCTGGTGTACTGCACTGTTTAAATACACTTGACAGTCCTTATTTTGTCTTGTCAGTCCTCATAGAAATAAATAAATAAAGGGATAATGTATAACCAGGCGGTTGTTATAGTGAATACAACCCCGCAAACTCTAAAGCAGAGGGGTCTTGATCAGCCGGTTGTATTCGCTGTAACAACCGCCTCGCTATACATTTTCCCACTTATAACATGGCTACCTACCAAATAAATCAATAATTTGACACAAAATATTGATTTAAAAAGGAGTTTATTCATTCGAAAACGATTATATTACCGGAGTTAACAGAACTACCTCCATAGCAACATGATCTAACGTTAGCTGTTAAAACACATGCAATTGTAAAATATGTGACCAACAAAAAAGGCTATGAAGTAAAAATTAAAAAGTTAATCACCAGTAAAAGGGAACAGCTTTAAATCCCCTAAGCAAATTTGAGCCGATATTTTAAATAGTTTAACAAACATTAAATAAATGGCTAAACTGAAATTATACTTGCTTACATTTGAAAGCATATTGCCGTTATCACTCCGACTCCGCTAACGGTCGACATTTTTTTTATTTTTTGAACAAGATAGCAAAGCTGCGCATAGGATTGTGGGTGATTTAAGAGCGAGAAGGCTACACATATGCATCCTTTCCTGTGTATGGGATATTTTCCGAACGAAGGACTCAGTCCTTGGTTGAAATTCTGAGGATCCTTGACATTGGAACAGTCCTTCGACGGACGTCGATGACGTAGCATCCTCGAAATTCCGGCTTCCGAGGATCCTTCCTTGACATTGAGAAACGCCTATAGATTCAGCTGTCGCGTCTTTTGTAAAAAAAAAAAAAATCGACAGCGCATTCATTTTAATAGACAAACAGAGAACTGCAATCAAGGCATTTGTTGATCGGAAAGATATTTTTGGCGTCCTTCCTACATGATTCGGGAAAAGCGTAACTTATCAGCTGGTTCTGATGGTCGTTAAGAAGATGGGTCGTAATTAAAAGCCTGTGATTGTTGTGGTTTCTCCTTTGGTGGCACTCATGGAGAAGTAAGTAAAAGAAGTAACACTCGTTATTTAACTTCTAAAATAAATAAAGTAGGCTACGTTCTGTATTTATAAAAACTGCGCTATGCAAAGGAGTTGACTTATGCGTTGCTTATGCATTGTTTTTTTTTTGTCCTGGTTCGGTTACGACACGCCTCATAATCAAAGCCCAATGGAGGAGTTTCAGACTCATATTCTTTCTTGAATACGAGTATGACGAAGTCAGGCTAGATAACGTGATCTTTGACCCTGAATCAGAGAATCATTACATGACGACATCCCTCCGTCCTCTGCAGTGTTTCAGAGCGGGACGGACACGCTGCGAGCACCTGCCTCGTAATTCTGCCTTTAATTAGCATCCGCAGAGAGTGAATCAGGAGTTATTCTGCAGGTTATGAACGTGGATTACTTCATTCGAGCCTCCGTCAGGCAGAATGAGATTTTAATGCCAGCAAACAGAGGCGCGTGTGTGCGGAATGTAAAATCTCGCTTGGAAATACATTAGAAATGTCCCACGAGTGACCTGGAGTGCTGTGTTCTTTTCTTCTTTAATCTTTTCTATCGTTATTCTGCTCTTCATTTTATCTTTAATCCTCAAGGACGTTCTCTCCCGTCTGTGTGTGTGTGTGTGTGTGTGTGTGTGTTTATTTTGTGGATAAAAATGTCCCTAGGAGTGAGCTACATCTGAAAGAAAAATGTCCTTTCAGAGACAAGGTAAAAATGAATAATAACGAAATTCATTCAGCTCAAATCATAGTTTCATTAATGTTTTCAGTCACAATTTGCAATAGGTTTCATTAACATTAACACGCTAATGCATTAGAAGAACATGAAAGAACAATGAAAATACTTCTAAAGCATTTATTAATCTTGCAAATTTTAGTAGACTTAATACTATTTAAGGTACCATTTATATAGCACCTTTAAATAACATGGATGTTGGCCAAAGCGCTTCACAAGTAGAGCAAAATACACACATTGTAAAACAGAACATATCAAAATTCCAACCAAAAACCAAAAGATAGTCATAACCTGGTACATCACAAAAACTGCAACCCCATAGCATTTAAAACGTGCATACAAAATATTTTTCATATAAATTAATGCGTTAACTAACAATCAAACTCAGTTTGGACTTGTTTTTACTATTCCCCGGTTGAATTTGTTTTCATGGTTGGTATATCATTTAACTAATGTTAGATGTGTTGTAAACTGTTCTCTTCGTGTGGATTATTGCCTGTGGATTTATTACCGCCTTTTGCCTTCACCCATGTGTGTGTGTGTGTGCATTCTACAACACAGCATTGTGACAACAAACAATAATTAATGTGACCACATTGTAAAGTGTTACCTATTTTACAATAAGGTTGGATATGTTCACTACATGTATTCTAAAGGATAAAATGTATATATATATAAAGGATTTATTAAAGGGTTAGTTCACTCAAAAATGAAAATTAAGTCATTAATTACTCACCCCCATGCTGTTCCAACCCCGTAAGACCTTCGTTCATCTTCGTAACACAAATAAAGATATTTTTGATTGAATCTGAGAGCTGGATCAGTCCTACATAGACTGCCTAAGGGACCGGCCCATAAAAAGTCATTAAAGAAAAGGTTTAAGTATTCCATGTGCCTACAGCGGCTCAATTATAAGTTTATCAAGCGACGAGACTACTTTTTGTGCGGAAAAAAACATAAATAACGACTTTATTCGACTATTCCATTACTTCCTTATGGGCGCATGCGCGAGAACTGAGACAAGGACGTTCTCATTCGTCTACTTGTTACCGGCTGCTCACCGCTTAGGAGTTTTACCGCCCCCTACCGTATAAGATGATGTGCTGATATAGCTGGAAGCGCAAAACTTTCTGTTTACAAGCAGAGGAAGATGCGCGCTGTACATACGCTTTTCAATTACCATATTTTCCGCACTATAAGGTGCACTTAAAAGCCTTTAATCTTGTCAAAAAACGACAGTGTTCCTTATAATCCGGAGCGCCTTATATATGGATCATCATTTTATACGGTAGGTGGCGATAATACTCCTAAGCGGTGAGCAGCCGGTAACAAGAAGTAGACGAATGAGAACGTCCTCGTCTCAGTTCTCGCGCATGCGCCCATAAGGAAGTAATGGAATAGTCGAATAAAGTCGTTATTTATGTTTTTTTCACACAAAAAGTATTCTCGTCGCTTGATAAACTTATAATTAAGCCGCTGTAGGCACATGGAATATTTAAACCTTTTCTTTAATGACTTTTTATGGGCCGTCAAGAGCCAGTCCCTTAGGCAGTCTATGTAGGACTGATCCAGCTCTCAGATTCAATCAAAAATATCTTTATTTGTGTTCCGAAGATGAACGAAGGTCTTACGGGGTTGGTACAGCATGGGGGTGAGTAATTAATGACTTAATTTTCATTTTTGGGTGAACTAACCCTTTAATCCTCTTTACAGCTAAAATGTACCAATACATTATTAAACTTTATTAAGCTAGCATGAACAGTCATATTTGTGTTGACTGACGTTAACAAAGATTAATAAACACTGTAACAAATGTATTTCTCATTGTGAATATTAGTTACAGAAATACATCATCAAATATTAACCAATGGGCCCTTATTGAAAAGTGTTACCAAGTTCTCTTCTAGGCGTAGGGTTATCGGTGAGAATAGTTTCAAATCTACAAATAAATGTATGGTGCCTCAAGAAAAACAAAATAAGGTTTGCAGATACATATATAAAGAGGTTTACTTTGTGGAATCACATGTGCACTAATTATTATTTATAGACCTACATGCACTGTATCCCTGCTCCTTTTCATCGCTGCACTCATTGTGTTGAGCATGAAGAAAAGATCTTACAGATTTATGAATAAAATCTTCCCGGTCTACTGGTATTTGTTATGACTCTTTCAGAGGAAGAATATACGGAGGACATATAGGGGCACAGAAGGTCTAAATGTTCCAGCACATTCATATAGACCATTTTGCAAGATGTAAACAACACTGGTCCAGAAGCACTTTCTGTTTCAGTTTGTAATTGTTTTCTTTATTTCACATGTAAAGAAAACATCTTAAAGATGTTTGTTTAACTTTTTGATTCAGTTTTATATGTTCTGTTGGTTGTATTTTATCCCAGCTTGTGTTAAAAAAACTGAAACAAGAAGTGCTTCTGGACCAGTGTTGTTTACATCTTGCAAAATGGTCTATATCAACCCGATCTCACGACCAAGTCGTACGAATTCGACGAATGATTCAAAAGTGGCTAATTCGTAACAATTCATACGACCTCACTCGTGCGAATTAATACGATTTTGCTAAATCGTACATATTTTACGAATTGGCCAATTCGTATGAATTCGCACGAATGACCTACCCCTTACCCCGCCCCTAAACCTAACCATCACGTGGGTTTAGACAAATCGTACGAATTAATACGAGTGAGGTCGTACGAATTAGCCACTTTTTAATCATGCGTCGAATTCGTACGAATTGGTCATGAGATAGTGTTGTCTATATATATATATGGAAAGGCCACCCACTTTCTCCTCCAGCCAATTAGAACAGAGCTCTGCGCTAATACCCACACGACTCTGACTATCTAAAGCGACAAGAGAGTTTGGAAAATCAAGGTTTGTTTTGTTTACAGTCTGCTGTTAGATACGTTTGCACTGTTGGCACTTACACAAGTCATATAGGCTTAATCATTTCTGTGGGTGTGAATAATCAGTGTGAACAAACAAACTAGAGAACCTGCAATGTAGGTATACATAAATGGGCATCAAATTTTCACATCTTGATAATGGCTGGAGCTTTTCTGATTGTACTAGCATTAAAAACAGGCTGAAAGATTTTTGTTTGGTTTTTAGTTTATTTGTTAACAGAGATGTCAGTGAAATTACATTTCTCGGGATGTTGGGAAATACACCGTAAATACACTGCGAACGGTTTTATTCTTTCTGTATGATTTCTGCTCTACTGTGCATCACATCACTAGATTATATAATCAGCCCATTAGAGAGAATGATCATTGTGCTGCTATATGTCATATGCGTCTTTAATTCCTGTCTAATAATAGCTAAAGGTGAAAACTGAAATAGAAAGACATTTATGTTCTTTGTTGAAGACATAATATATAATTATTTTAGAGTGGGAGAAATAAAAAGACTGACACTAGGTGTTAAACAGACCACTGGTGTAGTTCTCACTGTGCCATTTATTATGCTTTTCTGCATTCATAGCATAATATCCTGTTATGACATACAGCTGTACTGAAAGCACAATGAGCTGCATATTAGTTGAAATTGCCCCCTATACCCTTAAACAGGACTCTTTAGGTCTAATCTTATCACATGGAATCAATGCAGGTGCTGTTGAAATTCTGCAGCAGAGCGATGGCATCTCATACTCCATTTAACCAAGGCTGCAAAGCCGACAACATGTTACGAATATGGTAGAACTATCACTTCTACTTCTATAAATATTCTTCCTGATCAGTTTAATCTCCTCAGCATCCCAGGTAGCTTAGAACTCAATTTTGCAAGAGAATCTATTGACTCCAGCACATTAAAGACAGTTGCTATTTTGCACTTACATAAGATTAAATAAAATAGTCCAATGCCCTGGTGCGTTGAGCACACTCAGGCCCTTAAAAGTGCAGCCCCAAAAATTGAGTGCAATTGGAAGTAAACAAAACTAGAGTTTTTTTTGCAGAAAGAAAGCATTATTGCATACAGAAAGGCCTTAAAAACTGCAAGATCTGCTTATTTTTTGACTCTCTAAGAAGAAAACAAACACAACCATAGCTATTTATTTGATACAGTGGCTAAATTAAAAAGAAATAAAGCTTCATACAGCACAGCAGTAATGACTTTATGAACTTCTTTACTTGCAAGATTGATAATATTAGACAACCGTCAGCCACAGTATCGCATCAGATAGTCCATGAGGTCAATTCATTCATAGCTATAGGAGAGGAAGAATTATCTAAAGTCATTGAATAATCTAAATCACCAACATTCATGTTGGAACCTTTACTGACAAAGCAACTGAAAGAGATACTTTCAGAGTTCCTCTTCTTAAAATCATTCATTCATTTTTTTCACGTACATACAACTTTTAAGCTAGCTAGTATTAAACCTCTTATTAAAAAAACGCAACTTGATACTAGAGAATCTCAATTACAGGCCTTTCTCGAACCTTTTCTTCTGTCAAAAATAGTAAAAAAGGTAGTATCTTCACAACTGTGTTCTATTTTAGACAAAATAAATGGTATCAGTGAGGATTTCAAGTCAGGATTTAGACTATATAATAGTATTGAGACTGCTCTTATTAGAGTTACAAATTATTTGCTCTTATCATCCGATCTTGGTTGTTTCTCTCTAATAGTGTTAGTGGATCTTAGAGCTGCATTTGATACTATCGACCACAGCATTCTTTTGAATAGACTAAAATTATGTTGGCATTAGTGGAATTGCATTGGCATGGTTTAAATCATACTTATCTGACTGTTATCAGTTTGTAGCAGTATATGAAAAGTTGTCATACCGATCACAAGTTCAGTATGGAGTACCTCAAGGCTCAGTACTAGGACTGTTGTTTTTTACCCTGTGCATTCTTCAATAGGAGATATCCATTAGGATGCATGGTGTTACAGTATTCACTGTTGTGCTGATGATACTCGGCTATATTTCGTCACGCACCGATGAAACATACCAAATCACGAAATTAACGGAATGCATAGCTGATTTAAAAAAAAAATGGATGACTAGTATTTTCCAAATACTTAATTCTGGTAAGGAAGAGAATTTTTTTTATCCATTTTATCCTCATTTTATCCTTTTTTTCCCTCTTACTGTTATGTTTTTTTTTGTACTCATTTGTAATTATATTGCTTCCTTAATAAAAAATAATAATAATAATAATAATAATTCTGGTAAGGAATTGTAAACACCTCTCATTGTCCACTCTACTCATGCGCTCATCGAATATGTCTGTGATTGGCTACAATGATCAGGTCTTCAAATACATCAATGACTCTTCATCAAGCACTTACACGGATACACACTGGCACGTTTGAAAACAGGCTTTTTTTGAAAACAGGTCTGCTTTTGCGTTCAAACGCTCCTGTGCGTTGATCATTGTAGCCAATCACAGACATATCCGATGAGTGCATAAAAACAGTAGCCAATCAGAGGCGTTTATGATTACGCTCAACAGCGTTCAAAGCGGCACATTTTTTAAATTGCAGTACCGAGTTGGTACAGAAGTCTGTACTTTTGACAACACTATTCCAAGGTTTAATGTAGTCAGCCGTATCCAGATCAAATGGAGGACCTGCGCCTAGACACGACCACAATGCATCCCTGAAGTGTAGTGGTGTAATGTAATGAAGTAATAATACTTTGTTACAGTACTTAAGTATTTTTTTTAGAGAATCTGTACTTTACTTGAGTTTTTATATTTCCTTTAACTTTGACTTTTTCTCCACTACATTTCCTAAATAAAATGTATACTTCTACTCCAATACATTTCCCCAAATCATATTCGTTACCTACTACAATATAAAGTAGGAAGAACACAGACTGGAAGCAAGCATGTTTCGTGTGTGTGACTGCATTCAAACGCCTGTGGCGTGCAAGGGTTTCTATTTCCAACATGTTTTTGAAGAGTCAAAGATTCTAGCCAATCACAGGTTATCTCGGTTAAAAGCAATGGCCAATCAGAGGTGTTTACTGTAAGTTTGAATCCACTCTGAACAAGGTTTTTGTTTAATGCAAGTTCACAGGCTGGTTTCTACACGATCTTAAATCCTCTCATTATAACACCAAAGAATAGGCATGATGTAAATAAGAGATTCATTATGCAGTGTGTAGCTACATTCATTGATTATAATAATATTTTCGAATGATTGAGAAAGCTCAGTCAGTCGTGCTATAAAGGGAGCTTTTTGCTTGCTTTCTGTATATAAATAGGTTAACCATAATCCATTAAACATTTGAAGAAGGTTTTGGTTGTTTCAAGAGGACCAACGTCCACTTATACTGCAAAGTCTCAGGAGTGACAAACACATTTAATTATGCGAGTGAATCCGCTAAATTGTTCCACGAGTTCCTCTCAATGGTTAGAGAATACTAAAAGTATTAAACTAACTACTAAATACTAATACAATTTAATGATACAACATTAAATTGTGTGATCAAGGTTATATATATATATATATATATATATATATATATATGCAAATTTACATGACAGAGTTTAGAGAGAAATATTTCATCTTATTGCTGGAGCTGCTAATTTGATAAATTTCAAATGATTATTAAACAAAAATCATACACTATGAATTTATAGAATATGGATCTTCTTTTTAAATCAAAAAATATATATATATTAAAGGGTTAGTCACCCAAAAATGAAAATTCTGTCAGTATTTACTCACCCTCATGTTGTTCCAACCCCGTAAGACCTTCGTTCATTTCAAGATATTTAAGATATTAAGATCGCTCCTGCATACTAGTCCATAGGCTTCTTGAGGTAATGACACTTGCTGGCATCGAAAAGTCATCAAAGACATCGTTAAAATAGTCCAAGTGACTAGTGGCTCAATTTTAACTTTATCAAACGACGAGAATACTTTTTGTGGGCAAAAACAAACAAAAATAACGACTTTATTTCAACTATTCACTTCCTTCTCTATGGGCCTGTAGTCAGTTAACGTAGTGTGATAGCGTTGAGCTACGTCACACGTAGGCTCACTATTGGACGACGCTGGTCATGTGTGTGATGCGTGTGACGCACAATAACAGAAGCTTACGCTATTAAACTAGTAACCTGACTCAAGGCAGAGGGAGAAATAAACGAATAGTTGAAATAAAGTCGTTATTTTTGTTGTTTTTTGCGCACAAAAAGTGTTCTCGTCGTTTGATAAACTTAAGATTGAGCCCCTGTAGTCACTTGGACTATTTTAACGATGTCCTTTAATGACTTTTCGAGGCCAGCAAGTCATTCCCTCAAGAAGCCTATGGACTAGTATACAGGAGTGATCTTAATATCTTAAATATCTTAATTTGTGTTCCGAAGATGAACGAAGGTCTTACGGGGTTGGAACAACATGAGGGTGAGTAAATACTGACAGAATTTTCATTTTTGGGTGAACTAACCCTTTAAAGGTGCTATATGTATTTTTTAGTGGCCTCTATCAGTGATGTTTCAGTTTGCAACCAATTTTTACAAGAGCGAGCACTCATGTTACACGGCCATACTGCAGACTTTCAACACACCCGTGAAAGCATCACACAACATGATGGAAACTCATGTAAACTCCCACTGCAACGTTACAATAATAGGCTACTTTTATCAGCTTGATGTTGAACGTCTCAGGTTACGACTGTAACCTATGTTCCCTGAGAACAGGGAACGAGACAATACGTCGAATGACGCTATGGGGAACGCCTCAGGCGTGACAGGTGTCTGAAATCAAATATCAACTCACAGTAATCAGGTTGACCGGCGACAGCCTGTGCATCATCAGCTTGAATGATGAGCGCGTCAATCTGGATGTATAAGAAGGGCGCCTTGAAACCGTGACAACATCCTATCGTCTGAAGGGACTGTTGCAGGCAGGCCCCGAGGCATGGCAACGAGACGTATTGTCTCGTTCCCTGTTCTCAGGGAACATAGGTTACAGTCGTAACCTGAGACGTTCCCTTTCGAAGGGAACTCAACAATACGTCGAATGACGCTATGGGGAACGAAATACCCACTCCGCCATGCTGAGGGGAGTGCATGCCGAAAGGCAGTGACAACTGTCAGAACCAGTAATTCCAAGGAACACTGAAATCACTCACCCTATGTTACATCGGGCTGTCAGTGACAGCACTCCCTACCGGTCATAGCCCAAGCTAATGAACCAAGAAAAACCAGAACGTAATAACGTGAGTAAATCAGGGCCAGCTCAAAGGCTTTAGGACCACAACTTCAAAATAGAAGGGGTCCCTTCTAGGGAGTGTGGCTAGGGGGCCAAAGGGACCCCCAGCCAGTCACTATTCAGGAGAACACTCCTCCTGAAATGCCCCCAGGCTGGACTGGTGATCTGTACTAAGACACACAGTCTGGCCATAGCCTGTCCGTCCAAGACAGGGCCTCTGGAAATTGCCTAGCAAAGGCATCCAAAAACTGAAGGCCCGCGAAGCTGGCGGAAACAATCGAGTTTCGGATCACAGAGACGGGATCCTCCGGAGAGTGTGACTCAACCTCGAACCAATGGGAATCGTACACTCAATCCACGAGTTTCCACCCAGTGCTCGCTTTTGAGCACTGAGGAAGTAAGAGAGGGATCAAAATCAGGAAGGTCAAAGAGACCTAAGACCTGATGACCCCATGTGTGGGGAGCTCCGATACATGAGGGCTCATGTCAGGAAGGCCGTACGTTGTGCGGCCTGAAACCCAACGACCACAGCATGTGGAAGCTCATCCTTCAGGAAAGCCAGAGGCTAGAACCTGACAGACCCACGATGTGGGGCTACCTTCGAAAAAGGTCTAATGAGACCTAAAACCACCAGTTGTGGGAGATAGCTCAAACAAGGGAAGTGCCTGTCGTAATGTATTGCGACAAAGACACATCTAGAGTGGGACCCAAAGTGAAGAACCGGAGTCTGAACCACATAAGAAGGGACCGAAGCATACTGCGCGTGACCCTCACCATAAGAAATGGATTTTGAAAAGTGCACAAGACATCTCGTCGGGTGACTTACCACAATAATAGGTGAAGTATGGGTTTGTGTACTTCACTCTGAATTCAGGAAGGCCTGGTGAGGCCTGTAACCCAGCAACCACAATATGTGGGAGCTCATACCCAGGAAGGCCTGTTGAGGCCTGTAACCTGGCGATCACAGTGTGTGGGAGCTCATGACCAGGAAGGCCTGGGAAGGCCTGTAACCTGGCGACCACATTGGGTGGGAGCTCGTACTCAGGAAGGTCAGTGAGACCCAGCCTGGTGACCACAACCTGTGGGAGCTTACTCCACCAAGTGGAAGCTACTTCTTCCAGAAGTTAGCCAGAGAAGGGTGTCCCTGTAGCCAGTGACAGGACGCCACTTAAAGTGGGACCCAAGGGAAGACCGGGGTCTGAGCCATATAAGAAGGGACCGAAGCATACCACGCGTGACCCTTACCATACAAAATGGATTTTAGAAAGTACACAAGACATCCCGTCATGTGATTTACCACAATAATAGGTGAAGTAGGGGTTAGTGTACTTCACTCTGAATTCAGAAAGGCCGAACTTGAGGCCTGTAACCTGGCAGCCACAACAAGTGGGAACCCATAATCAGGAAGGCCTGACAAGGCCTAACACCCGATAGTCCCAATGCATGGGGAGCTTACATTCAGGAAGGCCGCTGAAGCCTGCAGCCTGACATGTGAAGACTCACCACTACAACTTAGCGACCACGAAAAGTGGGGTTTTCACATTCAGGAAGGCCTGGTGAAGCCTGCAACCTGACATGTGACAACTCACAACCAGGAAGGCCAATGAAGCCTGAAGCCTGGTGACCACAGAGTGGGAGCAAAGTGCTCAGGGAAGGTGGTGAGGCTGTAGTCTGGCTACCGCATCATGTGGGAGCCCACATTCAGGAAGGCTGGGTGAGGCCTGTAAACTGACTACCACAGTATGTGGGAACTCATAACCAGGAAGGCCCCTTTGAGGCCTGTAACCTAGCAACCACCATGTGTGGGAGCTCATCACCAGGAAGGCCTGGTGAGGCCTATAACCTGACCACCACAGTATGTGGGAACTCATAACCAGGAAGGCCCCTTTGAGGCCTGTAACCTAGCGACCACAATGTGTGGGAGCTCATAACCAGGAAGGCCTGGTGAGGCCTGTAACCTGGCGACCACAGTATGTGGGAGCTCATAAACAGGAAGGCCTGGTGAGGCCTGTAACCTGGCGACCACAATGTGTGGGAGCTCATAACCAGGAAGGCCTGGTGAGGCCTTTAACCTGGCGACCACAGTACGTGAGAGCTCGTATCCTGGTGACCACAGTATGTGGGAGCTCATAACCAGGAAGGCCTGGTGAAGCCTGTAACCCAGCGACCACAGCATGTGGGAGCTCATAACCAGGAAGGCCTGGTGAAGCCTGTAACCCAGCGACCACAGCATGTGGGAGCTCATAACCAGGAAGGCCTGGTGAGGCCTGTAACCTGGCGACCACAATAAGTGGGAGCTCATAACCAGGAAGGCCTGGTGAGGCCTGTAACCCGGCAACCACAGTATGTGGGAACTATAACCAGGAAGGCCCCTTTGAGGCCTGTAACGTAGCGACCACAATGTGTGGGAGCTCATAACCAGGAAGGCCTAGTGAGGCCTGTAACCTGGCGACCACAGTATGTGGGAGCTCATAACCAGGAAGGCCTGGTGAGGCCTGTAACCTGGCGACCACAGTATGTGGGAGCTCATAACCAGGAAAGGCCTGGTGAGGCCTGTAACTTGGCGACCACAGTATGTGGGAGCTCATAACCAGGAAGGCCTGGTGAGGCCTGTAACCTGGCGACCACAATGTGTGGGAGCTCATAACCAGGAAGGCCTGGTGAGGCCTTTAACCTGGCGACCACAGTATGTGGGAGCTCATAACCAGGAAGGCCTGGTGAAGCCTGTAACCCAGCGACCACAGCATATGGGAGCTCATAACCAGGAAGGCCTGGTGAGGCCTGTAACCCGGTGACCACAATCAGTGGGAGCTCATAACCAGGAAGGCCTGGTGAGGCCTGTAACCTGGCAACCACAGTATGTGGGAGCTCCCACAGATGTCTCTCCGTGGCCACCATAGCACCGACAGAACAGCAGATTGCTTGGTGGCCCGGAGTCCCGCAACAGATCGGTCTGGTAGGCCTGAGGACCACAAGGGCGTGCAGAACCGCACCTGCCTGACCTGCTGCCGTGTACGCTCTGTCATTCAAGCATGAAGATGTCTTGAGCAGCTTGGATGACAGGGTCAGAGCTCTTAGTGAAGAGGACCAACCAGAGACGAGATAGTTAGCCAACGTCTCGTCCACTGGACGCCTCGACACTTATCCGTTCTCCACGGCTCCCTCCACAGCAGCGAAACTAGCCCGCTGATGCAGATAGAGACGTGAGGAGAACGGATTCTTCCATACCCTCTCGATCCCAGCGTGGAGATCGGAAACGAATGGAAGGCTCATCCGGGCTGGTGGCTTATGGGTGGGGAGGAACCAGCCATCCAAAATACCATGAGCGGGTTCCTCCCAGACGCGCCTCCACTGCAACAGCAATCTGTCTGAGGCGCGCCCCATAATGTCAACCAGCTCAGCGTACACTGGGCAGGAGGGCTGAAATGATTCGGTCTCAACCAAACTGACATCCTTTTCTATATATATATATATATATATATTACAGCCAACTCCTGCCCTGCCCAAAGAGAACAGTTACAGATTCACCAAAGAGAGAGAGCGCTCATTTTCTCTCTTCTTAGATGTTCAACATTTAATCTGTAACTCACCCTCGTCAGCTGGTAGATCATCCGCGAGGTTAACGCCCCTCTCCCGATAATCTGCCAGCTCCATCTGAAAGCTCCACGAGCTCAACCGCCACTGAGCCTCAGCCCGAGCGGGAACCGGAACCGCGGGGTTCAGATGCCGCGCCCACTTCCCTCGAGAAGTGGGTCAGACGAGAGCAGAGAGTTCTGAAAGGAAAACTCTCAGTTCGCGCAAAAAACTCCCTCGAGAGCTTCCCGCACATGCTCTTCTTTCAGGCAGAACACGCACAGATCGTGTGAATCCTCCGGTGTCAAATATCTGGACACAAGTCGGCACACTCGCGCAAAGTGTTTCTCCACGTCTCTGCGCGCTTAATCGTTGATACTATCACACAGACAAACAGTCCCTGAAGACGAAAAGATGTTGTCACGGTTTCAAGGCGCCCTTCTTATACATCCAGATTGACGCGCTCATCATTCAAGCTGATGATGCACGGGCTGTCGCCGGTCAACCTGATTACTGTGAGTTGATATTTGATTTCAGACACCTGTCACGCCTGAGGCGTTCCCCATAGCGTCATTCGACGTATTGTTGAGTTCCCTTCGAAAGGGAACTAATGCTCCATGCTCGTACAATGATAACTTTACATTTGTGGTGTTATCTTGCATTAGGTATTTTATTTACTATTCATGTATCTTTCACATCAGCATTGTCAACATAGGTGAATGTATAATATGATAACGAAAACGTACTGAACAATTTCGGTATAACAGTAAGATCATAGGAAGTAACATGTAGGCTACTGAACGTGTTTGGAAATGTGCGTTATAAACAATATGACATTAGTGAAATGAGTGACGTTAGACAGTAGATCAAGTACATAAAATGAAAGTTACATCCTAAAGAAAAGCACCTACTTTTTGTTATGCTTGTATTCATGTCATGTTTCATACATGTTGTAGTTTACCTTGCTATTTCATTACAGTTTACCATTATTTCAGCATATCTGCAAACTTGTAATTTATCACAATAAAAATAGCGGAGGTCACTCCATAATTCAAACACTCCGATTCACGTTTGGCCTGACGAGCTTCAGCAGATAAAGTTTTGTTTTGTTTTTTATATTTATGTGGAGTTTGTGTTGAATCTGTGTTGTGCTGGAGACAGGTCATTTTTTGGTGTTATCAGACTCATGTCATCAGCTGCAGTGCCGTCGCATAGACTGCATATAAAAAGGAGAGAGGCTCGGGAGCGCGCATGCACGTCACATCCGATGGATTTCGCAGAAAATCCGACCCGGAGACTTCACATAGAAATAGGAATACTGGCCTTCAGAGGTAATAGCAAAACCCGACAAGTGGATCATTGCAATGTGTGATTACAACCCCTTCACACACAGGCAATAAAAAAGCATTCATTTTAGAAGAAAAGTTACATTTAGCACCTTTAAGTAGCTGCCAATTTGGTTAACCAACCTCACTTGTTCATCAAAAGTTGTGTCTGTTTCCCTTGTATCGATACACACTCATTCAAACATTTGGGGTCTCATCTTACCGACCCCAATTTTTTGGAACAGTGGTCTATCTATTGTGTTATACTCCCATGTTAGTCTGAAAGTTTCTGAGTCAGCCTGTTTTCTGACTGCGAGTCAGATTCTGATTCTGAATCTCTTACCTGCTTTATTGATTTGTGTTGGAGGCTTTACTCCTTTGAACCGATCTGTCTGAAAACTTCTGTTTGATTTCGGTCTCTGCGGCTCGGTTTTCTTTTTGGGATTTTCACTTTCAAATAAATCTCATCTCACTGTCTTCCCATATTTTTCTAGTCATGCCAAGTTCCTAAATATGTGTTTGGGTAAAAATTGTGAGACAAATATATATTTTCTAAAAATCCTTATCCAGTAAATCAAGAATGACTGTAAAAACGTTTTAAAATGGTTTTTTGGGGGTAAAATATGTGAGAATAAATATTATCAAGTTAATCGCAAACAACTGGAAAAATCTTTTAAAAACCTTTTGTTGGGTAGAAAACATGTGAAAAAAGTTGCCCATCCTATACGACAATTCACCATGATGTCACAACAATAATAGACGTTCTTCCAGGTGGCAAAAGCCGAAGCGTCCCTATGGCAACACTAGTAAATTGCATGGAGGGAGACACACCGCTGGCAGAAGCCTAATCTACATTTCAACAGTTGATTCAAAAACAGACGTGGTGGAAATTCGGACATAGTAACATGATCATTAAAGCTTAGATTCTTTGATCTAGAGACGTGCACTCCCAACGCACTAGACCGCGGCGCGGGACTAGATCTGATGGCCGAGTGCGGGCGGTAATGCACTCTGTGTGTGCGGATTGCAGGAGAATAAAACGATTCGCGGGACTCCCGCAAACTAGAAATATCTATGAATAAAACAAATAAAAACTAATACATTTGTATTCATCTGTTGCAGAAAAGCAACAAGAACAACTAAAACAAAATAGAAATGACTTACATGGCAGAGTTTCTTTTTATAACGTGACTGCAGCGATGAGCGATGTAGCCAATCACAGACATATATGTTGATTTATTGAACGCATTGGCCAATCAGAAGCATTTACGATGAAGAAGCATTTACTCACCGCTCAAAAGAAAGTAACATAGAAAGTAATAGAAATAACTAAGTTAGTTGAGAACGTCAGTTATATAACGACCCACGTATTAAAATGGTTGGGTTTAAATCGGGCTCAGGCTCATAATTAGAAGACGCCATGCACTTTTGACGACGTCCACTCGCTTTAACCTCCTCACCCACAGGTTCTGCTGGATAGATTTACTTTTTTCTGAAGGAAATCATTAAAAAAACCTACACCTTTTGCTGTATATCTGGTGGCGCAACCCCAAACACAACATATTTTCGCCATAGATTCAACTTTGATCAACAACAATGATTTTAACTGTGTAACTGTTCAGTTGCCGGCTGGATCTCTTCAGTTAGTCAATGGAAGCCGCTCGCGTTCTGCCACCCGGAAGTATCGCGGTGCCTATTGTTTACAAACATTCTGAAATGCCCTATTCATTTGAATATTATTGTAATAATAAGGGGACTTGGAGTCAAAAAAAATGAGAAGCAGAGTAAGCTATATCCCCCAGTGGCCCAAGGCTGGTTGAGACTGGACAGTACAGGGATGGGAGTACACCTCCTGAGAAAACCAGGTTTCTGCGGGAAGAGATGCTCACCCTGTGGTCCGTGCGGGTCCTAATGCCCCAGTATAGTGACGGGGACACTATACTGTAACAAGCACTGTCCTTTAAATGAGACGTTAAACAGAGGTCTTGACTCTGTGGTCAATAAAAACCCCATAGCACTTCTCGTAAAGAGTAGTGGTGTAACCCTTGGTCTTGGTCAAATTCTTGCATTGGCCCAGATCAATCATGGTCTCCAAATAAACCCCATCTACTTTATTGGCTCGATCACTCTTTCTCCTCTCCATCTAGCTGGCGTGTGGTGCGTGAATTGGTGCAATTATGGCTGCAATCATCCAAGTGGATGTTACACACTGGTGGTGGTTGAGGAGTTGGGTAGTAACGATATTCAAACCGAACCCTAAAATCATCCTCTCATGGCGTACCGAACGCACTCCACCCCTTGCTGCCCTACCAAGCCCATGCTCAATGTTGAGGTTGACTTCACTTTACCTTATGTCACAAAACTAATTTTTCTTTCTCGACATTTGATTAAATGGTAATAGTACACATATTTGTCTTTCGTAGTGTCTTTCAGTGTCCACAGCTTCTTAGTCAGCTAGAGAAATGAACTCTTTCGCTAAATATATGCACTATAGTAGCTGTAACGGTCACCAGCTGGAGTGCCCTTGATATCCACCAGAAGGCACTCCAGATTAGTCTTGTATCACTCTCAGACTACATTTCCCATAACTCATTGCTCGGACTCATCTTCACTGATCACACTCACCTGTACCTCGTTCTCTGATAGCATTCACCTGTGTATCATCCTGTTTGTCTGTCTATATATACCTGGTTCATTTGTTCAATCCGGGCGAAGTCTTGTTGTACTGTTTGTCTGCATCTCTGAGCATTTTCTGTGTTTGTTTTCTGGTTTTTTGACTTTTGGATTGTTCTTGGATTTTGATTCTTGCTGCCTGCCCTGACCTCTACCTGCTTCTTGGATTCCCATTGTGTACTCTCCATTGTCCTGTCTGCCAATTCTCGACCCTGCCTGTACGACTATTCTTAATAAAGCTGCATTTGGATCTACGTACATCTCCCAGTCTCGGAGCAGTTCATAACAGAAGACTTCGCCACACTGAGATCCAGCAGCACCATTGACCAACATGAGTCTAACAGGTACCATTCAGGACCCGCTGAGAGAATTGTGTAGTATTTATCAGTGCAATCGCATCATTGAGGAGTATGTGGAGGAGTTTCTTTTTTATAGTCATCTTGTTCCCGGCGATGATTCAATGATGAAAGATTGTTTCTGGAGTGAACTAGACCAGGACATTAGGATACATTTACCAGAGGAAGACCCCAGCTGGACCCTGGCACAGTATATTGACTTTGTCCTGGAGTTTTGTGGATCCACCTTCACCGTAGGGAAGGTGGAGGAGGAGGTTATCACAACCGCACTGCCTGAGAATCTTCTCGTTACTTCAGCCGTCAAGCCAGCCATGGCATCCGTTTATGGGTGTCCAGGACTGATGTCCACCGTGACACAGCCGCCGCTGATGTCAGTTCGGAGGGCCAAGAAGACCGTCCAGCCAGAGACCGTCCAGACCGTCCAGCCCGTCCAGCCAGAGACCGTCCAGCCCGTCCAGCCAGAGACCGTCCAGACCGTCCAGCCCGTCCAGCCAGAGACCGTCCAGACCGTCCAGCCAGAGACGCTTCACGTCACTTCTGCCGAGCCAGAGACGCTTCAAGTCACCTCTGCCGAGCCAGAGACGCTTCACGTCACTTCTGCCGAGCAAGAGACGCTTCACGTCACTTCTGCCGAGCCAGAGACGCTTCAAGTCACTTCTGCCGAGCCAGAGACGCTTCACGTCACTTCTGCCGAGCCAGAGACGCTTCACGTCACTTCTGCCGAGCCAGAGACGCTTCACGTCACTTCTGCCGAGCCAGAGACGCTTCAAGTCACTTCTGCCGAGCCAGAGACGCTTCACGTCACTTCTGCCGAGCCAGAGACGCTTCAAGTCACTTCTGCCGAGCCAGAGACGCTTCACGTCACTTCCGCCCAGCCAGAGTCTCGTCCCGCCGAGACAGCCCAGCCAGAGTCTCGTCCCGCCGAGACAGCCCAGCCAGAGTCTCGTCCCGCCGAGACAGCCCAGCCAGAGTCTCGTCCCGCCGAGACAGCCCAGCCAGAGTCTCGTCCCGCCGAGACAGCCCAGCCAGAGTCTCGTCCCGCCGAGACAGCCCAGCCAGAGTCTCGTCCCGCCGAGACAGCCCAGCCAGAGTCACGTCCCGCCGAGACAGCCCAGCCAGAGTCTCGTCCTGCCGAGACAGCCCAGCCTGAGTTCCATGTCAGCCCTGCCGAGTCTGAGCCTGTTCACGTCACTTCTGCCGAGCCAGAGACGCTTCACGTCTCCGAGCCAGTGTCTACGGACAAGATGGCCGCCTCCGAGCCAGTGTCTACGGACAAGATGGCCGCCTCCGAGCCAGTGTCTACGCACAAGATGGCCGCCTCCGAGCCAGTGTCTACGCACAAGATGGCCGCCTCCGAGCCAGTGTCTACGGATAAGATGGCCGCCTCCAAGCCAGTGTCTATAGAGAAGATGGCATATTCAGAGACTGTTCATGTTACTTCTGCCAATTTAGAGACTGTTCACGTCACCGCCTCCAAGCCACTGTTTAAGGACAAGATGGCCACCTCCGATCCAGTGTCTCCGGACAAGATGGCCGATCCAAAGATGGCCGATCCAGTGTCTCCGGACAAGATGGCCGATCCAGTGTCTCCGGACAAGATGGCCGATCCAGTGTCTGCTCCCGATCCAGTGTTTGTTTCTGTGTCTGTATCTGTCCTTGTGACCATTTCTGTTGTAGTGTCTGTTCCTGAGCCGGTGTCTGGTCCTGAGAGGTCTTCGCCGCCGTGGCCGCCCGAGGGGTCTTCGCCGCCGTGGGCACCCGAGGGGTTCCCACTGCCTTGGCCTCCCGCACAGCCAGCTCCGCCCTGGCCACCTCCACAGCCTGCTCCGACCAGTCGCCTCCACAGCCAGCTCCGCCGCAGTCTCCAGGTCCTCTTCCGCTCCACGGGCCTGGCCCTCCATCCCGCCCCCAGGTCCGCCTCTGCTCCACCTCCCTCCTGGACATTTTGAGGAGCGTCTGGAATCCGCTCCTTAAAGGGGGGGCTATGTAACGGTCACCAGCTGGAGTGCCCTTGATACCCACCAGAAGGCACTCCAGATTAGTCTTGCATCACTCTCAGACTACATTTCCCATAACTCATTGCTCGGACTCATCTTCACTGATCACACTCACCTGTACCTCGTTCTCTGATAGCATTCACCTGTGTATCATCCTGTTTGTCTGTCTATATATACCTGGTTCACAAGTCTTGTTGTACTGTTTGTCTGCATCTCTGAGCATTTTCTGTGTTTGTTTTCTGTTTTTTTGACTTTTGGATTGTTCTTGGATTTTGATTATTGCTGCCTGCCCTGACCTCTGCCTGCTTCTTGGATTCCCATTGTGTACTCTCCATTGTCCTGTCTGCCAATTCTCGACCCTGCCTGTACGGCTATTCTTAATAAAGCTGCATTTGGATCTACATCTCCCAGTCTCGGAGCAGTTCATAACAGTAGCCTACGTATATATTAATTATATTTTATTTAACCTGTTAGTGATGTTTTGATTATTTAACAAATGTTTAAAATATCTGTCTTGATGAAAATGACAGCCCGTGTATGATTATATTTCAACAACAAATTGGAGTAAAAACATATAATTAAACTTAGAAGTTAGTTAATGCAAAAACTGCTTTATGTGCATTTTAAATGTTTGCATACAATTTATTATTTGAGTGTTGTTTACTATATCTGAATAAATAACAACTTAATTTAGGATAACAGTTTGGGCTCCCTATATATTTTACAGATTACTGTAATATTGTATTACTGTAAAATTGTATTACTGTATTACTGATTATATGACTAATTATAACTGAGTAACTCAGTAAACCACTGTTTAATAGGGCTGGGTAATAAATATCGATTTCTCGATATTAATCGATTCTCATTTTTACAAACCGATATCGATTCTTAAATCTCAAGAATCGATTAGTCATCCTGTTGTTTCATTTGAATGAATGAGACATTGTATCGCGGCTGCGCGCATCCAACAAATCGCAATAATCTTTGTCCTTTGTTACTATTGATATGAAACAAAGTCTCAATTTTCAAATTATGTCCATTTTCTTTAGAAATTCAAAAACATAAATAGCGTTTTGCCGTTTTGGCGCTGTGGCGTGAGATCGCTCTGACGCAGCTCCAGAGAAGCAGCAGCGCTGATCTCTCTTCCGGGTAAATAATACCAGTCACAGCGCGAAATAAACAAGAATGAGCGTCTGAAAGTGTGTTAAAAGATCGAGTACAACTTATCTAAATCCGTATCATGTCACATTGATTCGCTCAATCTGCGTTTCAACCGTGGAAAGACGTCAGTTAAACAGCTTGTAATCAATGTCATGTATCGTCATATTTACCTCAGAAAACGTACATAAACTCGTTAGTGTTCTTCAATATTTAATGCATATTTGAATAAATCTGGCAAGTTTTTATGACAGCCACCATTTAAATGTTTATATTTCATATAATCTTCTTATTATAAAATAAATAAAAGTGTAATTTAAGTGTTTGTATAGCTACAAAAAACTTATAATTAATACCTTCATATTAGGCTAATGAAGCCTAGTAGGCTACAACTAGACTATATATATAGACCATAGTTTACAGCATTTAAGAGATTTGATTCCCTTGAGAAAAATTGCCATTTATTGTAACTGATATCCAAAATAATCAATATTGAATCGAATCGAAATCGAATCGAATTGCAAGTTTGTGAATCGAAATCGAATCGAACTGTGAAATTTGTCTCAATACCCAGCCCTACTGTTTAATAATAAAAAAAAGTTATATCTCCCCTGGTTTTCCAGAACCGTTTCGAACTGTGACGTCAAATCCGAACCCCTATTGAGGAGAGACCCTCGATATGATTGTAAAGCACTTTGGGTGTACAGTAGTACATAAGAAAAGCGTTACAAAGCAAAAATATAAAAAGTATTGTGTATCCATTGGCACTACGATACTCAATAATGTAGATACATGTACATAGATTCACAATCAAAAAATAGAAAGATTGAACACAAGAACCCAGCTTGAGCGCAGACGGAACTATAGACACGTTTATCGACTTGAATCCACTCAGATGAATCGGTGCTGATTGTCTGAATGTTGGTGGATCGGTGAATTGATCTTTAGCGCCAGGTGTGTGTGTGTGATGAGCGTTGTCTTACCAGGAAGACTAGAGGAGGGCAGCCAATCAGAGCCATGGCAGTGGAGAGTTTGCGCTTGTTGCCGCCGCTATACGTTCCTGCAGATTTCCCTGAGTATTTTACAAGGCCGAGCTTCTGAACACCCCACTCAGCCACCTTGAAAGACAGAAAGAGAGAGAATATCACTGCATATATATCCATTTAAATAAGCATCCGCCCATTCAACACTATAACTAAGATAAAACTATTAATTTAAAACTCCAAATATCATGAAATAAAGTAAAAACCAACAGATGGGAATATGAAATGTGACAATACTAATACAACATTAACTGAAACGAAAGAAACAATTGTTGAAACCAACTAAAACTATAATGAAATTAAAGGTACATTTTTAAATCATTTCTGAGAATTGCAAGAAAAAAAAAGTCAGAGTTTTAAGCTAGAAAATCACAATTGAGAGATATAAACTCGCAATTCTTATTTTTTTCTTTGCATTTAACACTTTAAAATAACAATACAGTATTTAAGTACTTAAAAAATATTATTTTATAGTTAATTCAAGGTTTCCATATTTTAGTCTCTACATTGTTAATAAATTAAAGTTGGGACAGTAGTTTTGAAAAACACGTTGAAGAATGACTACCAAAACACACTTGTAACCAATCAGCAGTACAGATGATGGGTAAAAGAGAGCGCTTAGTGCACACAGCAACATACATTAACCAAATGACTAAAGAAAGAGAGATGGCCGATAAAAAACAAAAGAGAAAAATGTCTGCGGAACTTAAAATTAAAAAAGGCTTACGATCAGACAAGAGGTAATACTCGAGTTAACATCCGAGAAGCTTACATGCATAACATATGCCCGGAAAGGCATAACATCGGATGCTGAGTTTACTTTATTTCTTCTTGATAGGTGAGCAACATTGTTTAGATTTGTTTCACAGAAACATATTGCTTGTTTTTCATCTTTTCTTGTTTTTTTTTCATTTGCGATATTATTGTTGTTTGATTTAGCTATGAAAAAGACAGCTATCTCCTCCACTGTCTGTTTGAAGTGTCGATTCCCAAAGTGTGTCTGAAAAGTAAGATAATATACTCCTAATGTTCATTTCCTTTGGTTCCCCACTTAGTGATCGATATAACCCCCTAATCTTGTTATAGTTGTAATATATTCATTACTATGACTGACGTGCTCATGCTATTGAGTTGATCATCATGATAACTTTGTGGGTGTTAAGGGTCGTCTTCAACGTGAAACAGAGCTGAACCATTGATGCGTTAAAACACATATTACAACTAAAACACATTAGACATGGATTACCATAGTAACACATTGCTTTCACTTAACGTTACCCTCGTCTGGCAGATACAGCAGATTCCGCCATAGTCGTTGCCTGGGTTACGGTCGTGTATGAAAGTGTGGGGTGGAGCTATCAAATTAGGGGCGAGATCATTTTGGGGTAGGGGCGTGTTTGTTTCGGTAATTTCAAATATCAACATTGGCCAAAAGAGTTTTTTCGAAAACTACTGATCCCAGGTTATATACAAATAGTGAGTTCTTCATTCATTGTTACTGTAATTAACAACATTCTATTGTTTAATTTGTTCATATGTAAAGATTGAGAGTTAGATAATGTAACTCTACATGCTTTTTAACAATTTAAGCGTAAATAGTTATATAAAATAAATATAATTAATTGCTTTAAACCAATATTTATTGGACGTTAAATGCATTAGTATTATGTGTTCATTAAGTATTTATCCTGGTCTAAAACAGTTTCTGGCCAATTAAAATAATAAACAAATAGTCAAACTCTTCTCCCATTATAGTTTCAATTTCTACCGTAAATTCTTCACCAAAAAGGTTGTATTTTTCGTGCAGGCCCCACAAACATGAAAATGATTAGCCACTGAGGTTCACTGCCTCCAAACAAAAGACTCTTGTGTGACTCTAAACGCTGATATAAATCACACTCCTGGAAGGCCCCAATCAGATTCAAAAACCGAACTAACTGTTAGAAATATATATAATCTAATAAAAATAGTATTGTATAATAATATTTTAATATTATGTTATATATAATATAATAAATTATATATATATAATCTAAAGAATAATATAATTCAGTATAATATACTGAAAATTAAAAACACAATAAACTTGTTTTTTGATAATATACTGAAATATACTGAAAATTAAAAACACAATAAACTTTTGATGGTTTTGTTGCTGAAAGGTCTACAGAATGAACCATACACACACACACACACACACAGAAGAGAGAGAAAGAGTCCATGGACAGAGAGTGAATTTTAGATACAAAGATTAAGGGTCTGCAAAACAATGACCGCAGGCTGTGTTACCATGGAAACCTCCTTTTCCGGAACCCCTCGGAGTCGAGCGTAGAACTCCAGGTGTTCTCTTCCTGTCAAAAGGTCATCTATCGCATCAAACTGCGGACAGTAACCCATATTCTGCTGCACCAACTGCATTTCACTGCGGATGCTGAAAAGTTAAACAAGAAATCACTTTTCTTGTGATATAAAAACTGTTCGTTTTCTCACACAAACCGCTCGTTTCTTGTCTTAAGCCATCAATGTGTACTGACATTTAAATCATGTTTAATTTGGACTTCTCTATGCATGTTCTTTGAGGTGGTGACCATAGACCTGCATTATGACTGACAGACAAGAACGGTTATACCTAAAAATATCAAAATTGAAAATACTGTGGAAACAAAGACACCTACATCTTGGATGCCCTTGACGTATGCTAAAACATACTAAAAATGTATTTTAAAGTGAACTATCCCTTTAATTTATGGGAAATATAATTGATCACAACCAACATTTGGCAAACTAGCTAGACTCAACTGAGAGAACTCAATTTGGCCTATATTTGCATCCCTGCTACACATTCTGATGTATTTATTTGATTTTTATTATTTTCTGATAAATTTAGGTTAAGCTCGTCAAAAAATGATTAGAAAATAAAACTCATACACAGTAATATTTAGTTCGACCTCTTGAGGTTGACAATAAATATTTGAATATGCACCTCTTGACCAATTACGCATAATACATAATACAATTACTTCTATCACTTTTATATAGTGTACCTGTATCCGTTTACGAAGGCATCTCCTGCTGTGGGGCTGATGTCTCCAGTCAGCATTTTAAAAGTTGTAGTTTTACCTGCACCATTTATCCCCAACAAACCAAAACACTGCAAACCAAACAAACACAATGATTTAGTGACAAATGCATTAACAGAAAAAAAATAATAATAATAATACTTCAACGACCCAATGAAAAAAGCCAGTGTTGACATATTCAAGCCAGTGTTGACATATTCAACAACATTAGAAGCTTTTTTTGAGCAGCACAGCAATGAGTCAATATTTGTTTCTTGCTAATAATAGATGATGGCAGGTGGTATCAGGGGAAAAAGACAGTTGTACATTTTTTTTTTATTGCTGCCAAAAATTAAATGCATATCTGCAAAAACTAATTCCATGAGGTCTATAGAGGCTAAAGTTATTTAAAGACCTTTGGCATTATACTCTTATTAAAAAAATAATGAAATTCATTTAGACACTTTCTGATTATTATTAGTGCTTAAAATAAGTGTCATTTACCTCTGCAGCAGGAACACCCACACAGATTTTATCCACGGCTGGAGTAGCCTTCACACGGTACATCTGAAGAAAACAATAATAAATAAATAAAAAATAAAAAAAAATCACAAAGTATAATCGTATCATGCCTGTTAAAAGCTTTATTTTTTGCTTACACTTTATTTTGATGTTCCACTTTAGACATTCTACTAACTAGAAGTATCTCTGCATCTACGTAAACTTATTCTACTAACCCGAACCAGACAGCCCATTCTCACCCCAAGGCGTCACTTAACTGACGCCTTGGGAAGCATTTGGACATGCTTCAATATCTGACGCTTTAGGCGCCCTTTAGCGTCAGTTAGATGACGCCCTAGGATCGCGTGTACCCTACCCCCACCCCACACCTAAACCTAACCGCGTCCTCTAACTGACGCTTTCCTTTAGCGTCATTTAGATGACGCCGTAGGATCGCGTCATTTAAGTGACGCTAAAGGGCGCCTAAAACGTCAAATATTGAAGCATGGTCAAAGGTGACGCCTTGGGGTGAGAATGCGTTGAACCAGAGCCCGTTTAACGGAGAGCCTTGGCACTTCCTATTAGCCCCATTGTGTATCATCTTAGTTGCAGTTCCATTAGAATTCCACTGGAGTTGATCACGGGCGAGCGCAGAATGAATGGGAGTCTATGGAGCTAAACGGCTAAATGTGTCTCTTTCACCTGCTTGTCGTTGAATCAACATAGATTTTATTTCTGATTCCGCAAGTTCAATATACATTATAGGCCAAAAGTCGAATGAACGAGTACTTATGTCCTTTCGATTTCTTACAGGTTAGGTCGTTGTTGGCCGGAACACGCTAGCATTCTGCTATTGTGTGACGTCATCACATTTTGAACGGATTTTTAGAACAGATAAGTGAACTTAAAAATGCAATTTTCAGCTGAGTGTATTATCTTAGCCCTCCCTTTTGAATACAACTTTCAAATTACTAGACAAAAAATTACATCCTGAGAAAAGTGGATTTCTGGGGGTGAAACCCCATTGACTCCCATTCATTCTGCACTCGACCGCGAGCGCCCCCGCATGGACAGAGACGTGTTACTGCAGCCAGTTCAGAAACCGGAAGTAACCAGCCAGTGCCAATTCTCTCCAATTAGACATTCTCTGCCCGAACCCAGACATCTAACCCAAAGCTACTAGTCTACAAATATCCTAATGTGAGTTTGACATGTATTTGCAAAGTTGCATAGTTAGTAGAATGTCTAAAGTGGACCGTCGAAATAAAGTGTACAATTTTTTTGTTTGTTTTGTAAATATATAACTGTTCTCTGTGTAGACAACATCATATAATCCTTTAAGAACTAGTGATGTGCAACGATTAATCACATCCAAAATAAAAGTTTGTGTTTACATAATGTGTGTGTGTGTACTGTGTATAATGAGTTTGTATATATAAATGCATGTATATTTAAGAAATATTTGCATGTACTCTGAAACTTTTATTTTGGATGTGATTAATTGTTGCCCAGCCAGCACTACTAAGAACATATTAACCCTTTAAGTCTGACATATTAAATAATATATTAGTAGTAGATTATTATAGATTATCAAAGCGCTGTAGCTTTAATGCAATGCAATACAAAGATGATTGAGTAATTAACAAATAGACTGATGGATCTTATTTGACAAACATTTGAACATGATTTTTCGGAAAAATGATACATGGATAAGTAAACCTAAACTGCTTCCAGTAAATGTTCATCTTGAAATATTACTAACAATATAAAAGTTATTCTGTGAATCGCATCTGTCCATCATCACAGAAAAGAATTTCAACTTAAAGTGCAGCAATGGAGTTTTAAAAGCAAAAATCCATAAAAACTGTTGTTTGAGCTTTACTTGAGCTGTGTGTATGTTGAAAACTGTGCGTTCTCCAAGAAAAATCTTTCAGGAACATTCAATACGAGGACTCAGTCTGTCTGAGATGTCTGGGACAAGAACGGCACGTGATTCATGTCACATAAACGGCGTCTCTTGAGTAGAGACAGCTGCTCTCTGCCAGTCTAGCTCAGTGCTCAGAGAAGTCTGATTACAGAACAGGCCAATCAAACTCTCACTCTTAATCACTGGACACTCTTGTGCACATCTGTACACTCACACACCTGGAACCACAAGCCTCTGCCCTGAATATTCAAAGTCTATCCTTGTGAAACAAGGAGCATACTTTAGTATAGCATACTTTTTTTTTTTTTTTTTTTTACTTATTATGGAAATAATATTCTTTAAAAGAATATATTTAAGTGTAAACTGAATGTAATGTTTTCAGACACCTGAAGAGTTCAGATGCAAAAGCCTCTAAGTGCCATTTGAAATTTTCTTCTAAAATGATTATTTTTATCAAGCTTATATATTTCAGTTCAGTAATTTCACTTAAATGTCAATGAAGATTACCTATGAATTGCCATTTATGTGAAATTACTGAACTTAAATAAACAAGCTTTATAAAAATGATCATTCTAGAAGAAAATTTCAAATGGCACTTAGAGGCTTTTGCATCTGAACTCTTCGCATGTTAATTGTAATTAAACAAAAACCTGCTATAGTTTATGTTTTGACCCTGTTAATTAGGACTAAAGTACATCTTTATATGTCATTTCACAATTGCCTCTATCTACAGGCTTTGAATTATGGTTAAAGTGTACTGCCAAATACACTGACAAGCATTTATGGTAAACTAAACTTTAATTTAATATTTAATGAAACTAAAAGAGTTAGCACAAAAACAAAAAAAAAACAAAAAACTGGTGTTTGGCCTTTTTGATTATAAAATAATCAAGTGAGAGAAAACGGTATTGATCAGAATAACCCTGCTGCGGAAAAAAAAAGCTAGTTTGCTTATCTTAAAGGTCCCCTGACATGGGGTTTTTGTATTATTTTATAAAGTTTCCTGGGTTGCCCTTATAATGCTCGTATGTTTTTTTTAGATCAAAAATAGTCATAATTCAGAAATAAAACGTATTTTTCCGAGCTTGATTTTAGACTCTGATTTGAACGCTCTGTTTGAATTTAGTGTAACCGTCCACTGCTATGATTGGCTGACATGCTTGCATATGAAATAGCTACATATTACATGTGAAACTCTCTCAAATATTTTTCCTACAGCTATTATGCATTTTTACTATTAAAGCTATCGAGATTAACGAGTCGTGAGAAGTTTTTAAAGTATTTAGATCTATTTCTATCACATAAAATATTGCTGTGATGAACATTGAGCAAGCAGATGATTGCTAGAATGAAGATCTTATCATTGCGACGCAGTTTCTGCATTCTCTCTAATGCTTTCACCAACATGATGATGTACAGCAAGAGATGTACATTGTGCAGTGTAACGTGTGCCATTGATTTCATAACGAGATGTCCAGATAAACTCGTGCTGTGTGGAAAAATTGTTCTTTGATGCTTGGTGTATATAATTTGTTCACAATTTAAATAAGATTACTTGATCATATTTAAATGATGTGAAGTTGATATTTTAGTCACTGGCTTGACTTATGCATAAACAGTATTGAACAATTTTGAGAGAATGATTACCTGTCTGAACTTGAACAATTAGGCTACACGTCAGAAATTATTGCTTGGTCACTCGATCGATTTATTTTCAGACGTTCATTGAGGCCAGCTCTGTATTGGCCAAAGTTGAGGAAACACTCATCTGTGAAATGTTTGGGAAGTTGTGTCGGCGCATTTCCAGACAAAATAAAATTAACCCATTGTTTCTTCAGAGGCTCGTATGAAAGAACTAAAAAAATACGTTTGCGTTCATTTGTACATCCAAACACTGATCAACTGCCATGCTTCGCTCTTTGCAAGCCATGATATCTCTTGAGGAAAAACTCAAATCGAGCTCACGCGTTCGTAAATCTTCTCATGGGCGAGCCGCATTCTCTGGGCGGCCAAAACAGAGAAAGGGGAGGTTACCTTTCGTCAGTATCACGTCATGCTGAGGAGATTCAAGATCAGTCCGTCTGAGATTTCATTTCACAAAGGCAGAGAAAGTTAGCCAAAGCTCGGTTTACAAATCGGCCATATACAGGCTAGGGGAACTCATATTAATGTTAAAAAACCTCACAAAGTGAAAATTTCATGTCAGGGGACCTTCAAACTGTTCAAAACAGTTTAGCTCATTTAGCTGGTTGACCAGCTGGCATCAACTGTTCACCCGACTTTTCACAACTGCCAACTATGGCGCTTTTCAAAATATAAAGCTGGTAATTCATCATTCCTGAATGAACGGAATGAAACAATACACCTCTCTGATGCCACAAGAACAGGAAATACCTTAGTAAGGTCACATATTTGGAGCAGGTCATTCTGAGCTCCACCCTGGTGCACACGTTCACGCTCCCGAGTCACATCTTCATCCTCTCCTCCTGATGATGTAGGCAGTGACTTTATCGACCTGTGTGTAAAGATGTGTGAATTTACCCCCAGAGCAGACGACATGATCATGTGTGTGTATATTTTAGAGCTGCACGATTAATCGTTAAAAGACTGCGATCTCTGCACTGCTGCTGATCTAGAGAGAGAGCAGTTGTCATGTAGAGGTATAGGCTTCACAAACAGTCACAAACCACACACAGAATTCATTATTTCTGTGTTACAAATATTCAAAGAATCACAGCAGTACTGGGATAAAAGCTTATAGTTTGTAAATAAACATTGATTTCTACGGTAGTGGCCAAAGTACAGAAAAGCACTTTTTGAAAGCAACTTGCCGATTGTTTCAATTACATCATCACGCCACTAGGTGGAGACAATTGACCTAAAAAAGGTTTTTGTCATTGAATCATTCATTCATGAGATTTGTTTCAAAAATCATCAAGTAATGAAAAAAGTATTTATGAGTGAGTCACTGAATCATTCATTCAAACGTATATATATATATATATATATATATATATATATATATATATGTGCAATTAATTCAAATTAATGAAATATTTTAATAAGACTACAGTAATTACCAATTTCCAATTTGTTAGAATCTTTTGTCAGAACTATTATTTTGTTTAGATGTATAGGATATTCATATATATATATGTATATTAGGGCTGTCAGTTTAACGCGTTATTAATGGCGTTAACACAAACCCATTTTAACGGCGTACATTTTTTTATCGTCCTGATCCATTTCGGCGTCTTGCGCTCGTCATCCACTCAAAGCCGGCTCACAAGCCGAAATGTGTGTTTGCGGTGTGCCTGTTGTTTTGTTTACGGTCTAGATCCGCTTGCGTTTTGGTCGAAGAAGCAAAAAAACTTCCTCGTGCAGCGCAAGCCAAATGAATGGGTTTCAGAGTGCAGCGCGAGGTTTTGTGCTGCACACACTCGTTTCGGCTTGCGAGCCGGCCAAATAGTAACATGACGAGTGGATGACGAGCGCGAGACGTCGAAATGGATGCCCTAAGATTCTGAATGGAATGTTGCCAAATTGTCCCATTGACAAGTCCAAGTGATCTGTGTGTTTTGTCGTTGTGAACTGAGCTATCATCATCGCAGCACGTCCTGTCTGAAACACCACTTGATGATGGCCAAGCAAACACACACACAGATTATGCGAATTCTCCACCCCCTCATCAATATCAGGACCTCGTCAGTATTTCTTTCACCCTTTTATTGATGGACAGTGTTACATTGTGTGAAAGATTATTTATATGTTAGTGTGAAATTGAGCACAATTGCAATGTTATTTTCAATAGTAAAAATAATAATAATAATAATAAAACATTTGCACTAAACAAGCCAATCCACTTTTCTATGTTGATAAGAGCATTAAAATGAGAACAAAAATAATGTAATAAAAAGAAATCAAAAGACATTTAGAATAGATAAAAATGTGTGATTAGTTGCGAGTTAACTATGACATTAATGTGATTAATCGTGATTAAATATTTTAATCGTTTGACAGCACTAATATATGTATATATATATATATATATATATATATATATATATATTTATTTATATATATATATATTTAAGCAAGGTACGAGATGCTGTGCTGTATCGTGAATAAGTGAATAATGGCTGAAGGGTGTTGTTAGGCACGACGCGAAGCGGAGTAAGCAGAATAAAAAATATTAAAGTAAAAAAAAATATATATGTACAGTGTTACTTTTACAATCTTATTAATTTTACATACTATAGTATTAGTAATAACAGTAACTTATTTTAATTAGAAGCAATTAACCGTAAACCAAACATTAACCCTAATTATATAGTACGTAAATGTTGTTAAATTTAATCCAAACTTTTGACTGGTACAGTAGGTGCCAACCGATTTTTTTTTTTTAGGAGTGAGATTTTTGTCTTTTTCTTACCTTGGTTTGCAGAAGAACTTGTACTGTATGAGAAGGGTCAGGCCGAACATAACCGCACCCTGAATGGACATGGCAAACAGATTCTTGCCCACCAAGTTCCAGTTGAGAGGATTTTCAAAGCGGTCTTCACCTGAAAAGAAAGAACTCACTTACTGTACCACAAATCAACACTGAACTACAAACTTCCGTATGCAATGCGTCAATGTCTTACCCAGGTTTTTGTAGAGGTTGGCCATTGCCTGGTTTTGGGCCATGTCCATCAGGCCTCTTCCCAAACAGAAATGAGGAAACACTAGCAGAGCCTGTTTCACGATGTCATTGATGCGAGTTATATTCTGGACATAAAGACAGATGAGACAGAGAACAATGTTGAGAGCAATGTTAGATTGGAAATACGTGATTCTTCAAAATGAGTAAATTTACATGCACATTGTTTCACTGATTGTGTCATACGGATGTGTTTAATAGTTATTTTTATTATCTTTTAATTGATAATGACTTCACACTATGCACTTTGCAGTGTAATTTTAGTATAGATATATCTAAAATTACATGAGTTTAGTACAGCGAATTGGGATCACGGGGAGACCAATTGCCTTCGAGTGAATTAAAACGAGCCAATGAATATTGGCATGCAGGACTTGCATTCTGTGCCCCGCCTGCCAGTGCAGATATAAAGCGGAAGCGAGTGCACACACATGCTTTTAGCTTCAGAACCAACCGGTTGTGTTCTCTGAGTGGATGAGCTTCAAGATTAATAATTTATCTTTACGCTCAACGAGTCTGCTGTTTTCTCCGAGTCCTCTCTGTGTTGGTGTGACTGCGCTTCAGCGATCTTCGCGATCTCCCGGGTACCAGCTGCTGCTTCACGCGATCTGCTGTTTTTTCAAAGAGCTGTTATCGCGGCTGTCTATTCGGTTGAGTGCGCACAGCAGGCTTGCAGTTTCCCCGCTGTGCTGTCGCGTATATCTCTGCGTGCTTCAGCACAATAAGAGAGCGTTTTGTGTGAAAAGAACAACACAGGTGAAGATTGCGTCCTTTTTAGGATCATGTTTCACCCATGTGTTTCTGGATGCGGTCGTTTCTTGTCCTCCTTTTGACGGCCACGATGACTCTTTCACATGCCTGGGCAAGCATGATAAGACTGTGTTCTTGGGTGGTTTATGTTCTCTCATGAGAGCTTGATCACGTCGTGAGAGCTTGAGAGCTTGATCCTCGTAATAACATGAGAGCTTGATCCTCGTAAAGGCTTGAGCCGCTCAGCGTGCCGTCGAGCTGCCGGCTGCATCAACCCAGCGTGCGTCATTCGGGGGTCTAGATGCGCGCCTTTGCCTGTTCCCAAATCTAGTTCCTCTTCTGGTGGCCAACGTCAGAGGGCTATTTTGGTTAATAGCATTGGTGATTAGAGGATCTCTGACGAGACCACCTCCTCGGAAACTTTACTCCTCTAGCGCATCGCAAACATGCTGAGACTCTGTTCGTGGGTGGTTTATGCTCTCTTATGAGAGCATGACCACATTGGCACATTGTTCGCTTGCGTTTCTTGAGGGGTTGAGCGCTCAGTGTGCCATCAAGGTATGGCCATGTTCACTGTTTTGCATTCCTGGCAGCTTCGGGTGGAATCTCTGGTCCTTCTCATGAGGGGCCAACTATTTCATTCAGGGCTCCAGGGGAGGGCAGACGTCGATCGCTGCATTGGAGAGAGAGCTGTTACTCTCTGGAAATGATGACGCTGAGTTCCCACTGTAATGGTGTGCGTGCTCATGCTGAATCAGCTTCAGACTTGACAGCCACACTTCCCGGGCTACTCTAGGGGCGCAGTGTAATGCGTAATTGCCTTGTCCCGTGCCTTCCCGGATGCGTGTGAATCTGAGGTCGCTTCGGGCCGTTCACATCCCAGGTGCACTCAACCGTGCAGCAGACGAGCTCTCACGGCAACCGCCCTTCCGGGAGAATAGCGACTCCATCCCCAGGTGGTCCAGCTGATATGGGTAATCTTCGGAGCCGCTCAGATAGATCTGTTTGCCTCTCCAGACACGACCCGTTGCCAGTTGTTCTATTCCCTGACCGGAGGATCTCTCGGCACGAGAGAATGTAAATGTGCGTTTCCCCCAGTGAGCCTTCTTGCACAGACACTGGGACAAGTCAGGGAGGACGAGGAGCAGGTCTTGCTAGTTGCGCCATACTGGCCCAACCAGACCTGGTTCCTGGAACTCTTGCTCTTCACGACAGCACCTCCCTGGACCATTCCTCTGAGGAAGGACCTGCTTTCTCAGAGACCTCTGAAGACTCCATGTCTGGTTCCTGGATGGGACGCGGAGGTTCTAGGTGGCCTACCACAAGCTGTGGTAGATACCATCATTTCCGCTAGAGCCCTCTCTACAAGGTGCCTCTATGCATCAAAGTGGAACCTGTTCGTCGTTTGGTGTTCTTCCCGCCGGGAAGACCCCCGAACTTGGAAGATAGGTTGGAACGACGGCAGTTGCCGCAATAGCCGCTCATCACGATACATTTGACGAATCGTGCCTGGAGTTCGGACCGGGCCTTTCTCATGTTGTTCTGAGACCCCGATTCGGATTTGCTCAAGGTTCCTACCACTCTGTTTGTAGATCAGGTAGTGAACCTGCAAGCCATGCCTTTGGAGGAGGCAGACCCAGCCCCAGCTTTTCTCTGTCACATACGTGCCCTACGTTGCTAATTGGACAGAACGCAAAGCTTTAGGACCTCAGAGCAGCTCTTCATCTGTTACGGAGGCCAGCAGAAGGGGAAAGCTGTCTCCAAGCAGAGGTTAGTCCACTGGCTAGTGGATGCTATTGTCCGGGCATATGAATCCCAGGAAGTGCTTTGCCCAGAAGGTTGACAGCTCTCTCCACTCTCTCCTGAGTGCTGGCACAAGGCGCCTTGGTGACAGACATCTGTAGAGCAGCGGGCTATACGACACCTAACAAATTTGCCAGGTTTTATAGCTTACGTGTTGAACCTGTTTCCTCCCGTGTACTCGCTACGGCCAGTGTTGCGAGGAAATAGGTCTTGTCGGCTTGCTGCGCCACTCCCGCCTTATGAGCCGTATACGTGCGCTTTTTTGCTCCGTTGGTTCCCCAACAAACGGCTAACCTCCAGTTCCTCCATCATCCCTCCGGCACCAGGCGAGGCGGATCCAGGTCTATTATACCTCTCGTAGGAGTTGTTAATAGACTGGGTGGCCTTAACAGTGGTCCGTACGGTAGGGCTGGGCGATATATCGATATAAAAAATATATCGATATATTTTTAAATGCGATATGGAATTAGATCTTATCGCATATATCGATATAGTTCAAATAAGCGCTGTGATCCTCACTGCACTGCTCCCTGCGCGAACACCTGCGCGCTGCAGAAGCCCCAGCCACAAGCCATCGATAACCATGAATAGTGTTTCCTCTGCAGTCTTTCTCCCGCGGCCGCCGCACCAAACATCATCCCGCCACGGCTGCAGCAGCTTCTCAGTGAAGTCCGGTATTGTGCACACACTATTGTGTTATTGTTAGCCCCACTAAAGACATAAAAAATATTGTAAACCACCATAAAGTTTTCGCACTATATTCCAAGACTTCTAAAGTCATTCAATAGCATAATGTGAGGTAAAAATGAATTTAAGTCATGAATTTAAAATGAATTAAAAATTTAATTAATATTTAAGTCGTTAAGTTAATGGAAACTCATCTCTCCTCAGTCATTCTCCATTCAGCATTCAAACAGCGCGCCACGTTCTGTTAAGACAGTAACACAACGAAACTCTCTTCAAGATCAATGTTCCCATTATTATACTTTATTTGTAGATACATTTATATGGTTTTCATGAAATGACTTTCTTACTGGAGTTTATAGCGCTTTCTAAATCGTATTCCTTTCTCCTGGGTGTCTGTTATTACAGCACTGGAGTAGAAAGCACAATTAATTGTTTTTCATGCGCACTGTAACTGAAATTTAAAACTGTTAAAAGAAAAGGCTCAATAAACTGTTGCATAGATATAATATACTAAGCATCAAATATCTCTTTACTTTGTGCTTAAACTTTTAAACTGTACACTGTGACTTCGCGTTGCTTCAAGTGCCTCATTTTGCGCACGGGATGCGCATAATCGATTTGCCGCTCTAAATTTGGAGCCTTTCATTTTATAATATTTAGGCAGGTTTAAACACCGGGGGCAAGGAATTGTGGTCATGGGAATATCCCTGCCACCACAGAGGGAAAAAAGGAAACACTGCGAAAAAGCTAACTGCAAATTTCATTTTCCCACACCCACCTTATGGAACTTTGATTAAAAATAAAAAAAAAAAAAAAAAAAAAAAGGTACTCCTGTTGTTGTACAGTATTTATTTTTACATTTTCTTGTTAATCGAATAGCTGAGCATTTAATTGTGAACCAGGTGAAGAAACCTTTTTCTTATTTATTCATTTGATTTTTCACCTGTTCACTGAAATAGCTGGTTTCAATAAAACTAGGCTACTTGTGACTCATATTTGGCTTTGAGTGAACATTTGCTCTCACTTTGCGGAAAAAAAATATTGCGATATATATCGTATATCGATATTTAGCCTAAATATATCGGGATATGACTTTTGGTCCATATCGCCCAGCCCTACCTTACGGTGACCCATTTCTTCCACGTTCCAGCTACCCTGTGGGTTAGCACTGTGTCTTTCCCTCGACAGACCTGTTCTGTCGTCCTTGCTGAGTACGCTCCTACCCCTCGGGCTGGGACTACCTCAAGGACTGCCAAATGTTGCACTTCCCTTCGGGCCAGTACATATGTGTATTCCAGTGGCTCCCTTCGGGCAGGCAAGGGGTTTCCGCTTTATACCTGCACTGGCAGGCGGAGCGCGGAATACAAGTCCTGCATGCCAATATTCATTGGCTCGTTTTAATTCACTCGAAGGCAATTGGTCTCCCTAGCATGATCCCAATTCGTTGGAAACTCCTCCGACGAGACGTCTCCGTTCCCTACTCAGTGAATGAGGGTTACCATAATCGAGACGTTTTAAGTTATGTTGTGCTTAATCATTTTTAATGTTTGTTTTTCAGCTTTATATTTAATTTTATGGATTTGTTTTTTGTAATTTTAGTACTTAAGCTTAAATTTTAGCTTTTTATAAAGTTTTTCATGTAATATTTATATTTCATTTTATTTAAATTATTACAAACAATTTTAATAGTCTTAGTGTTAGTTAACAATAACACTTGTTAGGAAAAGAGCAACATGCTCTTTTTGTGTTTAAAGGAGTAGTTCACTTTTGAAAAAACTTCTGTTGATAATTTACTCACCCCCATGTCATCCAAGATGTCCATGTCTTTCTTTCTTCAGTTGAAAAGAAATTAAGGTTTTTGATGAAAACATTCCAGGATTTTTCTCCGTATAATGGACTTCAATGGGAACCAAACGGTTCAAGGTCCAAAAGACAGTTTCAGTGCAAACGAATCTTTTTTCGTGTCAATTGATTCATTCAACGAACGAAATGAACGAATTGACTCGGGAAAAGATTCGTTCATTTTGATGTACGAGTTTGAACAGGAGAGCCACGAACGCGCATCACAGAACAGAGCAAGGCGAGCATTTGAGCTTATAAAACTTAAACTTTTTTATTTGTTTTTTAATGAGCGATCGTTTCGCTTGATAAGACCCTTATTCATCGTCTGGAATTGTTTAAACCCCTTTGAACTTTGATCTTTTGGACCTTGAACCTTTTGGTTCCCATTGAAGTCCATTATATGGAGAAAAATCCTGGCATGTTTTCATCAAAAACCTTAATTTCTTTTCGACTGAAGAAAGAATGAGATGGACATCTTGGATGACATGGGGGTGAGTAAATTATCAGCAAAAGTTATTTTTTAAAAGTGAACTACTCCTTTAACATAAGAGCATGCGGGTATAGAAGTGATTAAAAAATGACAGAATATTTATTTTTGGGAAACTATATTCCATTAAATGTTTTTTTTTTCTTTTTTTTTTTGTATAAGGTCATAACTGTTTGAAGCAAACCCCGACACACCTACATTTTGCTTTGCATTTTATATAATGAGTCTAAATGTGAAAAATATGTCAAAAGAACATTAATTTTTTCACTCTATGTGGAGTCTATCATTATATATTATATACATTGGAACCGAATACAAATGTCTACCCACAATTTTTAAAACAAAACAACCCAACACCCACAAATAAGAGAATGATCAATACTTCCGCATGTATCCTCAATCTCAAGCTAAAATCTAAAGTTGATGAAAAATCGTTCTGATGATAGTCGAGCCGTCTTCAGCAGCGTGTGATTCATCAAACACACTCAAACACAGTTGAAGAAATCATGCAACAGTTTTCTTGCCCATTTTCTTGCTCATTCATCATCACAAACACCAGAGACGGTGAAATCACACAGGATTTACACTGACCCATATTCTCTAAGACACACGTCTGCCGTCATACACACAAACGTGTTTAAAGTTCAGCTTTAAAAACACATATCTGAATGCCTTAATTCTGCTCCATTCAACAAACTAACTGGGGCATCTACTCACTGGATTCACCAATTTATGGCATGGCATCTTTGAAATACAGCAGTTTAGAGCAGCTCTACAGCACATTTTATTGTCGTCTTTACAAGGTTTCGTGAAGATGGCTGCACTATTATTTTAACTAGTTATTAGCACACTTATTTATCATTTAACTCCCTTTTTAAAGTTCCATTTTAATTGGACTAAAACAGTATGTCAAGCTAAGCATTACTCGGACTAGAATATTTGCACATTTGTCGTTTTTGCGAAAACAGCCCTGGATAATTTGATTAATTAAATTCAATTCACATTTATGATTACAGCTTGATTTCAGCAGCATTTACCCAAGAAAACAAAAAACATTTTCACAGTGTTATATTTTGGTTGCAGTAAGGTAATGTTGCACTTCAACATCTTAAAAATGTTTTAGAGACCACATCTAAAACGTTATAAACAAAATAATGTTTTAGAAACTTTGTAAGAAAAAACACACCTTTTTGGTATGCTATTAAATAGTCCAAAAAAAGTGTAAATACCATTTATTACGAAAACAAAACCAGACCAAACGGCACCTTTTGTGAAATGTTAAAATACCGTAATTTGTACATTGGATAAACTGGTATAACAATATAAGCGTCCACACAAACACATTTTTAGTAATCATGTGCTGCCGTTACTTTAAAGTCGAAAAGACAGTAGCACTGACTTCTCACTTCAAGTAGGTGATTCGTTACTCAATCTATAACAGGATCTGAATCAAAAGTTGTGATTTGTTATCAATATAACTATTGTTCTTGGTGTGAAAAGATCCTAAGCATCAGGGTGGGCTGAAAGAAAGCTTTGTGCTTTGTACGTCACAGATGATAAGAACGACACACTCTTCGGAAAAATAAATTGAAATAACAGACACAATGTCACTGCAGGCTAAATTGTGTGTGCTGGACTCTCACCGGGTCGTCAAAGAGCTCCATGACGAATGTGGCTACGCTGCCATTGATGCCAATGAAGAGGTTGATGCAGGTCAGAACCACATACGCTGTGCTGGGAACGCTGAACAGGAACGAGGCGGGATACATCATCGGAGTGATGGACCACCTGTGAGACAAAAACACATGATACAAACACTCACAAAACACTTTTAAATTCCAGGAGATGAAAAAACAAACATCCACCACACACTCACCCATAAAGCAACAGCAGCAGTATGAGCGCAGGTAGGTTGGGTGGAGAGACGTACGATTTTTGTTGGAAACACAGGAAGATGACGATGACGATGATACACGGGATGGCATAATTACACTGAAACACAACAGGATCAAACATAATACTTAAAAGACACCCGAGAACAATAACAACAAAAGAAATACAATACATTAAATGTGTTAAGTAATTCTAATTAATCCATAATAACAACACTGTTTTGTTTGCTTAACAATTGATAACAAAAGTACTTAAATAAATATATGCACTGCACCGTGTTCATTTACACACAAGTAGATCATGATTTGCAGTAAATGCTGCTTCACATGACCTCCAAATCTGCAAGTGCTGTGAGTTCGTCACTTATAACATGCATTTGAAAACGCAACATGCTAAATATTACATAAGATTTCAATGAGACGAGTTCATAAACCTGCTGCCAAACAAAGGAGAAGTGTTAAACTGTATCGCTAAAATAAAAACTCAACGATTTAATTTCGAAACATTAAGAAATTAGGAGACAAATATAAGTATTGTAATTTTACAAATTTACTATAAACTAAAATTATAATAATTATTTTAGCATTTCATAGTGAAATAGTCCATTAGTAATATTTATTTTGTTTGATATTTTATTTTATAACAATAATATACATATTATTTTAAACCTTTTTTTATTTTTGTATCTTACTTTAAATTGCAATTAAAACATTTTTCATTATATATTTCCCCCAAATCATGTAGTGCTAATAGTCCCTTTTGTGTGCATTATTTAAAAAAAAAACAAAAAAACTTGCAGCCATCTTTACTATATGCCTATTTTTTATATGATAAAATTATGCATGCAAATAAACAGTGTTGTCCACAGGTGCAACTATGGGTTTACTAAACACAAATTTTGGAAAAAAAAAATTATGGCACCTCATTATATACTGTAGTATTTCTTTATGTAGCAGTTTTTAAAATTATATAGAGTAAGACGGGGTTTTTTTGGGGGGTTTTTTTGCGCTGCATAGGTTGCAAACCCATTTTATCTCCCTTGACACTAATTAATTTATAAGCAATTTATTAGTGAAGGTGAATTTATCTCTCTCCACAGAGAATGTAACATATGACATAGAACAATGGAGGCTGTGAACCGTATTCAGTGGTAAATTGATAGAGTTTTAATAGAGTTTTAATTAGCTATCTCAGCTCCTCTTTTTAGTTCTCGTGTACCCTTCCACTTTCCATCCATCTTTCAGAGCAGAAGGAACATTATAGGCACAGCAACGACAAAAAGTGAAGTGTTTCACATGTACCATGTCCCAGGTGAAGTTGGCCAGCCAGTAGATGGTAGGATTCACGCCACTCACAAACTGCAGGTGTTTGGATTTACTGACGCGCTCCTGGATGAGGAAGAGGACGAAGCTGGCGGGGATGAAGGACATGGCAAAAATCACACAAATCGACACAACTACATCCGTAGAGGTCGTGGCCCTGTAAGAAAGGAAAACATGATGTGAGTTTATGACTATGGTATGGTTAATTTACACATGCACGTTTACAGTATATAAATAATGATATTTGCCTTTTTTAAAATCATCTGCAATCGTGTCATAAGCAGGACTTTTATTTTGACAGATTCAGACTAATAACAGAAAGGTAAACTCTAAAATACTTTTTTCATTGGCACTCATTATTATTTTAGTAAATATAATGAATAAATATAATGCAGTAACTGTCATGCTTGTGTTATTTACCACTGTTAAATTAAACAGTGTGGTATCATATAGAACAGCTATAGTACAAACCAACACAATATTCAGAGAAACAAGTTTAAAAACAGATGCTGGTCTTGTAACATCAGATTAATAGGTAGTTATGTGGTTTTAAATTGAGATGCCATGTGGGTTTCTGAGAAAGTTCGCTCTCTTGGTCTTTTTCGAAACTTGGTCTTGTCAAAATTTACTTGGGAATAAAACTTTAACAAACTCTGACTTCACAACATCCACCTCACGCAGGGCATTCTGGGACATCGTTTCATGTCTCCTCATTTTTTTTTGACACCCTGCTGTTTATGCCTAATAGATTCAATCTCTTACTCTTTCTTCACTGACGTTCAGGTGAGACCTGATGCTGAACACACAATCTCTCACACGGTGAAGGTGATTGAGTTTCAGGACTGCATTATTCATGATTAGAGGGAACTGACGACCTCATTACAGACAAGAAGATGGTCATTTAAACTGCGTGCATGCGTGCGCTCACACACACACGCATTATGTGTCAGTGATCAGTATGATACTTCAATACTCTAACTGTGGTCCATTTTTGACACCAAAATATTTTGTGATCATCATGCCTTCACAAGCTGAGTTTAATTATGCATGAACACACACACACACACACACACACACACACACACACACACACACACACACACACACACACACACAAAAAACCCCTACATAAACACACAAACACAGGTGTGTGCACACAAACACGTTCAAACAGGGAATACATCCCAGTTTTGCAAGGGAACAGCATTTATTTCAAATTGAAATCTTCTGCAACGTGTTTACTGTCATTTTTAATTAACGCATTCTTGCTGAAGAAAAAAGTTTATTTCTTCAAAAGGGTTGTCATGAAAAAAAATTATAATTTGAAAACATTACTAACATTGTAACTAGGGCTGGGTATTGAGACAAATTTCACAATTTGATTCGATTTCAATTCACAAGCTTGCAATTCGATTACGATTCGATTCGATATCGATTATTTTGGATATCAGTTACAATAAATGGCCATTTTTCTCAAGGGAATCAAATCTCTTAAATGCTGTAAACTATGGGAGTCTAGTTGTAGCCAATAGGCTTCATTAGCCTAATATGAAGGTAATAATGAACTGTTTTGTAGCTATACAAACACTTAAATTACACTTTTATTTATTTTTACAATAAGAAGATTATATGAAATATAAACATTTAAATGGTGGCTGTCACAAAAACTTGCCAGATTTATTCAAATATGCATTAAATATTGAAGAACATTAAGATTATAATGCATATGTAATATGGTGTAGCCTATGTATTTAGCAAAATGCTCCTCTCTAGAGTTATTTTTTCTAGCTGACTAACGAGTGTATGTGGGTTTTCTGAGGTAAATATGACGATACATTGATTACAAGCTGTTTAACTGACATCTTTCCACGGTTGAAATGCTGATTGAGCGAATCAATGTGACATGATACGGATTTCGATAAGTTATACTCTATCTTTTAACTCACTTTCAGACGCTCATTCATGTTTATTTGGCGCTGTGACTGGTATTATTAATCCGGAAGAGAGATCAGCGCTGCTGCTTCTCCAGAGCGATCTCACGCCACAGCGCCAAAACGCTATTTATGTTTTTGAATTTTTAAAGAAAATGGACGTAATTTGAAAATTGAGACTTTGTTTCATATCAATAGCAACAAAGGATAAAGATTATTGCGATTTTTTGGATGCGCGCAGCCGCGATACAATGTCCCATTCATTCAAATGAAACAGGATGACTAATCGATGAGATTTAAGAATCGATATCGGTTCGTAAAAATGAGAATCGATTAATATCGAGAAATCGATATGTATTACCCAGCCCTAATTGTAACTGTACCTCAGGTAAAAATACTTAATAATAAAAATAATAACAGTAATGTGATTTCTTAACACAAAATACACTATAGACCTTATTCAGAGCAGGGCCAGGTATGAAAGTGAGGCTATGAGGGATAGACTTACCGTGTTTCCAATGGCATCCGCTGTAAAAAGCTGAATAAAGCTCCTAGATTGCTTACAATTTTCCACAGCTTACATTGTCGGGAGTTTTTTGTCAACTGACATTTCTTGGAAAGATATTTTTCCACTGTTTCATGAGCAGAACAATCCGAAAACACATTAAATAACAGTACAGCCCATTGAAGAGATGCATGACTATCCCTCACAGCCTTTCATTCTCATTAAAAATCAAAGATGGCGCTGCCGTGAATAAGGCGTATATGGACAACAATATTGGGACCACCTGACACCAACAGGGACTGTTATGACATCGCAATATAAATACATAGACATTAAAGGGTTAGTTCACCCAAAAATGAAAATTAAGTCATTAATTACTCACCCCCATGCTGTACCAACCCCGTAAGACCTTCGTTCGTCTTCGGAACACAAATGAAGATATTTTTGATTAAATTTGAGAGCTGTATAACTACCACATTGGCTGCCTAAGGGACTGCCTCTTGACGGTCCAGAAAGTCAATGAAGAAAATGTTTAAATATCCCAAGTGACTACCGTGGCTCAACTATATGTTTATCAAGCGACGCGAATACTTTTTGTGCGAAAAAACAATCTAAATCTAAGGAAATCTCAAAAAAAAATCTAAGGAAATCTCGTTTCTGGCCAACAAGGAAGAAAAGAAATAGTCGAATAAACTCGTTATTTTTGTTTGTTTTTTCGCACAAAAAGTATTCACGTCGCTTGATAAACATATAGTTGAGCCACGGTAGTCACTTGGGATATTTAAACATTTTCTTCATTGACTTTTTGGGCCGTCAAGAGGCAGTCCCTTAGGAGCCAATGTGGTAGTTATACAGCTCTCAAATTTAATCAAAAATATCTTCATTTGTGTTCCGAAGACGAACGAAGGTCTTACGGGGTTGGTACAGCATGGGGGTGAGTAATTAATGACTTAATTTTCATTTTTGGGTGAACTAACCCTTTAATATTTGATCCCCCCTTTGCAAAACTGTCCCTACAAAGTTGGAAGCATTGTTCAAAAATGTCTTAGCATGCTGAAGCATTAAGATTTCACTTCACTGGAAGTAGGGCTCGAGAACAACCTGTGAAAAAAAAACAGCCCCAGCATTCATTATTCCTCCACCAAACTTTACAGTAGACAGATTCAGGCAGGTAATGTTCTCCTGGCATCTACAAAAACCCACACTTGCCAATGACACTGTCAAACAGAGAAGCATAATTAATCACTCCAGAGAACAAGTTTCCACTGGCCCAGAGACCAGTGGCAGTGTGCTTTACACCAATCCATCCGACACTTGGCACTGTAGTTGTGGACGTGAGGCTTGCATGGAGCTGCTTGGCCAAGGAAACCCAATCTATGAAGCTCTCGCCAGACAGTGTTGGTGCTGATATTAAAGGGGTGGTTTACTGCTTTTTTTCTTTGCATGATTGTGCTTATGGGGTGCAATAGAACATGTCTTTGTGTGTGTGTTTTTTTCTTTCTTAAAGCCTTATTTTTCATAAAATTCACCTTTATTGTAAGCCGCTTTCTTCGCTGTCATTTGAACGACCGGTTGACTATGAAAACACTCCCTCAGAAACAAGCAATGGGCTCAGATTGGTTAGTTGGGCCGGTGTCTTGTAATTGGCTAAACCGCGTAGTGCACGTTGACTAGAAACTTGACGGGTGAAAGTTGCATGTGCTCCGGTCAAATGTACCATAATGATGTCGATACTGCCGTATCAGTTTGAGCCAGAATCAGACACAGAAAGCGGCGATGAACAGCGTCAAGCAGAATCTCCCCAAACACAGCTCTTACAAAACATTTCTGAATGAATATTTTAAAAAAATATATATATATATAATTCTATTCTATTCTACTATTATTATATATGGATTTCGATACGCTGTCAACGTTACTTGAAAATGCTAATGCTGCTTGTTACATATGATTTTCTCCTGATTAAACAGTTAAAGGTGCCATCTAACATAATAAATCAAATCCTACTCCATATTCCATAACAGATGGGGGCAGTATACCTCCAAAAAATGACTTGTGCTCCTACCATCACGCATGTTATTCAAATCATTTGACATGATAGTAAAAGGTTGGAAGACCGCAGAATTTTACGTGGAACATTTGGAGATTTTTAGAGATCAGAGACTCAATGAACTAAACACTAGAGTGAACTAAACTAAACACTATGAATCTCAACACTAAATGATGAAGACCGCCTCATAGATCTCAAAAACAAGCTGGTGCATTTCGACGGTATGGGAAAATAAAAGCTTGGGCAATTATTTGAAGTTTATGGTATTCGTTTTGTTCATATTACACCTTTATTGTTAGTGAATTAATTTGACAGACAGCATTCGCTGATGTTGATCAAGCTAGCGCCGTGAATTCACCGTGAGACACACGCAATTGACACTTAGCAAGCAGGTTAGTTAAGCTCTCAGATTCTGTCAATTATATTACGCAATTCAAAGAATAAATACCGTTTTGGCGGTTGTACATGTTACACTACAGATCCCTAGCGCACGTGAACCGATCGTCTCTACTAGCTGGAAAAAGAACATGAACACTGTTGAAAGATACAGTATGCTACAACTTACCAAAATGTATTCCTCATGCATAATGTCGACCAATCATTTTTTGAACTCTTCCCTGAACTGAAATGTAGTAGTGGGCTGTATTTCCACACGACTGACATCAGGTTCAAGTACACACACAAGCCGGCGCGAGCGCGACTCACTCGTGTATTGCAGTTTGGCTGGTGCTAACGTTGCCCGTCCGCATACCGCCTCCCATGGCCGGAACTGGTATTACGATACCTGCCGGGCCGGGGCTAGTAATTTAGCATGCTAATTCAGGTTAATATCTCGGCAGCACTATAACTTGTCAGTTTTTTAATGACATCTTTGCACTTATTTCTTCTCATTCTTTTGATGCGTGTAGCTCATTTTTCGTATATTGTTACCTCAATTATTACATATGGCACCTTTAATATAACTAAATAAATGACTGAGTAATACCGCTATTTAAATTTATTGTTTTCATCGATACAATGAACAACCGTTTATCTATTCACAAAACTTAGTTAACTCAGTGTATCGTTTTCTTTAGGTGTACATGCGGCAATGTGTAAATATCTATAACAGTAATACATATTTAGATAAACAATACATAAAACCTGTAAACAAACCATACTGTACACTGATAACTGATGATTCCATATACATTTTTGAACTTTATACACGTTTGTCTAACTAACTGGCTACTAAAAACAAACAGTGTTGGCATTGGTTTACGTTCTTGATCAAATCGAAAAATTACATCATAAAGTATACATTTACAAAATTAGTATATAATTACAAATTCAGGTCCAAAATGTTTGTACGCATTTGTCATAAAAATAGCATACAAAATAGCATAACTAAGTGGCTACTAAAGCCAGCTTGCAGTTGTTTACGTCCTTGATAAAACTAAAACATTAAGTCTGAAATTATTAAGTCTTACAAGTTGTGGCCCAACAACTGCTGGCTCTGGTTTTAAAGTTGGAACTGCTTCATGTTTTATCAACAGTTCTTGTTGAATCCGGTGTTGAATTCGTGGAGATTCTGGAAACTGTCTTCCGTAAAATGCGAAGCACAGAGAGGTAAATTACGATTTTCATTTTCAGGAACATAATCAAACATCAATTTGACGAACTACAGCATCCGTGGGAAGCCCGAAAACAGAAGACCTGACAGCTGGGAGAAAATAACACACCCTTTCGACGGCATGGCTACAGCTCTCCACTCTTTGACAAAGCCGCAGAAATATGGCCATCCCCCCTATTTTGCATATTCCGGAGGGAGGGTTGATGTAAATTTATGGGTCAGTTAAGTATAAAACCCGGGAAGTATTAAATAATGTCCCATTCTTTTGTCCATATAGTGCACATGTGCATTATTATTTAAATGCTTTTATCGTGTGTTGTAGTCATTGTGTATGCGTGTGTTGTGTGATACTTACATTGATGCAGACGAGAGCTGTTCTTTAGTGAGATTAAGCGGGTGGTTGAATGTTGTGATGCCGTATTCATTTGCTCTACGTCCCGCTGGCAGGTTTCCTCTCAGAATGCCATTACTGGCCACGTTCAGGAACGATACGAGTGAATGCCAACCCTGATTATAGAACCACACCTACACACACACACTTGTTCAAATACACATCCATCATATTCCTACTAAACTAATAATCATTTTTGTTAATTAAATAAATTAAAATATAAATATTAGATTAAAAAAGCTGCCGTGGTAACTACCTAAAATAATAATAAGTTCAAGTACTAACATTACTTAAACTAAAATAAAACAGAATTTATAAAATGTACATTAAACCTTAAATTAAATCCAAACAAAAATTAAAATAAAACCTCATTCAAAAAATAATAAATATTCTATATATATATATGTATGTATATATATTTAAAAATTATATTTATTCTGGTAGAAAGTGGTCAGCAAAGAAATCTGTAGTAGAGGCAAAGGCTGCCCTTCAAATTGGGGATATAGTGGGACAGGTACAGCATGGGAGAGGGGGGTTTGGGCTCAGTTTAGCTCCTCCTAAATGGCACAAGGCAGACCCAGCTCAAAGGAGGAAGCTGGTAGTCAACGAGGTGCAAAAACGGGAGGAGAGGATGAGGTGTATAAAGGCCATTTCCCAGGCCAAGCAGGGAGAGTGGATGAGATGGGAGAGTGTGGAACAAGCCAAGAATATACAGCAAACCCAGACGTAGTACTGAAGGAAAATTACAATTGAGCGGAAGTACGTAGGAGGGCGGAGCAGGCTAGTGATGTGTATGTTCTTGGAAGAGGCAATTCAGTTCAACTTTAAAAATCTCCCTTTCAAAACGGTAACATCTGGTTCAAATGATTTACTTCTGATCTGTACTATGATCTCTTCTGATATTGGATACTGGATATTGTATGAAAACGGCCTCTTCCCGCTGCTTACCTTCACATTGTCTCTGGTGCCCATCTCCAATAGAACCAACCGAATGGCCTGGAAAATGTATTCAGTCTCGTTATTCTGCACACACAAACAGAGAGAGAGAGAGAGCTAAACAAAAACACTAAACACTACTAAAACAAAAACACAGCACAGAAAACAATATAAATAACCATATCTATTTCCATTTTACAAACAGCATCTCGTCATATTGTTGTATATACTTTATATCCAATTTGTGTTTACGACCTTTTAATCTTAAGACACTTTAAAATATTCTCCCATTTTTAAACAGATGCAATTTACCACTGAGACAATAGCTCAATATTTCTAGAGATATCTAACTTCAGATATCAGAGACTTCCACATCTGAGTAGAGGGGGCATCGCTACCAACCCATTTGGTCATTATAGCCTTCAGGCCAGCATCAGGAGAAACTGAACAGTCTCTTTGTGAGCTCTCAGAGGGTCAGGTATAAGCCCCAGTAGGCACATGAGTGGGCTGAGTGGGGCTGTCTGTCCTATCACCAAACTGATTTCACTGCATACTGCCTGCCAAAATACCTTGATGTTTTTGCACTCCCAAAGACAGTGATATCCAGTGCTGTTATACTGGTTGCCCACTGAAGCTAAGCAGGGCTGAGACAGGTTAGGTCTGCGTGGGTCCTAACGCCCCAGTGTAGTAATGGGGACAATATACTGTCAAAATAGCACCGTCCTTCGGATGAGACGTTAAACCAAGGCCCTGACTCTCTGTGGTCACAAAAAATCCCAGCATGTCTTTCGAAAGAGTAGGGGTGTAACCCTGGCATCCTGGCCAAATTTGCCCAGTGGCCTCTGTACATCATCGCCTCCTAATAATCCCCATATACTGTATATGTATAGATACACAACTTCTGAAAATACGGCCATGTGGTTTTATTAGTCTGAAGGGGTGGTCAAAATCCCTTGCCTCTTCAGTATATATATCATAATATCATTTTAAATGATTATGTATTTCTTTTATAAAATCAATAATTAAGTATATTCATTGTTACTTAATCATTTATTGACATAAATTTATTCTTTGTGCTTTTGCTTGTGAAATAATATTCTTAAATGCATGCTGATGTAAGTCACCAGCTTCTTTTAGGTGCACAAGACCATTTGGAGAAAGGAGAAAGGTTTATGGATCCTAAAGGCGTCGTGAACACATTTGTCCAACACATATGATACTTCTCTGTACAGATGGTCAAGCTATATTGAGCATTGCTTTATTGAACTTTAATTGTTATATTAAACTGTATTCTTTCTATTATATTTGCTTTCTGAGAAGCAAATGGTATCTGTTTTTCTCCCAAACGAGTGAATGTTTTACCATTATGTTTTGGTACACTTAACTGATAATAAGACGCTCAGACTCTCTTCAGCCTTGATAGGAGCTCTTATTTGCTAGTGTCCTATGTGAATATGTTAACAGTGAAAATAATAGGGAAATAGGGATTTTGGTTTATGTTTGAGTGTTAAAACATAAAGGGGTCATTGAATCCAACAGTTTAAGGCACTATTTCTTTGTTGAAGTCTTACTCCAGTTAGACTAAAGTTCAGTGCTAGTCTTCTTGGTTGCAGGTTAAGGAACCACTGCCATTATTGGAGATTGAATGAGTTGTTGTTCTGGACACACTGGCGCCAGCAACCCAAATCTGTGACCTGGAAGGTCATGACGTGCCTCATCGATGGAGATATGTTTCGTCTATCTGTATATGTGTGGAAAATTACTGTGTTTATCTATATCGTAGCCAATGAGAATCATTCAACGTGTAAGCAATGACGTAGCTTAGACCTTGGAAACAGTATAACTGCCGTGATCTTTGTAACTGTAAGGGGGCGGCCTACGAACTCCTGAGTGAGTCTTGAAGCTGACTTCTGCTGATGAAATGGCAAACTATGTTCAGTAAAACTTTCTTTAATTTTTATAATTCCGACTCCGGGTCTTCATTCTTCATATCTGGTTCTGGGTCCTTTAACTGTTAACCCCTAACAAGTCTGCATAAAAGCAGTCATATTTATGAGGTATACAAATCAGGTAAATTCCACTTCAGACAAAACAATAGAGACTGACAGATATCAGACACAAATAATAATGTCTGCTGCTCCCCAGGCGACACTGTAAATACACGATGAACACTAATAACTCAAAGTGAAGGTGCCAAAAACTCTCCAGTGCCTGTTAGGGAGTCCTAACGTCCTGCTATTAGCATTACATCCGTCCATCACAGAGCTAAGCAGCATTAAAATCCCATTAGACCACACAGACACTGGCACGATGCCGGAGAGACTCACTCGAGCTCTTAAGTACAAACGCTTGTACTGCTCATCCTCAAGAATTCAACAGCATTACATTTTGTGTAATAATTAGGGTTGCTAGTCCTAATGCTAAATATAAATAATAATAAAACACAACTGCACATAAAATGATGCATTGTTAGGACAGCAAAAAACAAAAAAAAATTCCAGCTTGAGAAAGCATTCATTTTATAGTGTTCATTATCAATATCAAAGACATTGATGTTGATTCTTTTGATGTTATCAAAGAATCATAAACATACGAAAGTGCATGCCAAATACTTGATTATAATTTTAACTGTAGTGCATTATTTGATATTACATTAAAAGTTAAAATATTTTAAATGTACAATATTTTCACTTTCATTAAAAATGTGTGATTGGGGTAGGGTTTCAATAAAAATGACATTAAAGTATATTTACCATAGTTTACCAAGTTACCATAGAATACACTTAAGTTCAGCTAGGTCAGCAGTGGGTCAAAAAACACACTTAAGTTCAGCTAATTGCAATTAACAAATTTAAACTAATACTTTTTTTTTTTAAATGTAATCTCTGAAAAGTGTATGGAAACACTGCATTCTGTTCACACTTAAAGGGTTAGTTCACCCAAAAATGAAAATTCTGTCAGTATTTACTCACCCTCATGTTGTTTCAACCCCGTAAGACCTTCGTTCATCTTCGGAACACAAATTAAGATATTAAAGATATTAAGATCGCTCCTGCATACAGTCCATAGGCTTCTTGAGGTACTGGCTCTTGCTGTCCCCGAAAAGTCATTAAAGACATCGTTAAAATAGTCCAAGTGACTACAGGGGCTCAATCTTAAGTTTATCAAACGACGAGAACACTTTTGTGCGCAAAAAAACAACAAAAATAACAACTTTATTTCAACTATTCACTTCCTTCTCCATGAGCCTGTAAGTCAGTTAACGTAGTGTGATTGCGTAGAGCTACGTCACACGTAGGCTCACTATTGGCCGACGCTGGTCATGTGTGTGTGATGCGTGTGACGTACAATAACAGAAGCTTACGCTATTAAACTAGTAACCTGACTCACGCAGAGGGAGAAATAAACGAATAGTTGAAATAAAGTCGTTATTTTTGTTGTTTTTTGCGCACAAAAGTGTTCTTGGGTGAACTAACCCTTTAAAGCTGCAGTCCGTTATTTTGAATCTTTGTCGCCATCTCTGTTCGAAATCTGCAATTGCAGTTATTCGCGGAATTATCAACTTTACATGGGTTGTGCCTCGGCACGGCACAGTGCGGATGAATCCAATGTTTTAAGGAGAATGTGCGGCTGTCAGTCACCGCAACGGTGTGGACACTGTCATTCGGAATCACAGATTCTACTTTTTGGAAGTATGACCAACAGAAGAATTTTCACCGGAACAAGTAAGTAAAATCCACTTTTGTTTTGACCAGCTAAGGGAAAAAAAGCATTGCAGTAAATCGCATTGATTAAATCTAGAGATCAGTTATCATATCACGTCAAAACATGAAAATTATTAACAAAGATCGCATTATTTTATAGTTAAATTGCACTGGGATTAAAAATTGCAGTTTTCAGTGGGGATTACTTAGTTTCCAAATTCATGCAGTTAGCATTGGCACAGGCAAAATTATATATATATATATATATATATATATATATATATAAGTAAAAATAACGCTGGAAAAGACAAAACCATAAGGTTGCACAAGGGTTAGGTATATATTTTGTTGTATGCGATTTTTTGCAGCCTCTAGCGTTGATGTTTCAGAATGCAACAAGAGCACTCGTGCTTGTGTGCGTGCTAGATCTCAAGAGCGAGCAGTCACTACCAGCCACACAGAGACTTTCAACGCATTGGCGAAATAATCACACAACATGTTGGAAAGTAATGTAAACTCCCACTGCAGGTACAATAATAGCCTATTTTTATCAGCTTGACATTGAACTAATGCTCTGTGCTCATACCATGATCATAATGTTACAATAAACTGCATTTAGCCGACATGTGATGTTATAAGCCATTTCACGAACTATTTTCGTGTATCTTTCACAATCAGCAATGTCAACACAGGTGAATGTATAATATGATAACGAAAACGGTTAGTGAACTAAACTGAACAGTTTCAGTGTATCAGTAAGATCGTAGGAAGTAACATTACTATACTGAACGTGTCTGGAAATGTGTATAATAAACAATATAATAGTAGTGGGATGAGTGACGTTAGTCAGTAGATCTAGTAAATAAAATAAGTTACATCCTAAAGCACCGACTTTTTGTTATCCTGGAACATTCTTTTGCATTCATGTAGTTTGCTATTTCACTAGAGTTTACTATGTTAATCCGTGTTTTCGTCCGGAGTCGATCAGATTCACGTTTTGCCTGACGAGCTTGGGCAGATAAACCTTTATGTTTTTTATATTTATGTGGAGTTTGTGTTGGAGTCTGTGTTGTGCTGGAGGCAGGACGTTTTGGGCTGTTATCAGACTCCATGTCGTCAGCTGAAGTGCCGTTGGTCGCATGGTTGATTGTACAGAGACTGGATGGAGACATGGTTGACTGGATAGAGAGGCTGGGGAGCGCGCATGCACGGAACATCTGATGGATTTCGCAGGGAATCCGACCCGGAGACCTCACTTATAAATATGAATATTGGCCTTCAGAGGGAATAGCAAAACCCGAAAAGTGGATCATTGCAATGTGTGATTACAACCCCTTCAAACACAGGCAATAAAAAAGGATTCATTTTATAAAAAAAAGTTACATATAGAACCTTTAAATTTTGTACAATGATTGAACACAGTACTGTATTGGGTTGACAGTGACTTGGATCTCAAATGTAAAAATCAGGGTACTGAAGAAAAATTGTAACACTATACAATTTCGAAACACTTTCGAAAGGGAACTTGCACATCGTCGATGATGCTATGGGGAATGCGTCCACATGAACCGGTGTCTGAAACGCTTATCTAATCACGGCAATCCTAACAGCCCGCGGCAGCCTATGACATCACAACTAGTTGTGACCCAGAAGTATATAAGGGGAAAATGAAGAACATGTCAACAATTTTTTCATCTTCAGGGACTGTTTTGTCAAAAAGGTAATCATGGCTTGAGAAAAATGCTGCAGGAAGTGTGTGCATCTGTGTCTAAGATATTTGACATCTGATTACACATACAACTGTTGTGTTTATTGTTTAAGGCTCCGAGCACACACGCTCAGTTCCTGAAGGGCCTCCTAGTGCCAAATATGAGTTTTTCCCTTGAGAAAACTCCACTTCGTCTGGACAGACATCTGTACCAGGCGGTTTGGGTCCCGTTGCGATGAAGCAGAGCAGATACTGGAATCGTAGGGTTTTTTTAGAGGGAGCACGCAGAGGAGTTGGAGAGAATTATTAATCTCACACACCTTCAGAGACTTGAGTTCCAGACACGAGAGTGAGCTGCAGGATGAGGATGTGTTATCAAAAAAACTAACCCCCTCTGATCCAGCAGCAAGTGCTCTGCTGGCTATAAAAACAACCAGAGAGCAGGAGATGGCTCATGAGGGGGAAAAGGATGCACAACCCAAACCCTCACAGCCACTCTGAGAGTTAACGTATGATAAGTTGTGAGTGTTATGTAACGCGCTTCAGCTGCCATGTTAGAGCACATGTGGAAAGAGATTGCTCGTGGCAGACTTTACAAACAGTTTTCTTTCCAGGCATAACACTCCAGCTCTCGTGAGCCATCCATTCCTGCACGATCAACACAATGAGATCGAAAAGGCATGGAAGAACCCGTATTCAGTGCACATTCATCACCATCAGTGCAAAAACTACTCTGATGTTTAGGGGATGCGTGAACATTGTTATGTGTCGATGCCCCAATTTATGAAATGTTTGCGAACTATCTTGGTTGCGAACTAAGTTGTTGACATGGTCTCCAGACTCCATGAATATACTTCCAGGTCGCACTAGTAGTGATATCGGTAACACTTTAGTATACAGTTCCTTCGTTAATGAATAACTACACGAGAACCAATGAGTAACACAGTATTAACAATCTAGTAACTATTATTAACTAACAAGAAACTCTGATTAACAAACTAGTAAGTAATAGCGCACAGGCGAAAGTGGTAGTTCACTATTAACTAATCAATAACTACTATTTTTTTTAATACTTCCCAGAGAACTACCGAAAATGTTTATTAACAATCTAGTAATTACTATTAACTAAAATAAACTCTTATTAATGAATTAGTAAGTAATAGCTCACAGATGAAAGTGTTACTAGATACTTCTGTGGGAATTACTAATTATTTGGATCCGTATTATAAAGTGAAGATCATTGGAACTAACTAATAATGACTCAAGTGTTACTAAAGACATTTTCTAAAAGTATACTAAAGTTCACCAAAAATCTCAAACGTTTGCAGCACAAATCATGACTAGATCATGTAGTAACCCTTGAGTAATTACTAGTTAGTTCCAATGATCTTCACTTTATAATACGAATCCAAATAATTAGTAATTCCCACAGAAGTATCTAATAACACTTTCATCTGTGAGCTATTACTTACTAATTCGTTAATAAGAGTTTCTTTTAGTTAATAGTAGTTACTAGATTATTAATAAACTTTTTCAGTAGTTCTCTGGGAAGTATTAAAAAAAATAGTAGTTATTGATTAGTTAATAGTGAACTACCACTTTCATCTGTGCGCTATTACTTAATAGTTTGTTAATCAGAGTTTCTTGTTAGTTAATAATAGTTACTAGATTGTTAATATTGTGTTACTCATTGGTTCTTGTGTAGTTATTCATTAACGAAGGAACTGTATTCTAAAGTGTTACCGTGATATCATAGGCTGTCGCCGGCCAATAGGATTGCCGAGATTAGATAAGCGTTACAGTCGTAACCTAGACGTAACCTTTTCATTTGCTGGTTCATGTTAACTAATGCAGTTAATTAATGTTAAAAAATGGAAACTTATTGTAAAAAAAATTAAAAAATTAAAATCACAAACATAGATTGCACATAGATAAACAAAATGCTACATAGTCTTAGTCTATGCATGCAGATATGCACGTTAAAGGTGCTAAGCGATGTCATGCGTTTTTTAGGCTAAAACATTTTTTTTTTGTCACAGCAAACATCTCCTCACTACCTGCTAACTGAATGCACTGTAAAAACAAACAAAAACAAAACGCAGCCTCTGCAGACACCCCAGGCTCTACAAAAACAAACTGTTGGCAAACCGCTCCACGAAACATAACAAACTTTCCAGCCAATAACCGACAAGAAGGACTTGGGGTGGTTTGGGGGGTTAGTGCATGGTTGAGGAGGAGGGAGAGTCTAGCTAGCCTCTTTTTTATTTTTTATTTTATTTATTTTTTAGCTCTAGCGTTTTGTTTGACAATACTTTAAACATCAACAAGAAGTGACACCATATTAAATGGTTTTAGGTGTAGGTTTGAGGTGTAATCACTTTGATTCTGACATCTGCATATTTTATATAAAAAAAATCATTTTTCCATACTAGGGTGGCACAGACCATTACACACATCATTTTAGGTTCTACCTGGGTAAATTATAATATAAGAAAATTGTGGAGACTGTATTTAATTTTAATTAACATCAAACCCATGGGAAGATGTGCATCAATGGAATGATTGATAGTAACAAATTATAATATTTATTCTTTCAGCTTGTAAATTAATCATTATTTTGACGTAATTTTTTTTTTCCAGTATTGAACCAGTTTACAAACTGCAATGAGCAACTTATGTACATTTGTAACAACTTTGATTGCAACAATTTACTTAGTAACACTATAGTTCAAAAGTTTGTGGATGTTTTTGAAAGAAGTCTCTTGTGCTCACCAAGGCAGCATTTATTTGATCAAAAACATAATTAATAGAAATATTGTGAAATCTTATTACAGTAAAAAAAAGTCCTTGTTTAAAAAAAATAAAAATAATTCCAGTGATGCAAAGCTGAATAGTCAGCATCATTACTCAAAAAAATCTAATAAGTTTCTATGTGTTTTGACAGGCATGCACCGGAGATGTGAAAGCTTTTAGTATATTTTTATAGAATCTAAAATTAAATTTTTCATTAACGAGCTGGTTATGTCAAAAATATTTTAAACAGGATGCAATTCTCTATTATACAGAATGGTTGGCAGCCTTATTCAAAACCAGTTTTTACTCACTATTTAAAGAGGACAAGAGTATTTGAAGGAATATATTCATGGGAATAAACAATTCAGAAACAACTGGAGAGCAAAAAATATCCTTTTCTAAGTATTAAAAAATTCAACACAATTGCACAGAGGGAAAAACATTATCTCCATATTTGATAAGCAAATGCTAAGTGAAGACTGGTGGGATTTTTCACTTAATTTAAATGGTTTCAAAGGCCTGAAATGCTTTGCATGCCATTAAAAAAAACAGTAAATAAAGTATATTTCATATCACTGACATGTGCCCAAGCTTCTCATGCATATTTAAATGGAGATTTTAGACCATGTTTTGATAAACATGCTGTGTATGCGAATGGAACAAATTATTTGATGCAGCAAATGTAAAAATGGTAGCTGCAAATTGTTAATTTGTATGATGTTACCACGGATAAAATATAGCTGTAAGCACAAACAACAAGATAAGTCATGCCATCATGGAGCGTCAGACCAACTGCAACAACAAGCAATTAAATACATTTTATGATTATTTTAGGTACATTAAATAAAAAAAAAAAATCAATCAATTTGGACATGTGGTAAACGGAAAAAAAAAAGTTAAAAATACTTTAAAATTGACTGTAGGCTATAGTATGCAAAGGAAACCTGCAATTGTGCTATTGTTTGGTAAATGTGTTTAGGCTTTGGTATTTAATAAATATTGCTTGTATGCACACTACTATAAATTATACTAAGAACTGCTATTTTACATTATTTATTAAATAAATTACATTTTATTAAATTAAATTTGACTTGTTTGAAAAGGGATTTGCAATTTCTCTGTAAATAACACTGAAATCAGTTAACATGTAAGTGGTGCAACAGTGAAGTTAGGATACCTAAAGTACCAAACCATCATGATTGGAATAAACTCACAAACTTAAGTAAACATCTTGCCAGAAGCCTTATCCCTGTGGTTTGTAGAATGCAATGAGCTGTAAGGTTTTGGAATCACATCAATAAGAAACTTATCTCTTCAGACAGATGACTAACTGTGATCAGTCAAAAATACCCATAATGCCACTCTGTCTTGACCAGTCATTTCTTGAGGGCAGGATGTCAGTAATGTCCTAATGCGGCAGTGCTCTCACCTGTGAGATGTTGAAGAATGATTTGAGGTTGCTGATCAGTTCTGTAATGTCAGACTCATTCAGATTGACCTGTGAGTTCACACCACCTACGGAGATTCCTCCATACCTGCATGCACACACAAACACATCAAATTTTCCTTGTTTGAACACATTTTATTCTGCACATGCTGTGAAATGAGTGTGTGCCATTACCGTATTTTGCCTGATTTCTGGTAGTTCTTGAGCAGGAAGTCGGTTATGTTTCGAGCTGTGACGTTCTGAAGGGTGTCTGTGGTGTTCTGAGTTCTCTACACAAAAAAACACACAAAATAAAACAATTACAAACCCACATACACTGTAAATGTATTGTCCGGTAACTTAAAATGTGCTTAATCTGACCTCAAGGTTATTATATTATATTAAAGTTACGTATGCAACCATGCTTCCCTGAGAGGGGAACGAGACGCTGCATCCCAGCAATGGGGACGCTTTGGGGAACATCTTCAGCTTGACTGGGTCTGAAGCACGTGTGTAACTAGTTCATTCATTTCACACACGTGTGTAACTAGTTACTGGGTCTGAAGCACGCGTGTAACCATCTTGCGTCACCTATCCTGACGTGTGCCGGAAGCAAGAAAGGGATATAGGTATGGCAAAGAGACGCAACGTGAAGGGCGTGAAGTTGTCCCGTCACAATTCAGGAGGAAAGAACTTGGGACCCCGGGGTGACCGGAAGGTTCAGGCTATAAAACCTCATAAATATTTTCAACTGTTTTTATACATTTTTTTTTTTTGTTTTAGTTTAACTAGTAATATATTAAAACTATATTTTCAGTCATTTTAGAGCTTGACAGTCCCAGTCCTAATTGATTTGGTATTTTCTCCAAAATGTCCACTTTCATGTTCGTTTCATGTGTGGCTTTGGGATGAATAGTCCGATTAAATACAGATAGAATTCTCATTTTAGGTGAACAATCTCTTTAAAGAGCATATTGGTAAAATAAATAAATAAATAAATAAAAATCTAAATTTATAGATAACCTTGTATGAAAATACCATTTGAAAAGTTAGTGCAGGATTTCAAATGTATTAAAACAACATAAGGGCACTAATTTAGTAGATAAAGTGAGTGTTTCTTGGATTGCTCGTAAAAACAGCTATTTTTAACATCGCGTCATTTTACGCCACGTTAGGCAGCCTCAGCCTCGGCTAAGTGCAGAGTAGGCTAGTATTCAGTGAGAGCGGTCGTCAGTCAGTGTGCTTTCGGTAGTTTTTGTAATTTAATTTATCATCGTCATGGCCTGACAGGACTCCAAGATCGAGTCCACGAGTTTCCATTACAAGAAAAGGGACGGTGCTATAGCTTATCTTTCGTTCCTGGTGTGGTTTGTGCAGGTGAAGAGATGGGATTTCTCTTCCGCATTGGCTTCGGAAAACGTGGTCGTGTGTGCGTTCACTTCAGATCAAATGATTAACATCCCGGCGATGTGGAGTTCAACATGAGATGCCGAAGCAAGAATATTGATCGTCGTATACTATACCAATGGCATCAAATATTGTGATATTATAGGTAACTTAGTCATGCACTAAATAGAGGCAACTTGTAACTGAAAAACAAAATTGGTTATTTAAATACTCAACTCTTTAATTTTCTGTCTATTTTATAACCCAGGTGAAAAATCTGTATTAAAAATGTACCTGTATGCTTTTAGTACAAATAGAAATATACTCAAGTATAGTTTTTATACATTTAATAGTATAAATCTACCCTAAACATACTAATGTCTGCTGGCCTGTTATAGGACCACAATAATCTGTACAATATTGTGAGCACAGTGTATATCATTAGCGAACGTGTATATAAGCACGTCTCTCACCAAAAGACACCTGTCCTGTTCACCACTGGTTCTCCTTACACCACAACTCAATTTGTCTCTGACCGTTCTGTCTAACATTACCCTGGCCTGTCCCTGCTCTCTTTAGCATAGCAGGCTCATAACTTTATGGCTTGGTCCGTTAAACGAGTATTTCCCCAGTGTCCAAAATGTCATTGCGATCCATTGTTTTTCTGTTGTTTGAATCGACCTCTCCCGCTCGTTGCGTCACGCCCGCCAGTGATGCGCGGGTCAATGTATAAACAACCCGCAACCGACCGACGTTTTCAACTACCCGCCCGCAACTCGGACCGCAAAAAAAATAAATAATAATAATAATAAAATAAAAAATATTGTACCCGACACGCTTCCTGACCGCATTTTTTAAAAGTAGCAAATGCTCATCGGAGCGTTATTGAGCCATAGACGTGTAACAACACAGCATCGCAAGAAGACGTAGGCCTAAACATAACAAAGGCAAAGCCAGTCATCATCTTTCATTATTTCAGCAAATGTCTTCCACACTTTTACTCTTTCTATTTGTGTATTTGCGGAGCTTCCACTCCCCAGTCTTCACCTTTTCTCTTGCCGCCTCTCCATCTCTCTGCAGACTGTAGTGATCATCATAGACATGGCCGGTTCGTGAACGAATCGTTCTTTTGAACCGGTTCTTTTTAGTGAACCGGTCGAACCAGTACACTAAATCGAACTGAATCGTTCGAAACAGTTCGCGTCTTGCGTCAGCGCTAAACCACAAGTTACTAAAGTTACTCACTTTCGGACAGTCCATCCGAATCGAAATAAATCAATATCCTGAATTTCCCTACTCCAGTAACTCGAAAAGTTCACTGAACCGAGACATGTTGGTGCCACTGTTGAGAGAAGTGATGAGCACGAGCAGCTGATACTGCGCATAGATACTGCGTAGGCTACTACCGAACGCACAGGGACAGCGGTTCTCGAATCACCAGAACCGAGAACTGTAGCTTGTGTAGCTAGACTGAGCTTGTGTGTTATCTTCGTGCCAGTATTCAGCCAATAATGTGTAGGGCTGTATATTTCATCAAAAATTGTGTCTAGTACTATATTAACACAAATGTTTAATTGGCATCTTTTTTCAAACGACCCGACCGACCGCGACCCGAATATCATTAAAAACATTTATGGATGGCCCGTAACTGCGGGTAACCGCGGGTGACCGCAGGCACCCGCTCATTTCTGACGCCCGCCACACGCATTTTCAGACGCGGACGTAAAATTTTCTCATAAAAACGACTCCATATTTATAAGTATATTTTAAAGAAAATCTAGTTCCTACATTATTTTTCTATGCATTGACTCGTTGGGTCCTCTAACCTGCAATGCCCTTGAAATGCAACAACTGCACAATTTCATTCTTAACAGTGCATGAGATTGATATATGTATACACACACACACAGAGATTCTTCCAGAACAGCAAATCAAACCAATAAAACCACCCACACCCTGTGTTTTTTTGATTCACTATCAGTGTGGCACTAATGACGCTGACTCAGATCCACACTGGCCTAAATGAAAGAGCTCTGACACACACACATAGACACCGGGTTACACTGTTGAAGCTTTGTGATAATAAACATCTATTATACGCTGATTCAGAGATACAGAGAGCGAACAGAACATTATTGCTTTTTCCTTTGAAATCAAAACTGTGGTTTTGTGGCTTTTAGTCCATGTCTATCAAATCAAACATTTTCCCCTTTTGCATGACCTAAAAATAATTACAATAGAAGATGTTGAATGTGCATATTTTATGTTTATTGCAAAATATGCTTTTATATACAAATATTTAAGTAGTTTGAGAGTGTAGGGAGACTCATCATTCGCATTGCTTCATGGTAGTAGGTGGAGCTAAATAATAATTCTGGCAGGATTTGCTTATTGCAATTCTCTGATTGGTGGAGATTTATTTGCAGAATTGTGGGTAATGTAGTTTTCATCAGGGATTTGTTGAAATAAGCCGAAATAATGCAAAATAGCGTTAACAAAATCATATACCACTGATTAATAACCTTGGGGCTCACAGTACTGCTGACTTTAAAGGTTTATACATTATAGTTAAAAATCAATTCCCCTATGGAAGAAATGAAAGGGATGTTTGGACTCTATTATCAGACTAGCATCAAGCAGCAAAGACTAACATAAAAGCTACTTAATATTTAAAATAAAAGGTCAATACCTTTGATACATCCTGCATTAAATCTCAATAGGAAATAGAATGTCAACACAGATAAAAAAAAATGATCACCAAATCATTTAATGGGGTCTTTGTTCTCACCAATTACCGCTGTTTCTCAGCCCTTGCAAATGATGGCAGCCTGCTAGATATCACATCAAATCTTCGTCATCTATCATTTACTCCTGCTCTCCTCTCCGCAAAATTAAACTGGAGCTTTGCCAACAAATCTCCTAGCCAAATATTAGACAGAAGCTGGACTACCAAAGAAATGTGGATGTTAATGAATGCAAATACATGCATGATATTGTCAGAAATTAACAAATTACATTTACATTATACAGTATGTAAAAGAATAATACAAAGTGGAGGGTTTGTTTATTTAGCTTACTGCACATTATCCTGCTTATTACATGGCATACACATATTAAAAAATACTAGCTAATTTTGATACAAATTCTTCGTAGTGCATGCGTCTTTTTTATGTGAAATCTTTACTGAATTTTTAAAGGAGCATTTCACCCATTGCAACATTAATCGTTATTGAAAGTGGATCATATATGTAGTCGAAATGTAAAAAAAAAAAATACATTTGGTGCCTTCTTGACTGAGAAAAGACAGATAATAACCAAGGGGCACATTTGTATGAAAGACTACAAATCCCACAATGCACTGCATTCTCCGCAAGCCACACCCACTAATCCAAACAGCGAAACAGAGAATTCACTCTTCCATCTACAAGGCTAACATTAGCTGTCACCAGAGTTTGAAATTCATTTCACACAAAATGTCTACTTGGCTGTGGCGAGCAGGACGATCGAGGGCGAGGGATGCAAGACCGGTGCAAGGCCGGTGACATGAGTGATAATGAAAGACACCTGTGAGGCGCGCGACGGTCTTGCCTGACCTGTAATAGGCCTGTAGGTGAGTGGGTCCCACACCCTGGAATAATAATGAGCTAATTTATGAACTTCCTGCTTATTGTGATGCAAAATGACGATTTTTACATCATGATAAGCAGGAAGTAAAACACTTAAATCCTTATTTTTCCCATCTCAGGGGAAAATAAGGGAATAAACCATGACCATTCAACAATATGACTGGGTTTCTATACATACAAAGCTTAATGCAAATGGGTGAAGTGACCCTTTAAAGGGCACCTATTATGGAAAATTCACTTTTACATGGTGTTTGAACATAAATGTGTGTTGGCAGTGTGTGAGCAAAACCACCCTAGAATGATAAAAATCCACCCAGTGGTTTTTTTACAATCTCAATAAATCATATGTACTGCCTCAGAATGAGCTGTTCTAAGATTTAGCGCTTTGTGACGTAGAAAGTGAGCAAGGGGTTTGATTGACAGTGTGGCTGTGGCCTAGACCCCGCCCTCGGTGATCTGTACACATCATCCTCCATTGTTTCAACGACGACAGCCGGTAATGTCTCTTGGAAACATAAGTGTTCTGTCGTGGACTCGTGGGTTAATCCTGTTGTTGTGGCTTAAAAGTTAATCCTCAACTGTGGATCGTCATCTACTGTTTGCGATCCACCGTCACCTCCAGTAACAGTAAGTGTGTTTTATGATTTTTGAGCAAATAGTCTTTTCAGTCTGTCAGACAATTCAACAACAAACGCGTCTAAAGTTGTTGTCGTCGTAGGATGTCTGTGTAGGCTATATAATTTAAACCTTGTTTGTATAGTGTGTAACCACACGTTTATATATATTTAAAGATATTGTATTAAAAACCGCATACATGTTCCTGTTCTGTAAGTTAGCCATCTCCTCACATTTGCCACAGAAGCACCCGTATGACAAGTAAACATGACGCCACAGGTCCCCGTCCCTCGCATAAATGTAATTTCGCTTGTACGTAGCAAACTTTATCACAGTATGTGTATGTAATTTCAAAAAAATTGCGCCAGCATTAGTGTTTGTATGTCTGTGTGTGTGTGTTGCACATGCCCATCATTTCAAAGGGGACGCGATTACAACGCTAAAGTACATAAATGTATCAGATAACCATACCGAGACGTACTGGTCCATTCTCATTCATGTTTATTCTGCCGGAGTCTCTTCGTACTATTTATATATTCCGATTCAAACGTAGGCAGGGCGGGGATATGCAGCTCATTTGCATTTAAAGCCGTATACCTCCGAAACAGGTCATTTTTAAGCAGGCCCCAAAATGACATTTTCAAATGGTTATAATAAATTAACTGTGGGGTATTTTGAGCTGAAACTTCACAAATACATTCTGGGGACACCCGAGACCAATATTACATCTTGTAAAAAGGGGCATAATAGGTGCCCTTTAAGAATAACTTTTATATTTTTAGTAATGTTTCAAGATGAACACTTACTAGACTCAAGCAACTTATGGTTAATGTATTATCCATTACTTAATCCATATTACTTCTATCTCATTGTTTTGGCAAATCTCCTCTTGTTTTCTATGGGATGATGTGTAAAGCTGTGAACTAAAACCAGTCTATATTCAAATTATTCAGAGCTTCGCTTTTGTCTTGGATCACAAATGCAGTTGTGTATACGAGTCAAGTTATATGGGTATAAAAAAGCCTTTTTGGGGGGTTTCATACCAAAAATGAAGTCAACTACACCAATGACCTGTCATTGCCATGGAAACCAGTGTTTCATTAAGAAACCAATGTGAAGCGTCAGCCTCTTCTCTTTCAGTTTTCAAGGACACAAATATAAAGATTAAACTGAAGAATGGGTCCTTACTGACTGTGTCTGATAGCCGATCAAAGAAACTGCTTGTGCTCCTGTTAGCCACAGCTGACGTCTTCAAGACCAGACAGTAAATAATAATCAATCAAAATGCTTTAATGGGGGCCATTTGCAGTGAAATACAATTGGCAACAACATAAATTGCCTAGTAAGTGCATAAAGCAGACACACAATGGATGTGGAAGGTGTTTGAAAAGGTCAGTGGGCTAATGTGATGCCATTTAGCATTTTACTATAGTGATTTCCAGAGGTACAGACGAACATACAGACGTATTAAAGGGACACAATCTGGACATGACTGAAAGAAAAAGATTTTAAGTAAAAAAAAAAAAAAAAAAGGCTTATATTTTTGTTTCAAACAAAGCTATGGCTCCCGAATACTTGCAATATATAGTGCACATGGTCACATTTTTTATGGAATTTAATGGGAGCTTCCATGTTACTTGATTTTCCTTGAATAGTATCTTATCTATTAGTACTATTTTAAAGATTCCAAATTTTGTTTCAGAGGTTATCTGCAATTGGTTTACATGCATCCATAGTACAGCAATACACTTAACACTTACATTTACACACAATATGCATTGCAGTTTCAATCAAGGTTCGATCAGGGACTTGGTCTTTCTAAACCCCTTCTTTACAAGAGCTGACTCTGCTTTGATTGGTCAGATGGCTCAGTGTATTATGATTGGTCTAGCGCGGGTTGGAAACCAAACTGCAATTTCCATATCTAAATTTCAGCTCCAGATCTTCCTCAGCACTTGAAACAGTGATACAAACAGTAGAGATGGCATCAGTTTTACCGTATCAATTCCAAGCTGAGTCCTCATTCTTTGTAATCCGTTGGTCTTACAGTTGTCTCGACATGTTGACATCACAATCCAAACTCTCTAGTCATCAGCAACAACTTCAATGTTTAAGGGCAGGTCAAAGTAGATGTTGTTCGTGGGCAGCCAGTTAAGACTATAGGCTGGCACTATGCAACTTTGTAATAAACATGTACGAAGGTTCGTGAAGGAAGTTTAAGCAACTTTTAGGTTACAATCTAAAAGTGAATTACTGAAAGAAAAAGATTTTCACAAAACTTAAATGTCTTTTCCACATTAAGCAATAGCATGGCTTCAGACGACTTGCAATATAGTGCACAAGTCACATGGATTAATTTTTGGGAATCTAATGGGAGCTTCTATGAAGTGAATTTCAGTCTTTTCCTCAATCAAAGCATCATATGAATTCAGAAGACAACTTGTATAAATCTTTTAATGATATAAACATTTCTCCTTTTAAATAGCACCATATGATCGTGGAACTACAAAAGTGAGTTAATAGTTCACAGTTTTACTTTTTAAACCAGTGTTGTGAAAACTTTTGGACAAATTGGTATGATTACAATCATCATCCAAGAATAAAACCTAAAAAGCATTATCTAAGGGCGTTTTCACACCTCAAAGTCTGCTCCAAGGTCCGAACCAAAGTTAACATTTTGATACATTTTATACTTTCAGAAAGTTTTGGTTTGGTTCCACACTGCAATTATGCGAGCGCACTAAAGAACTTTACGTGACATACTTGCATCCTGTCGTCATCATCTATGTGGGCTGCATCTTTGCATTGATTGGTTTAATAAATGGATGTGCGTTTGACGTCTACGTGTTGTCAATTTGACGGGTAACTTTGACAACATGAACGAACAGACGCATATTGCTGCAACTATATTGTTATTTATATGGTATAATTACCAGCAGCACCAACTATACACAAGGCTAGTTCGGCAAATTCGCCAAATGAACGTCTTCATAGTGCGAACATTTTATCGTCGCCGGCAGGAAAGGAGGAGAAGACTGCAAGGTGACTTATTATGTCATCAGACCACACTTTAATTAAAAACCTTGTCTCCTCATCTCCCTATATGTGCTACCACGGCTAATTTTTCCTGCCACCTTCTGTTTTTTCGGCTTATTGGGAACCACCAGAGCTTCCTGTAAAAGGTCTGAAAGTACGAACCATACAGAAATGCTTTCATTTACATTTATTCATTTAGCTGACGCTTCTATCCAAAGCGACTTACAATTGCTATATACTGTATGTCAGAGGTCGCACGCTTCTGGAGCAACTAGGGGTTAAGTGTCTTGCTCAGGGACACATTGGTGTCTCACAGTGGATTTGAACCCGGGTCTCTCACACCAAAGTCATCTGTCTTATCCACTGCGGCATCACATTCACAATAGAAACGAACCAAACCTTTGTTCAGTTCGATTCGGACCGAGACTACTTCTTTTCGTCGGACCAAATTTCATCTGTTCGGTCTGGAGCGTGGTCCGAAGGGAGGTTTCACACGTGTAATTTTGATTCGGACCAAACTGAAAAGTCTGAAAGTCCGGACCAAACAAGGTAGGTGTGAAAGGGCCCTAAAAATGTGATTGTGTTGTAATGCATTCAGTTCAGGCCCTATGAAACATGCAGACACAGTTTAATGAATATGCATCACTGTGATGAATAGTTGATACAACAACAACAACAATTATTTATAATAAATAAATAAATTATTTTGTTGTTGATAGAGTAGCATTCATCTGGATCTCTGCAAACGTTTCTGTTTTCGTTCAGGTCATATGAAAGTGCCTATAAAGTCTGGCTTGAATTATATATTTTTTTTTGTCTTGTCTTCTTTTCATAAAAGTCTATGTCTATAATTTTCCCTGCTTTATCAAAACAGAACATCATATTGCTTTGATCAAATCTCTCTCTCTCTCTCTCTCTCTCTTTCTCTCTCTCTCTCTCTCTCTCTCTCTCTATATATATATATATATATATATATATATATATTGTGTGTACACACACACACACATATATATATATATATATATATATATATATATCTATCAGTGTTGTAGTACTCGAGACTCGGACTCGTCTCGGACTCGGTCTCGAGACCATATTTTAATGGTCTTGGTCTTGTCATGGACTCGTGTCCATTTGGACTCGGAATTGACTCGTACTCGAACATTTTTTTTTTTAGGACACGGAATTATTCCCGAGTCCACTCGAGTTCAATTAAAAATATTTTTCATGATTATTAATGTATGTTAATAAAATATTTCTTTAAATTGATTGACACGCCCAGTGATTGGTGATTTTCTAGTGCGCAACTGCGCATGACAAATTGTAATAAAATTACTTTTAACACCACCTACTATGTGGCCTTTTTACCCTGATAATATTTTTTAAACTCAAAAAAAAAAAAAAAAGGATTTCTCTAAGTAAATAAAAGTAAATTAGGTAATCAACCCTCACTGGTCTCGGTCTCGACTCGGACTCGACCGTCTCTGGTCTCGGACTCGACTCGGACTCGACTCTCTATGGACTCGGTCTTGACTCGGACTCGACTCTCTCTGGTCTCGGTGTCGACTCGGACTCGAGTGAGGTGGTCTCGACTACAACACTGATATATATATATATATATATATATATATATACATACTATAAAGCTACTGTATCTTACTTTAAGTAAGTTCTCTAAATTGGGAACATGATCAAAACTTTGCTTGACAACCTGTTGCACACAATCCGCTACATCATATGATTGATTTATGGCATAGGTTATGATTTATGGAACCTATGGATCTTCTTTGGCAAAAATCTTTGACCGTGGTTCTCCAGGTCTCTTAGCCTTTACCAACTGATCGATAAAATTTAAACACAATAACATTAATCACTAGAGATCAGCTTTTTGCAGAAAAAAGCCCCAATTAAAATGACTTTTTTTGTACAGCATACCAGATTTTATGAGAAGTTTATAATAATAATAATATACTTCAAGTTGTATCAGCCAAAGTGTGTGTTCAGTGCTGTTCGCAAGTGTCACAACAGCAATCAATTTCAAACCACGCACGTTTCTAAGTTAACCTAGAGCTCTTGCGCTCAGATTCAAGCAGCTACATAGCTTGCATGCTGTAATGGCAAAAACATTTTTAGAAGTATATAAAAAAAAGTGACTAGATTGAAACTGGTGCAACTACCTAAAAATTATAATAATATTTTTTTCCACAACTATTATAAATATTTAATGAAAAAAGTTTCAATTTTCATTGAAACACTTTGATTACATGAAATGAAGAACACCTTCAGGGTGTTCTTATGTGTGTGTGTGTGTGTGTGTGCGTGTGTTTGCTGCTGGTCTAATTAAAGCAGCATTAAAGCACAGTATCTGAAACCCTGAGGCAGTATATAAGATTCATCCAGCCTCCAATATCTGAATCCATGATTATGTTTCAAGACAAAACATCGCCTGTGTGTTTAGGACTTTACTTACGAAGCTTAAAAATCAAGAGTTCATTAAAATGTAAATGTTTGCAAACTGGGTCAGCTCAGTGTGTGCGTGTGTGTTTTCAGCAGTATACCCACATAAAACGTGTTTATCGAGAGAGAAAGAACCAGAATAAGTTCTAAGTTTAAACTCAGCGTTGTGGAGGAGGGATTTGCATATCTGCTGATATGACAGAGAACTGTGAAGTCCGTGAGATGTTATAAATTGTTGGATGTGATCATGTATTTTTGGGTCATTATCTTCTGTTTGGAGTGGTTGGACAAACCATTTTCTCTATGACAATTCACACATAATAAATGTACAGGTAACACCATATAATACAGTTAGGGATGCACGATATATCGGCCAGCATATCGGTAACGGCCGATATAGGTTCATTTTTAATGTTATCGTTATCGGCCTGGTAAGAAAATGTGGCCGATATATTAAAGCCGATAAATAATGTATTATTCCCTTCAGCTGAGACACTTGTTGAGCACTGTTTATGTTTTTGAATTTCTTGAAATATGATTGAAATCTCTTCAAAAAATGAAAATACGGTCCGGTACAACATGTGCAGCGCAAATCTGTCATATCGGCAATACAACACTATAACATGGACATGGATTTAATTGTGAGACTTTTGTTTTTGTAATCAGGCTCTCAAAATTAGATAAAAATTTCGATTTAAGTTTATCGGCCGATATATCGGTTATCGGCTTTCAAATATAAAGAATTATCGGTGAACCACATGAACCACGACCTGAAGGTGGACATTTTTACATTTATATATAAAAAAAAAACATTTTACTATCAGACAACAAAAAACATGTAGTAGATTCCGTGCAACTTTTTTTTTTTTTGGGGGGGGGGGGGTCAGCAAAGATTTGAGGTGCGTTCCATTCGACCGTAAGTGGACTGCGAAGTGGACTTCACAGGGTATTTCGCCATCTTAAGTGAGATTCCAATTCGAAGCGAACGAACATGTTCAGTTCGAAGGGCACTGCAAACGGCATAGGGAGTAAGGGAACATCGATACATCACTTCGCAGGAAGTCAGTGAAGTCCAATTCAACTGATATACCGTGTTCAGGGAGTAGGGAGCAGTGAACACTGCGTAGGGACCCTGTCGAATGGAACGCACCTTTGATCTTAAAAAAAGAATTGGAAAAAATCCAAGTCTAGGCACTCAGTAGGATGCAGAAGTTAAAAAGCCTTTATTATTTTAAGGGCTAAAACATTAAAACACCAACGCGTATGTTTTAGCCCTTAAAATAATAAAGGCTTTTTAACTTCTGCATCCTACTGAGTGCCTAGACTTGGATTTTTTCCAATTCTTTTTTATGAACAATTGACTCTTCCAAGAGCACCAGAGGATACAAAGGATACCAGCAGTGCTCCAGCTCCCCTTCGTCTAAAGTTTTGATCATGTTGAAAAAAAAAAAACTTTAAAATCATCGACAATAAGCAAGCCATGATTGGCAATACAATCTGAAAATGTCCAATGCTCTGCCTCACCTAATTAAAAGGGCCCCTATTATGCTTTTTGGAATATTGCCTTACATGTAGTGTGTAATATAGCTGTTGAATAAGGGCATGACTGTGGAAATATTGTCTCCCAAAAACAAAAGTAGCAATTCTGAACTGCATAAAATAAGTCGTCAGTTATTTCAGTCTTTCTTCCGGCACAAACCTACGTAGGTTTATACCAAATCTGTATCAGAGAGTGCCAGCCTATGGACGACATTAGCCGCTCGCAAACAACATACTCTGTCCCTTAAACACTGTAGTTGTAGCTGAGGCATCGTGCTGTGGTTCGCTTTGCCAACATGCCGAGAAGACTTTGTTTTTTTTTGTGCTGCCAAAGCAAGTATACTTTGCACATCCAAAGGATAAGGACTCAGTCTGGAATTGATATGGTAAAACTGACGCCATCATTATTGTTCATATCAACTATGTTTCAAGTGCTGAGGAAGAGCTGAAATTCAGATATTTGGTTTCCGACACACGCTTTAAGTGGTCGACCAATCACAACAGACTGTGCCATATAACCAATCAGAGCAGAGGAGGCTCTTGTAAAGAGTTTACATTTACATTTAGTCATTTAGACACCTTATAGCGACCAAATCCTTGATCCAAACATTTTAGACATTGTGAGAAAAGAGCCGATACTGCAATGTATATGATGAGAAAATTAAAGTGCTTTTTGATGCATGTTAAACTATTGTAAATGACCCGCAAAACACATTCAAGAACTTTTAAATCCAGGCCGATACGTTCAATGATGCGTGGCTGACCTGTGGTGGTGGTAAACCCCCGGCTCCGAGCGGGCAGTCTGGCAGCATGATGCTCCGTTGCGGTGTGCTGCACTGGCATTCAGGCGACGGGTTCTCGAAGCTCCAGTTACCCTTCTCAAAGATCTCACTGACGGATGGATCCACCGCAGGAGTGAACCAATCAGTGCCTCCCGTAGGGTTACAGGGTAATTTACTGGAGGAGGAACAGAAAGCACATGGTCAGCAGCTACACCACACCATCCGTGTTTCTAATAACCGTGTGTGTGTGTGTGTGTGTTGCTCACGGTATGGGGTGGGAGCTCATGCAGCGTGTTCCAAATCCTGGTGAACTGAGCAGGGCTTGTGTCACTTTCTCCACCTGATCTACACCAGGACTATCAAAACTACAACATACAGACACAAGATTTTTTATCAACCAAGATAAAATGTAGTCACTTTAATTAACTCTAAAAGTTTGTGGCCTGTAAGATTGTAAAAAAAAAAGTACTATTGGGTCAATGTCATTACAGTTTTCTATTTGAATATATTTGAAAATGTGATCAAAGCTTCAGTCACATGATTCTTCAGAAATACCTCTAATATGCTGATTTGCTGCTTAAGAAAAATTGATTATTAACAGTGAAAACTGTTTTTGCTGCTTCATATTTTGTAGAAAAGTGATATTTTTCAAGACTCTGATGAATAGAAACTTCAGAAGAACTACAGTACATTTATTTGAAATAGAAATTGTTTGTAACTTTATAAATATATTTACTGTCACTTAAGATTCAGATTGCGCACCTGTAGAAGGTATTCTGTGGAGCTCCATACATCCAAGGCTGAAGCTCCAGATTGGGATATTCCACAAACGGAGGAACAATCAGAGAGAAGATGAGAGCCAGACACACAAAGAATGCCGGCATCACAACCTGACAAACACACACACACACACACACATTACACAAGCACTTAAAGGTAACGTGTATAAGAATTTTTGTATGTTAAAACTTGAGTTTGGGAACTCAAGCTCGAACTCGAGGTCGGCTTCAAGCCCAACATTTAACTGACTTGCACTTGTCACAAACTCAAGCCTTTGGGAAATGTTTCCGAGTGTAACATATGTCAACTGCATTGTGACAAAAATCTATCATTTGCATACGTGTTGGCAGATTAAACACACAAAGTGATTTTAAATTGTTAGAGCACAATAAGATGCAAAAGAGAATTAAATTTGGTACTTGCACACTGATTGGGATGGCGCATACACCCAAAGTGTGCACTCCTTTCTTGTCTAAAAATTAATAGTTCACCCAAAAAAAGAAATGAACCCATAATTTACTCATCTTCAAGCCATGTATATGACATTCTTCTTTCATCCAAACCACAATCATTATATTAAATAGTAACCTGGCTCTTCCCAGCTTTGTAATGGCATTGAATATAGAAAAAAAAAAAAAAAAAAACAGTAGTATTTACTCTGATTCCACCCTTTTTGGCCTTAAATAAGGTGGTCTCTAACCCAACACTAAATACGTTATTTTTATGTATCCCAGTTTATTGTTCATTGAAAACTATTAGTAAGCCATTTATGGATTTATCGCCTTCAAAAGTGCAACCATTGAGCCCCCGAGCACCAAAAAACCCCTCTCAAAACAACCCGGTCTCATCCCAAGACATCATATAACTGACGTTTTGGGACGTCTTTTGACCATACATCAATATTCGCCTTTTTAGGGCCCCCTTAAACGTCGGTAGATGAGGTTATGGGATCCTAACTCTACCCCAGACCTAAACCTAACCCTAAACCTAACCCGTCACCTAACTGACGTTAAAGGTAAAGCGTCAGTTGTATCACAGCCCGGGATCGCCATCTACAGACGTTTAAGGGGGCCCTAAAAAGGCGGATATTGACGTATGGTCAAAAGACGTCCCAAGACGTCAGTTATATGACTTTTTGGAATGAGACTGTGTTACTCAAAACAGTGAGAGCTCAGATCTGTCAATCACTTTCCAGCTCAAGCAATAGAGTGAGTTTGGGGAGTGGCTACTTTAGCAGGTAGAGCCATAGATATCTATATAAAGGCTAGATATCTCGTCCGCGCTGCTGGCCAATGGAGGTCGACGTCAGCACCTGGCGGCCATCTTGTCACAGGCAGCTCGCTCACTGGTAACATTGTTTTAATAGTGCATGTACTTTTTAAATCACCATAACTTGCTCAATTTTCTACAGATTTTCAAACGGTCTGGTTTGTTATAAACGGCAGAGATGTAGTTATGATACTGCATACTTATGAATAATAAGTGTATAAATAAATAATCATCCAGAATCATAGCCACATTAATAACAATAACACAATAACACAAATTAATAACGTTTGTAAGAAACCAAACCGTTTGTAAATCCGTCAAGATTTCAACGAGATAAGAGTATTTCTTCCATCAGATACCACAGAGCCCGCCAGAAAGCCTGTCTGTGACAAGATGGTCGATAAATACTCCGCCGTGAGAGATCGGTAGAGCTAGACTGGTGTTTAGTTGGTGTGAGACCAAAGTTAAAGTGTTACATGAAAAAATACATTCTATGGAAGCTCGTTTAAACACGCAATTACAAGAAAAAAAGGTCAGAATTGCAAGATGTAATCTCACAATTGCAAGAAAAAAAGTTAAAATTGTGAGATAAAAAAATCGCAATTACTTTTTTTCTTTGTATTTAGTGGCGGAAACAAGCTTCCATAACATTCAACATCGGGTACAGGCATGCAAGCCAAATGTCACATGCACCTGTTTATAAAGACACACGTAGCCTACCACTTTATAATGTCTACTTTGATGTGTCCATTGTTAAAAACCTCAAACAGTTGACGCATAGCAACACAGTTAAAGGGACTCCTAACATGTTGGACCTTTTATTTACCATTTGAAACGTGCCTTCACAAGCACCCCTGTGAGCTGTGTTTGTGATGTTTGACTTGTGGGAGGCACGCAAGGTGTGAAAGGTGCGTTTCAAGGTTGTTTGAAAGTATACTTCATTTTTAATTCCACTAGGGGCCACTAGTGTCGCAGAAAGCTGCAGGTTTGTGCGGAAGTGGCGCAAATCTCTCTTTGGCAGACGAGTGTCATGTGCTTGTGTTGGCTTAGTTAAATGTGTAAAAGGGTTCAATTAAACACTTTCAAAAACTGGCACTGTCACCCTTCATTCCCAGCATAATTAATTTCTCTCTATTCTTCCACTCTGCTATCTCTCCAAATGTTCTCCTTTCATTCCATTTCTCCGCTGACAGACGGAGCGAAACCAGTGCACACAAAATCTCAGAGAGAGAGACAGGCTGCATAGGAGTCGACGACACGGCTTCACTCCAGCTGATTAATTACACTCCATGATTGTCCAATTAATTCAAACACCCAATTCAAACACTCTCTGTTTACACTGAGGAAAATGTAAATGTGCCGGAGATGGAGAACGCATCGGGAATAATGAAAGAGAAAACAATGGAACATCTTTCCCCTGAGAGAACAAGGGTGACGAGCATCAGCCGATACAGAAAAATGGAAAACGTGCACAATGATGGTAGTTACTTGACCAAGAGCTGAGAACATGGCCTGTATTTACACACTGTACAGCCTTCATAAAACCCTGTAGGAACAGATAGGAATTTGTAGATGAAACATTTACTTGAGTTTTTGGAAATGTCTTGGAAAGTATTTAGTTGTGCCCATTTAATGAATGCTATTAATTGCATACACCTCTTTAATCTCTTATCAAAAGACAATCTCATGCTTTGTTAAAGAACATATTCATGAGCGCAGAGACGCATTTTCATTTATATTTTTTGTATTTTGATTTTCAATGTATTTGGTGCTGTGCAATTTAGCCTGGATTCACACTGCAGCTAAACCTATAAAACCGATTTGTCCCTTTGAAGTCAACAATATGTTAGTATTGAACTTAGAAGTCAAGTATATGTTCTGAGTTTTGTCACACCACAGAAAAATATGTTATTAGCCACCCAGCCAAATTTGATTGATTAAAAAAGCTGGCAGTACATACAATAAGCTATCAAAATCTTGAAAAAATGAGCAGTATTCTCCGCTCTAAAACGCTGGGGGCGGGTCCGCTGGATGCGCTGAAACCACGCCCACTCGCAGGACAGCTGCCGACGGTGATATTAGGTGAAACTGCTTTTAGGCGAGGCGGTCCTCACCTAAAAGCGAGGACCACCTTTAGGCGGTCCTCAGCTCTCCATCAAGGTTGGCTCTTCACAAAATTAATCCACCTCTTCTTGATGTGATTGTTTTCAGGAAATTTAAATAAAGACACCGATCTGTTTTGAACATGATCGCATCCAGGTAGTAGCCTACGCATACCGCGTCGAAGGCATAGCTAGCTAGCAAACTGTAGGCTGGAATAACTATCTCGTGATTGAGCGGCAAACTGATGCGAATGTGCTCTATTGTTGGGGGAGGGGCCAGCCTCAGTGGCCTCAGTGCATCATCAACAAGGGGCGTGTCCAGGAGCTCCAGTGCATCATCGAGCCCTGTTTTAGACCCGCCCAAAAATCCGTAAAATAGCAATGGAAAAACTGTTTAACGTTCTAACTCCACATTTCAGTACTTCGCAGTTCACAGTTTTCGTATTGTTTTAGCTATAAATTTCTAACATTTATAATGTGTTTCGATTTTTTTTTGTAGAATTGCATTTACAGGGACCTTAAATTCACACAGCTGCAGAATGTAAAATATAGTGAGATTGACTTAAAGCTACACTGTGTAACTCTTTTAGTTCATTCTTAGCTAAAAACACTTGGTTGTTTCAAAAATATATGTGCTCATTAATGTATATTTACTTCATTCAAGTAATAAAGTATTCTCGTGAGTGTATAATATGGCAATGGAAATACATACGGGTAAGGGGTTCTAATGTCGGTCGCCATGTTGCCTATCCATCTTGAAAGTACATTAGCAAAAGAGGGACATACCCGTTTATTCAAGCTTCGCCTTTCGCGTTTACGTTTGAGTGAACAATCAAGGACGAGGTCGAGCTGGAAGCCATGTTTATCTTGGACTACATTGGCTACCGTAACGAAATCGGAATTGAGAGGAAGAGAAACTAATATTCACTGGATGATCATATACCTTTTCACCGCTAGATAGGGGTAAAAATCACACAGTGTAGCTTTAAAGGAAGAAAAGGAGTGGACGAAGGTCTGTTGGTATTACCTGAGCGATGATTCCTCTCCTGCTTCTACGGGCATGGTGAAATCGTTTGATAAAAAGAGCTAAAAACTGCTGTTTGATCAGTGACCAACCCATGATGACGTGCGACCCTTTGCCATTCGCACACATGGGGCGCTGGACGTCTGTAATGTAAACAATAAATTCACATGGGTTATTACAACTATTACAAATACTTCACTGTTACTATTTTGTCAACTATTAAAGCTTAGTAATACACCTTCCTAATTGTAACAACTGCTTTACCTAATTGTTTCAGTAACTTAACTATTACAGCCAGCTTCCTTACATCCACCTCACAGTTATAGCCTTCTCGCTATTACATCTACCTCACTGTTACAGCCAACTATTCCAGCCACCCTAACTATTACTGTTGCCACACCAAAAGCTTTCACACCGGAGGAACCTTTTCATAGTTCCTAGAACTGTTGGCGGAAGTACCCAGATTTTGGCATGTTCGCACCACAGGAACTAGGAATGATTTAAAGGGTTAGTTCACCCAAAAAAGAAAATTAAGTCATTAATTACTCACCCCCATGCTGTACCAACCCCGTAAGACCTTCGTTCGTCTTCGGAACACAAATGAAGATATTTTTGATTAAATTTGACAGCTGTATAACTACCACATAGACTGCCTAAGGGACTGGCTCTTGACGACCCAGAATGTCAATGAAGAAAATGTTTAAATATTCCATGTGACTACAGTTGGCCTGAAACGAGACTTCCATACGATTTCCACGACGCATGCGCGAGAACTGAACTGAGGTAGTTAAGGGAGATCGCAATTCTCGCGCATGTGTCGTGGAAATCGTATTGAAGTCTCGTTTCAGGCCAACAAGGAAGAAAAGGAATAGTAGAATAAAGTCGTTATTTTTGTTTGTTTTTTCGCACAAAAAGTATTCTCGCCGCTTGATAAACGTATAGTTGAGCCACTGTAGTCACATGGAATATTTAAACATTTTCTTCATTGACTTTCTGGGCCGTCAAGAGCCAGTCCCTTAGGCAGCCAATGTGGTAGTTATACAGCTCTCAAATTTAATCAAAAATATCTTCATTTGTGTTCCGAAGACGAACGAAGGTCTTACGGGGTTGGTACAGCATGGAGGTGAGTAATTAATGACTTAATTTTCATTTTTGGGTGAACTAACCCTTTAAGTTCTAGGAAGTCCTTTTGGAGGAACTAATTTAGCTCCTACTTCAGACTAGGCTCTAAACCAGCACTTTAGGAACTAACCATGATGTTAGTGATTGACGCTGATTGGCCGAACGCACGCGAAACACCAGCACCTGTCCTTATTATCAATTAATATCACTGGATATCAACTACACGGCATATGCTAATACCTTTTCATGAACTGACTACTTTTATGACAGTTCTATCTAATAACGTATTAGACAGGACTGTTAGACAGATCGTAAACTAATGACCATGGAGAATGCGAGCACTGTGTGCTCAGACTCTGGCTGGCATTCTCAGCGCAATCAAAATAAAAATTACAACAAGATGTGCGGCTTACGTCACTTCAGAGTTTCTACTGGCGGTGCGAAAGCAACCAGGAAAACTTTCCAAAGGGAACCATTAGTTTTTCGGGAACCATCCTGGTGGCCATAGGCGGAAATCGCGGGGGGGTCGGGGGGGTCAGGACCCCCCCTATCTGAGGGTTGTCCCCCCCAAAAAACATTCAATTATATTGTAAATTGTATTTACATTGTAAATATTGTATTGTAAATAATGTAATGATTTATTCTTAAAATGATAAAGAAATAAAATAACACAAATGCAAATGGGGCAATAACGAAAAAAACGTGCGTTCTAAACATTGTGACAGTGCGTTGGTCCACTGCCTCCGCCCCTTTTACCTCAGACACACACATTCCGGTGGCGGGAGAGAAGAAGATAGTTTTTGAGTAACGTTAGTTGTTGAACTCCAGTAAAGGGGGTTGCACACTGGACGAGAAGTGCAGCGTCGCGCAGGGCCACGTCTTTAAAATTCGAACACATTATTCTCTATAAGTGTACACACACCAGCGGCGCCATTCGGCGTCTGTCCGCGGTGCCCAGCAACGACTCAGGACCGTGTTCAAAACCCTGCTGCGCCACAGAGCGCCATATAGTTTATACATAGTTTTATATACAGTTTAAATTATTTTTGTCTCAAATCGGTGCTGATGGATCCTGCCCTATGCTGCAATATACATTTAGGTTTGCATTCATTTACAGAAATCAGCTGCTTGAATGTTATTGGATTTTTCAGGTGAGATTCTTAATTCATTCAACGGATGCTCTGAGGTAAAGTTTTCAGACTGCAGACTCAGCAACGATTGTATTTAATTGTACAGTAATAACATGGAACAGACATTATCTTCATTTCATGTCATTTTACAATATTGCTGGCCATACACTGATTAGAAAGTGTGCATCCGGTGTGCGATAACGTTACCTGGAGTTGTCCTTGAGTAGACGCTGTGCTGCGCTTCTCGTCCGTGCGACCCCCTTTAGTCAATTTTATTTTATTCACTTTATACATCGGATGAAGTGATTATTTTCTCTTTAATATAGATTATGCCGAGTCATTATATAATAAATCATGTCAAAAAAACAAATATATGATTGTGTAACCAATGTACTTTTGTCACTGATGCAGTCTGCTATGTTAGCGATTATAATTTTACCCTTCCTTGTTTATAATAGTCTATTCGTTTACCTAGCTTGTTTAATAGCCAGTATATCCCCACACACAAACAGAGTGTACACATACACTACTACGTGATGTAACGTTAGGAGAGTAGATTCACCGCTGGCTTAAACCAGAAAGAAATTTTAAGAAGTATAATGGTCTCCATGCTACACTAATAATAGTACTAGTAAGGCTTTCCTCTGTATTTTTTTGCCTGTATTATTGGTGTCCCCTTCAAAATTTGTTCTTGAGAATTGTTATGTTTATTGTCCCCCCCAACATTTTGATGAAATTTTCGCCCCTGCTGGTGGCTAGTTCGTAATGGTAACTATCTGGTGCGAAAGCCCCTTATTACAACCATCTCACTATTACAGCTACTTGACTGTTACTGCAAGGTTTTTATTTACCTATTTTAATATTATTATATATTTTTTTACAATACCTAAATTAAGTCTCATGGTATGATAACAGCAAAAAGTACCATGATAATAAATAGTATTGTAGGGCCACTCATATTGTTTGGATACGTGTTGTTATTGCAGGGCCTGTTGTGTTGTATTAATACTTTACAATTGATGCATTTTCACAGAAAACTGAAGGAAGAATTGCATTTGTGTCAAAATTATGTCTACAATAACAAATGTGAGCACTCCAAATGAACCCAGAGCACACTAAAATCCACTGAACCATCACAGCAGGCTCTCGTGTGCCCATTAAGGGGCAGTTTGCTTCTTTTATTCCATACGTGTTATTTTGTTATTATTGGTATTACTGTATGTACACATGCATCAGACAGACATTATGGCTGCTGTCACGTCTTATTGTTTTTACAGTGTATAGCACCATGCAATTTAGATTTTAAGATGCTGCCAAGTTAGAAAGAGTTCATCTTTAGAAAAGTTGTCTCAACAATTACATGTTCTGTTCCATTCTATTGTGCTCTATCTAGTGTCCTATGATAATGGCCCCAGATGCAGCACTGGCCTCAAAAAAACATGCCAATGGCGCAAACAACCATTCATTTGGAGCTAGAGCTCCATGATATTACAGTAGCACCACTAAACTGCGCATCACCAGTTACAGTTACCTGTAACTCACCTCACTATTACAGTTTACAGCAACCTTAATTATTAAAGCTGCCTCACCACTACAGCTTAGCCTGGTTAAAACCAGACCATTCTCAGTTGTAACTGAGATATGGTCTGGCAAATCGTCATAGACAAATCATTTCCAGAGTGGCGTCACCAGGTAGACCTAAAACCAATCAGAGCAATGAAGGAGATGACGTTTGCAGAGCGGCGGTGAGTGTTGATCTTTGCTTGGTTTTTAACAAAAAGGAAACGTTCAAATCGCTTAAAAACAGACGCGATAGCTGATTCGAGCGAGTGATGTGCGATGGCAGCGTCCATCTTTGTAATGCAGGCTACAAAATCTGCTTCAAAATCCCAGCGCTTTCGTCATCGTGTAAAGCCCGCCCCAACGTTTCTGATTGGTGCCGCGATTTCTGCGGACTGGAAATGGGTTTGAATAAGCTCTTTGCCAGACTAATTTTCAGAGCAAATCTAAATTTGCCAGAAGTTGTCTTGGTTTTCCCAGGCTAACTACAGTACAGCTAGCTCACTACTACAGCTGCCAGACGCTGATCATGTTTACAGGTGGAAAAATGGAAGATCTTTTACTTACCCTCTACACGACTAGTGTGTTTAACCTTCACCTCTGTTTCAAAACAAGGGGAAAACAATACAGATCAGAGATATTAAAGAAAGTCATTATTTTCTTAGTATCACTTACATTTTACAAAAGATTGGTTTGTAAATGAACGGGTTCTTCTTTCTCTGTTTATGAGTTTATGTTTGAGCGTACCGTTTTTCTCAGTGTTTTCATCTTTGGATTCCAATACTGAGCTGATAGCCTGTATTCCTGATATCCTTGAGCTGCTTCTGGGCTGTTGTTCAAAATTTCCTTTCTTATCTGTGAGACATTAACAGACACACACACACGGCACAGGTTATTCTGGAGGAGTGTGGGTGTGATACTTCCAGCTTATTCATTTGGCCTGTTCTTATCTGAGGGAGCATTAACGCACGTTTACACACACACTCCAAGGTAAGACAGGAGAGTACAATTGCAACACTTCATCCAAGCTCTTATTCGAGTGGACCATTCTTATCTGAGAGGAACCGTAAGGCTCTTAAATAGAAAGAATATCACTTTGAAGGATCCCACTGTTGGAAACAAGAGGTTTACAATTTTTACCAAGATCCCAGATAATTTCAGTTTGATCTTATCAGTTTGAGTGGCACTTTTCAGTACAGTTGTTACAGCCACCATGTTGTACAGTTTTGCAAAGAAGCTGTTTCTGAAGGATAAGACAGCTAAAAACTATATCGAACTGAACAGCAAACTTACAGATCGTGTGTGAGTGCAGCTAAGAGGGAAGAGGGCATGTCATGCACTCAAAACTAATCCTAAATTTGATGATACAAACATAAACCTGGTAATTGTGAATTTAAAAAAAAATCATATTATTTATTAGTTATTAGTATGTCAGTATGATCAGAAATCTTACCCGTTTCATATGCATAACAATACGTTTATTAGATTGTTTGTGTGTAAACTGTGTAATCCAAATTTAAAGACATTTCCGTATGCAATTCATATACAAAAAAAAAAAAAAAAAAACGTAGGCCTAAATATTAGACATGTTGGTTATGTCTGGAGTGGACACAGACTTCTTCTTTTATCACTTGCAATTGTGAACTAGGGTTGGGTATCGGTTGGGTTTTATCCGATACCAGTAACTACTCGGTATTTTTTAAACGGTTCCGGTGCCTAAACGGTTCTTGAAACGGTACTTAAGAAAACGAAACCGCACACACTTTGTCAAAAAAAAAAAAAAAATTAAAATAAAAAAATTAAATAAAAAAAAACAATACCGCTTTATTTACAGGGCCAAACTGGACAGAATATTAACTTATATCTTTAAACAATATAAATACAAGTAACAAATGGTAATAATAAATAAACCAATATAAAATAAAAGTTCACATTTACATAATATCAAATAAAACAATATTGCATCAAACAATGTAATAATACTGTAGATTAATAGAGATTACTACCAGCGTAATCTAATATTGACATGGCTACAGGTTGATTTGATTTGAGAAAAAATATATAATTTGTCTGCAGTCTGAACATAACCAAAGAAAGGGTGGAAAATGGTCTACGCCTCGTCCTAAATCCTAGGTCCATGTCCAAAGTGGTTTGTAAAAAATCACATGAAAAGGAATTTATACAAATCCGTTTTGAGCTACATTCATAAGTGGTTGAAGTCCTAGTGAAATCGAATTCCTGGAAATCTGTTTCAGTCTGATTGCTCTATCTCAGGCTATGTAAAACGTAAAATCAGAAAATTACAATATAAATGGAGACATGTTGAGACTGGCGGAGAGGTGATAGCACAGAATTAAACCACGCATGCATTTCTGCCGCAGCCTCATAAGACGCAGTAGTTCAGAGTGACGGATACACATTGTCACATTTTAAATAAAACAACATCTGTATTGTGTACCTCTCCATGTTGCATTTGTTGCGTTTTTGCATATCCTTACCAACGCAACATCATTGCCATCAAAACCAGTTCAGATATTCCATAAAACGAAAGAGAACCACACTACACACAAATCAGATCTGAACAGCTACGATACACAGTGTGGACAATAATTCCGATCAGATTCCAATCGGGCGCACAAATAATCGGATTTGGACAGTGTGAACAATGAACGAAGCCTAAAATATGTCTTAGATAACTTACTGGAGATGGTGATACTGTATGTTAAAGTTTAAAATGGAGTGAATATTCAGAAAGGATGTTACCATTGGATTCCACGTCAACACCTGTGTCTTTAGCCACCTTCAGAAAGATCTGTGAAATTAAACACGTTTTGTTTTATCTGGACAATTTCACAAGTGTTTACAAGTATTGAGCATTAAACACAATAAATCTGGGATATTAAATTCCTAAACAAGTCCAACTTAACACACTGTTTTAGCTTTTTCTTTCTCTTAAAATCTCTAAAGTGAACTGAAAATACCCCATAACCGATGTTTTTTACAGTAAAACAGAAGAGAGGAATGGGAAACTGAAGGCATGAAATAATAATCTTTGAAATAAATGAATGAAATAATAATCTTTAATATGTATCATTATTAAATAGTCTGTGATACATTGATCTGGAGCCAAGTATCTGTAGCTAAAGTAAGTATTTGCACATCAAAGTCAAATGTGAAATTTAAACAGATACATATCAGATGCATTGGTGAAGCTTCCTCTGTATTAGATACAATATATCACTACTGCATTTACCACAAGAGTAAATGTCACCTATGTGACCCCTATATGTACCTCCTCCAAGCTTGTATCTGATATCCCATAGCTAGTGACGCCCAGAGTGCTTTTCTCCAGGTCCAGCTCTTTAAACAGGGTAGCAAAGCTCCCGTCTCTAGCGCCCGCGTAGGGCAGCACATACACCAGCTCTTGACCAATGACCTCCAGAAACTCGGCCTCCGGCACGTGCCGTCGCACCAGTCGACTCAGATCCGCCACATCTGATCAGGAGGAACATAAAAATGCATTTAGAAAGAAACATCTCAAACAGAAAGAAACGTTTATTAGAGTGTGTGTGAGAGCTGTAAACCTGGTGGGTCCAGACTGCTGATGCTGTCACTGCATATTCCCTCATCCACACTGAATTTATCACACTACAAAATATGAAATGCAAAGTTAAAAACGTACATTTTTAACCATGCTAAACTAGAGTTTTCTGGTTGGTTGCTAGTAGGGATGGGATATGACTCGTCAACTAGTTCATTTAGATTTTATTTTATTGTTTTGTAATTTTTATGGGGAAACAAGCCATTGAAGCATATCTTCCTTTCTAATTTATCTTTTTGTTTTAATGTTTTTTTGTTGTTGTTGTTTTCACGTTGAAATGCAGATAAAATAAGTGAATATATTTGAATTACATTTTAATACAATATAATTTGATATAGAAACATTTTCCTAAATACCTCAATAAAGTTTAATTTGAGTTGAATACAACTGAAATAATATATAAATATTAGATGAAAAAACAAACTTATTTTATTTCAGTTAGTTGTCAAGGTAACATTTCTAATTTCTAACATTTCAAATATTACAATTACTAAAACTGAATGAAATAAACCTAAATAGACATTTTTAAAAAGAATAAAAAGCATCTAAGTTTTAATACATAAAATATATTTATTTAATAAATTATGTATTATCATTTAAGAATATAAGAAGAGTTCAGATGCAAAAGCCTCTAAATGCCATTTGAAATTTTCTTCTAAAATGACCATTTTTACCCAGCTTGTATATTTAAGTTCAGTAATTTCACTTAAATGACAATTAATAGGTAATCTTCATTGCCATTTAAGTGAAATTACTGAACTTAAATATACAAGCTTGATAAAAATGATCATTTTAGAAGAAAATTTCAAATGGCACTTAGAGGCTTTTGCATCTGAACTCTTCAGAAATAATACTGATTGTTTTTGGGTTTTTTTTTTTTTGGACCGTATGGAGTTCGTCGTACATAGAAACTCAATGTTCAAACAAAACAAAACCTAAGAAAAGAACGCACCCAAGAAATGTATGCACTTTTAATTAAATGTGTGAAATAGCACTATTAAGGAATATACAAACGTTTGACTGGTGGTGTGAATTGTGAGTGTTGCCTTGGCCAGTTTACCTCTTTAATTGATGGGACCCGTTGTGTGGTGACTTGATCCTGATTGGCCCGTGCGAGCGTGAGGTAATAGCCTCTACCGTATTTTTTCTTGAGAAAGAGTGAGGAACCACAGCAGCAGACGCGCCCATGCGAGATAATGGCAATACGATCGCCCAGAATATCCGCTTCATCCATGTGATGGGTAGACAGAATTATAGTACGACCTAGAAGACGCGAAAACACAAATTCAGTGCGAAAACAATCAAAGTACAGCTGCAAACGTGGATTTCTGAAGGGCTCTTTCACATTTGAATGGGATAGGATGTGTTTGAAGTGCAGGTGCACTGGAAAACAGGGTGCTCTATATATAGGCGCTTTTATATGTACGTGCCACTCAGATCTCACTCTTATTCGCTCCCTGTATAGAAAAGTTTCCCCTCTTTTGTATTTGCTGGAGCTCGTAGTGAAGCCAGACACCCGTGGGGTTCTGCACCGGCATTATTTTTGCTCTGTCTGTATGACGAGAAAGTGGGAGTTCAAGGCATCAGTCCTTTGACTTGCCGACTGCAGAAATATCATGAAATTTCATGCGTCTGCACTTTTAAAAAAACCAGAGAACAAGAATCTGGCTTGTAAACTTAAACTTGTGTTTATATTGAGAGATGCTGATGTTGGAACTTTTAAAGCAACGATCTGGACACTGTGCGTGACTTCACTATAAAACCTTTCAGAGAGTTGTATTTACAGTAGTGGCCAAAAGTGATGTCCGGCCTAGGAAAATTGACATCTTCACCCTTATTAAAGATTTGGTAAGCATTTTACATTGTTGTGCTTTAAGTCAATAGTTGTATTTGTGATAACGCAATGAAACACGCCAGTTTGTCTAGACATTATTTTTGGCCAGGTTGTCATTTTTTTCTATTTTCCATTCTATACTTTTGATAGCTTGCCTTTTTGCCAAATAATTTGATCAGACTAATACTTTGACCAAGTTTAGTGTTTTGTTCTTCCCTCATATTTAAAATATTGAAAAAATATAAAATATTTTCCTCATATGTTGATGGTTTAATTGAACTTTTAGAGAAAAATATAACACAAATATCCCCTCTGGACATCACTTTTGGCCACTGCTGTGTGTGAAGAATCTGAAAGGCTCAAAGAAATGCACACCTTTTAGGTTTTACAGGCACAGATACACACAAATCACACTGTCTAGTCAGATGGATCTGTGTCAACACACCCATTCAGTGTGACATTCAGCTTCAGATAATGAACAGCACTAGAGAGCGATAGATATAGATACATAGATAGAAAGAGAGAAGGAGGAATATAAAGAGAAATGACTGTTTGATTTGTATTGCTTTGTATTAAGGAACAGTGATCTATCAAAGGCGGCAAAATGGCTCAACAAACTATGAAAAATAATAACGTTCTGTGGAACTAAAGCAATAACTAGCCTTTTTAAAATGTCACATACATTCTTTTACACTGTGTACCAAATTATTACACACATTGTAAACATTTCTATTTGCTAGCTTTGGTAAGAGGTGGCTGAAATGCAACTTTACACACAACTGCCAGCCAGCATGAAGAGGTTCAAATACATGTTTGCAGTTCAACAGTGGCTTTTCTACACTCACCTAAATGATTATTAGGAACACCATACTAATACTGTGTTTGACCCCCTTTCGCCTTCTCAACTGCCTTAATTCTACATGGCACTGATTCAACAAGGTGCAGAAATTATTCTTTAGAAATGTTGGCCTATATTGATAGGATAGCATCTTGCAGTTGATGGAGATTTGTGGGAAGCACATCCAGGGTACAAAGCTCCCGTTCCACCACATCCCAAAGATGCTCTATGGGGATGGGATCTGGTGACTGTGGGGGCCATTTTAGTATGGAGTACTCATTTTCATGTTCAAGAAACCAATTTGAAATGATTCGAGCTTTGTGACATGGTGCATTATGTCGCTGGAAGTACCCATCAGAGGATGGGTACATGGTGGCCATAAAGGGATGGACATGGTCAGAAACAATGCTCAGGTAGGCCGTGGCATTTAAACAATGTCCAATTGGTAGTAAGGGGCCTAAAGTGTGCCAAGAAAACATCCCCCACACCATTACACCACCACCACCACCAGCCTGCACAGTGGTAACAAGGCATGATAGATCCATGTTCTCATTCTGTTCATGCCAAATTCTGACTCTACCATTTGAATGTCTCAACAGAAATTGAGACTCATCAGACCAGGCAACATTTTTCTAGTCTTCAACTGTCCAATTTTGGTGAGCTCTTGCAAATTGTAGCCTCTTTTTCCTATTTGTAGTGGAGATGAGTGGTACCCGGTGGGGTCTTCTGCTGTTGTAGCCCATCCGCCTCAAGGTTTTGCGTGTTGTGGCTTCACAGATGCTTTGCTGCATACCTCGGTTGCAACGAGTCAAAGTTGCTCTTCTATCAACTTGAATCAGTCGGCCAATTGCCACCTACTGGATGTTTTCCCCTTTTCACACCAAAATATTAGTTGTTTTCATCCCTTTGACATAAAATTGCACCATTAGTACTGAAATCCTACTGATATGTCACAAGCATAACAATTTGCCTTCCTTTGTTCTAGTTTCCTGCCAGTCGTTGGTTGTCATGGACATTCATTGACGAGCACACCTGTCTGTGTTTAGTTTATCATCTTGTCTATTTAAGTTTCCTCATTTCCTTTCTTTCTTTGTCCGGTGTTGTTTATCCTATGCACTCTGTCTTGTGTTGTTTGTGCTTGTTAAATAAACCTTGTTGTTATTTTGAACTCCTCATCATCATCATTGGAATTGATTTGTGATAGAATACAAGAACCTAAAATAATATGGATATCGCATCTATCAACGTTGTGCCAAGGAAGGGTAACAAGGAATGTATGCAAGGAAAGTGGAAGAAATTGAGGGAATTCACCTTTGGCTAAGCCCCGCCCCCCTTAGTTACTGTTGCTACATCCGTCAAACTTCATCTGCGCTCTGCATGGCTTTATGCTGTAACAGCTTCCTGCTGAAATGTTATCAAACTTTTATAAAGCAGCAAATAAAGTGTCCGATAGAAGTAGGCAAAAGGGGCTGCAATATGCGTTCGAAGGCTATATTCAAGACATGCAGGTGAAACGCAAGAACAACAAGGCATCCAAAATAGAGGCAAAAGCATAACGTTACCGGAAACAGTCAAAAAATGAAGCACCGCAGATCCTAATCGAGACGTAGGCTGGGACTAACAATATCAGGGAGCAACACTGTTCATGCAAAGCTGGGTAGGTCTCTATTCACTTCTATAATCGTTATTACAAAGCAAACGGACTAGCTACACGAGTATAACGTTGTATTTATTAGCAGCGTGTGCTAGCGTATCAACAACCGGTATGAGAACCGAAATCATAACCTAAAACATTATAAAACGGTCTAACTAGTATAAACTCACACTCACAGTAAGGTTAGAAGTAAAAAAGATGTGCTTGTTGATCTTTGCGGGGTTTAGCTGACTGAGGACGTCCACACAGTTTAATACAAAGACGACACTTGTCAGGATTTGACTTCGGTTTTGGGAAGGGAAAAAATGGACACCCCCCTCCAACCTCTCTGTTACAAATGCCCGAGGCACAACGTTTAACCATATTTTTGATAAAACTACGACGGTAATAGCCTGCCGAGACCAAAAACATGAGACGCCTGTGTTGAAAGTCAATGGAGTGCTGTGAAAAAGTGTCGGACTTCTGTGGGAGCACGTTCTTGGTTGCGCTGTGATTGGTCAATCTACATTCTAGGACGTGGCTTAGCCAAAGGTGAATTAATTTTTTCCCTCAAAAATAACTTTCCTGCCAGTTATTAGTTGGCATGGACATTCACTAACAAGGGACACCTGTCTCTATTTAGTTCATCACCTTGTATATTTAAGTTCCATATCTCCTTCAACAAGGTATCGTGTTGCTTGCTCTTGTTAAATAAATCTTGTTATTTTGAACCGCTTCATCTACCTTACTGATCATCATTGGACTTGAATTTTTACAGTACATAAGCAAATGTAAAAGACTTTTCAAAAAAGATCTGCTTTGGCTTCATGTCCACCATCTGTGAATGTGGTCAGTAGTAGGAACTAGCTGAACTCAAACTGTACAATCTACAGGCCAACACTACACAGCAAAAGCCAAGAACCCCTTATTCGATTTGTGTGTATGACAAAGGGCCACTCTCAGCCCAATTAACTGCACCAGTACACATCATTTCATTTTACTAAATTATTAATCAGACAATAATCGCCTTCACTAATCAAATAATCATCAGCTGCTATCTAATTACACATGCAATCTAGCTGAAACGGGCTGAATACGCTATTTCAGTCCCCTGAGGACTGCAGGACTTATTAGTATTGACAATAATTATAAATTGAATGTTTCACATTTTCATCATTGATTAAACAAGCTTCTGCAATGCAGATTTTTTTACAATGACTTCTTATGATTTGTAACCACCTAAATAAGGTAAATAAAACACTAATTTAAAACAATAAGACAATGCGTAGCAGGCACATGTTGGTAAATACATATATATATACACAGTATGAACAATAGGTGCAGTATGTGTCACATGATTAGCATGCATTATTCTTTTGAATACCTTTGTTTTCCTAGTCCACACTACAATGAGAAATCTGCTTAAAAAAATACTCTTTGGAGAGTGTCTTCAAAAAGCTCTGGTGAAAAATGGTGTCTTAGTGTGGATGAAAGGGCAAAACACAAAGAAAAAAAATATTTGTTTTTAAATGTATCCATACAATTGTAGATGGAGACCCAGGCAAGTTTGCTGAAGCAAAACTCTGCAGGACATTGGCACTACAGAAGCAGGATTGGACTCCAATTTGAGAACAAAAAGACAATTTCATAGCCTCACCAGTAAAGTATGTGGGGACCAAATCATTCCTCAAAACTGGAATGAACACTGTCACAATTTATAAGAGAAAGTGTTACAGGCAGAAACAGCTGTGGCATCTCAGACAAGGTACTGACGAAAGTCATGATGTTCTGCTCCAGTGGTCTAACCCCATATATCCAGAAAGCATCTTGAGAACAGATTCTTCTACCTCTGACAGACGCAGAGAATGAATTTAGACCGGCTCATTGCTTTTATTGACCTAGCAAAATCTTTGACACCATTGATCACCATGTTCTCCGCGATGGAAAGTGTTGCCAAAGTTCTTCACATCCTGCAGCAGATCCATGATAGCATTCAAGCTTGTAGGGTTGCAAGTGAGATTCAACATCTCTCTTTCACATGTGTAACAGCTCCCATGGTCTTTGATCTATTTCTGACAGCTGAAACAGTGTTAATCACTTCTTAATACCTCTGAAGCCTGGAATACACACAACTGTTGTACAGATTTTTGCCTGATTTGCAGTCTGGGCGATGTCTGAAAGTCAGAGTGTGCAGATTTCAGTTGACAGATTTCAATTTGTAAAAAAAAAAGGTTTTTTTGTGTGATTGTTGTGTGATTGTTACTGTTGTATTGTGTTTGCAATGACTTGACTGCAGTACACCAAATCAACATTTCTGCTTCAAACTGTATTTTATACAGTAATAATTGATGAAATTATTTATAGGCCTAATTTTAACTGTATAAACTATACACCAATGAGACAAAACATTGTGGGCCACCTGCCTAATATGCTGTTGGTCCAATGCGTGCTACCAAAACAGCGTTGACCTAAAATCATTTTTCTAAAAATACTCCGTGTCCTGTGGTCTCTGACACCAAGCCATTAGCAGCAGATCCTTTAAGTCCTATAGGTTGCGGTGTGGAGCCACCATGGATTTGGAACTTGCTGGTCAAGCATATCCCACAGACACTCAATTGGATTGAGATCTTTTGAGAAATGGTGAGGGAATGGTTCCTGTCTGCTATGTGAGCAGGAGCTTGACAGAGTGCGAACAAAGGCATTCACAGACAGAGCGCGAAGCACTGGCTCTGGTGTGGGCATGTGAACGATTGCACCCTTACGTTTATGGCCGGAAGTTTGATCTTTGATCTTGTCACGGACCACAAAGCATTGGAAGCGATTTACAGCCCTCGCTCAAAACCATGCGCACGAATCGAAAGGTGGGTCTTGAGATTACAGCCTTATGATTTCCGGGTGATTCACATACCTGGAACGCACAATATCGCAGATCCTCTGTCACGTCTGCTGGGCCCATCAGCCAAAGGTGAGATGCACACACATAAAGCAGAGGAATATGATGCCTGAAGGGCCGTGGCAGGATTTAGCCACAGATTTACTTGGTCCGTTACCGGACGGACATTCGATTCTGGTTGTTGTTGACTATTACAGCAGGTATTATGAATATGCAATCCTCAAGTCAACAACAGCAGAAAAAGTGATCGACTGTTTGGAAGACATTTTCAGTCGGCACGGACTTCCCTTAACAATCAGGTCAGATTGTGGCCCGCAGTTTAAATCCAGTCAGTTTCAGGCTTTTTGGCAGGAAATCGGAATACAACATATCAGGACAACGCCAAAGTGGGCGCAAGCTAATGGAGAAGTGGAAAGACAAAACGCGTCACTGATGAAACGTGTGCGGATTGCCCATTCTGAGGGTCAGGACTGGAAAAGAGAGCTACGCAACAGGTCCATACAACACGCCACTAGTGTCAAAAAACTCGGTACTTCGGTACCAAGTCGGTACTAAAAAAAAAAAAAAAAACTGTTACGGTACCAGCTTTTCAAGGTACCGAGTACCAGGTTAATCCAGTTCTAGACGCGCTGTCTGAAAGGTGCACAGTTGCGTCCTCTTCATAACGCTGATATGGCTCTCTCTCTGAATCCACTTGTTGACACGAAAGGAGGAAAGAGCCATGGAAATTATATTTTGCAATAGACTAATGTCACGTTGCCATAATAGGCCGTTTACATGCAAATTCGCAATTTCAAATATAGGCGCGAGGCAAGCGCGCTCATAATAAAAACTCGTTGCATAGCAACGACAGACGCAGCGTGAGAGCAAGCGCTTCACGCGCAAAAATATAATAAAAAAACACGCGCGATATGTGAACGGCCTATAAAGTGCTTTCGGGGTAGTTTTACGAGTACATGAGCACAGTAGTATCCAACCGACACCAGAGTACTGGTATTAGTATCGATGCATCCCTATTTATGTCATTGAATGTCAGTGCCAGTTCTAGGCGTATTCTTGCCTTTATAACTCAGCAGGTTTAAAAAGCCTTTTTAAAATTAAATATGAATGCAGTTTTAGATTAAATAAAAGTACATTCAAGTCAAATAAAACATGTTTTATCTCCTGTATAGCTTGGTAACGCCACAATAAGATACCATTCATCAACATTACTTAATTCACATCAACACATTGAACAATATATTTTTACAACATGAATTAATGTTTGTAAATGTTATTTAATACAAACACTTGGTTGTTCATGTTTGTTCACTTCATTCATTGTGCATTAAATAAATGTTAACGGATTAAAACTTTACCAACATCTTTAAAAATGTGTTAGTGTATACTATTGTTTATTTTTAGGTCATTTTATCTAAAATGTTTATAATACAAATGTACAGTTTCCATGCTTGTAACCTAGATAAACACTTAAATTAGGGATGGGGCCGATCCGATCCAGTATCGGTATCGGGACCGATACCAGCGTAATTCACGTATCGGATTTTTCCGATCCAACCTGCGGAGAAATCCGATATTTATGATCCATGTCTGCGCTTTAACGTTGTCTGCTGAAATGACTGCAAAAGGGATTCCCCGGGCCTGCTAATCTGCTAGCTGGCTGCAAACTGTGGAATGGATATTCTGAACGGAGGTGCAGCTCAATCATAGACTGTAAAAAATAGGGCTCAATGAGACACAGACCCCCACTCAGGAAATCCATTCCGCAGTTTGCAGCCAGCTAGCAGGATAGGATTGAGCTACCAACATGTTCGCTGTGTGGAAATACTTCACACTGGAAACACCGCAGCAGAGCAAGACCGCAAAATGCAATGTTTGCAAAGCCGTATTAATTAAACTATTTGTCTGTGATGCATGTTTGCAATTCGCAGTCCAGAAGAGAAAGAGAGAGATCTCTCACGCAGTCCCACAGCACGCACAACACGACAGACCTGCTTAATGAGTGACGACAGAGGAAACGTAGCCTGGTTATATCTATGATATTAGTCTGATTTCCAAAGATTAAAGAATATATTGAGGTAAAAAACCATTAAAAACAATAGCCGCATTCTGTCTAGCCAACTTTCTTCCCATCGCGGCGGTGCGCTGTCATTTCTCCTTAATACTAAAACTTAAAGACAGAATCAGCACGATCTGTGATTGTTGTAAAATGCAGGCTCTGCTGTTGCTAAATTGCGGGACACTTTTAATAATAAAGAGAGCTATTAAAAGCACAACATTTGCGCAGGAAATGCTGTTCCCAATGCGCGCGTGCTCCGAAACAGACTGCAACAAGACAAGCAAATTATAATCTGGGCTTCATATGCGCGTCTAAACGATCAAATGTAGCCTGCACAAGAAAAATGTCAAACCGACCGGCTTGGAGATTAACACTTAAACTGTTTATGTCTAAAATGAACGTAGTTATGGAAGTAGTTGGGAGAAAATATGGTGCATCAGTAGATATGAAATCTGAACTCGTTCTTAAAGGGGCAGCAGTATAAATGTGACGATTGCGACATTACTGAGAGTCAAACAACAAAAGGCAAAGAGAAAATCACTCACAGCTCTTGAATGAATTAATTCAGCTCTAATAAGCATAAATCTATCTATGGTAAGCTTTGCAGTGCTATTTTACTTTTGATTACTTTATTATAATTCTTTTTAGACCATACCTGAATAATGTTAGTAGACCTTCCTGAAATTAAAGCACTGTGTAGGCCTGTATAATGTGTATCTTTGTTTAATTGTCTATCTATTGTTTAATATATATACTGACATACATACGCACATATCATCCTTGCCTGTAGAGAGGAGTTTATTTCAACATCATATAAAATCAACAATAATGATAAATAATATTAAAGCAAACACAGCTCTGGTATCGGAAAAGTATCAGTATCGGCCGATATCCAAAGTCGGGTATCGGGATCGGATCGGAAGTGAAAAAATGTGGATCGGTGCATCCCTAACTTAAATATATGTAAATTTAAACTAAGCTTTGGTACCGAAATTGGCACCGAGAATTTTTACTGGTATTGGTACCGAATACTGAAATTTTGGTACCGTGATAACACTACACGCCACAACGGGCAAGAGCCCGGCGGAACTTCTTTTTCAGAGGAAGATCAGAGGGAAGTTACCAGACATCACAACTCCGTGTAGTGATCTTGAAGCTCGAGACAAAGACGCAGAACAGAAAGGAAAAGCCAAGATATACACAGACCACAGACGAGGCGCTAAGACATCAGGCATAGCGGTTGGGGATCAAGTGCTTGTGAGACAGGACAAAGACAAATTCACAACAACATTTCACAGCACACCTCATAAGGTTGTACGCAGAGAAGGTAACAGTGTTGTTGTTCAGTCAACCACAGGAGCAAATTATGCACGCAATACGACATGTGTCAAGAAGAAGTTTCTGTCTGTGGAAACACCAACATTGGATGGTGAAACGGTTTCTGTTCAGAAGCCAAGTAGTGATATGGAGCAAAAGCGAAGTGCAGAAGAATGCAAAAGGAACAGTGAGACATTTCAGAGAGAGTAACAGATTCCTAAACCTTGTAGACCCCAGAGACAAATCAAATTGCCTGAAAGGTTTAGAGACTATGTTGTTGAATGACTAATGAAGGTTTGCCTATGTAAGGAGAAAAACAAGTGAAAATCAGATTGAGAGTTACGTTGTGGTGCGATGTATCTGTTCAGAAAGCATTGCTTATGTTCTATCAAGAGGTACAGTGTTACATGTACTTTGAATGTTTTGAATAGTCTTAATCTGTAAGAAACTGTGAATGTTTAATTTGGGTAAGTTTATATTCAAGTAAAGGGGGGATGTTGTGTATTGATGTGATGTCATCAACGCCATTACGTACAGAGTAACGATAAACAGTGGTGGAGGAGGATGTTGTGTATTGATGTGATGTCATCAACGCCATTACGTACAGAGTAACGATAAACCTCAGTACTTAAGTAAAAGTACAAATACCCAGATAAATATTTACTTTAGTAAAAGTAGAAGTAACACAATGACAACCATACTTAAGTAAAAAGTAAAAAGTACTTTATTTTAAATGTACTTTAAGTATTAAAAGTAAAAGTACTTGCATAACAATTTATTATCTTAATGTCTATTTTCTAATGATTAATAAAACATTTAATTCTAACTCATTCAACCTAATAGCCTACTCCTATAATGATGTTCAATAATGATGGAAAAAAATGTCACCATTTCTGAAACAAGCTTGCAATTAGGCAATATCATGCTTATCCTTACTATATGTTAATAACTATGTTTGGCAGTAAACGAGATGAATTTATGGTGTAATTCTGAACCTCTTGGCTTGCCATATCCTAACCAAACCAAACATATATTACACACGGTGTGTTTCCTATGCACGTAAAAACAAATTTTCGCGTATGAGTTGCACGATAAACACACTGCGTGTGAGACGCATTTAGTGTGACCGGGTTGATATACTGTATCTATGGCAACCAAACGTCACTGGTGAGACAAACGTGCAACGAACGGACGGTCAGATTACGTTTTGGCAGGGGAAAAACTGATCAGAAAATGTAACGAAAATGTAACAGAAGTTGTAGAAATGTAGTGGAGTAGAAAGTATAATAATTGCTGCAAAATGTAACGAAGTAAAAGTAAAAAGTAGGCACTATTTATTGTACTTAAGTAAAGTAAAGATACGTGAAAAATGTACTTAAGTAAAGTAACGAAGTATTTGTACTTCGTTACATTCCACCACTGACGATAAAGGACGGATAAAATTTCAATCTGGTGTTTGTGTGGTTTGATCCGAAATACCTAGATAGGATACAACGCCTTGCTTGGCTTATCAACCTACTACCTGCTGGAATTCCATCTCATCCATCAAAAAAGGTACAATTCAAGTTTCTTTGCCTTGGATAGCTTGTTAAAGAAGTAAACCAATACGTCCCTAAACATGCCTGAAATACCAGAGGTGGGGGACTCGAGTCACATGACTTGACTCGAGTCTGACTCGAGTCACAATTTTCAGGACTTGTGACTTGCTTGATTAAAGTACAAAAATGACTTGACTTGACTTTGACTTGAGAACAAGTTACTTGAGACTTGACTTGACTTGAAGTGGAAGACTCGACAATGACTTGAACATATAATAAACAAACAGCAATACAGTTAATTAAAATATATATTATGACGTCAGCATCAATATATCGGCATCTGTGCCTTTACGCTGCTCAATTCAAACCGCGCCAAACGGAAGTTCCGGGAGTCTCACGCATATTGATAGCGTCTCCCTGATGCCCGCAAATGAGTTAAAACCTCCCGGAATCTAGAGCGAGATACTGCGCGTATAACATACATAGCGTACGGCGTGTGCACGGCAGAGATATGGGAAGCCAAACAAACCAAAAGTGGGACGAGACAGCGGGGCTTTACAGAGCTCGTGCCGCGCAGACATGTCATCTGCACGGTTCAACAATGATCCGAGCCGCGCAGCCGATTCGTCAGCGCAGCGCGGACGTGTTTCCTAGCGACACTCAATAGTCAGCGCTGTACTGACCAATTTAAAGCAACGCAAACCATATGCTACATACTACATGCAAATAAATGTACAATAAAGAAACCCCTCCTTCCTTACAAAGAATTGTTCTCTACTGAAGTTTAGGAGTTAATTATGGAGAATTTCACTCTGTGAAATACACCAGTCCTTTTCATTTGGATCTATGCTTTACTATTGCTGCTCATCCAAAAAGATGCACTCTGTAAGGAGCTGCAGGGCCTTTTTGTCCTACATTCACACAGCTAAATACATTTAACAGTTAGCACAATTCTATTTTTTTTTTTTTGTTGTTGTTGCAAACGTGAGTGAAATACTTGCACTGTCGAGCCCTGTGTTTACATTTGTTCATTTCTGTTACCTTTCTTGTATTTGAGCAGCAACTCCCAGATGCCTCGGCGTGCATAGGGATCAACTCCTGCTGTTGGCTCATCCAAAATCACAACATTTGACCCGCCCACAAATGCGATAGCAACGGACAGCTTCCTCTGCATCCCACCTGAATGCAGACAACAAAAATTTGACAAATCTCCAGTGTCTTTAAGCATTATAAGCGTAGTATGAATGCTGCTAATGCACACACACACACCTGAGAGGTTCTTGGCGAGGTCTTTGCGCTTGTGAGGTAGACCCACGTCGTTAATCATTTGATCAATTTCCTTCTTCACCTCTTTAGAACTCCGTCCCTTCAGGCGGGCATAGAAATATATGTGTTCTTCCACTGTCATGCTGAAACAAACAAACGGGACATGAATATACACGTTCAAACATAACACACACTCACTTATATAAACACAGACAAGAACGCAAACATACACAATAGAGAAGTATCACACATACAACATGTTCAAAAATATAAAGAGTTAAAAATCAGTATAAATATATTCCGAATTTCTGCAATTTTAGTATTATTTATATATTATTATAGCATTTATTGATATTTTGAATAAGCCTTTATTTTGATATTAGTACTTCAGATAATTTAGGTTAGTTGTCAAGACAACATTTCTAATTTCCGTTTTAGTTTTACATGTAATATTTATATTTCATTTTAGCTTTATTTAAATGAAAACAAATAACTACTGTTAAGATTTAGTTGACAGTATTAACAACATGTTAATTCATCCCTATTTGGGTAATAATGAAGCTGTTGGGTTAAAGGAGTAGTTCACTTTTAAAAAAAAACTTTTGCTGATAATTTACCCATGTCATCCAAGATATCCATGTCATTCTTTCTTCAGTCGAAAAGAAACTAAGTTTTTTGATGAAAACATTCCAGGATTTTTCTCCATATAATGCACTTTACTGGTAACCGAACGTGACTCTCCTGTTCGAACTCGTTCATCAAAATGAAGGAATCTTTTTCCGAGTCAATTCATTCATTTCGTTCGTTGAATGAACCAAATGACTAGGAAAAAGATTTGTTCATTTTGATAAACGACTTCGAACAGGAGAGTCACGAACGTGCATCACAGAACAGAGCACTTTAAAAGCTCAAATTTTAAAGATCTTTGAACAGTTTGCAGTTTGCACTGAATTTGTCTTTTGGACCTTGAACCGTTTGGTTCCCAATGAAGTCCATTATATGGAGAAAATCCTGGAATGTTTTCATCAAAAACCTTAATTTCTTTTCGACTGAAGAAAGAAAGACATGGACATCTTGGATGACATGGGGGTGAGTAAATTATCAGCAAAAGTTTAAAAAAAAAAATGAACTACTCCTTTAATAACTACAAATATTCAAATTCACAGGTTATTCACATTAAGAAAGCCTTCGTAATGCATGATGAATATCTTATGTTTCTTGCTGCATCGTGCAGCAGATGTTCATCATTGAAATACAAACGCAGAGAAAAGAAATGAGCTCTAAAATCAAGGCCAATGCCTTTGGCGGTTCAAGTGAGTCCTAATTTCAGTAGAATGACAGTGTTGAAAAAGAGCTTGAATTTCACTCTTAAAAGCCTGTACGTACCCTGCCTTCTGTCAAAATGAATTGATTTGGACTGTGATTGCCTGCAGGTTTGAAATCTTTTGTATGTAAAACATTGATCATGGGGTTAAAGCAATCATTTTATCATGTAGAATTATTTATAGGGATGCTCTGATCAGGATTTTACAGGCATTAATTCAGTGCTTGAAATTTGTTTTGGAAAATGGTGGAAATTCCCACCTTACGTGACCCTTTTGTAATTTGTCACACATTTGTTGCATAATAGCTTCAACACAGCACAAGCCTGATTTCAAACTTTGAATTTACAAAAAAAGACAAGTAAACAGTCAGTAATAAAATAAGAACAAACAAATTGCAAGCACTTGCACAAATAAATGCTATGCTAAAGATACAAATACAATAAACAGTGCTTTAAGTTTATTTGTTTATTTTTAGGTAGGCCTAACAGTATTCAGGTAAGAAATACTACTGAAATTGAATTAGGATTAGAAATATAAAATTAATCCTTACATTTAAACGTACTTCTTTGTATTTTGTTGTTTGATTAACATTAATGACACAGATAGCAACATATATTTAGAGGCTGCCGTCACTTTAAAAGCTGATGCACGGCTCCAATACACTTACATATGTGTTTGAGTTCAGTTAGGTCATAACTGACTGTGTTTACGTGAATGTTCGCCGAAACCATCGTTTTGTACATGCACTGATTTGTTTGCATTTTGATAGCCATGAAAATAACTATTTTTGGTACTGACGAGCTGTTTGTGAGGTGGCTTTATGTGTAATGTGAAGCCAGAGAGAGAGCGTACTGATTCACTCATGCTGTTTTTGAAATCACTTCTCACAGAAAGTTTTCAAACGACTGATTTTTAAAAAGATGTATGAAGTGTAGGCCTGCTTCGCCTTCAGCATTATATTTTTTTCCCTGTGCCGGACAGAGTTTGAGATGCCGCCACTGCAAGCATGTCATGCAATATAGCTCAAGGCAGGCGCGAAATCGGCAAATTGAAAGAGCGCTGATCGAGTAGCAATTATCGGCCAATAGTGATCGATAGCCAATCAATAGGAGCACCCCTACTTTTTGTCTAATGTTTCAGAGTTGAGATGTGCCAGTAGGATAGCGAACAAATACACTCAATTTGATTTCATTTTATTCCTGTCTATGTTTGTGGATCTTGTTATAGAGAGAAAGGAGATGAAATGAGGTTTTACTCATTGAAGAGGACGTTGTGTTGTGGACACATTCCCAGGTGTGTCCTGATGGTGTCCATGTCAGTGCGGATGTCTTTGCCATTAATATAAGCGGTACCAGAGGTGGGAGCAAAAAGACCCGTCAGTATTGACCTGATAAAACAACAAGAAAAACATTAGAAAAAGTACTTGAAAATAAACCACCTCATGAACTCAATAGTGTCATACGTCTTTTTTTACTCTATATTATTTAGATATGAACTGTAGTATGATTGGGTATTATAGAGTATAGAGTATACAACAGTCCTAATAACATATTTGCACACTTGAGCTGCAATTTGCATTGCATATCTGTGCATTGTAATTATAACAATACAAAAACAAACAGGATTTGAAGGGGACATAACACTCACAGTTTCATATCTCCAAAGAGTCTTTAGTTTGATCAGATTTATATATAAAAAAAAAAAAAAAACAGATACAGCTGTACAGCTTCTTTCCGAAAACGTTAGAGCTCCTGAAGGCGTGCCGTGCAGTGCTGCCGTCGACTTTCGAAACCTAAACAAAGTACGTTGATGGGCGTGCTCTTGCTTTTGCTCTGGTTGCTCTTCCGGCATGAAGTGCCCATAAAAGGAATTGTGCCCTTTATGACATTATACAGGGCAATACTCAAAATAAAAAAATTAAATTTCCAAAACTGTATTGGAAAAGAAACACTCTGTCATACGCCTCAACTCGTTTTTTGAAACTTTGGCCATGTTTAGCATGAGAATCCAACTTTTTAACAGTGTAAATGAGTCAAAATGCCTGAAATAGCATTAGACATCCCCTTTAAGTTTTAAGAAATAAAGCACAAGCATATTTTTAATTAAAACATTTCAAACAATGATGTTTAATAGTCTTGGACACTGTTTTTATATTAAAAACTCCTCCATAGATTAAAAAGTTTGTTTTTATGTTATTTGATTTCAGATTTTTTTTTTTTTTACATTGAAAATGGATATTTGTTAAAGGGTTAGTTCACCCAAAAATGAAAATTAAGTCATTAATTACTCACCCCCATGCTGTACCAACCCCGTAAGACCTTCGTTCGTCTTCGGAACACAAATGAAGATATTTTTTAAAATTTGAGAGCTGTATAACTACCACATTGGCTGCCTAAGGGACTGCCTCTTGACGTCCCAGAAAGTCAATGAAGAAAATGTTTAAATATCCCAAGTGACTACCGTGGCTCAACTATATGTTTATCCAGCGACGAGAATACTTTTTGTGCAAAAAAAACAAACAAAAATAACGAGTTTATTCGACTATTCCTTTTCTTCCTTGTTGGCCAGAAACGAGACTTCCTTAGATTTCCACGACGCATGCGCGAGAACTGATCTGAAGTAGTTGAAAAAGATAGCAATTCTCGCGCATGCGTCGTGGAAATCTAAGGAAGTCTCGTTTCAGGCCAACAAGGAAAAAAAGGAATAGTCGAATAAACTCGTTATTTTTGTTTGTTTTTTCGCACAAAAAGTATTCTCGTCGCTTGATAAACATATAGTTGAGCCACGGTAGTCACTTGGGATATTTAAACATTTTCTTCATTGACTTTCTGGGCCGTCAAGAGCCAGTCCCTTAGGCAGCCAATGTGGTAGTTATACAGCTCTCAAATTTAATCAAAAATATCTTCATTTGTGTTCCGAAGACGAACGAAGGTCTTACGGGGTTGGTACAGCATGGGGGTGAGTAATTAATGACTTAATTTTCATTTTTGGGTGAACTAACCCTTTAAATTCTTATTTTAAGAAGCATATTTTAGTTCCCTTTCGAGGGAACTTGCGCTGCATCATTGCTGTAGTCCAATGTCATAGTGGAACGTCACAGGCTGGGTGACGTCAGGACCAGGAAGCTATAAAGTGCACCCAAACATTGTCAGCTTCTGTGCCTCAGCAAGCACACTGTGTAAATTGTCCGTCTTATTTAGTGTTGTTTGTCCAAGTCACAAAATCACAAGACAATAATGGCAAGCAAACAAGAATTTAAATTGTGTGTTGCTAAATCACGGGCAAGGATACAGACGATTTATGCTGGGTTTGTTTGGGAGCAGAGCTTGCAAGGTCAGTTATCCACGAGACTGACAACGTCCATTATTAGAGATTACCGCTCGCTCCATCCTGTCACTCTTCAAGGAGTGTGATCAGGCTGGTGTTTCAGTCCAGCGGCTGTCGAGGCAACTCGGCAGTTGAACGCAAATTAATATTGTGGATTAGATCCCTCACGGCATCCAGCGCCTTTGGTTTCGGAATCTGCACTGGATTTCCTTCCAAGCCGGTGCTTTAGCTGTCTAGCTCTGAGGTAGATGTGCTGAGAATTAAAGCGGGGGAACTGAGGACTCGCCATCCTCATCCCATGTGTACAAAGAGCATATGGATGTTTTAACCCGTGCTGTGGCCAACATCAATTGGCCAAGAGACAGGGCGCTCAGACCCCCAAAAAGAGAACCAAACATGAGAACCCCCATGTTGGGGCCTTCCCTTTCCAGATCTCCATTATAAGATTTCAAGATTGTGAGTTAAACCCTTTTCAGCTCTGCTTTTCAGTCCTCATTTAAAAAGATATGCAAATAGAAGTGGGCTAAAAGGAGCACGGGTATGGGGCGATGCCGAAGGTGGAACAGACTCTTGCGAGCTGTCTGTCACCTGGCACAGCATCATCCCTTGAGGTCCCGACATTACACTCCAGGCTGGTTAGAACTACTTTGGCTGGTGTTTCTGCACTAGGGCTTTGACTCCGAATTTGATTATTCAAATAGAATTCGAATATTTAAAAAAAAATAATGATATTCGAACGAATATTAGGCAGCCTTTAATATTCGAACCTGTTATGGGTATTCATTTTGTAAATGTGTCATTTTTGCAATTCAGATTCCATGGCTTTTTCACGCCTGGCGAAGTTGTGAATCACCAGCTGGCAATGTGGTCATCTGAACTCCTATAGGTGACGTTAGTGTCCTGGTTAGCACAGTGAAACACATTTCGTATATCAAAATGTCCGTGCCAAAGCCTACAACAACTCCTAACGAGGAGTTCGAAATCTAAACTCCTGACAATTTGAAAAGCAACGTGTGGCGCTACTTACATTTTACCAGGTATTCGTTCACTGTTAACATCCTTCTGTGAACAGTAAGCTTCTTTAATCATTTGACATCGATGAGCTAACGTTAGACCACCGAACTTTTAGTCATCATGAAAGCAAACAAAGTGGTGCGTGATAGAGTGCATCAGAGCAGCATCAAGAGGATCATATACATTGCCGAGAATCTGTTATTTGCATCTTAAGTTTAGTGCCAATAAGAATGACAGGATTGCGAAAAGTGTAGAACTCACTGATGGTGAGCTCGAGCAGAACACATCTTCAGCACAGGAACTCATTTAAACGCATCTGATTGGCCGATGCGTTCAACGTGTCTGTGATTGGCTACAATGCTCCTTTTATGCAGAGGTAAAAATATAAATAAAACTGTAATAAAAATGTATGAAAAATGAAAACTAACTACAGGGGGAATCACACTTCTCAGCCTCCCTGGGAAAGACTATGCTGGGGTACTAGAGAGGAGAATACAGCCAATATTGGAACCTCAGGATTCAGGAGGAATAGTGCGGATTTCGTCCAGGCCGTGGAACACTGGACCAGCTCTATACCCTCTACAGGGTGCTGGAGGGTTTATTGGAGTTTGCCCAACCAATCCACATGTGTAGAGTATGGGGGTCCGGGATCCTTTGCTAAGGGCTTTCCAGTCCCTGTATGACCGAAGCAGGAGCATGGTTGGCATTGCCGGCAGTAAGTCAGACTTCTTCCCGGTGCATGTTGGACTCCAGCAGGGCTGCCCTTTGTCGCTGGTTCTGTTCTTAACTTTTATGGACAGAATTTCTAGGCGTAGCCAGGGGCTGGGGGTGTCAAGTTTGGGGACCACATGATTTCGTCTCAGCTCTTTGCGGATGATGTTGTCGCGGTTGGCCCCTTCGGTTCAGCATGCACTGGGATAGTTTGCAGCCTAATGTGAAGCGGCTGGGATGAGAATCAGCACCTCCAAATCCGAGGCCATGGCCCTCAGTCGGAAAAGGGTGGCTTGCCCACTTCAGGTTGGTAGAGAGATCCTGCCTCAAGTGGAGGAGTTTAAGTATCTTGGGGTTTTGTTCACGAGTGAGGGAAGGATGGAACGGGAGATTGACAGACGGGTCGGTGCAGCTTCTGCAGTAATGCGGTCGATGTACAGGTCTGTCGTGGTGAAGAAGGAGCTGAGCCGCAGGGCTAAGCTCTCGATTTACCAGTCAATATACGTTCCTACTCTCACCTACGGTCATGAGCTTTGGGTCAAGACCGAAAGGACAAGATCCTGGATAAAGGTGGTCGAAATGAGCTTTCTCCGCAGGGTGGCTGGGCGATACCTTAGATAGGGAATAGGAATAGATAGGGTGAGAAGCTCTGTCACTCGGGAGGAGCTCAGTGTAGAGCCGCTGCTCCTCCACATCGAGAGGGGTCAGCTGAGGTGGCTTGGGCATCTGTTCTGGATGCCTCCTGGACGCCTTGCGGGCACGTCCCTCTGGGACCTATGGCATGCTGGAGGGACTATGTCTCATGGGTGGCCTGGGAACGCCTCGACCCCCCCTCTCCCCCCCGACCCCACCCAGAAAAGCTGGAGGAAGTGGCTAGGGAGAGGAAAGTCTGGGCATCTCAGCTTAGACTGCTGTCCCCGCGACCCGGCCCCGGATAAGTGAAAGAAGATGGATGGATGGTTCTTTTCCCAAAGTCCCTTGTTAAGATCTCATTGTCATTGCACACACACGACAGATGCTTCCCTCACAGATTGGTTAGCAGATATAGAAGGTCACTCAGCTCAGGGACTGTGGAGGAGTCATCATTTCTCATGGCACATGAATTGCCTGAAAATAATGTCCGTCTTCCTAGCATTGAAGCATTTCCTCACAGACCTGAGAGGCCATCATGTGCTTGTTTGCACAGACAACATATCAGTGGTCTCTTATATAAATCATCAGTGGGCTCTGCGTAGCAGACAATGTTTGGTCCTCACTTCACTCTGCCTGTTCCGTCATGCCACTGGACTGATTTCACACATGTGCTTTCAGGTGTTCCCAAAGAGTCAGTAGCCATGTTTCCATCCACTTGTCAATCGAATTATCTGAAATTCGGTTAAAAAACTCATGCGGATAAAGCTGGTGAAAGTGTGTTTCCATCCAACTGCTTTAAAGCGAATAAAAACCTGTACGTAATGACGTCACATGCTGTTTTGCGATCAAATTGGTATATCGAATTGATTTGAGACATTTTAACGTGTTTCCATTTATTTTCGCACTGAATCGAACAACATTCAAGCAAACTTTTGCGAACAAAGTTTTGTTAGACAAAACGGATCGCGCCATCTACCAAAAAATGATCAATATTTCACAAGTTGAAGGCTAATAATGCTTATGTGCCAGCTGATTGCGACATATGAATGGGATAATGTATGCGAGGCGGTTGTTGGTTGTATTCGCTATAACAACCGCCTTGCTATATATTATCCTGCTTATTAGCTTACATATAAATCAACCAAATAAATAAATAAATCAATAATTTGACACAAAATATTGACTTAAAAACGAGTTTATTGATTTAAAAACGAGTTCTTCTGCTAAAGAAAATAGTCTGTTCCGTCTCTGAACTGCGTCCATGGCAACGGTGTGTTATACTAGAAGCGCCGCAGTCTGTTAACTAGAAATAACAGACCACATTCTACATTACAATTCAACCAAGCCAAGTAAAAACAAGCAAAACTAACCTAAGAAAACAGCGACGCTATAAACATTGCTATGATGATGACGATGCACGTATGCCCGACGACAGCGGAGGTGACTGTGGTTTGGGAACGACAGCGCTCCATCAGTTCTGGGAGATCGTGGTTCACGGAAACCCTTTGGTTGAAGCATCTTTTTGCTTTGTCCACTTACCTCTGTCTTTGTTGACATCCGCCATGTGTGCGCAAACAGACTGGCCGGAAATGAACTCGTCTTCTGACGTGTTGCAACCATAAAAGGGCATAAAACTTAATCGCAATTCATTATTTATTCGGCAAATAACGTTTCCATCAGCTTTTATCGCATTAGCCGTATATCGATCAAGAGAAAATCCGATGAGACCGAACGTATTTCGTTTGAGTCGATTTTCATGAAATTTCATCGAATTTTACTGTTTCCATAAGGCATTTTTCATTCGATATCACTTAATTCGGATAAAAACGTGTCGATGGAAACATGGCTAATGACGATGACGCAGCAACCAGTTCTCAGGGAACAAGGGTTACAGTCGTAACCAGAGACGTTTCACAATCTCAAGGCTTGTAATGTCTGTAAACTGTAACTGTAAAACTTTCAACCCTATATTACTATTGCAAGTGATGTAAAAAAATAAAGAAGAAATAAGTATAATGCATAATGCTATAATATGCAAATTATATATCATAGCATCTGACTGAAGTTTAGTCAGGTTGCATTCAAAGCAACTGTGATGGCATTACAAGAAAAGGGGTTGGACCGAGAACTTTCAAGCAAATAAACTGAACTTTGATTACGTCCACAACAAAATTATTTTGTTGCATAGGGCCATTGCTAAAGATGTATGAATTATGTTCTAATATGTTTGAGTAAGTGACTGCATAGATGAGCATTATACACATGCTTGTGAAAACTCACATAGTGGTGGTTTTTCCGGCTCCGTTATGTCCTAAAAATGAGGTGATGTGATCTTGATAGAAGTCCAGGCTAAGTCCGTCCACAGCCAGTTTATTTCCCGTCTTATAGACCTTTACCAGGTTGCGGATACACACACCAGCCTTCATTCCAGATGGACACTTTTCCAAGTAACCTGCAGCAGAAACATCCGTTTAGAAGTTTTGATAAAGAATCATTATTCATATCTGTATGTGCTGTGTATGTATTTGTACCGTTCTTGTCCTCTATCTCATTAAGCAGGTCGGGTTCAGCATCAGATCCCACCAGAGTTCCACACCAGTACGAGGAAGTAAAGGGAAAATACCAGGGCTTTGGGATACCATACTGACCTAAAGAAAGATGCAAACAACTGTTCACATGCTGACAAAACAGAAGTAAAAGCCGGCTACATTCTGGATATATAAATATGTCCAATTTTATTAGCATACATAAAGGCTGGTATACTATTTGCACACTACCAGTCTAAAGTTTGGAATAATTAAGATTTTTTTAAATGTGTTTGAAGGAAGTCTTTTATGCTCACCAAGGTTGCATTTATTTGATCATAAATACAGTAAAAAGAAGAAAAAAAACAGGAATTTTGTGAAATATTATAACAATATTTAAAAAAAATACCATTTTCTATTGTAAAATGTAATTTACTCCTGTGATGCAAAGCTAAATTTTCAACATTATTACACCAGTCTTCAGTGTCACATGATCCTTCAGAAATCATTCAATGTTGAAAACAGTTTTTGCTGCTTCATATTTTTGTGGAAAGCGTCATACATTTTTTTTTTTTTTTTTTGGATTCTCTAATGTTTAAAAGAACAGCATTTAAAATTGAAATAAAAATATTTTGTAACGTTATAAATGTATTTACTGTAGCTTTTTGATTTAATACACCTTTTAAATATTACTTAGCCTAATCTTGTAAATCATGTGTGTGTTGTGATTTTCACAAAAATATGAAGCAGCATAACTCATTTCAACAATGAAAATAGTAAGAAATGTTTCTTGAGCAGCAAATCAATCAGCATATTAGAATGATTTCTGAAGGATCATGTGACACTGAAGATTGGAGCAATGATGCTGAAAATGCAGCTTTGCATCATGGAAATTACATTACAACATATTCAAATATAAAAGTTATTTTAAATTACAATAATATTTTATTTACGACAACAAACAAATGCAGCCTTAGTTAGCAGAAGAGACATTAAAGGATCTTACCAACCCCAAACTTTTGATCAGAACTGTACGTCACAATATATATTAAACTATTTTTCAATGTCAAAACAGCAATAACTTTTTTTTTCTCAAAACAGCAAGAAAAACTAAATGAAAAAAAAAAAATAATGAAAACGCATAACCTAAATATTTTATATGCTGTCATACTGTCGTACCTGGAAAAACATTCTCGATGTACCAGGTCATTGTCCAGTAAATGAGAGCATCAAACAGCATCATGAAGATGGAAACGATGAAGGAGTAGCGGTCGTTCTCCTGTGGACTGACCCGGATGTTGCTCCACTGAATACCGATGCCTTGCTCTTCATAACGGGCGAAATTCTCACAGCCGTATCCAAACGCCACACATGATAGCAGGCTCTATTGGGACAGAGACGGAGAGGTCAGAGACTGGCTGGGCCCACCTGCCTGCTCCATGTCATTAATGCAAATGCTTCCCTCCTGTGTGCATTTTTACTCAGGTATGAATATGAGATCAAAACAGCAGCATTGCCACGATCCACAATTTCAAAGTAAACAGTACTGCTCACATTAATGGGCCTGTGGGCTCATTCATCTAGCCTAGACAGCGGCACCTGAATGCCAAGACGCTCACACACACACACTTCTCTCTGATAAGAGGAAGAAAACCACACACTGCTGAATAGAGCGAATATCTTTACGTGAGATAAAGGTCACTCTGATTGGTCACAATGACGGAAACGCAGCTGTAAGTCATTTAGTTGGTCTTTCTCTTTCTCAAAGGGCAAAAGTGCTCCTCCATTGCTCTTCTCTTCAGGTGTGGGGTCACTGCTATAACTCTCTCACTAATGCTGATCCTCACTGGAGATGAATGGAGCTCCAGAATGAGATTCTCCAGAGATCTGAATCTCCTTCTGTGGATTTGTACCTTAAGAGGACTTGAGTGATTCATTCACTGTGTGAATTAAATGAATGTAGGTCAAATGACACATCACTTCTCATTCTTTTCTTTCCTCTTGTAATGTTTGTAACTGTCTAATCCTCTCCTCCTGCTTGTTCTTATGAAAAATAGGCACACTTTGACTTTTGATACTTTAAAAAAGTACTAATCATGGGAATAATAAACTTTAAAATAATATACTTAAGTGGGAACTGACTTTTTTTTTTGTTTGAATATATCTTTATATATCTTTAAATGTAATTCCATGTCTTTGAAATAGGTTAATGTGTGCTGCTTAATGTACTGACAAGCATTTATAGTAGGCTAAATTAAAATTTAATGTCATTTTTGTTAAAACTAGTACTGTATGTCATGCACTTAAATATATCGGTAACACTTTACAATAAGGTTCATTATTTAACATTAGTTAATGTATTAACTAACATGAACTAACCATGAGCAATACATTTGTTACAGTATTTGTTAATCTTCGTTGATGTTAGTTAATGATAATAAAGCTGTTCATTGTTTGTTCATGTTAGTTCACAGCGCATTAACTAATGTTAACAAGATTTTAATAAAGTATAGTAAATATTGAAATTAACATTTACAAAGATTAATAAATGCTGTATAAGTGCTGTTCATTATTAGTTCATGCTAACTAATGTAGTTAACTAATGTTAACTAATGAACCTTATTGTAAAGTGTTACCAATATATCTGTAACTATGCATTTGTATGACAAAGCTGCTTTATTTTCCTCTTGTTTAAAAAAAAAACATTTTAAAATATAAATATATAAAAAATAAAAAGTAGCACAGCATAATAAAAAAAACTCATTACAAAATTATATACTTTAAATAAGTATACTTGAGTGTAAACTGAAAGTAATGTTTCCAGAGACTTCATTGAATTCTATTACATTTATTAAGTTACATTTATTTGCAATTAGCTGAAATTTAGTGTTTTTTGACTTAGTTAAAGGGTTAGTTTACCCAAAAATGAAAATTCTGGAAAAATGAAAAATCAATTAACTGCCCTCATGCCATAACAAACTCGCCAGGCTCATCTTCGGAACACAAATTAAGATATTTTTATTTTTTTTATTTTTTTTTTAATGAAATTTAAGTCTTCAATCCCACCATTGACATTTTAGCAACTACCACTTTGATGCTTCAAAAAGTTCAAAAAGTCAAAGTAGTAGTTGCTAGACTGCCAATGCAGGGACATAAATATCTCATATTTTATTTAAAATATCTTAAAATGTGTGCCATGAGGGTGAGTAAATGATGACAGAATTTTCATTTCTGGGTGAATGAAACCTTTACATACATCTTTATATGTAATTTTATAGTTCTATTGTCTTTGAAATATGGTTAAAGTGTACTTATATAAAAAATTCATTTTCAATAAAACATTTGCAAAGAAGTAGTTGCAATTTAATACATTTATAATGTTAAAGGTTAAAGGTATACCTTAAATGTAATATTGAACAACACACTGCAGGTATAATTATAATCAAGTACATGTGCTTTAGTATGTTAGTCAACATCAAAACAAGTGTACTTCTTTAGAGCATGACAAAATATTACTAAAACAAGAACTATTCCTTAAAACTTTGAACTTTTTATTTAATTCATTTCACATTATCTGTAAGTAAACATTTTTAAAATATACTTTTAAGATTTGAAATAGACTCTACTGTGGATCTACGTTCAGCATTGATGATTTGATGTGTTAAGGCATTAATTCTCCAGGCTGGTGTAGATATGCTGAATGTCTCACCGTGGCAATCTTGGCTCCAAAGCCCAGGACGTCCCTCCAGGCGTAGCAAAGCACATGAGGGAGGTAGAGTAAGAAGTAGATGAGGCCCCCACAGGCAGCTGCCAGATTCGCCCGAGAGAAAAACACACTGATGAAAAAGCACTGCATGACAGTTGCCACGCAGAAGACCAGCAGGAAGACAAAGATCACGGAGGGGTCACTGTATCGCAGAATCTTTCCATACTAAAAGAAAGATAGAGAGATAGAGGAGAACAAAAAATATGATGGAGCCACATTCTTGTAGTTCAGTCTTGCCACACAGTTGTTGAGACAGATTCAGCCATAACTGCGTGAAAGCTTTCCGGAGCCTTTAATGAACGCTGTGTTTGAGTTTCCATGGATGCGTCAATAATGCAACCTGATAATTACAAAGCAGAACAACACACATTGAAAACCCACTTGTCTAAAAGAAGGGATTAGATCCGTCAAGAGCCGAGATAGAGAGAGAGAGCTGATTAAAAGCAAATTCTGTGTCTGTGATTTAATAAGCGATGAGCTTCATGGCTCTGGTGGGTTGAGGCAAACAAATCATGTATGATTTTGAATATACAGCAAATTGACATAACAGAAGCTCATCTGCCATGTGCTCAAACCTGCTGAACCCACACAGAGTAACGCTGCCCACCGCAAAACCGTCCATTCGCAAACACTGCACCATCTGATCCTACACCAGCTTTTACTCACGAGAGCAGTGGTTCATCGCAAGTTGATTGGATAATTAATGAATAAAATGATCGTTGTTATTAATTTCATTCATTTTTCACTGCTGTGAATTATCCCAAACTGAAAACAATTAACATCTAAATTAACTGGTTTTATTCAAGTTAAAAAGAATATTTAGTATCACTGAATCAACCTAAATACAATCATTTATACAAACAAAACTCATTTTTATTAACTTTATGAACCACTACTAGAGCAAAGCTGAAAAATCTCACTGATCGAGTTTATTTCAGATCAGATCTTGGATCCAGTGTTCCGCAGTGTTTGTAAATGGCAGTTAATCAGTATTGATCACCTTGAGAATGACAGTGAGGAGTGCGGCACTGACAACCAGAGGCAATGTGCTGCTGATGGCCCAGCTCAGCCAGTAGGTTGAGCTCTTCAATCCCATCATCATCACAGTCTCCTTCAGACGGGCCTCCTTCTCTTGAACCACACCCTTAATTATCAACGCAACAGAGAAGATCCACGCTAACGTCATATATAGAGGCAGGGAGCTCGTCAAAGATCGCAGAAACCTACACATGCACACAAAACAAGCATTAAAACGTACTCCCACACTTCATTAAAAGAGTTATACAACAAGAGTAATAAACACACACAAATAAACAACTTCACAAAACAACATGTGTTCTCTAAAGCATTTAAACATGTTTTCTTTAAAGGTGCCATATGGAATAATTGAGGTAAAAATATCCAAAAAATGAGCTACACGCATCAAAAGAATGAGCAGAAATAAGTGCAATGATGTCATTAAAAAACTGACAAGTTATAGTGCTGCCGAGATATTAACCTGAATTAGCATGCTAAATTACTAGCCCCGGCCCGGCAGGTGTCGTAATACCAGTTCCGGCCATGGGAGGCGGTATGCAGACGGGCAACGTTACCACCAGCCAAACTGCAGTACTCGAGTGAGTTGCGCTCGCGCCGGCTTGTGTGTGTACTTGAACCTGATGTCAGTCGTGTGGAAATACAGCCCACTACTATATTTCAGTTCAGGGAAGAGTTCAAAAAATGATTGGTCGACATTATGCATGAGGAATACATTTTGGTAAGTTGTAGCATACTGTATCTTTCAACAGAGTTCATGTTCTTTTTCCATTAGCTAGTAGTATACAGAGACCGTTGCATACCGCCTATAGAGACGATCGGATCTCTGGTGTAACATGTACAAGCGCCAAAACGGTATTTATTCTTTGAATTGCGTAATAAAATTGACAGAATCTGAGAGCTTAACAAACCTGCTTGCTAAGTGTCATTTGCGTGTGTCTCACGGTGAATTTGTGAGAGTTGGCAGCTCTGAATGGCGCTAGCTTGATCAACATCAGCGAATGCTGTCTGTCAAATTAATTCAAACTAACAATAAAAGTGTAATATGAACAAAACGAATGCCATAAACTTCAAATAACTGCCCAAGCTTTTATTTTCCCATATCGTCGAAATGCACCAGCTTGTTTTTGAGACAGGCGTCTATGAGATGGTCTTCATCATTTAGTGTTGATGTTGTTCATTGAGTCGCTGATCTCTAAAATTCTCCAAATGCTCCACGTGAAACTGCGGTCTTCCAACCTTTTACTATCATGTCAAATGATTTGAATAACATGCGCGATGGTAGGAGCACAACTCATTTTCTGGAGGTATACTGCCCCCATCTGTTATGGAAAATGGAGTAGGATTTGATTTATTATGTCAAATGGCACCTTTAAAGCATTTAACATGGACACTACACTACATGGAATGTGCTATCTGTCAATCAAGCCCTGCGGCAAGCAAGCGCTAACCACAGATCATCTGTCCTCATTTGACTAGATCTGTCTGAAGTCTAAATCACTCTGAACTTTTGTCAATAGGGCATCACTTGAACTTCAGCCCACTAGCTTGAGATCTACTTCACTGCTAGTTCCTTTATGGTATTTTGTAAAGAATGGGAGTCTAAGTTGTATTAGCCAATCACTGATGTACCCCAGGGTTCGGTCCTTGGCCCGCTTCTCTTCTCGATTTGCACAACATTGCTGGAAACAATCATCTTTTCACATGAATTTCTTACCACTGCTATTTCTTGTATCAGCCTGACAACCAGTCAGCAGGTGTACAGAACCTGACATGCCAAGTAGACTCCATATTACATAGATTCATATTTATAAGTATATGCTCCCTCCAGAAGTGTGCTGTCAGAGAGTGAGTGACACCGCATGGTGCAAACACAAAGAGGCACAAGAACTTTCCTGAACCTTCATTGTCGCTGTACCTTAGTAGTGGAATAATCTGTCATTTCTCCATTTTAACAGAGTTTTGCAAGACACATCAAATATAAAACTCTTCAATGGGCACTTGACTCCAATCTATTACAAATGTAATCTTTAAACAGTGTCATTTGATGGACTTAAAGGATTAGTTCACTTTTGAAAAAACTTTTGCTTATAATTTACTCACCCCCATGTCATCCAAGATGTCCATGTCTTTCTTTCCTCAGTCGAAAAGAAATTAAGGTTTTTGATGAAAACATTCCAGGATTTTTCTCCTTATAATGGACTTCCATGGGAACCAGGTCCAACCTTGCTCTATTCTGTGAGGCGCGTTTGCAACGTCACGTAATACGTAATTACGTTCAAAAGGTCACGGGCGACGTAGCCAGAAGTACAGAGTCAGAGTGTTTACAAGTTGAACGCATAGGTTGAACGTGAAAACTAACTCAAACGTCGTTTACAAAAAAGGAATTAAAGGTAAAACAACGATGTCGGACGATTTTGATTCTGTACTTCCGGCTAAGTCGCCCGTGACCTTTTGAACGTAATTGCGTATTACGTGACGTTGCAAACGCGCCTCACAATATATTACAAGGCTAGCATTTGTCCTTAAAAAAGTTAAATTTTTGGAATAAGCTTTGAAATAACCGATCGTTTCGCATGATAAGACCCTTATTCATCGTCTGGTGTCGTTTAAAGACATTTGAAGCTGCATCTGAAACTGTTATTAACTGTCGTTTGGACCTCGGTTGGACCTGGTTCCCATTGAAGTCCATTATAAGAAGAAAAATCCTGGAATGTTTTCACCAAAAACCTTAATTTCTTTTCGACTGAGGAAAGAAAAACATAGCAGCTAGACATCTTGGATGACATGGGGGTGAGTAATTTATCAGCAAAAGTTTTTTTCAAAAGTGAACTAATCCTTTAAATGCAGAGCAGCATCGATTTATCTGCCTAATAAATGTTAAACACAAGCCATCTTACAAATTTCATTTTGTGTTATCTTTCTAGATGCATGATGCCCGCTAGAGTTTGGGTCCCCCAACATGGTTTTTAAATTTCCATTAGTTTTATTTTAATTTTGTTTTGTAGTTTGATTTCAAAATTAAGTTAAGATGAAGTTACACATATATTATATAAAATGTAAAAAAAAAAAAAAAAACTATTAAGATATTCGACCCACCCTTCCATCGACCAGTGTTTATTCCCTGCATCCTATTAATAAACTGTTTATATGATCACATGTCTGTTCAGGCCAGCTGTCACTCTACTCTAATACACTACTGAATACACTACTGAAGGGTAAAGCTGCTTCGGTTGCTGGTTTGTGTTATTAACATTAGTAAACTGGTCTCAAATAACACTTCTTATAGTCCCTTTCGTCATTATATACATAAAATGATTTTACATTGGTAAAAACCAAATGGTTTAACAGCACAGATTTGCAAATGGTTTCCAAATGAAATTCAACCCAATGCAAATTCAGTGTTTTTCCTGTATGTACTAAATCATTTAAGTTAATACATTTACAGATTTTAAGATGGTGATGATGAGTTTTCTAATGCTGTTACGAGTATGTAAATGCACTAATGAGCATGCAAATTGCAAATGAAAGTGTGAAAATGCAGAGCGAACCGAACAAAGAGAATAAATTAAATGACCTGGCAAAGAGAATGACATGACTGAGCAGTTTAGCTTAGCATGAGACCCAATCGCCTGTGGAAGTCTGAAGCTTCCTTATAGCAAAAGTTCTGTTGTTTGAGTGTGATTGTTGCTTTTGAACAAGTTCAAATATTCACACAAAGTTTTATTCATAAAGAGAAAAAGATTTCAAACTCGGCCTCTATTGGAACTCATTGGAAATAAGTTTACCCTGTGACAACCAATGTGGAAGCGAAAAACCTACAAGTGTAAAACAGGCTAATCCTCAAAGAAGAGAATGATCACTATCTCATTGCAGATAAACACAAAATGCTCTGGAAACAGAAAAACACTCTTTAAAAAGACGATGGAGGGAGGCAGCGAGTGATACGTAGGAGGTCGGCACTAAATCATCAACAATTTGATACTGTCTGTGCATAACAAATTAGCATAATAACCCAATTTAGAGAAATCAAAGTTCAACCCGTTTCTGCTTGATTTGCTTCAATTTTGGAATAATCATTTCCCTGTAATTATTTCCACTGTAATCATGAGGATTGGAACCACAAAGCACTTTGACTTTATGAATGTGCAACCTCTCAACACAAGCCTCTTCATTTCTTCTATGTTAAATAGATCATTGTGCCTTTTAACATTACATTTGAGCTTTTCTAACAATTTTTTTTAATGACTTTAAATCTATTGTAGCTCAGCTTGGTTTGCATTCTAAAGGGGTGCAAACAAACATATAGCAAATCTGTTGAATTTAAAGCTCAAACTAAGGTAATCGGCCAATAAATATATGTATATGGTTAGACGGATACACAGTTCACGCTCTTTCCCGTGAGCTGACGGCTTACATGGCTATAAATATTGATCCATTTTGGTTTCAGGTTGACTTTAAAGAGAATGTTGTTTCTCTTTTAAAGAGACTTGTGAGTTCTCAAAATGCTTTGTGATGATGTTGAGTGATTTCTGTTTTGTATAATCTTTCGGTTTGATTGCGGTTTTGATTATTAGCCCCGATTTCTGATTTGTTTGATTATTCGCTTTGATTTCTCAAGGATGCATACTTATCTGTGCGAAAAAGGTGCAAACCTTCTAGAAGGTTAGCGGACTTGCTTTAAAAAAAATATTACCCATTTAATAAGACTATACAATAATAACAATCATTATTACTCTTATTATTTAAAATGCCATTTTTATTATATTGAAATATAAATATTTTACAAATTAATAAAGACGTATAATGTTTGAAATAATACTGCACTGTAAAATAATGTTTATTTTTTTACAGAGAAACAGTAAAATTACAATATTAATGGCTCTCTTATTTTCTTTGCTTTTAAACGTTAAACTGCAGGAAGACCTACGTTCACACCAGACGCGAATCGCGCGTCAAATTCGCGCCTGACGCATCTAGTTTGATGCTTGACCACTTTGTGTTAATTCGCGTGTCAAGAGCGAAACTGGCGCGCGTAAAAACAAAAGTTTGAAGCGAAATTTACGCGCGTGACGCGCGTCAGAATCGAAATCCGTTGGCGGCCATTATTTTTATGTCGACCGAGCATTCATCAAGAGAGTTACCGCTCTGTATTTACTCTGGAGAGCAGAACAGCGGTGTGGGGATCATCGTCGCCGTATATTGTGAGCAAGCAGCTAGGCTCCTGATTGGTTAACGCGGCGCGAATTCACGCCAAAGTTCAGATTTTTCAACTCGGGCGGCAGACGCGAATTCGCGTCAAACGCGTGAATCCACAAATGGCACTAACTGATTCATTCGCGCGTAACGCGCCAGACGCTCAATTTGCACCATTCGCGCGAACTTGACGCGCGAATGAGGCGTATTCGTGTCTTCCGCGCCGCGCTCCACGCCTCATTCGCGCCGCAGGAATTTTTCACGCGCGTAAAGCGTCTTTGCATTGACTTATCCCCGCATTTATATCATCCGCATTTATACGACAGTTCATCACAAATAGTACACTCAAATAAAATTGCGTTGGAAAATGCCTGAAGAGAGGTTGCAATCGCGATGGGAAAGACAGAATCAGGTGAAAGCGGACTGGAAAAGTGCCCGTGAAAAATTTACCAGCCTGGTTATATGAATTAATGGTTTATGGATATGAATTAATGAATTAAAATACCAAATTAGTTAAAATGTGTAATGGTTTTTACATAATTTAAATAATAGCTACCAAATTAATTAAACATTGAAATCATTCGCGCCTGACGCCCTATTCGCGTCCGGTGTGAACTTAGCATAAAGCTTCTTTTTTATTGGCAAAAGATTTAATATACGAATTACACATTAATACGCAACACAAACTCACATCACATGCAGAGATGGAGTTTGTGTGGAGCAGCATTTATTGTGAACCAAGAAGTGCTAAACTCTCATTTAATTCCCGCAAATCATTTATTCCCAAGTCCTTGCAGAACCCTGCAAATGCCGGACAAGTTTGCATCCTAGACTTTTTTTGTCTGTTCATTCGGTCAGATTTCGGTTTCTGATTTTTCAGAGTTTCGGCGACACTAACCTTCACCATCAAAGAGATCAAAGCACAGGGAATGCTCATCAGAACCATGTTCTCTATGAACCAGCAGAACCATATTGAACCGTTCTGAACACCAACAACCCGCAAAACCTCCTTCAGACGGAGCTCCTTCTCGAGAACCAGGCCTTTGATGGTTTGGCAGGCCGTGTAGATGAAAGCTAGCACCAGGAACATGGGCAAGATGGTGGCAATGGATGAAACAAAGCTGCAGGAATGACCAGAACTGATCTCAGAACACCCAAAAATCAAAATGACTTAATTCACTCACATACGTTAACAGAAAAAAAGAGAGAAGAAGAACATAAAATTCCAGGTTTGGGTCGAGTAGCTGAATAAATATAAGAATTTACATGTGTGCGTGCCGTGAACTAGTGTTATTTTAGTATCATATACTATTATATGTTTTATTAATATTTTAAATTAGATGGTATTTTCATATTTTATGCTTTCATTTTAATTTTAGTTGGCTTTAGTTATATTGTTGTGTTTATTTCAAAGCAGCTTTACTGAAAATCATGATGTCGATGTTTGTAATACCATAATTTATTCATGCCTTATAGCCACATTTATCAGAATGGAGGATTGCAATATTTATATTGTATTGTAATATTGTAATATTTACAGTATGTATGCAAATAAAGTGAGTATGTACTTATATATCCACATTTTTATAAACAGTTAAGTGGGAATTAAATATATTATATTTTAGTTATAGTTTTAATATATTATAGTTATATTTTGGAACAAAATAATAGTTAGGCATGAGATTTGCAATATAATATCAATTTATGTGAGTATATTGCATGTATGTGGATAAAGTTGGATGTACTGTATATTATTATAATAATACTCATTAAACTCTATAAATTTGCTATTTTTAGTTTTCATAAATAGATGTAAGCCGGGTTAACATGCATTATAATACTTGCAGATTCATTGTTAAATCTGAAATTGGTTGTGTGTCATGTTTTAATGCATTATACTTTCTAAAGGTGCAATGAATAGATCAGCATTATAAGACCTGTGGTTACAATTAATCTTGAGATCATCAGTTCTTAACTAAAGTTTTTAAGTAAACTGTTAATTTTTTTTTCAATATTTCAATATAGTAACTTAGCTTGTTTAGTTTTAGTTATTTTTGTACTTAAAATAAACCAAAGTGAGAAGTGGTTTCAGTTACAGCTTATTTTATGTCAAGTAATGATTTCATGGTTTTAGTGTTAGTTAACCATAAGGGTGAACTAACAAGATTGGTTGTATAATAATGACCTCTACTCATCAAGGTGCTGCTGATATGGTTCTGAATGAATCCGGCTGTGCTGGATGATCTTTACACCACACACAGAGCTCAGCGTCAGTATGATACATCATTCGGTGACGGTTTGATAATACAGTAAGCCTGTATTAAAGTACTCTCATAAGGCCAGTAAAATGTCATGTCAATATCGGAGCAGAAGGTTCCGGAAACAAAGTGCTGTCTGTGCTCAATTAGCTAGCAGCTCAAATATATCATGTGCTCTCAAAATATGACAAGCTATATATTTCTCATATCACTTCTGCTTACCTTTCATAAATACAGTCAGGGAGAGGCAGCGCAATACAATTAGAGCTGACACCAGAAACAGTCGGGGGACGACGATAACAAACTCTTTAAAATGCATTAATTTACCATCACATCTCACTTAACTCTCTTCAGTTTCGTTCACACAGCAGCGCAAACAGTTACCCATCCTGATGTAAATAGCTAAGTATAGCAACATTAAAAAACATTGGCTATCAATAAGAATGACAAGCACATTCAATAGCCATTAAGATTGATTAGCACCTGCTGAAATTTGCTTAAACGTTGTGTCTATGTTGTTTTAGCATCGGATTCATTGTTGGAATAAAATAAAATAGAATAAAATAAGGTAACTAATATGTAGATAATTTAGCACTGAACATAACTTTAATTGCACAATTATTTTCACTAGCAACCTACCCTTGTCCCAATGTAAATTGACACTAAGTTACAACTTTAAAATGTAATTGTTAGTTTTGTTTCTTTTAATGTCTATATAGGCCTAAGTTTTTATAGTTTTTACGTAAAATTTGAAGGCTGCTATTGGATCATTAAATGATTGATATTATAAATCCTTGAGACGCAGAGATTCCCTTCAAGAACATGCAGCATTTCTTAAGTAACTTTTAGAAATAAAAGCTAAATTGTTTGAATTTACGGCTGTAGATAAGCTGTTATATCCAGTCAGGCGAGAATCTTAATTTACAACATGAAACTATTCTGCCCTTTATTTTTAAAATTCAGATTTAGGCTTTTGGTGTGGTGAAAAATGGCTCAACACAGACACATAGACCAGAAAGCAAATTAGCATTCTCTCCATTCTCTGTCCCTCCGATGCTGAATAGAATTAGAGTTTTGGGAGTTTTCAAGTGGAACTAAATGACTGATTCTGCCAGGAGGCTGAACAACGCTTCAGGATTAAGAGATTTATGACCTTAGAACACACACACACACACACACACACAAAACGCCTAACACAAAAAAACTATTATACATGCATAAACAATTAGAAGCAATACAAAAAAATAGGATGTACACAACTGTTTCAAAAGTTTTGGATCAGTAAGATTATTTCATCGTCGTCGGTTAGGAACCTGGGTGTGCTCTTTGATAGAAAGCTTTCATTTGAAAGTGATGTTTCTAGCATTATACCATCTTAAAAAATTATTTAAATGATGACATATGCTTTCAATGAAAAATACGGAACAGTTAAAACATTCGTTCATGACCTCAAAGCTAGATTATTGTAATGCTCGACTGGGTGCTAGGGGTTGAACCGACTTGTTGAGCTTAATGCAACGATGTGACACTTTAAGCTTGACGTCATCTAGACCCCATTTACACCTGGTATTAAAATGCGATCTGTATCCAGATAAGTTATCCGGATAATAAGTACCGATTCCATTTACACCTGGCCACATAAATGTGTTTTTGCAAAACGGATATAAATCCGATCTTAAACTTAAGCGTCTGTGACTTACTTTCACTTTTATTTGCGATGTTTGCACGTTGGCTCGAGACGCTCAGCTGCTCATCTGCGGTGATGGGTGATGCGTGTCGCAGTAGCGCCGTCATATCTGACTATAACATGACATATTGCCTATATAACAAGCTCTCACTCGTTTATTTATTTATTTTTTTCATTTTTGGGAGGAGTAAAATATACATATGTGGTTTCAACAACCAGATTGCGTTTACACCTAGTAAAGATCCGGACACGATGTGAGCCAGACTACCTCCAGATGTGGTCACTCAGGCAGATCCGATCGCGATCCGATCACAACGCATTTACACCTTGCATTAACATGCGTTTTTTATTATTCGGATAACTTATCTGGATACAGATCGCATTTTAATACCAGGTGTAAATGGGCTCCTAGTCGCATTGATCATGTGACACTATGGCGCTAATTTTGATACTAACAACATGGCCGCGTTGCAGACGACAACAGATGAAGAGCTCAGAGAAAACAATGTTTTTTCTTTAAGAACACTGTTCGACGGCAGTTGGAAACACGGTTTAAAATGGAGTCCGACGATCTGACACAAACGATCCCCACTGTGGCCTGTATGTTCGATCCTCGGTTCAAACATCTTCATTTCATCCCAGAGGGTAAAAGAGAGGCCGCTCACAGCATCCTTAACAGCATGGTCCAAGGTTGAGGGAGAGCAAAATGTGGATCTGCTGAATGAAACTGCGCTAGCATAATTTCTGTTATCGGTTAAGTTGTTAAGCAATGCATTTAGTTTTTTTTTTTTTTTTTTTTCACCTTATATTATGTTTACTTGAGGTTCTCGAAGCATAAGTTTTCCATGTTTGGTTTTCACTGAAGATATATTGTTGAAAATGAAAAGTAAAAGCATGACGCACACTCATTGCATTTTACCTGGAAATGAGAGTTCAGTCTCTTCATTTAAACATGTTAATGATTTATCTCTAATTCACCTGCAATTAATTGGAATATTATTTTGTATTACTTGGATCTGCGCATCACTAATCACTAATCTTTTTCTTTTCATAGATGAAAAACGAGGACACATCCATTTCATCCAGCGAGGACTAGGGTTGGGTATCGAGAATCGAGTATCGATTGGAACCGGGACTAACTTTTCGTTTTTCCCGGAATCGTTCAAAAGTTAAAATTTCGATTCCTAGTTTCGATATTCACAGTCCGCCGAGCAGAAGAAGAAACCGCTGAACAACACCAACGAAGAAGTGTCTACCGGAAGTGTGCACGCGAGTCGAACATGAGTACCTTACGTCGGCGATCCAAAGTGTGGCTTCACTTTTCTAAAAATAACGAAATCTCGGCAAAATGCAAAATTTGTGACAAAAGGACTATTTTACAGAAGTACAGAAGTTTATTTCCTTCAGAAAGGCCGTTGGTTAGCAAGGTTAGCTAAACTTTTTTGACCCTGCCTCTTAAAAGAATCGGAATCGAGAATCGTTAGGAACCGGAATCGAAACAAGGAATCGGAATCGGAATCAGAATCGTTCAAATTCAAACGATACCCAACCCTAGCGAGGACACAGTTGAGGGTGAGCCGGTAACTGGAAAAAAAGGCCCCACTTGAACAAGATTGAGCAGCTTTTTGGGCCACATTATAACAGTGGGAGGAAAACGGGGCACTCCACAGCAGCCTGAGAAATCCGTGAATATTTATAGCACCACATATAAGGTTTTTGATGAAAACATTCCAGCATTTTCTCCATATAATGGACTTCATTGGGAACCAAATGGTTCAAGGTCCAGAAGACAGTTTCAGTGCAAACTACAAACTGTTCAAAGGGCTTTAAACGATTCCAGACGATGAATAAGGGTCTTATCAAATCTTTTTTCGTGTCATTTGGTTCATTCAACGAACAAAATGAACAAATTGACTCTGGAAAAGATTTGTTCATTTTGATGAACGAGTTCGAACAGGAGAGTCACGAACACGCCTCACAGAACAGAGCAAGGCGAGCATTTGAGCTTATAAAACTTAAACTTTGTTCTTTATTTATTTATTAAATGAGCGATCATTTCGCTTGATAAGACCCTTATTCATCGTCTGGAATCGTCTGGTTTAACACTAGAAGTGCCAGAATTCCAAAACTACTAGAACGGCCACGAACGGTCATTTTGACCGTTAGATTCGAAACATTATGAAATAATTTTCATAATTTTATTTTCGTCAACCACATTTTTTCAAAGACGAAAACGAGACGATAACTAAATAAAAACTAGGTTTGAATGACAAAAACTATGACGAAAATGTTAGTGACGATATGCGAAGCGGTCAATAGGCTAATAATAATAATAGGACTAGCAGAACTAGTGAACCGCCCATGCAGCAACAGCGCAGGACAGGGCAGCAGCGCTCACCAGGATCATCCGACATGAATGGATCATCTGGATCCGCCGTGTCTGATGATAGCAGCCGTCTCTTTTTCCTTGATGTGGACTCTGACTCTGAATCACTCTCTAATGATATATAGCCTATAGATAACGTAAGTATTATAGATAACTGTAGTCTGGTTTTATTTGCTTATTTCTGATCAACAACTAATGTAGAAATTATTATATAGCAAACACCGCTACAGAGGTGACCAGACGGACCTTTCTGTTGACAGTTGAGAGAGAACACGATCAACCGCGGAATATTTAACAAAAAAATATCGCGAAATTCAGTGCGGTCAATATGACCGTCTATGGCCGAAATAGGTAAATATGTTCATTTTTTTTTGTTTTGCCTTACGTTTACGTAACTTAATTTATATGAAAAGCATTTTAAATGAAAATACAGACAATTTTAGGAAAAGTCAGGTACCAACAGGATTTTATTATTTTTTTCAACAAAGTTATTGTAGATATAAAATTCAAAACGGTCAAAATGACCGTTGTGGCCGTTCTAGTGTTAAAGGCCTTTGAACGGTTTGCACTGAATTTGTCTTTTGGACCTTGAACCGTTTGGTTCCCAATGAAGTCCATTATATGGAGAAAATCCTGGAATGTTTTCATCAAAAACCTTAATTTCTTTCCGACTGAAGAAAGAAAGACATGGACATCTTGAATGACATGGGGGTGAGTAAATTATCAGCAAAAGTTTTTGAAAAGTGAACTACTCCTTTAAGCTGGACGATAATGCAATTTTCTTTTAGAATCAAACTTTGTTTGTATTATTTCATGTTATTATCTGTATTTTAAAAAGCGCTTTGTACGGTAAATAAAGGTGACTTGACTTGACTTTTTGTTGGGGGTTTTTCCGCTTTTTGCATTGTATTGGCCGTTGCATTGCAAGCTTTGTAGTAATGCACTTCTTCCTGACAATGGGCATGATTTATTTATTATGTAAACATTCATCAATGCACACATACTTGATGTGCGAGAACCAGTGTGTTTTGTTTTGCACGTTTTTGTTATGCAGCACGTTTAAGCTTCTGTAAGAACCAATGAGGTTTGTTCTTGTGTGATTCGGTTCGGTTTTGCTTCTGTTTATGTTCCCTGACCAATGTTTTTATACGAATAAAAGCCTAAATAAAATCTGTTCATCATATATACTGATCGTATCTCTTGAGAAATTTTTGACTAAACAGCTCAACTCATATGGATTCATTTTACGATTTCTTTGTGAACTTTTTAAAGCGTCTGGGTGGTAGTTGCATAAACTGTCCTTCTATCTGTGTCATGATTCAAGTCTGTGTTCCCCTGTCTCCTCTCATGTTTTCATTTCCCCATTAGTTTGATTAGTCTCCCCAGGTGTTTTGTGTTAACCACACCCCCTTGTTATCTTGTCTAGCTTGTTTTCCCCTGTATTTATACCCCTGTAGTTTAGTTGTTCCTGGTCAGTCGTTGATGGTACTGTCTCGCTTTTTCTTGTTCCTGCCGTGAGTTTCTGTTTGAGTTACATGTTTTTATTTCATTAAATAAGTCCTGCACATGGATTCTCTCTCCACTTCATTCCTTGCCCCAACGTGACAATATGTAGTTTCCTTCTATCTGATCTTTCACAGTCCACTAATTTTCTTAAAGCAAGGGTCTGTAATTATCATTTTATCTCTACTAACTAGACTAACTAACTAATTGTGAAAGAAGCATTACTTAAACTTATAATATGTAACAGGGGGCATAAAAATGAAGTCCCCCCCATCTTAATGCATATTGTATTATTAATAATATTGTGATTATTTCCTCCCACAATGACTTCTATGCACAATGTAGCCCGGTTACGACAACAAACAAGCCTGTATGAGCACATCCATCAGAAATATTTGGGTGTGCGCATGCATGTTGTACATGGTACCAAATTAAGATACATGGTAGAGCCCGACCGATAAAGGATTTTGAAGGCCGATACCGATACAAATATTTTTGGGTTTTAAAATCCGATATTCCGATATATCGGCCGATATTTTATTTTATTTTTTTATTTTTTTTTATTTTTTTAAAACTGGACATGATAGTCACAAATTTTGTCCTGCTTATTTGAGTTAAGAGAACTGATGGGGATGTTCTTTTAATTGTTATTCAAGCAATGTATGTATCGTGACCAACTCAACGAGTGTTGCCAACAGGAACGGTGTAGAGTGCCCTCTGGTGGACAAACTATACAACTCCAACACTAATGACATTTTTCAAGCGTGTTTCATCTATTTTTATTTTTTATTTTTGAAATATTCATTTATCGCCATTATAACTGGCGATACCGATAGTTTGGAAAATGCCTAATATCGGCCGATAATATCGGTCTGCCGATATATCGGTCTGGCTCGAATACATGGAAACACTTATATTTGAGAATATCACCTGGCTAGAGTTTGAGACCCCAGGCATGATGTCTCAGTTTCATGAAAGCAGCCTCATTCAAATCTATAAAACACAGCTTTTTACACGAATCAATAAACACATTAAAACAACACAGTGGCGCTCAGCAGTGGCTCTGATGTTCACGTCACCACAAATGAACAAATGCACACAATCCCCCACTGATGGATTTTTCAGGCCGATGGAGAGAGAGAGAAAACCAATCAAAGCCAATATTAATTTGACATTTACTTCAGCCATGAATCACAGCCGTTGATTATGCTGTAAGATCGACTGAAAAACATCCCTTTCCTCCCTGCATGGTCTACCATCCCACTCTCAACTCCAAACTATCATTTAAATATGAAAACATCGACCATCAGTGTTCATATAATTTCACATATTTCACAGTCACGGGATGAAAGGCCTGAACAAGGGCAGTTTTGTTGAAGTGATCACTCATAAACACACACACACATTTTTGCTTACCTGTCGTCGACGTAACATGGGTATGGCATCTGTTGTGCGAATACTCCGAGCGGCTGACTGACTCCAGTCTGGACCTTAGTGATTCCTCGATCCACCATGTCCTGCAGGTACACAAACCCTCCACTCACGTACCGCAGGCCATTAAATGGGTTGTCGCGGGCCGTTGGGGACCAGGACCTGAAACACACATGAACACAAAACCATAAATAACCCGCTGCAATAGCAGCACATGCTTACTGATCGGTTTTTACGGTAGCCTACTGTATGTGTGATATGGTTAGGGTTGGGTATCGTTTGAATTTGAACGATTCTGATTCCGATTCCGATTCCTTGTTTCGATTCCGGTTCCTAATGATTCTCGATTCCGATTCTTCTAAGAGGCAGGGTCAAAAAAGTTTAGCTAACCTTGCTAACCAACGGCCTTTCTGAAGGAAATACTCCTTCTGTAAAAATACTCCTTTTGTCACAAATTTTGCATTTTGCCGAGATTTTGTTATTTTTAGAAGAGTGAAGCCACACTTTGGATCGCCGACGTAAGGTATTCATGTTCGACTCGCGTGGTTATGCCAACACTTCCGGTAGACGCTTCTTGGTGTTGTTCAGCGGTTTCTTCTTCCGCTCGGCGGACTGTGAATATCGAAACTAGGAATCGAAATTTTAACTTTTGAACGATTCCGGGAAAAACGAAAAGTTAGTCCCGGTTCCAATCGATACTCGATTCTCGATACCCAACCCTAGATATGGTACAACTGCACTGTAATGGAAAAAATCTTTTCATTTCAGTTTAAAGGGATTCTCCGCCCCAAAAATGAAATTCTGTCAATTTTGTCTGCTATAAAGCAAGCATCAATGATCTTAAATGTCCTTTACATCCTTGAATTTGAAAATCTGCAATTAGGAAGGAGCTACAAGGTGCAAAGAACAACTAAAAAAGTTTTTTTTTTTTTAAAGACATTTTATCCATTTATCATTTGTTTTTTTTTTTTGAATAATTGTTTAATCTTTGGCAAATACGTGTATACGTTGTATTACTTAAGTTATTCCACCAGGTTGGGCAAAGATCCATTTTTCAATGCAAATAAACAATAAAGAGTTAATTTCATTTAAAAAGTCTTCCCTGCCCCTCAGCTTTTATTTTCACGTTTTTCAGCTGCCGTATGGTGATTGTAATGTTTTCTGTTCCAACCTCTCCTTGATTTTGTCAGTTCTTTCAGTCTCCTCGATATCCATTCGGATCTTGTATCTGATGTGGGGTGGAGGGAGGTCACTGGAGTCATAGAGATTCGTGAAGACCAGTCCGGCCCAGAACTTGTCCTGATTCAGGAGCTTAAAAGACTGTTCAACCAGCACAGTCTCACTGCTGACACCTTCAAACTTATCCAGATCAAAACACTGAAACACACACACACACACACACACACAGTTTTCAGCACCTCTGTTGCATCTGAATCTGACAGTGAAGAATGGGACTCATGTGGCGTACGGTGAACAGAAGCAGCAGGCAGAACAGAGAAGCGTCTGCAAAGAAGAGTTCGGGATTGAGCTCAGCCGTGGAGAGACCGAATAAGAAGAGTAAACAGAGTACAAAATAAATGAAAGAGAATAGAGGAAACATCAGCATCCAATCAAGCTGAACAATAAAGAACCATAAAACATGTCAAGACTGGACAACATCCACTGACAAAATGCCATGGCTTTGAATGGTAAAAGAGGCAAACATCTTATTAGAAAAGACATCATCTGCTCTTCACAATGCACATCAGTGGAACAACCCAAATAATGCATCATTTGAGCCCCAAAGGCACTTAAAACGACAAGATTTAATTTGTTAGCATTAGTTAATGAATTAGGTATCATGGACTAATAAAAAACACATTTCTTTTTGTCTACTTGTTTACAGATTTTACTGGTGATTTGATATTATTGCTATACAACTAATGTGTAAATTAAACAATTGGTCCTTGAAGGCTTTTGGTCATCCTAAAATTTACAAAAATACAAACTTCAAAAACAAGAAAACTTGCATGGTTTGTAGTGCCGCAGAAAACAGGAATAGATTGTATATATTAATCTCACGGTTTCAAAGACCAGCCTTAAGCCTATAGTACTAGATTAAAATGCATGTTTGAGATGCTTTTACTGAAAGCAATTTGCACTGGCATGTCTTCAAATATGTGAGAGTCATTGTTTTGTCTCAAGATGAACTTCAGTAGTGTTTTTTTTTTCTTCTCAAGGCATGTTTATAAAAGCTACATGTACTTAAATGTGCTAATTGAACTAAGGACTAATCCTGGTTTAGTCTAAGCCCTTTCTGTGAAACCGGACCAATATATATTTTAACATTCTAAATGTTTTGTTCTACAATGTGTTTATTGTTGCTGTAGGTAATTTAAATTTCTTAAGATCCAGTCTAACTACCCCTTTGTTCATTTTTCTGATGATTTAAACAGACTTAAAGCAATTAGACCACATATGTCAGGCTCCATTGCTTGTATCAACACAAATGTCATGTGCTGCTTTGATTTCCACCACAGAGTATTTATCTCTGAATGTCATGACAAGGATTCAGTGTTTTGTTGTACAATTCAATGTATCTAGATACACACAGATTTTGTGCTTTGACTTGTTGATTGGTTTTGATCACAAAATGATACATCAGGGAAATGAATCACTGTGCTCATTGGCTGCACTTTCAGCGTTACAATGCTTGATTAGTGTGCAACAATGCTGCTTGACTCTTTGATTCACAGATTTGGAGCGCACCCATTACAGTTTCAGTGTGCTTGAATGCATCAGAGGTTAAGTGCATTCATATTGGCCCACTGATCAACCTTTGTGAGACCCAACTTGTAACTTTTTAGTTGCCAGCCAAGATTGTTCAGCCCCTAGGCTACCCCATCCTGATCCTGCCTGAATTTCAGACAAATTGAGAATAAAAGAGCGAAGATGACGGCTTTTTAGATGACTAAAAAGAGATCAGAACAAAGGAAGGCTGAAAAGGGTTAAGAGAAAAGCAGAGATTCCATGACATGAGACATGAACCAATTCAGAGTTTAGGAATTGACTCGTTTTCGATTCATGAGATTGACAACATGCTTTGCAGGATGTTGAATTGGAATTTAAATTGTAAGAGGACAATTGCAGGGACATGTAAAGCCTATATAACATTCAAACTTAAATTATTATTATTATTTTTTTTTAAGCCAACATTCAAAGTTTGTCTTTAAGAACTTAAGAAAGCCTAGCAAAAAAAAAATACACTTTTTTACACAATACACAAAAAAAAAAAATTGTCACTTCATTATTTTTCCTTAAATTCAAACTCAAAGGACAAATTCTGCATCTTGTTTGCAACCTCAGTTCAAATTCAATTCAAAGAAATGGCATTTGCCATTACATTTTAGGAAATTGAAAGGTATATATAACCTTTAAATAAGCAATAAGAAAGCAAGGAAATACATAAAACTGCTTTAAACCAAATATTCAAAGTTTGTTTTGATGAACTTAAATTTTAGTGGAAAATGACCCAAAAACAAGATAAATTCTGCATCCTGTTTGTGACCTAACTTCAAATTCAATTTAAATTTAGGAAATGTAAGGCAAAGAAACGGCATTCTTCATTTAGTTCTGGGAAATTGAAAAGCCTACATGCAGTACTTTCAAACAAACACTTAAAGTTTGTCCTGATTAACTTTCCTGAAAACTTTTAGTGGAAAAGTACATGTTTAGCCATTCCTCTGAATTTCAATTTGCACATTTGAATAACATTTCTTCATCAGAAATTCATGGAAATGCATTCTCCATTCAATTCCAAACAGCCCTGCAACAAACTAACAAAAGCCTGGTTCAACAGCAGCAACAGTGTGATCATTCCATATGAAATGTATATCGTTGTGTAAGTGAGGTGTGCATCTGTGTGAGTTCGAGTGAATGTGTTTATTTACTCATTTGTATTGGTGCTAACTGGACATTTTATTGTATTCACTGTCATTTTTTTTTTACTCTGTTAAAAGCCCTTCTAGGGAAAGGTGTTGCGAATTAGCCTTGGCTATAAACACTATGATACAAGCATCAGATTGTTCTTTATGTAATAATCTATGTTTTTTCGTATCTGTCTCTATTCAAATAAACAATAAATAAATAAAACTACAGTGTAGAAAACAGACCGGTAGAATCTGAGTGAGTTGCTGTGCTATCTGGCTTATGGCGATGAAGATGTTACGCCAGTCGAAGGCTGGCATTCCTGCTGGGCGCTTGGACTCGGGACCATTAAACAGGAAGTTGCTGATAAGCGCTGTGGACAGGCTAGTATCCTCCAAACTCTGGTCCAGAACTACAGCAAGAACAGGGTTCTTCAGAAGACCCTGTAAAACACAGAACACATCCACAGGGTTACACAACACAACCGATGTATGCTGTAAAATTACGGTTGTGACAAACCAAGACTTCAATAGTCGACACTTGATAACAATTACACATGAGCAGTGAATATTTCTAGTTCTTGTTATTATTGATGTTAACAATATACATCAGATTTTGGACATATCTGTTAGGCTTTATACTTCAGGGTCTTATCCAGAAATCCTGTTTAAATCTGTTTAAACAGGTTTTAACAGATTTAAAAACTGGTTTACACGACACCGTTTTCAACTAAAAACGTCATCTTTTTTATGGTTTTGGGTGCCTGAAAACCCAAACTTTTGAAAACAGGTTTCAAAGTGCAAGTTTTTGAAAACGGTCTCTGTGTAAACAACAAAAATGTGAATCTTTGAAGATGATGACGTAATGCACATGCGTGATACGTTTTCAATCTACAGTGTTTCGTCGCCATCTAAAGGCCTAGCAGAAGAATACAGCATATTTTGTCTTTTTTGCAGAACCGTCTGAATGTAGCACGTTTCAGTAGCACCTCATTGCAATGTACGAGATCCAGGGGGCGGGGTTGAATCCAGATCTGAGGGGTGGAGATGAGTGGGATTAGGGGTGGGGTTAGGGATCATGGGGTGGAGATGGATAGGATTAGGGATCAGGGGGCGGAGATGGGTAGGGTTAGGTACATGTAAGATGGCCCCCTGGATTTCGTGTTCTGCAGTGAGGACCATCTTGATGTTTTGACAATGGTGTCGTCTGTAGGCGGAAAACTCAAAGGAAAAACTTTTCCGTTTTAAACGTCATTGTTGTGTAAACGTACCCTAAAACTAAATTACTATTAGGTTATTGAACTAAAGCTGAAATAAATTATAATATAAATAATAGATAAAAAAAAACTTAAACTTAAAATTAGAAAGTGACTGAAATTTAAAAAAAAAATTTATATGTAAGAGCAAAATGCAATAGCAATACATTTAAGTTAAAAAGAAATATTTAAAACTTATAAGACAAAATCACTTAAATTGAAACTAAAATTAAAATAATAAAAAAGGGACATTATCGCTAAAATAAAACTTTTAAAAAATGAACAATTAAGAACATTTCTGTTACTGTAATTGAAATAAAATCTAAAGAGTTGGAAAAAGTAAACAAAAATTAGAAATGTGTCCTTGGCAATGAACTAAAATAAGTTTAAGTTGAAAAACTAACTGGAAATAAATGAGAAATCAAGTAAATGACACAAGCCTTGCTTTTGGCTTGCTTTTGGCTTGCTTAGTCGGGGTTATTTAATATTTAACATTATTATTGATCTGTGTTGTACTACTTTCATGTTATCACTGTGAAGCTGCTTTGATACAATCTGTATTGTGAAAAGCGCTATATAAATAAATGTGACTTGACTTGACTTGACAAGCACAAACCAATATGACAAAAAATTAACATGACAACTAAAAACATAAAAAAAACCTAAAATAGCAATCATTCTAAAATAACACTGCACCAAGGCAGCCATTTTGGCCAGCAAGTGCATTCGAACATTCTTGCGCACAACCACATTACCACACATGCCATGAGAAGCAAATAGCCTACGCATTCAAGTCTTCCAAAGCAGCTGCCTGTCAGTCAGACCGTCATCGGAACTGAACAGACACACTGCTCAGCACTCACAACAAGAACACCCATAATGTTGCAGTTTTTGTACGTAAAAAGATTTCTCACATCCCTGTGATAAACGCATTGCAATTCTCTAGACTTTCAGAGAGCATGCTAGTCTCTCTACAGCCAAGCAATTAGTGTGTGCACCATCCTCTCCCTCTCTCTCTCTCTCTCTCTCTCTCTCTCTCTCTTCAAGCTAGGTGGCACTGTTGCTCTTCAGAGTTGTCTGGTATCAAGCTTAGAACTGCAAAAGCCTCTTTGTCTCTCTGCGTTTCTCACACACTCACACGTTTTTGTCATAAATTGCAGTTCCACCCCTCTCCTTTATAATTCCTTGTCCTAACCTGCAAGGATAAAATAGTGTCACTCTACACGGGGGTGCATAACAAAACCATATATGAATATACAAACAGACAAACAGCATGCATGTGCATAGACATGCAAATATTAATATTTGTTCACATGAATATTTAGACACCCATACACACACACACTCCACATACAAATAATATGCTAACATAATCACACTAGCGCACATAAATAAACATGTATGCATCACCTGCTTACACACACCAACGCACACATGACGTATTCAAACAAACACATGCAAACACACACATTTGTTGAAAGTCACAATTCATATGTAAATCATTCTGTTGCCTTGAGTGGGGTTGTGTTTGAAAGCTAGTGTGTGTGTCTGTGTTTAATGTGTCCATAGAAATATTCACTCCTGCATCTCATTTGGCTGAAGCACCGAATAAAAGAGTGACATCATTATTAGTGAAGTTTTATTATCAATCATTATAATTGCATTAAAGGTGGCTAAATCTGTTTAGCACATCACTGCAAAAAGGCTGGAGGAACCACTGCAGGAAATGAACAAATTGGTGCTCGTTCTTGTCTGAAGTGATGTATGATGTATGATAGATAGGTATAAAAGAAAGACAGGCAGACAGGCGAACATATACTGTCGACTGTTAAATGTGCTGATTAATACACTCTTCTTTGGATCGCTATTTCAAAACCATTGGCACCCTATTTTCCAATAAAACACAAAGCTCTGCTAGTTAAAATGTTCAAATGTTTTAAAATTAAGCAGTATTAAATGAACACATTAGGGGACTGCGGCTAATGGAGGCCACCATTAAATATTTCAGCCATTAAACATAAATCATCGTGCCAAAACACCTGAATATAAAAATGTAATTAACTCAGATATCAGACAATAGACTCTGACAGCCAACCAAACAGTTTAAATAGAAACAGACAGAGAGACGCCGGCTCTGTTTAATAATCCTAGTGGACTGCTGCGCCATCTTCTCAGAAATCATTATAACTGAAATGTCGGATGCATGACTGATTTGGAACCCCTTTACATTAGTGAAGTCACCTTCATGTGAAGTGCATGTGCGACTCGACTCATAACTGATAAAGGAGTGATTATAAAGGATCTTTACAAGCGAACTGAATCAACTGACTGTTCACTTGCCTTTAATGATGGAACTTTAATCGTTAGGCTAGTAGTTTTTGCTGTGGTATACTTAAAGGGATACTCCACTTTTTTTTGGAAATAGGCTCATTTTACAACTCCCCCAGAGTTAAACTGTTGAGTTTTACCTTTATCTAATCCATTCAGCCGATCTCCGGTTCTGGCAGTACCACTTTTAGCATAGCTTAGCATACATCATTGAAGTGCACAAGACCATTAGCATTTCTCCCAAAAAATTTACCAAAGTGTTTCAATATTTTTCCAATTTAAAACTTGACCCTTCTATAGTTACATTGTGCTTTAAGACAGACGGAAAATGTAAAGTTGCGATTTTCTAGGATGATTAGGAACTATACTCTCATTCCGGCGTAATAATCAAGAAACTTCACTGCCTTACCACGAGTGCAGCAGGCACGATGACTACACAAACTTAGTCCCGGTCACGTTGGAAGCTGGGGACTATTTTCAGGTGCTGCGTCATAACATTGCACCTACTGCACTCATGGTGCGACAGTGAAGTTTTCTGATTATTACGCAGGAATGAGAGTATAGTTCCTAGTCATATCAGCCTAGAAAATCGCAACTTTACATTTTCCGTCGGTCTTAATGCACAATGTAACTACAGAAGAGTCAAGTTTTAAATAGGAAAAATATCGAAACACTTTGGTCATTTTTTTTCTGAGAAATGCTAATGGTCTTGTCCACTTCAACAATGTATGCTAAGCTATGCTAAAATTGGTACTGCCAGAACCGGAGATCGTCTGAATTAATTCAAAAAAGGTAAAATTTCCAAAAAGAGTGGAGTATCCCTTTAAAGTGTGCTTTACGTAACATCTGGAAAGCAAAATAATATTTGTTACCCCCCAATTTGTTTTTTTCTTCCAAAACTATGACTCAAAACTGTAATATGATCCAAAGCGTGAGCTTTGCGATCTGTTGAACCAGTATAATTTACATAATAGTTTAGCATCCAAACACATTGCGAATATGGAGACATTTGGATTCGTGCCGTATGAGAGAGTGCTACGTAGGTTTCTGTTTCAGTTTCACTTTAAATGAATTCATTTTGGCTTGACGTTTATATAGCTACTTTATTTTCCATTCTTGTTCTGTTCTGAATACAAAGTTGTAGTATGGTATTTCTCAAAGTCATTGCTGAAGATTGTTGATATTTGAAATCAACCCAAACAAACACACCCCTCTCTTCATTGCTCTGCCTCCAAAGCTCACCCTCCAATTCTAACAGCGCTACTCCGAGTTGGCCTTGAACCCCGATCGATGCACTAACAGGGAAGCTAAACGGTAAACAGTACGTTCTCTAGCAGTCATCAGCCCTTATAACTCTCACTAGCTGGCCTCCGTTACACACGCAATGCAAGAGTGAAATGTCTATTTGTCGTAGCAGAAGCACAACAAAATAATGTTTTTCACAGAAAAATAATGCGAAGATGATGAACGAACTTCAATGAAGCACAAAAAATTAGCATAGGCCTACATACACAAGAGTAAATACAAATAAGAGTTTGTTGTTACTTGCCAACAGACAATGACACTCAAAACCAGTGTTACTCGCATAAGGAGTGTCTGTTTTCAGGCCTTCCCACTTGGCTCTCTCCAGCACTGTAAAGCTTTTCCAATGCTACATAGGCTGAGATATTTGTACTGTTTGGGTGAGATATTTGTTTGGCAAAAATCTGAGATATACTGTTTGGCAAATATCTGAGATTAATAGAATTTCAATACTCAAAAATAGAATAAATGCTCAAGCCCTTAGTCATAATAATATATAATATTTCAAGCTCATGAAAATTATTTTGATTATTGGTAACACTTTATAATAACTGCACGCTATTAATCATTAGTTAAGCATGAGTAAACAGTTAATTCATCATTTGTAAAACATTAATAGACCTTAATAAGCAGTTTATAAATATAGCTATAAATGCTTTTTTCTTGATTTATAAGCATATCTATAATGCGTTTAATAATTGTATTTTCATACTTTGTTAATGATCAATTAATCATTTCTAAATTAAGTATAGCATTATTTACAAACCAGTTGTTTAAGAGTTGTCAGTCATTCATAAGATCACTTAGAAAGTGTAAGTAAATGTAGTAAATGCAGGTAGTTATAAAGCATTTAGTAGTGGTTAGTTAACTATTTTTGTGAGCTAATCTAAAGACTATTCATGATTTGTAAAGCATTTATAAAGGCGATTTAAAGGCTCATCAATCTTCTAAACAGTAAAAAGTAACAAACACAACGCAGTGATACAGAACATAGAAATATTTAACAGCCTTTAAAAATGCTTTACAAGGCATGACTAGTCCTCACTTTAGATGAGCTCATGAACGTAGTCAACTGACCACTACTAAATGGTTTATAACTACCCAAATTAACCCTGAATTACAGCATTGATACATGTTAATTAAGCATTTATTAACACACTAAGTAACCATCACTATATGTCTGAATTAAATGTTGTATGAATGAACATTTAAATAGTTTATTAATCATTTACTTACACGCTCTAAGTAATCTTATGAACCATTGACAACTCTCAAAGAACTGGTTCATAAAAATTGCAATTCCACATACATTAATGGTTTACTCATACTTAACTAATTATTATTAGCGCGTAGTTATTATATAGTGTTACCTGATTATTTAATAACATGGCAGGCATATAAGGCCTACAACTGCAGTAAATCAATTAATTAACATTAGCAGAGCTATACACCACATGATGCGTCTGAGAGAATCACGTTAGCAGAAACCAGCAGTAGCCAATGAGATTCCGTCATTAGCTTTACATCACCCTTTGGACATTCACAACTGGTTACTGATAGAAAGGAAATGCCCATATTTGGGTTATACAGTGTGCAAGAGATTCAGAGCTTTACAACGATACCGGTCATGACAGACTTCAGTAAAGTCTAAAGAGCGGCATGATGCGTTGGAATGCTATAACTTCTTGGTAAATTCGTAAATTTACAACCGTTTTCTATATGTTTTCTTCATAGCAGCTTGAAAGAACAAATACTGAAGGAGTAGCCGAAAATCTCAAAACTGATCACTGCATGAAAAATCTGCAGTTTTTGCCTGCCGTGTCTCGCCTTAACAGGGGTCCTAAAGCTCTTTCCTGATCATAACCCTTTGTTTTCCACAGTGAAAGTCTTATGAACTTTTCTCTTTTGTAATGTCTCTCAGCCATCTCTCTTTCTACAGTATTTCTTCAAATCTTTCTCTTGCTCTTTCGCTCTCCCCCGTCAATTGCCCCTAATGCTGATTGGCTACACATTTGTTGTTTGTTGTGTGTTGTTGTCGCCACTGGAAATAGTTCCAAACAAAACCACCCCAGAACTGCTGCAAATCTTCAAGCAACACACAGCAGTGTTTCATTACGGAATAAATCTGCATTTTTGAACAAATCGGTTGAGTAAATAATACAATGACCCATTCATTAGTGACAAGATAATCACCTTCTTTAATCGATTGAATGGATTCAATGTCTCACTCATTATTAGAGTGAACTTCAACCACCTATTGGCTGCTTTAGTTTCATATTTATTGTTAGTATAATCTATTATTTTTAATATTTTATATTTCAACATCAATTTAAAACAATTTCATATTTCATTATGCAATTGTAACTACAGTGCAAATGCATTCATATCACCTCATATCTGCATTAAAGAGTCAGATTAAATGCACTAAATATATAGGCTAACTTCAGCTTTTTCATTTTTTGTTAATGTCACACAACCCTACTTGTGAGCGAATCTATGCTGCCTACATAGGTAACTTGCAATATATTGGACAGGCCTGTGCATGTGTGTAAAGGTTCTGCACAAGGTAATGAGAGCATAGAAACAAAGTTCACCATTCCTCAATCCATAATCGTCTTCTCGCCCTCCTCTACTCATTGACCTCATTCAAAGTGACACTGATGCAATGCAGGAATGGGGAAATGGTGTGATAGTGGGTTTGTCTGAAGGTGTGCTGTTGGTTAATCCCTGTCCTGCTGCTGGTGAAAATGATCCTGCACTTATCCATAATTACCTTCTCCTTTTATGCACCCTATCACAGAGGAGGGGCAATATAATGTCTCTCTCCCCCTCCCCCCTCCCCCCCTCTCCTCTCTCTCTCTCTCAGGTTTAAGAGCTTTCGTCTCTGTCTTCATTCGTGAGGGGTGTGTGTGACTCTCTTTCATTCTCAGCTGAGGTGAGTCATCCATAACAATAATGGACACTGAACTACATTCACTATAGAAGATAAGTCCTCTGTATCTGTCAACTCACTAATAAAGCACTTCCTGATAAAATACTTTATATTAACTAGGGCTGAACGCTTATTATTGCAAATGCAGCGATTACAGTTTGGCAGCGATTACACTCTGGTCACATGACACGCGAGAGCTTTGGTAAAGTAGTCTGCAGAGGAAGCATCAACTTGGCATGCTGCGCATATAGCCCTAGCTATCTAAAAGTGTGTTGGTCATGCTATACAATAGAAGTGGGAGAAAAAAGCTTAAGACAGCTGAAGACTAGAAAAATGTTGCCTGGTCTGATGAGTCTCGGTTTCTGACATTCAGATGGTAGAGTCAGAATTGGGCATAAACGGAATGAGAACACAGATCCATCATGCCTTGTTACCACTGTGCAGGCTGGTGGTGGTGGTGTAATGGTGTGGGGGATATTTTCTTGGCACTCTTTGGGCCCCTTGGTGCCAATTGAGCATTGTTTAAATGCCACGGCCTGCCTGAGCATTGTTTCTGACCATGTCCATCTTGTTATGTCCACCATGTACCCATTCTCTGATGGCTACTTAGAGCAGGATAATGCATGTCACAAAGCTTGAATCATTTCAAATTGGTTTCTTGAACATGACAATAAGTTCACTGAGTCCCACAGTCAGCAGATCTCAACCCAATAGAGCATCTTTGGGATGTGGTGTAATGGGAGCTTCGTGCCCTGGATGTGCATCCCACAAATCTCCATCAACTGCAAGATGCTATCCTATCAATATAGGCCAACATTTCTAAAGAATGCTTTCAGCACCTTGTTGAATCAATGCCACGTAGAATTAAGGCAGTTCTGAAGGCGAAAGGGGGTCAAACACAGTATTAGTATGGTGTTCCTAAAAATCCTTTAGGTGAGTGTATGTAGCCTTTTAAAAATATGAACGGGACTCCCACGGTGTAGCCTAGGCCTACTGCATCTCTAAATAGTTTTATACTAAATTAATGTAAACAGTCTGTGTTGTCTTAAGGTACTAAACAGCAAGGTAAACCACATCTTTTTTCCAAAGAGATCTGTGTAGTAGTGTAAATTAAACGTATCTCATGCTGTCAATGATCTCATAATTAATAATCAAATGACAAATAAGAAAGAGAAAAATCAAGGTGCAGCCATTTGATTTTTTTGTTCAATTTTATAAGCATAAGCAGATGACCGGCATGTTTCTCTCTAGGGAAGAAAGTAGAGATGTACTGTTTCCTCATTTTGTGAACTGCCATTTGTGAACTTGGTGACAAGACAGACAGGCACATTCACCAAGATTTAGAGGTCAGAATAAGAGCCACACGACTTTCAAATGAGTGTTTAATATTGCCTGAGACGCATTTAGAGGAAATAAGAAATGCATGCTAGTTTGCAAACTCTGGAAATGCCAAGTGAGCTCATCCAGCAAGTCACGAACAGAACTCCCAAAAGACATACACGCATAAGAAGGGGCAGTGCAGTTAGCAATGCAAACTCAAGAAGAAACTCATGTGCAAGAAACCAGCAATCCAAATACAAAATAATAAAATAAATGTGACAAAAGAGGACATTGGCAGCACTAAAAAGTGGGGGAAATCACAGGACAAGTTCTTGGGTGCAGTTATCAAGGAAACAAGGCAAAAAAATAGTCCAGACACCACTTTCAGAGTGATACAGGAGCTAAAGCATGTGTGACAAGTGAGGAGACATTCAAACAGACATCACCAAAGAGAGAACAACTCCAGCTGGGGCTTCATATTCAGAGGCCTGAGGTTGTGAAAGTACTGTTGTTGTAGACAAGATCAGCTTATTCCAGTCCAAATCCAGGCCAAGAGATGCCGTCACTTTTTATCTTACAATTCAGACTTTTTTCAGTCAGAATTGCAAGGTATAAAGTCAGAATTGCTAGATATAAATTATGACTTTATAACACGCAATTGGGGATACTGTATAAAGTCAGAATTGCATGATACAAAGTCGTAATTGTGTGTTATAAAATCAGAATTGTGAGATATAAACTCACAATTGTGAGGAAATATTGTGAGTTTATTGCTTTACCTAAGAAATGGACTTTATAACTCACAATTGCGAGTTTATATCTCACAATTCAGAATTGCAAGATATAAACTCACAATTGCAAGGAAAAAAAGGCAGAATTGCACGTTTATTTCTTGAAATTGTGAGCTGATATATCGTAATTTTGACTTTATAACAGCAATTCTGAGAAAAAAGTCATAATTGTAAGAAGTAAAGACATAATTGTGAGATTAAATGTCGCAAATCTCTCAAAATGTTTTATTCTGTGGCGGAAAAACAAGCTTCCATACTGAGCAGATCATATGAGTCGGTATTTACCACAAAACATTTCTGTCTCATTGTCATATCCAAACACTCCAGAGTGCATGAAAATATGGTCTTGTCGACTGTAGACGGACTTAGGCCTGTAGAAAACAGGTTTAGTGAACTACAACTCTAGAATGTACTTGAGTCTTCATAGCAGCTACAGAGATGACACTAGTTAAATTGAATTAAAATATGCGTCTCAGCAGGGTGGAAATATGATAACAGTGAAAAGAGGAAGTGAGCTCTATGCCACACATGCAGCACATCAGGTAGCCCTCTTTCTGCTACCCAAAGTGAAAGCTGAACTCAACCGTGTGGAGCAAGAATACCCCCTTGATGAAGTAACGAGACATAGTGGTGTGCAGCCATGGTGTCGGTAATCAAGTCCCGCGGAGATGCCCCCATCCGTGTCGATTTAGGCAGCAAAGAGGGTGAAATTCATTCTTCCCACTGCAGAGCATTTAATCGTTAAACTCTCCGGTGCTTGTTTATTTAGCTCCTTACAGAATTAAGAGGGTTTTATCAGATTCCTCTCCATGAAGTAACATGCTGACCATTTAATCACTCCTAATGTTTCCCATTTTGGATTATCACCAGTCCAGAAATTTGTCAAAGAAAAACAACACAGCTGGCAATGACAGCTAAGGACAAAAAAACCTGACCCACCTATTTAATATCATTACATAATATTAAATAGTATTATTTTTACTTGCTCATCTTTATTTAACAAAAAAATAAAATAAATAAACATTTAGAATAATTTTCTATTTTTGAAGATTCGATATTGATTCTCAAATCACAAGTCTGTTTTTAGTTGATAAATGAACAAAGTTTCGTAGCTTGCCTCCCAACCAATAATTCGCAATAAGCGGTGTGCTCTGTTACTTCTGATATGAAAGACAAGCGTTTTTCCACGCGCATGACGTATGTTTTCAATTGTTTTCAATGGGAGCGCCGCGCTTTTTAAACGCCATGAGCGTAACGAGGCTCTGAGCGTTTTTTTTCACGCTGAAAGCGCCGAGCGCCCAGCATTTATTACTGGTCGCCGAGAGTTGAAAAATGTTCAACTTTGGATAAAACGCTGCGCTCTTCACTCTTATTTTTTAACCGCCTGTCCAATCACAGTGGAGGAGGGGCGGGACTAATACCACTCTGACCAGCTGTCACAACATTCTTTCTGTACAACGGTATCAACCAACAGAGCTAACCGCACAAAATGGATGAAAAATACATTTTTAGTATGAAACAAATTTTCTGCGAAATCAGTTACAAGTAAACTGTGCTTCGTATATTCTGTATCATAGCAACAAAACGTCTCAATGGAAAAAAATGCTGCGCTGCCAAAATGCACTCAAGCATCTAGCGTTTTCAGAGCGTCTGGCGTTTTCAGCTGGCTAAAACGCTTTGGTGGACACACAGCCTTAGCTTTCAAATTCCATCAATTTCATTACAAAAATGTAAACAAAAAATCCTGTTTTAGTACTCTTTAAAGTGGTGCTAGCGCATCTGTTCAAGCAAAGTGGTGCATGGAGCATGTGTGACCTGATCATCATTCCGTTTTACAACTTTACAGCCAGTGTTGGGAGTAACGCATTACAAAAGTAATACATTACAGTAACATATTACTTTTTGCTGTAACGCAGTAGTGTAAGGCATTACTAATCAATTTTCAGTAATATTTTACTCGTTACATGTTCAGTGAGGCTTGTATTACAGTTGTATTACAGTGTAATGTCTGCTTTTACTTCTTAAAGGCAACAGACTATGTGAAAGTTTTAAAGCAGTCTTTTAGTGCCAGTTCAGAGCGGTCGCGTCTGTAACATTGTTTTTTCCTCATAAATGCGAACACGAAAACTAAAATAAAATGAATATTTTAAGTTCTATGGAGACTGGAAAGCCAACCCTTCCTCATCCGATTTGCGCAATGTAATTAACAGAATTACAAAAAATATATTTTACCTCCTATTTTTTTGTCACGCATGAATGTGTGTCTTTTCCCGAATATTAAAAATAAAACATAGACTGATATTTGTCTAATGTCTGGAGTCCTTTAAGGAAGTAGCCTATATACGTTTCAATAAATGTATTTTTTGAGAATTTTTATTTCAAGTTTTGACTGCAAATGTCATGTCCATAATGCTGGACTTCCCCAATTTTAAATAATTTATCCTCAACTAGTTTTGTGGTGTAGGTCTACGTATTTTATAATGTTAACTTCAAATAATACTAATAGCCTAATTTAAAGATAAGGCAGCATTGGATCTGGACGGTAAGGAGAATAGCGCTGGAGTTGGAAGAGGTGTGTCGCGATTCTGTAGGTTCGTGGATCTGAGTCGTGTGGCGAATCGCGATTTCGGTTTCATATTGCTTATCGTTACAGCCCAAAAGTTAAGTTCTACTTAGTTATTTTGGTGAAAGTAACTCAAAAGTAATACATGAGTAATGTAACGCATTACAATTCTGGGACAGTAATATTGTAAGGTAATGAATTACTTTTAAATAGCAGTAACAAGTAATACCTAATGTATTACAGTTTGGAAGTAACTTGCACAACACTGTTTACAGCACAGAATAAACATGAACATATGCTGAAAAATGCAGCAGAACTTACCGAAATCGGTATCATGTCACAATGTAATCACTCAGTGTTTTAACCATGGAAAGTCATTAAAAATGCATTATTATAACTTTATGGTTTTACATTTTAACCTTTAAAATTGTAGTAATGTACAAACATGGCTTCCTGTATAGTTTACAGCATTAGTTATTTATAGCTATATTTTTTCCTTGAGGAAATTTGCCATGTACTGTACCTGATAGGCCCCAATTAATCAATTGAATCGCATGCTTGTGAATCGAAATCAAATCGAATCGTGAAATTTGAGTCAATGACCAGCCCTATTTTACAAGGATAAATTTCTTGTCTTTACTGAAAGAGAAAAAGCCTCCTGAATAATAAAGACCTTGACAACCCTCCTGATCAAGTTCATGCAGTTCAGTTACAGTACAATGCAGAGCTTGATCCTGAGAAGGGACTGGCTGTAGCTGAGGAACTCTCATGGGGCCCAGATCACAGCGGAAAGCACTGCAAGCCACGGTGAGATAACTACACAGGCTGCTTCTGTGGTCAATATGTTCTCCGAAAATGAAGCTCTCCAGGGTGAACAGTCAATTAGATGCCACGCTGCAGCCAGGATTCAGATTCATCAGAAACGGGTGGCCACAATATACAGCGAGTACATTCAAGGTCGGGAACATTGTCAGAACCTTGGCTAACGTTTTGGCATGGTTCTCTTAAAGTTATAAACAAACACCTTTGCCGTAACGTTAATAGAATGATTGTTCAAAGTTATCTGGTCTTTAATTACGTTAGCACAAAAATATAATTTACACTTTTTTTATATATTTTTTTCTTTCTAAATGCTACTATTACAGATAACAGTCTAAAGGAATGTTCCCATAATGTTTGCAGAATGATAAAATGTCATTTCTCCTAAACATCTGCTTAACCACATTTTGAAAACATTGAAAAAAAAAAACTGGCTGTTTTGAACATTCAGGGAACATTCAGAAATACATTTTTCTTAACTTAATGGGAACATTAGCAAAAAGTTATTAGAAGAACATATTTTTGTTAGCTGGGGTAGTCCTTGACAAAATTTACAAAAGACGTCATGGCTTATGAAGGTGTCATGAAAGAGCTTGGTGGCCATTATTTCACAGGACATTACATTTTGTGTGCAGACGCGTTCATGCTGCAGTGAGACAAGGGCAGCACCACTGATATCAAGAGAATTACCCTGTGGACCAGGGGAGAAAATAGTGATAGGTCTGTGTGAACTAGTAAGATTAGATCACAATTCCAGATACATTGAGATCCTGACACTCACTACTTTCTCCAGAATCCAGGTCACTGAAAACACATTTGCTCTTTTGGCATTGTATGCACCTTTGTCTGTATAGCCCACAGAACCTTACACTATAAAACATTACTTTTCGAAGTTGTTAATGGAGAATGTTTACTATTTCAGTCTTCTACTGCAAAATTTCACATTTAATTCAATGTTCAAATATATTTGTGAAATGTACTAGTAAATTCTAAACCTTCTAAATCTTAAAAAAAAAAAAAAAAAAAAAAAAAACACAACACAGATCCAGATCTAACACAGTCTCATCCCAAAAAGTCATATAACTGACGTCTTGGGACGTCTTTTGACCATACGTCAATATCCGCCTTTTTAGGGCCCCCTTAAACGTCGGTAGATGGCGATCCCGGGCCGTCATACAACTGACGCTTTACCTTTAACGTCAGTTAGGTGACGGGTTAGGTTTAGGGTTAGGTTTAGGTATGGGGTAGAGTTAGGATCCCATAACCTCATCTACCGACGTTTAAGGGGGCCCTAAAAAGGCGAATATTGACGTATGGTCAAAAGACGTCCCAAAACGTCAGTTATATGACGTCTTGGGATGAGACCGGGTTGCCAGATCACACTATAGACCTTATGCACCAGAGAAACGTGGGCGCCGTCATCTTTAGAATCTTGTCTTTGAACTTCCGGTTTCGTGGTCGCTCTGTATAATTCTATGGCATCGCTGTCGAGGAGTAATTAGCTGGTAAAGTGGATTTACTTATTGTAGAGTTAACAAAAGTTATCCTGAGCATTGTAATGTTTATCATAAGCATTGTAAAGCAGATGTCTTAAAAAATGTTGACCGGGAATTTTTTTTTACGAGCAGTTCATTCATACCTATGCAAGATTGCTGTCAAAATACAGACCAGAAGTCAAAAGACAATGAGCGCAGCACTGAAAAGGGGCGGGGCTACATAAGGTCTATACATTTTAGAAATATTTGAAACCAGCCTGGCCAGAAGAGCAATGGTCAGAATTAAAAACAACAACAACAAAAAAAAAAGTCAGCCATTTTGGGCTGCAAAAAACAAAAACAAAAAAACAAAACAAAAAAACATGAGAATAATAAGTGCACATTGTGCTTTATTAGCCTGTGTTATAAAACTTGATTCATTTGACTCAGGTTAAAGAGAACCTATATTGAAAATCAAGTTTTTAATGTTGTTTATATGTCTATGTGGTGTTTTACATATGCTTTAAGACAAACCATATGCAAATTCATAAGTCAACACCATTGCTGCTGAGTATTTTCTCCTTAAACATGCATAAAAAAAAATGACTGTCTCTCTCAAAAATGTGCTTTGAAATCGCCGATGTTGACCAATCCCGTCAAAGTGCAGGCAGTCTTTATCATATTATTAACTGCTGGGAAGCAGTGGAATCTCAAGAGAAGCCAGGTTATCCAAGTATATTTTTTTCTGTTGATATGAAAAAATGTGTACACTTAGCTATATAGCGGATAAATCGTGTCTCTGATGTATATCACAATGTTACGATGAACTATATGCCTTTCTCCACTGACGTTCTGAGATGTTCAAAGCATCTAAGGATGCTGATTTTTTTTGAAAGGCAGCTGTCTGACTCTGAGATGATATACAAGAACATTATTAGCTGTTTGATAACGTAGTCGAGCAAATCATATTAATTACCGTTATATGTCCGAAGTTGTCTTTACTATTCTGATAATCGACACTGTATAATTTGGTCTTCCACTTTTTCTGAATCAGTTTCTGGTTAAAAAAACAAACAAACATATATGGCTTAATTAAAGTGCATCAGGTATTCTGAGTGGAGGTGGGGAAATTTGCATATTCATAAATCCACATATACTAAATGAAGCAAAAAAAGAATACATACTTCATTGTGGTGATCAAAGATTAGTTTAAAGGGATAAAATGATTGACAACAGGGGGATTTTAATTTGTGTTTAATGTAATTGATAAACATGGTAACTAGATGTTTTAATTGGAAACATACAGACCATAACTTAAAAAAAACTGTTTCTGTATTCTGAACTCACTTAGATCTGCCTCTATTTAATTTGTCAACAATGCTCTTTTTTTTTTTTTTTTTACGATCCAATAAATGATGTTTCACTAAACAAAGTTGGGGAGGAGCACGCACAAATAATTAATCCAATTAACTTGTCATCAACAGTCATCATGACTATCCCATCAGCATGAGAGGAAGCATACAGTCACTCAGTTGACTCCACAGTTTTTCAGCATCCCTCCACCACCCCGACACCTTACTCTCGGCTTGTTCCTTCCACAGCCAGGGGGAAGTACTCTGGGTTCGGGCCAAATACCGAGCCCGGAGCCCTCTCCTTGGAAAGCACGCCAAATATGCATACCATTTATTCTATCTGACTTATTTGTAAGTGTGAACTTGTGAATTTCCCGCTGGACAAAATCAAGTCCCAAACAGACCTGGCTTCCTTGTTATATAATAATATTCATTCATATACTTCAGTAGCTGTCTAACATTTCATTAAGAAAGTTGAGCGTCACATGCACTCTCTCACAGAGGAGCTACGGAAGCATAAAAGGAGGAGCGACGACAGAGAAGGACGAGAGAGGACCAGGCCTGGACAATTTATGTTATGTTTTGTGTTTGTTTTATTTTTGGATTATTAACCCTTGTGCTGCATTAGATTTTTAACACCGTTGAGTGCATTAAGGACCAAAAATGGCCACATATTAAACATTGCCTAAAATATTATATATTATTATTATTTTCCACTTTTACCAAGTTAAATCTTTTAACCAGCATCAGTCCTCATCATAACTACCAAAAATGTATTTAATTTCAGGATTTTAACCCTTTAATTACCAGTTTTGTTTGCGAAACCATCGATTTGTATAAGAGGAAAAAACACAAAAATTCAATTATTTTCAATAAACTAAATGCAAAGAGAAAACTTTAGATTTGGATTATCACAGTCCCACTTTGCAAAAAATCCCACTTAGCGCGTTAGAGACCAAAAATGGCCACCTATTAAACATTGCCTATTGCCTAAAATAAGGTGCATTTCCACCCATAGGGAATAAATATGTAGTGACGTCACTATATAATGCAAATATAATGCTTTTGCTTCAAAATGAAAGGATGTTTGTGCAAAAATCATGTTTCATGTATTACTGAGAGCCTCAGATTTAAACAACGTTTTAATGGGTTTCAATGGGCCATTTTTGGTCTTTATGGTGCTGAGTGTTACTATTTGATCTACACAGTGTGTGTTATACATATTTTGCAAAATGGGATCACATTTTTTACATGTATCCAAAAAGTCACAATTTTGCCAAATTTCATACCATTTGCATTAAAACAGCCAAAATGGTCAAAGAAATTAAACTGCAAAAGACCAAAAATGTCCCTAATGCAGCATAAGGGTTAAAGTCTTTAAATGTTCACCAGTTCCCGCGTCCTTCTTCCCATAACAACTAACCTCATTACAACATTAAAGGGATAGTTCACCCAAAAATGTTTACTAAATTTTTGGGTGAACTATCTCTTTGAGGCACGGTGCTCACACAGGTGACACAGGCTGTTCTGCCTTATGCAGTTGCCTTCTTTACAGTTCAGACTGTGAATAAAAAGGCCAAAAAGAGAAATGATCTCACCCGTAGCGTGTTGATCTGTGTGCTGCTGTTGAAAAAAGTCCAGATCAGATCTTTATTCTGCAGCCATGCCTCTGCCAGTTCGCCAACTTTAGCCAAAGCGTCAAAGGTGCGATTGGCCTGGTGACAAACAGATTGCATTGAGGAACACTGTCCAGAACACTTAGTGTAGGCACTTCATCTCATTGAAATAATATTGATTTGGTTTGCCAATTGCTGCATTGAATGATCAAATATTTAATATATCATTATTTCCCACTATACCACTGTATATATTTTAGCATTGCTCATGGCAAAATACTGGTGCTATTTTCATATCTCTTGTATCAGTATGCAGTCATGCATAAATTTAAAAAAAAAAAAAACTACATTACGTCATGATGTCTTCAGGTCTGTAAAGGATCAGACTCATGAAGCATTCTTAAAAATTAAGTTTTCTTTAACAGCTACTGTATAAACTATTTTCTGTTTTAGGTATAATAATGTTAAAAATCATTTGTATTCCAAAAAACATTTCTTAAAGTGTCACTATGCAGAATTTTCAGTTGATGCTGACTAATAAATGTAAATTTTTTGATCCAGGTAACACATAGAATGAGTAAACATTGTAAAATATACTAAAATGACATCGTAACAAAGCAGCATGAAAATCGGCAAAATTACACTTTGACTTATTTCATATTTTCATCAATCCAGCAGCAGCTCATACCTGTGCTAAAAATGACCTAGGCTCTATGATAACTAAGGTCCTTCGTTTCAAGTATACATAATCCAATTGATGTTCTTTCAAAGTAGCTGCATCTCATGAACAGGAAACAAATTAATACAGGAAAAAAAAAAATCTGTACTATCACTGATTCAATTCTCGGTGGATTTTTCTATTCTGAGCTTGTTAAGTGCAGTGCACATTCATCCTCTTTAGACGGATTTACATCTTACGCATTATGAGTCTATGTTCTCTTTATCCAGGCTAAATCATGGCCATGTTTTTAAAAGATGCAATGCATTAACCCTCCACTGGTCACTGCTCTTCTGTGCGTATGTGTGGTGAGCAGGACGAGGCCAAGGTCGAGGGCCGTGAGAGAACCAGTCTCGTATCTCTCACGGAGGAGCGGAAACATAAAAGGAAGAGTGATGACAGTTAAGGACGAGAAAGGGCAGGCCTGGACTATTTTTGTTATGTTTCTGTTTTATTCAATGCATTCTCATCCTTTAGCATCATATAGAACGGTATATGACAAAAAGGCGCTATACTACGCACATGGCACCCGTAATCGTTAATATAACACGCGCTGTGATGGTTAGGTTTAGGTGTGGGGTAGGGTAGCAACCCTGTATCACACGAAATACGTTCTGAGGAAACTATTTTGCAAATCGCAATTACGTTACATGCCAACATATAAGCAGTGCTATTACGTTGGTCCTTAACGTAATATGTCTCATTGTTAATACGTAGATTTAATACGTTATTTTCAAAGATATGTAACGTACGTTTTTGTACGTTTGGATAGATGCTAAAACGTATAATATGGACGTATTTGCAACATTTAAACGTAACCTTATTACGTTTTTACAGCTACAAAACGTTAACTATTTACATATGTTTCATATCATAACGATATCTGTATACTTTCACTTAAGATAAATGTAACAAGACCCCTTAATCCTACTCCAAAAAAACATATTTATTTTATACAGAATATAAAAAGGATAAAACGTAATGGACAGAGATGTGTAGTTAAATGAGTTTTAGCATTAAAATATATTTTGAGCCACTAATCCCACTCCTATCCCTAAACCTAACCATAACCATTCCTTAAAACTACGTAGGTAACACAATTAAGAAAAAAAAAACATAACAGACAGATACATTTCACAATAATTTATTTATTTATTATTAACATTACCAAAAGTCGTTCACATGATGATGCGTTGCAGTCGCAGTCCTCTGGCAGTATTATAGTAGTTGTGTATGAGGTACAGATCAGAATTAAAGTTATTAACGTTAATCCAAAATGTTAATCTGATTTCGGTTCACTCTCTGTCTGAAGGCGCGCGCTCTTCTCCATTTCAAATGTAAATGTACTACACCGACTGAAACACGGCATGTCGCAATCTGTGACGAAGCAGGCGAGGGCCAATGAGCGATTGATATCAATGAATTGAATTGCAATGAATTGATATCACTGCCGTAAAACATGTCGTAACGCTTCTTGAAGGCGCATTATTTGAATTTGCCAGCGCGGATTTGACGTTTGCGGTCGCTGCTGAGAAATGAAGATGAAGATCACTGGATAAAAGGCTGGATTTGGATCTGTTTCTTGCAAACAACGTATGGATTCTAGGATTTGGTTTACATCAAGCTAATAAAATGTATGTCTTTTGTGAATGTATCAGTATGTTGTGTTTTATTGGAGAAAATGCTTTTTATATATTTATGAGTAACGTTGGTCTATTATATTAATAAATGCGAAGGAAAACTTAATTGATATGACAGTTGAATGCAAAAGAGTCAAAATTTTAATGCCACGATTATGCATAAATAGTAAAGAAACCTGCTTGGATGTATTATGTTCAGGAAAAACGTAATAGCACTGCAATAGTATTACGTTAAGGAGAAACGTAATAGCACTGCTTATATGTTGGCATGTAACGTAATTACGATTTGCAAAATACGTTAAGGACAAACGTAATAGCACTGCTTATATGTTGGCATGTAACGTAATTACGATTTGCAAAATAGTTTCCTCAGAACGTATTTCGTGTGATACACAGTTGTAGGGTAGGGTAGTCTGATATTACGCTAAAGGATTTATGACGGCTTGGGTTCGCGTGAATATTAACGATAAAGGGTGCCATATGCGTAGTATAGCGTTCTATGTGACGCTCAAGGATGAGAACGGGCTGGTTTTATAATATGTGGCAGCAGTCATCCGTGAGGGACTGCTGCCTTTGCTTTCATTTTGTTGTTTGTTTATTTTATGTTATTAAAGCCACCCCTTAAGTGTCACCAGCCCACCGGTGGGCCCACACCCATTACATATTAAAAACAGTAATATCCTAGACTAAACCTAAACTAATCTAAACCTTTATATCATTTGAAAGCTTACAGTCATATATATAGAGGTTGAATTCATATTAAAACCTGCCAAACTTCCCATAGTACTTCAGTATAGGATGTCTACTAGGGATGGGCATCCAAAATAAAAGTTTGTGTTTACATAATATATGTGTGTGTAGTGTGTATAATTAATTTGTATATATAAATACCCACACATGCATGTATATATTTAAGAAATATGTGCATGTATACATTTTATATATATTTATTCACAATTAATATTATATATAAATATAAATATTTGATATATTAATAACACATTTTTCATAAATATATACATGCATGTGTGGGTATTTATATATACAAATTAATTATACACACTACACACACATATATTTGTCACGGGGTTAGGTGCAGGAGAACAGGAGTGCAGACAGAAGGAGCGGGAGGAATCCAGATAACCAAAGAAACGTGTTTATTTTCCACATACAGGCAGGAGGACGGGGTTTCACAGAGGTAACATTCAACATCGACCGACAATCATAGAGTAACACAAAGGGAACTAAATACACAGACTAATCAAACATAATGGGGTGAGAACAGGTGAAACAGATGATGATGACGAGGAACAGGTGGCTGATGAGGGAGTGAACACGGGATAGGGTGACGAGAGGATCCTGGGAAGTGTAGTGCTGAAGACAAGACAGACTGGTGCAGACGGAGGACTGTGACAGTACTCCCCCCTCCCGGGAGGCGTGACCTCACGCCGCGGAACAGAGGAAGGAGGGGGACGAACTGGGGCCTGAGAGGGGCGTGGCCAGGGCGGAGCAGGCTGAGGGCGTGGCCAGGGCGGAGCAGGCTGAGGGCGTGGCCAGGGCGGAGCAGGCTGAGGGCGTGGCCAGGGCGGAGCAGGCTGAGGGCGTGGCCAGGGCGGAGCAGGCTGAGGGCGTGGCCAGGGCGGAACAGGCTGCGGGCGTGGCCAGGGCGGAGCAGGCTGAGGGCGTGGCCAGGGCGGAGCAGGCTGAGGGCGTGGCCAGGGCGGAGCAGGCTGAGGGCGTGGCCAGGGCGGAGCAGGCTGAGGGCGTGGCCAGGGCGGAACAGGCTGAGGGCGAGACCAGGGCGAAGCAGGCTGAGGGTGTGGCCAGGGCGGAGCAGGCTGAGGGCGTGGCCAGGGCGGAACAGGCTGAGGGCATGGCCAGGGCGGAGCAGGCTGATGGCGTGGCCGGGGCGAAGCAGGCTGAGGGCGAGACCAGGGCGAAGCAGGCTGAGGGCGTGGCCAGGGCGGAGCAGACTGAGGGCGTGGCCAGGGCGGAGCAGGCTGAGCGGTCTCTGGCGCTGGCTGGACGGTCTCTGGGGCTGGGCTGGTCGGGCCCAGCGAAGAAGAGAGCTCGGGCTCGGAGGAACTGGACGGAACCAGCAGTGATGAGCATACAGTCTCTGGATGGCTGGACGGAACCAGCAGTGAAGAGCATACAGTCTCTGGAGGACTGGACGGAACCAGCAGAGAAGAGCATTCAGTCTCTGGATGGCTGGACGGAACCAGTAGTGAAGAGCGTTCAGTCTCTGGATGGCTGGACGGAACCAGCAGTGAAGAGCATACAGTCTCTGGAGGACTGGACGGAACCAGCAGAGAAGAGCATTCAGTCTCTGGATGGCTGGACGGAACCAGCAGTGCTGAGCATACAGTCTCTGGAGAGCTGGACGGAACCAGCAGTGAAGAGCATTCATTCTCTGGAGGGCTGGACGGAACCAGCAGTGAAGAGCATACAGTCTTTAGAGGGCTGGACGGAACCAGCAGTGAAGAGCATTCATTCTCTGGTGAGTGGGACGGAACCAGCAGTGAAGAGCATTCATTCTCTGGTGAGTGGGACGGAACCAGCAGTGAAGAGCATTCATTCTCTGGAGGGCTGGCGGAACCAGCAGTGAAGAGCATTCATCCTCTGGTGAGTGGGACGGAACCAGCAGTGAAGAGCATTCATTCTCTGGTGAGTGGGACGGAACCAGCAGTGAAGAGCATTCATTCTCTGGAGGGCTGGGCGGAACCAGCAGTGAAGAGCATTCATCCTCTGGTGAGTGGGACGGAACCAGCAGTGAAGAGCATTCATTCTCTGGAGGGCTGGACGGAACCAGCAGTGAAGAGTATACGGTCTTTAGAGGCTGGACGGAACCAGCAGTGAAGAGCATACTGTCTCTGGAGGGCTGGACGGAACCAGCAGTGAAGAGCATTCATTCTCTGGTGAGTGGGACGAAACCAGCAGTGAAGAGCATTCATTCTCTGGTGAGTGGGACGGAACCAGCAGTGAAGAGCATTCATTCTCTGGTGAGTGGGACGGAACCAGCAGTGAAGAGCATTCATTCTCTGGTGAGCTGGACGGAACCAGCAGTGAAGGGCATTCAGTCTCTGGTGGGCTGGACGGAACCAGCAGTGAAGAGCATACTGTCTCTGGAGGCTGGACGGAACCAGCAGTGAAGAGCATTCATTCTCTGGTGAGTGGGACGGAACCAGCAGTGAAGAGCATTCATTCTCTGGAGGGCTGGACGGAACCAGCAGTGAAGAGCATACAGTCTTTAGAGGGCTGGACGGAACCAGTAGGGAAGAGCATACTGTCTCTGGAGGGCTGGACGGAACCAGCAGTGAAGAGCATTCATTCTCTGGTGAGTGGGACGGAACCAGCAGTGAAGAGCATTCATTCTCTGGTGAGTGGGACGGAACCAGCAGTGAAGAGCATTCATTCTCTGGTGAGTGGGACGGAACCAGCAGTGAAGAGCATTCATTCTCTGGAGGGCTGGACGGAACCAGCAGTGAAGAGCATACAGTCTTTAGAGGGCTGGACGGAACCAGTAGTGAAGAGCATACTGTCTCTGGAGGGCTGGACGGAACCAGCAGTGAAGAGCATTCATTCTCTGGTGAGTGGGACGGAACCAGCAGTGAAGAGCATGCATTCTCTGGTGAGCTGGACGGAACCAGCAGTGAAGGGCATTCAGTCTCTGGTGGGCTGGACGGAACCAGCAGTGAAGAGCATTCGTTCTCTGGTGATCTGGACGGAACCAGCAGTGAAGAGCATTCATTCTCTGGTGAGCTGGACGGAACCAGCAGTGACGAGCATAAAGTCTCTGGAGAGCTGGACGGAACCAGCGGTGAAGAGCATACAATCTCTGGAGAGCTGGACGGAACCAGCGGGGAAGAGCATTCAAACTCTGGAGAGCTGGACGGAACCAGCGGCGAAGAGCATTCAATCTCCGGAGAGCTGGACGGAACCAGCGGGGAAGAGCATTCAAACTCTGGAGAGCTGGACGGAACCAGCGGCGAAGAGCATTCAATCTCTGGAGAGCTGGACGGAACCAGCGGTGAAGAACATTTAGTCTCTGGAGAGCTGGACGGAACCAGCAGTGAAGAGCTTACAGTCTCTGGAAAGCTGGACGGAACCAGCAGTGACGAGCATAAAGTCTCTGGAGAGCTGGACGGAACCAGCGGTGAAGAGCATACAATCTCTGGAGAGCTGGACGGAACCAGCGGGGAAGAGCATTCAAACTCTGGAGAGCTGGACGGAACCAGCGGTGAAGAGCATTCAATCTCTGGAGAGCTGGACGGAACCAGCGGTGAAGACCATTTAGTCTCTGGAGAGCTGGACGGAACCAGCAGTGAAGAGCTTACAGTCTCTGGAAAGCTGGACGGAACCAGCAGTGACGAGCATACAGTCTCTGGATGGCTGGACGGAACCAGCGGTGAAGAGCATTCAATCTCTGGAGAGCTGGACGGGACCAGCGGCGAAGAGCATTCAGACTCTGGAGAGCTGGACGGAACCAGCGGCGAAGAGCATTCAATCTCTGGAGAGCTGGACGGAACCAGCGGGGAAGAGCATTCAGTCTCTGGAGAGCTGGACGGAACCAGCGGTGAAGAGCATTCAATCTCTGGAGAGCTGGACGGAACCAGCGGTGAAGAGCATTCAATCTCTGGAGAGCTGGACGGAACCAGCGGTGAGGGGAGTTCCGACTTGGGAGGGCTGACGGTGAGCGCGGGCTCGGCATGGCTGACGGTGAGCGCAGACTCGGCAGGGCTGACGGTGCGCGCAGGCTCGGCAGGGCTGACGGTGAGCGCGGGCTCGGCAGGGCTGACGGTGAGCGCGGGCTCGGCAGGGCTGACGGTGAGCGCGGACTCGGCTGGGCTGACGGTGACCAGAGAAGATGAGGGTTCAGGGTTTGGAGTGGTGCTGGTGACTTCTTCCACGTAGAATGGGGATTCACAGCACACCAGCACCCACTCCACACAGGCGAGGAAATCATCTGCTGGACCGCTCCCTGGGAGGCGTGCCCGGGACCGCTCGCTGAGGCTGGCGATGTAGAAAACACACAGCGAGCGGTCCGAATAGTGAGTGTGGAACGCCAATTCCAGAAAGTCCCTGGTATGGGACTCCAGGGAGCGGTCTTCCTGGTCCAGACAGAGGAGGCTTACCGCTGGAAGGTCCATAATTCTCCGTTAAATGTTGGTCGGTCGATCTGTCACGGGGTTAGGTGCAGGAGAACAGGAGTGCAGACAGAAGGAGCGGGAGGAATCCAGATAACCAAAGAAACGTGTTTATTTTCCACATACAGGCAGGAGGACGGGGTTTCACAGAGGTAACATTCAACATCGACCGACAATCATAGAGTAACACAAAGGGAACTAAATACACAGACTAATCAAACATAATGGGGTGAGAACAGGTGAAACAGATGATGATGACGAGGAACAGGTGGCTGATGAGGGAGTGAACACGGGATAGGGTGACGAGAGGATCCTGGGAAGTGTAGTGCTGAAGACAAGACAGACTGGTGCAGACGGAGGACTGTGACAATATTATGTAAACACAAACTTTTATTTTGGATGCGATTAATCGTTGCCCATCCCTAATGTCTACTTCAAAAATTGTATAAAAATTGTGGAAATATATGGTAAACTATATGGTAATGGAGTCTGGTTGTCACCTATTGAAAAAGTTTGGTACTGCGCCCAAACAAAATCTTACTGAAAGCTAATTTTTTGAGGTATCAATCTCAAATTTGAAACGCACAACTTTTTCAGATTTTTGGCTTTGATTTTCTTGCAGTTTTAGAGTCCAACATGTTTTAAAGATATTTTATATAAAATATGATTAATTCAATTTTTACATTGTACATTTTCATAAACTCAAACTTCTACAACTTTTTTTCTGGTTCACTTCCTTAATTTATTTCACAGACAAAAATCATCCAAATGTCTTTAAAACAAGACCAATCTTACGTCTATATTCCAAAGCAGTTTTGAATTACAACTTTTTAAGTTTAGAATGTGCATTTTCATGTCGATTCAAAAAAAAATGGGGGGAGCAAACAAACTTTGCTAAAGTATGTTTTTGTTTGTGTGCATACCTCTGTAACAATGCTCCGTGTAACATTTGTGTCGGGAGTGTAGAGGATTTTTCCTTGCAGAAAGGGTCTGACGGTTTTCCATAACAGACGCAGGCTGGACGAGCTCTCCATTGTGTCAGTCAAGTTTTTACAGTACTCACCTGGAAAGACAGAAGAGTGGATATACGTTAAAATATACAAAACATTACTGGAGAAGCAGATTCAGATGGAGCCAAGCTCAGACTCAAGCTTTGACTGCAATAATGTTTTTCTTGTGCATCAAGCAAGCACCACACTTTCTATTTATCATATTTGATGAGCTCAGTGTGATCAAAATGGAATAAAACCCTAAATCAAATCTGTGCATTGTATTAAGCAACTGTGTCTCTTTAGGAGACTTGGATTGAATAGCTTGATTCATATGGATTAGTTTTACAATGCATTGAACATTTACAATATTTCAATGGATGGGAAAATAATAGGATAATAACCATAAAAAATATGTACAATTTTATTAGTTGAAATTAAATACATTTTAATTGAAATAAAATAAAATAAAACTTATTTTATTTTATTTTTTTAGCTGGTTGCCAAGGCAGCATTTATCATTTTCATGTAACTTAACTTGAAGTAGGGATGGGCAACGATTAATCGCGATTAATCGCATCCAAAATAAAAGTTTGTGTTTCCATAATATATGTGTGTGTAGTGTGTATAATTCATTTGTATATAAAAATACCCACACATGCATGTATATATTTAAGAAAAATGTGTTATTAATATATCAAATATTTATATTTATATATATAATATTAATTGTGAATAAATATATATAAAATATATACATGCACATATTTCTTAAATATATACATGCATGTGTGGGTATTTATATATACAAATTAATTATACACACTACACAAACATATATTATGTAAACACAAACTTTTATTTTGGATGCGATTAATCGCGATTAATCGTTGCCCATCCCTAACTTGAAGTACTAAAATAAATGTAAAAAAAAAAAATGTATAAAAACTACATAAACACATACAAATAAAAATGACAAAAATACTATAACTATATGTAATGAAACGATATATATCTGCTTGCGCTTTGGTCGAAGAAGCAACAAAACGTCCTCGCGCGACGCAAGCCATTGAAATTTAAGGGTTTCAAAGCGCAGCGCGAGGACGTTTTGTGTCGCACACACTCGTTTCGGCTTGCGAGCCGGCCAAATAGTAACGTTACCTTTGAGCGGATGACGAGCGCGAGACGCCGAAATGGGTGCCCTAAGATTCTGAATGGAAAGATTACTTTTAAAAAGTTGCCATATTGTCCCATTGACAAGACCAAGTGATCTGTGTTTTGTCGTTGTGAACTGAGCTATCATCATCGCAGCACGTCCTGTCTGAAACACCACTTGATGATGGCCAAGCAAACACACACACACACACACAGATGATGTGAATTCTCCGCCCCCTCACCAATATTAGGACGTCGTCAGTATTTCTTTCACCCTTTTATTGATAGACAGTGTTACATTGTGTGAGAAATTATTTTTTTAGTGTGAAATTGAACACTATTCCAATGTTATTTTCAATAATAATTTTTCCACTTTTTCACTTTTCCATATTGATAAAAGCATTAAAATGAGAAAAAAATAATGTAACAAAAAGAAATCAAGAGACATTTAGAATAGATAAAAATGTGCGATTAATCGCGAGTTAACTATGACATTAATGCAATTAATCACGATTAAATATTTTAATCGTTTGACAGCACTAATATATATATATATATATATATATATATATATATATATATATATATATATATACACTCACATACATACATACATATAGACATTAAAACATCCAATTAGCATTTTCCAATATGTACTTTAAATTTGCTCAGAAAAAAGTTAATCAGTTCTTCAGAAGCTCGCTGTTCCCTACCGCAAAAACTCACCAGCAGCAACAAGCAACAAATTACGCCAACAAACGATTTAGATTTTATCTTAAAAATCTGTCACAGATTCATACTGAAAGTCAAGATTAGATTCAGATTTAACCCTCGAACCTCTGCACTTCAGCACATTCATGTATAGAGAAAGCAGAACAGGCATATAAAGGCATTTCTGCCCAGTCAGGTACACTCTGTTTTCCCTATAGAAAAGCAATAAACACTCTGTGCTCTAGCTGTGCCAGAAAATCATTACTTTAATTTGATTGAGCGAATGGGCAGCCCTTAGGTGAGACCTCAATCCAGGTAGGACATTTCAGTGTAAAATGATCATTATTTTGCTAGTGCTGAAAATCTGCAGTTATGTAATGATCAGGGCAAGGATTTATAAAAACCAACAAGACTACAATTTTTACATAACATATGCCAAAATAAAAGTAATTATGCTCTTATTCTCACAACTAAGTAGTGTTATGCATAAATGCCCGTAGGTGTTAAGACCTGGTCTCAATTCATAAATTATTTAGAGCTAACAAAACCAAGTTACAGTAGGAGTTGCAAAATGGCTGTTTTGCATGGATCTGTTGAATGCAGTTGAATTTTGATTTGATATTTAATAGTTGAGTCAATACAGTGGCTTATTTTTTTTTTTCCATAACATTTTTCATTTGATAGAGTATTTTGGAGTTGGAAAATGTGATTTATAATCTATAAAAATCGCTAATGACCAGAGTTGGGGGTAATGCATTACGAAAACTGTGTTTTTTTGGGGCATTCGTAGTCTTAGCCTCAGACTAATGACGCCCACGGACCGTTGGCTGAATGTATGATGTATATGGCACACTTTTCTGGAAACAGTTCAGGAGTTTGGAAGTCGTGATCTGATTGATTGAATTCTTCAGGATGTCCAGGAGACGTGTGCGTCGCTTTCTTTAACAGTTCAGTCCGCCTGGAACCAGTTGCTGTGACGCCAAAACTCCTCGTTGAAGAAGAATGGCGTCGTGTTTATAACTGTGACAATGAGCGATTACCAGGATAAACTAAATGCTGGATTTTCGGAAGTATCTAAAATTTGCGGCTCTGTTGTTGCAGTAAACTTGCACAACCTTCTTGAATTAATCATTTATGAGATGCACGCCGGTCACCCCTAAACATGACGTGGAACAAAACGAACACTGATTTACGGTGGCCGAGAGGTGCAAAACAAATCACAATTATAAAAACAAAAAAACAAGTCAGAAAACACAACGACAATTCAGAAAACACAACAACAAATCTGAAAACAAATTAACAAATCAGAAAACACAAAAACAAATCTGAAAACAAATTAACAAGTCAGAAAACACAAAAACAAATCTGAAAACAAATTAACAAGTCAGAAAACACAACGGCAACTCAGACAAAACGGAAAAGGTAGGTATATGTGGCGAATGGAATACTGATCGCTGATTGGACGAGACATCTGTCAATCAAGACATACAGATAATACAGGCAGAAGAAAGATCGATTCGCGTGTGCATGTGTTAATATTAGCTGTATCGTCTACGATATTTTTTTTAATTATGTGCGAGGCTGCGAGCTGACATTATCGAGTAGGTCCCTCACTTTGCAAAAAACAAACATAATTGGAATGCAGTTATAATGCCCTAAAAATTCCAAATATAGGGGCAATGCCCCTGCATGAGCTTTGGCTTTTCTACATTTGTCGCACGAGGGAGACTCGAACTCAGGTCGTTCGCGTCAAAAGCTAAATCAGCTGTTCTTCCAACACGCCACTCTCCCACTTTACCAGCTCGAGTTATTTTATAATTTTGCCTGACCAAACCAGATAGTGGTAGGAAGATTTTAATTTGAAAAGTTTTGTTCTCCATAATATCACTAAATTAGCCGGCTAAATATTTACACATGCACATGCGAATCAATCTTTCTTCTGCCGCAGGCGCAGTCTGCTGTACTTTCTGTATGTCTTGATTGACAGATGTCTTGTCCAATCAGCGATCAGTATTCCATTCGCCACATATACCTACCTTTTCCGTTTTGTCTGACTTGTCGTTGTGTTTTTTGACTTGTTAATTTGGTTTCAGATTTGTCGTTGTGTTTTCTGACTTGTTAATTCGTTTTCAGATTTGTTTTTGTGTTTTCTGATTTGTTCATTTGTTTTCAGATTTGTTGTTGTTTTTTCTGAATTGTTATTTTGTTTTCTGAATTGTCATTGTGTTTTCTGACTTGTTTTTTTGTTTTTATAATTGTGATTTGTTTTGCACCTCTCGGCCACCGTGCTGATTGGCTGTCCTTGGCCAAGAAAAGCTGAGATACAGTCCAGACCTTCTGCCGTCAGTCTGATGTTCTGGGTAGATTGGGGCAGTCGTGACAAGTGGCCTAATGGTAAGAGAGTCCGACTGGTAACCCGAAGGTTGTGTGTGTCCACGATTTGCAGTATGTGTATGTGTGTGTTCCCTACTCACTAATGCTAATGTGTGTGCACTAAAGTGGATGGGTTAAATGCAATGCACGATTTAGCGCAAACTAAATCAACTATCGACTTAATAAAACGACTGTCAGGAGGGATACACGCAGATATAAGACACGCAGTGAAAAATTAGCACTCAAAAGGCCTGGTCAGGGTTATTTTTGAGGATGACCTTATGCCTATCTGTAGGGGTTTCCCTTTCAGACACAAAATTTATGGGAGGAGAGTATTTAAATGAATCATGCAAGGTGATTTACGTCAGTCAATTCACCGTTTTTTTGCTCCATTAACACCCCAAAAAGGCACTTCTTAAACCAGGCGTTAATTTGTGCTGCTCTTGCGTTGATCACAATGGAAATGATACCGCGTTTACATAAATGGATTCATTACTTTTCCTAAAATATTGAGTATTTCCCAAACTATATGCCAGACTGAAATGTGAAATCGAGTGATCTTGAAATCTGAAATATACAGGCAGATAGGAAACCTTTCAGTGCATTTAAATGTCGTATGAAACAAGGAAGTTTATATGCTCTATTATATAATAATATACTTCAATCTAAAAGTAATAACAGTGTATATTTAAAGTAATAACAGTTCTCAACAGAATGACAAATGCAGTGTTTACACTGTAACATTCTGAAAGCGTTTTCAAATCTGCTCAAACGTAGATGTTTCTATTGTGATAATTATAATTTGGTTTCAAAAATATAAAAATCAAAAATATATGACTACAAATATGAACTAAGAATGAGCAATACATTAGTTACTCTATTTGTCCATCTTTGTTAAAGGGTTAGTTCACCCAAAAATGAAAATTAAGTCCTTAATTACTCACCCCCATGCTGTACCAACCCCGTAAGACCTTCGTTCATCTTCGGAACACAAATAAAGATATTTTTGATTGAATCTGAGAGCTGGATCAGTCCTATATAGACTGCCTAAGGGACTGGCTCTTGACGGCCCATAAAGTCATTAAAGAAAAGGTTTAAATATTCCATGTGCCTACAGCGGCTCAATTATAAGTTTATCAAGCGACGAGACTACTTTTTGTGCCAAAAAAAAACATAAATAACAACTTTATTCGACTATTCTATTACTTCCTTATGGGCGCATGCGCGAGAACTGAGACGAGGACGTTCTCCTTCTACTACTTTTTGTTACCGGCTGCTCCTCTTAGGAGTATTACCGCCACCTACCGTATAAAATGATGATCCATATATAAGGCGCTCCGGATTATAAGGAACACTGTCGTTTATTGAGAAGATTAAAGGCTTTTAAGTGCACCTTATAGTGCGGAAAATACGCTAATTGAAAAGCGTATGTACAGCGCGCATTTTCCTCTGCTTGTAAACAGAAAGTTTTGCGCTTCCAGCTATATCATCATTAGGGCTGGGTATCGATTCACATTTCAATTTCGATTCGATTTCGATTCACAAGCTCTCAGTTCGATTCGATTTCGATTCTCAATTCGATTTCGATTCTCGATTCAATTTTCGATTTCGATTCCTGATTTGATTCTCGATTCGACTATAATGAAGATGTAATATAAATCCTATATTTATAAAAAATATACAGTGGACATAAGTTTACTAGTGGTTAATTAATACAAGGAAATTAAGAGCCATAAACCTGTATATAAAACTCTTTTTATTTACTAAATGCATACAAAGAATAAACAGGATTTTGATGCAATATACAAAAAAAGTCAGAACAGTCAAACAGTATCATGTTATTTTATGTTTAAGATAGATATAGATAAATAAATATATAAATATTTAGACATTTTTTTTTACATTGATCTTACCTAAATGGTAATGTAATTTTTTGTTTATTTTTGTTTTAAGAGTTTATGTATGTGTCACGGATCCATCTGCGTCAGCACCAGACACCTTCACTCCGCCCACTCGTTCCAGCTCCCCAGCCTTCTAATCACCGTCACCTGCCCGCATCAATCACCGTCCCAATCATCCTCCCTTTATAAACTCACTCCTCACAGTCACTCACCGTCTGGTCTCGTCGACACATCGGCTACAGACTCCCGCTACTCTACTACCTGGCTTTGAGAAATACTTACCCGCTTACTTTCGTCCTGTCTGCTCCTCATCCGCTCCTGGTCCCCGGTCTTCCGCTGCTCATCTGTCCGCTGCCTCAGCTCTCCATCTTCCAGTCCTGCTCAAGATAAGATATACATCATCAGACTGTTTCCCGATCTATTACTGAACTTTATCCATTATCTACTCATCTGCTGTCTACCATATCACCTGTGTCAATAAACCTGGTTTACACTCATCCATCTGTGTCCTTCTAGTCTGTGACAGAAGACCAGACCAACAACATGCTGCAACCTACCCCGAGCACCAGCGCTACACCGACCCCACCCTCTCCTACCATTCCCCGGACTAGCGCTCCAGCACTCTCCACGGCCACCGTCACCACTTCTTCCCCATCTGCCTCTGTCAGTCCCATGGCCCAACCAGCGCCCTTCTCTGGCGAGGAGGAGGAGTGCAGCGGCTTCCTCCTGCAGTGCGAGCTCTACATGGAGATGAATCCATCCGCCTTCCCCACCGAACGATCTAAGGTCGCCTTCTTCATCTCACTCCTGCGAGGTCGAGCGCTCAATTGGGCTCATGCCCTGTGGAAAGATCGAGGTCCAGTCACTCGGACGTTTGCTGCTTTCTCCGGTCATTTCATCGAGGTATTCTCGCAGTCTGCGCATTCCATCTCGGTGCAAGACCAGCTGTACCGGTTGCGGCAAGGGAGATCGTCAGTCGCCTCCTATGCCCTGCAGTTCCGCACCCTCGCCGCCACTCTCGGTTGGAACGAGAGCGCGCTCATCACCGCATACCGTCATGGCTTGAATTCAGACATCCGTCTTCAGCTCGCGATTTATGATGACACCGTGGGAATAGAGAGCATCATCCAGCGATCCATTCGCATCGATCAGCGCCGCACTGCATGCCAGCTCGACAGCCCTGCACTCCCACCTCCTCGTCCAGCGTCCCGTCATCACAGTCCTCCAGCACCAGAGCCGATGGACATTGGTACCTCGCGACTGCCAGTGTCCGAGAGAAATCGGCGCATCACCAGCGGTCTGTGCTTGTACTGTGGAGCCTCCGGCCACCTGCTCGCCTCCTGCCCCATTCGTCCACCCCGACCCGCTGTGAGTACAGTCCACCTACCACTACCCATTTCCCCTTGAAATGTACTGCGGCCACTATCACTTATCTGAACCGTTCCCTTTCAGTTCAGGCGCTGATCGACTCCGGATCAGCGGCCAATTTCATCGCACTGTCCACCTTAAACCGGCTGCAAACCAGGCAACGATCCATCCCTCACAAACTGCAAGTACAGACCATCCTCGGTCAACCTCTGGGGCGCGGCCGGGTCGGACATCGTAGTCCCGACCTGGGGCTGGAGATCGGCTGGCTTCATAAGGAGGAGATATCTTTCCTGGTGCTGGAGGGCTCCACGGCCGAGATCATCCTGGGCGCCCCTGGTTGGAGACCCACTCCCCGCATGTCCAATGGTCCACCGGCGAGATTCTACGGTGGGGTAAGGACTGCTTCCATCACTGCCTGCCATCTGTGACGAGGACCTCCGTTCATACCACCACTCCGATCGTTCCCCTCTCCACCACCTCCGTGGAGAGCCCACCTGTGGGACATCCTCCCGAGATCCCCTCTCCCTACCGGGCGTTCCAGGATGTCTTCGATAAACACCAAGCGACCACCCTACCTCCACATCGGCCATGGACTGCGCGATCGATCTGCTGCTGCCGGGGCGGTCCTACCGCGAGTAAGATCTACCCTCTGTCCATCCCGGAACAGAAGGCCATGGGGGAGTATATCCAGGAGGCTCTCGACCACGGATTCATCCGACCATCTGTGTCCCCTGCCGCTTCGAGCTTCTTCTTCGTGGGGAAAAAGGATGGAGGCTTGCGCCCCTGCATCGACTACCGTACCCTCAATCAAGCTACTGTCAAATTCCGCTATCCTCTTCCTCTGGTCCCAGCCGCCCTGGAACAACTCCGAGGGGCATCCATTTACACCAAGCTAGATCTTCGTAGTGCCTACAACCTCATCCGCGTCCGGGAAGGAGATGAGTGGAAGACCGCCTTCATCACCCCGCGGGGCACTACGAATATCTCGTGATGCCCTTCGGATTGTCCAACTCACCCGCCATCTTCCAAGGTTTCATGAATGAGATATTCCGCGATCTCCTCAACCAGTTTGTCATCATTTACATCGACGATATCCTCATCTACTCCCCGACCTGACCTCTCATATCCATCACGTTCAAACAGTACTCACCCGGCTCCGATTATCACCTCTATCTCAAACTGGAGAAATGCGAATTCCACCAAAGCACCATCCAATTCCTCGGTTACATCATCACTCCCCACGGAATCACCATGGACCAGAGGAAGGTGGAAGCGGTACTCCACTGGCCACAACCCACCACCCGTAAGGAGCTTCAACGCTTCCTGGGGTTTGCCAATTTCTACCGCCGGTTCATCCAGAACTTCAGTCCCATCAGCTCTTCCCTCACCGACCTTCTCAAGAGTGGGGCCAAGTCTCTATCCTGGAACGACCAAGCCACCCGCGCCTTTCAAGACCTTAAGTCCGCCTTCAGCTCCGCTCCTACCCTGGCCCTTCCGGACCCGGCCCTACCGTTCCTCGTCGAAGTGGATGCCTCCATCTCGGGGGTAGGAGCGGTCCTCTCTCAGCGGCAGGGGAACCCACCTCAACTCCACCCATGTGCCTTCTACTCCAAGAAACTGTCCCCGGCGGAGCAGAATTATGACATCGGCAACCGGGAGTTACTGGCCATCAAACTCGCGCTGGAGGAATGGCGGCACTGGCTGGAGGGAGCCCAACACCCTTTTACAGTGATCACGGACCACCGTAACCTTGAGTACCTCCGAGAGGCCAAGAGACTCAATCCCCGTCAAGCCCGTTGGGCCCTGTTCTTCACACGCTTCAATTTCTCAGTCACCTATCGCCCCGGAGATAAGAATGTGAAAGCAGACGCTCTCTCGCGTCAGTTCCAACCCGAGGTCCCTCCTTTTGAGTCCGAAACCATTCTCCCTCCAGCCGTGGTGGTCAGCCCCATTCAGTGGAGCATGGATGATCACATCGCCGAAGCCACACAGCTTGAACCTGCTCCGCCGGGAGGTCCTGAGGGACGGGTCTATGTCCCAACTCGTTTACGCCTGTCCCTCATGGACTCAGTTCACTCCTCTCCGGGCTCTGGACACCCAGGCAGCCAGTCCACTCTCTCGCTCGTCCAACAGCGCTACTGGTGGCCGGGTATGGCCCAGGATGTCTCCCGGTTCGTCAAAGGATGCTCAGTCTGTGCCATGGCCAAAGTTCCCCGTCATCTCCCAGAAGGCAAACTGGTCCCTCTTCCCATACCCACTCGACCCTGGTCCCACCTCGGAGTGGACTTCGTCACCGACCTGCCCGTGTCTGACAATCACACCTGCATCCTAGTAGTAGTAGACCGCTTCTCTAAAGCGTGCAAGCTAATCCCCCTTCCTGGCCTACCTACAGCCCTTGAAACAGCGGAGGCGCTGTTCCAGCACATTTTCCGGAACTTCGGTATCCCAGAGGACGTTGTCTCCGATCGAGGACCCCAATTCATCTCCCGTGTCTGGAGGGCCTTCTTCAACCTTCTGGGAGTGACCGTCAGCCTCACTTCGGGTTATCATCCCCAGTCAAACGGCCAGACTGAGCGGAAGATCCAGGAGATAGGGAGATACCTGCGGTCATACTGCCACGATCATCAGGACTGTTGGAGTCGTTACCTGCCCTGGGCCGAGTATGCACAGAACTCTCTCCGACAAACCACCACCGGACTCACCCCATTCCAGTGCATACTCGGCTACCAACCTCCACTCTTCCCCTGGTCAGGAGAACCATCAGACGTCCCAGCAGTCCACCATTGGTTCCAGACGAGCGAGAGAGTCTGGGACTCAGCTCATACTCACCTCCAGCGGGCTGTTCGGAGACACCAGAACCAGGCCAACCTGCGCCGCACCGACACCCCTCACTACCTTCCCGGACAACTGGTCTGGCTCTCCACCCGGGACATCCGTCTCCGACAGCCCTGTCGGAAGCTGAGTCCCAGATACATCGGACCTTTCGCGATACAGAGGCAGATCAACCCCGTCACCTACCGGCTGGTCCTCCCCGCTCACTACCGCATCGCACCCACCTTCCACGTCTCCCTGCTGAAGCCCTACACTAACCCTCTCTCTCCTTCTTCCCCAGGGTCTGGTGCTGCGGAGGTGCCCCCTCCTCCTGCAGATCCCGAAGACGATAACATCTATCGAGTCCATGAGATCCTCGACTCCCGACGACGGGGCGGCCGCTTGGAATATCTCGTGGACTGGGAGGGATTCGGTGCTGAGGAGAGATGTTGGGTCAACCGGGAGGACATTCTGGACCCCTCATTACTCCAGGACTTTCACACCACCCACCCAGATCGTCCAGCGCCCCGGGGCCGTGGTCGTCCCCGTCGTCGGTCCCGTCCGCCAGCTGGAGCTGGCCGTGGGGGGGGGGTACTGTCACGGATCCATCTGCGTCAGCACCAGACACCTTCACTCCGCCCACTCGTTCCAGCTCCCCAGCCTTCTAATCACCGTCACCTGCCCGCATCAATCACCGTCCCAATCATCCTCCCTTTATAAACTCACTCCTCACAGTCACTCACCGTCTGGTCTCGTCGACACATCGGCTACAGACTCCCGCTACTCTACTACCTGGCTTTGAGAAATACTTACCCGCTTACTTTCGTCCTGTCTGCTCCTCATCCGCTCCTGGTCCCCGGTCTTCCGCTGCTCATCTGTCCGCTGCCTCAGCTCTCCATCTTCCAGTCCTGCTCAAGATAAGATATACATCATCAGACTGTTTCCCGATCTATTACTGAACTTTATCCATTATCTACTCACCTGCTGTCTACCATATCACCTGTGTCAATAAACCTGGTTTACACTCATCCATCTGTGTCCTTCTAGTCTGTGACAGTATGGAAGCTTGATTTCAATCTTTGAATTAAATTGAAAAAAGTAGTACAAATAAATACAATAGAATAAAGACACAAATTAAGAGACATTTTGGGGTAGTTTTTTGGGTATGTCTACTACAGAAACTGACTAAAGTAATCCAATGTAAAATAACACTGGATATTTTTAGTCCAGACTGAATTAAATACAAAGGCTATTAATTCTGATTGCTTACAATTAATACTATATTCTGTTGTTATGACAACAGAATTAATGACTGACACAAATGGCTGCGTTCACTTTAAGAACTAGTGCGCGAATCCATTACTGTTTCATTAACTTTTTGTCACACGTGTTTAATGCTAATTTAAGACATTACCGACTGTCTTTACGAGGTTACTCACCAAGACCAGAGTTTTGACATAATGTCGCGTGTTTTAACTGTTAAAGCGATATAATCCAGGGATAAAACTTTTGTTTCTGGCAAGCTGTTTGTGAGGCAGATTTAGGCTGTAACGTTACTGTGCACGCAGTGAAAGACATCTCTGAGAGTGCGCGAGCATGGGATGGTTTAACATTGCTTGTAAAACTTAAAAAGATGTGAAAATGATAAACGTTAGTTACGATCATAGGTTACGATGCAATGCTGGCCTGATTGTTAAGTGAATATTCTGTCATGTCCCGACTCCTAAACGCGTGTGTGTATCGACAGCTGCAGCGCTTGGCGCTTGCCTAGTGCAGAGAGACGAGAAGATGCAGCACCGCGTCCGCGAGCCCTTTATATGGAAAAAATCGATTCGTGGCCGTTGAGAATCGATTTTGAATCGAACACATTTTAAAAAACGATTAATCGAAAAATCTATTTTTTTGCCCAGCCCTAATCATCATCTTATACGGTAGGGGGCGGTAATACTCCTAAGCGGAGCAGCCGGTAACAAAAAGTAGTAGAAGGAGAACGTCCTCGTCTCAGTTCTCGCGCATGCGCCCATAAGGAAGTAATAGAATAGTCGAATAAAGTCGTTATTTATGTTTTTTTTTCACACAAAAAGTAGTCTCGTCGCTTGATAAACTTATAATTGAGCCGCTGTAGGCACATGGAAAATTTAAACCTTTTCTTTAATGACTTTATGGGCCGTCAAGAGCCAGTCCCTTAGGCAGTCTATGTAGGACTGATCCAGCTCTCAGATTCAATCAAAAATATCTTTATTTGTGTTCCGAAGATGAACGAAGGTCTTACGGGGTTGGTACAGCATGGGGGTGAGTAATTAATGACTTAATTTTCATTTTTGGGTGAACTAACCCTTTAACAATAGTCAATTTCTCAACTAGTCAATAGTCAATTTCTCAAATAGTCAATATCTCAACTCATCTCAGCCATATTGCAACTACGAACTAGGTTAAAATCCCTGCTGAACTTCTTAACTAATTAATGAGCTGAGGCAGTCTTACTTTTATTTATGCATGAACCTTGTTCTTAACTGTAAAAAGAGAAAAAAAAGTTCATTCTTTGAATTTTGAGAAACTTGAGAATAAAACGCAAGTGTCTCAAAGCGGCTTTATGAATATCACCATGTGAATAAAACAACCCATTTGCTTGTTTTGTATTTTATTTATTGAGTTCTACACAATTTTACCTTTTCAAATGCTTTTCTTTTGTCTGTTCATTGCACACTAAACTTGCTCACAGAAAAGCCTTGATCTCAGTGGACCTAAACCTCTTAAATGCAAAACAAATGAAATGCATCACAGGATGACAAATCACCAACTTCACTCTCATGCACAGCTACATCATGACATCCCAAAACCACCGAGACTGATATGAGCGCAGACTCAATCCCTGGGCTACTGACTATAATGAAATCAGTTCTCCACAAAACTATATGATGTTACATTAGCCTGAACATCAGCACAAACAAAATAACAAAATCACCCAGCAGACACAAACACCTAAGCAATATCTAGCCCACTACTGTAGTATTTATTATTTCTACTACTGTAGTATTTATTATCATTTTGAGCTTTTATTTTTTAAATTTGATTCTAAACTCTAGGTATAACATTAAATCTGATAGTAACTTTGAACTAAAAAAAAAAAAAAAAAAAACGCTTCAGTGCGCTGGCACACAGCCTCAAGGTTATAAGGTTAAGATTTAATAATTCAGTTTATTTGTATTAAGTGTTTAAATATTTAGCTTTCATTTATTATTTCAGGTTTAATTTGAGCAAGTTTAATACTTTAACTTAAACGTATTTCTGTTTGTTTTTTTAATTCCAGTTTTTCATCTATACTTGCAGCTTTATTTCACTGAATGATAATCATTGTTAATGATTTTAAAACACAGCCAGCACTAAAACAAACATCACTAAACAAATAATGAAAGCTAGACTCAAAAGAGTGAAAAAAAAGTGCAGGAGTTGGAAACATTAATCTGATATTGCCATCACAGTAGAATAAAATAGATTGTTTTTACAAAAAAAGAGGCACTCTTAATATAAGTATAATATAATGTAAATAAATCACTGGCTGCATAAGACAAATATTTCACAGTCCCAGTGTCTGCAGGTAGCACGCCTACTGTATATGTATCTGAATGAAAAAGATAATTACTGCTTGACTGAAGTGGATTTGAGAATTAAACAACATCTGAGATGCAATCACTTTGATTCCTGACATACGACTTCCATGCCACTTACTGGTTTGTTTGTTTTCCATAGTGGAACGACACACCAGAGGAACGTTCTGCAGATTTACTGAAAGATCAACTGTGCAACTGAATCTCATAACGGAGTTAAATTCCCCATTATGTACAGCAGATGCACAAACGCACAATCTGTGTTTCATAATGCATCTGTTTGCACTCCCACTAGAGAGACGTCAATGTGCCTCGTCGACCGACACATTCACTGTCTGGATTCCCACCGACGCTCGTGTACAATCCCGGCACAACGAATTCAGAGAGAAAGCACGATCCCATTAGCATGCAAACATGGCCGGAAACGCATCAAAACAGAATACAGCACAATGCAACACGGTTTTTTGTGATTTGAGGTGTCAGAACAACAGAAAGCCACAGCAGGCCAAGGCAGAGCTCGGGGAGAAACAGCCAAACCTATTTACTGGAGTTTCAAAGAGAAGGTAATTAACGGAACAACCCAACAGAGTCACTAATTAACTCGGTCCTCCTGATATTCAGCCGCACAGAAGTGCTCTGTACAAACACACAAGCACTGCGAGGCATTGTAAACAAACAAACAGCATCACAGAAGAAACATCAACACCCTCTGCTGCGCTGATGCGACTCTCGCCTGGCTTCTGCTGAGTCAGAAAGTACTGCGGATCCATTTGATCCGGTTCTCAAACTGAACTCAAATGATATGCTGGGATTGGATAACAGCTCAGTCAGTGGAGTGGAAAAGTATCCCTGAATAGTGACTCAAATATTGGTTCTTCCATAAAACTTTACAATCACATATGTTTAAAGTAAAGAAGTGCACTTTAGCATACTTTTCAAAAAGTACTTATTACATATATAATATACTTAAAGGGTTAGTTCACCCAAAAATGAAAATTAAGTCATTAATTACTCACCCCCATGCTGTTCCAACCCCGTAAGACCTTCGTTTATCTTCGGAACACAAATAAAGATATTTTTGATTGAATCTGAGAGCTGGATCAGTCCTACATAGACTGCCTAAGGGACTGGCTCTTGACGGCCCATAAAGTCATTAAAGAAAAGGTTTAAATATTCCATGTGCCTACAGCGGCTCAATTATAAGTTTATCAAGCGACGAGACTACTTTTTGTGCGAAAAAAACATAAATAATGACTTTATTCCACTATTCCATTACTTCCTTATGGGCGCATGCGCGAGGACTGAGACGAGGACGTTCTTCTCCTTCGACTACTTCTTGTTACCGGCTGCTCACCGCTTAAGAGTTTTACCGCCACCTACCGTATAAAATGATGATCTATATATAAGGCGCTCCGGATTATAAGGAACACTGTCGTTTTTTGAGAAGATTAAAGGCTTTTAAGTGCACATTATAGTGCGGAAAATACGCTAATTGAAAAGCGTATGTACAGCGCGCATCTTCCTCTGCTTGTAAACAGAAAGTTTTGCGCTTCCAGCTATATCAGCACATCATCTTATACGGTAGGGGGCGGTAAAACTCCTAAGCGGTGAGCAGCCAGTAACAAGAAGTAGACGAATGAGAACGTCCTCGTCTCAGTTCTCGCGCATGCGCCCATAAGGAAGTAATGGAATAGTGGAATAAAGTCGTTATTTATGTTTTTTTCGCACAAAAAGTAGTCTCGTCGCTTGATAAACTTATAATTGAGCCGCTGTAGGCACATGGAATATTTAAACCTTTTCTTTAATGACTTTATGGGCCGTCAAGAGCCAGTCCCTTAGGCAGTCTATGTAGGACTGATCCAGCTCTCAGATTCAATCCAAAATATCTTTATTTGTGTTCCGAAGATGAACGAAGGTCTTACGGGATTGGTACAGCATGGGGGTGAGTAATTAATGACTTCATTTTCATTTTTGGGTGAACTAACCCGTTAAGTGTAAACTGAATTTTGTCTTCAGGCATAATAAATTTAACTGAATTATGTGTTAAATGGAAATGTATTATAGTTCAAATTTATATTAAATGCAATTAGCTGAAGTTAAGAGTGCTTATGTGCATCTTACTGTCCTATCAAATAAAAATAAAAAAAATCAGCTCTTACTGGTGTTAGTGCTGGTTGTATTGGTGTCATCGGCTGTTGCGGCCCGTGTGTTCTGTTGGTCCGATTCTGTTGACACGGTCCTCAAAACATCTCTGCTGGTGGTTTTGGACGTGGTGTTACTGTCTGTTCCACACATCAGCTCACTGAGGCTTCCAAATGGATCGGACCTGAAGTCCAAAGTACCTACCGCACTTAGCAGCGCTGAAGACCCAAAATTAGAAATCTGAGGGGAGAAAAAAAACAAAAAAAAAACTGGAAAATCTCCACATATACACATTCAGAAATGACTCTTATGTTCACCAAGACAGCATTTGTTTGAACAGAAAATACAGTAAAAATGGTAATACTGACAGTAACTGTGAATAGTATCTATTTTGAATGTATTCCTGTGATGCAAAGCTGAAATTTCAGCATCATTTCTAAAGTCTTCAGTGTCACATGATCCTTCAGCAAACATTACATGCTGATTTTCTGCTCAAGGAAGCAGTTGTCCGGCTGCATATTTTTGTGGAAACCGTGATACATTTTTTTTTTTCAGGATTCTTTGATGAATAGAAAGTTCAAAAGAACAGCATTTTTAAAAAAAATAGATATTGTAAAGTGTTACCATTTATATCACACACACATTTGAACAGTTGTTTACTTAGTTTGCTTTATTATCTGTATGAAACATTTGCATTACACTCTCTGTGAGCCATGAGCAGAACAGACCTGTGAACCATTGTTTCTCTGGAGGAAGATACAATAAAAAAATCTCTTTAGAAAACATACTGCATACACACTTCAGGCGAACATTTGTCCATCCCATAACTGAATATTATGGTGTAATGTCATTAATTAATGCCATGAATGTCTAGTTCACGGCATATCTGCATAATACAAGTCCATCTGTGCTTTGCATCTGTTGGCCTGGCGGCTAAGCCGGCTAATGCCAAACCATGAAAAGGTGAAATGGTTTTTGGTGCGTGATCAAGACAGCACCTTCATAATCGAAAAAAAAAGTGTAAACTGTGTTTCAGTCTCACTTAACGAGCATAACAGACATAAAGGCTGTTCACTCAGAACGAAGGTGACAGCTGTTGTGTTAATATCAAATGACACGGTATATTACTTTCCAGCAAACTTCCAGCTGATTTTATTTATATAGCCATGTGCATGCAAACAGTAATGGACTGCACAGAAGCATGGGTAATAGAGCACAACAATGACGGCCCACTTTTTTAAGTGCCCTTGGTTACTGAATTATTTTCCTATTCATTTTCTCTACATTCAGAAACGTATTCACTACAGAGCTCTAATCCTTGGACCAAACCAACCAGTTCTCAGAAGAATAGCACAATATATTACTATAAAAAAGTATTCAGTATAACTTTATATAGTAATATGGAAAAAAATATGATACATTTGAAGTGTATTGCAAACAAAACAAGAAGTTTGAGAGTGTACAGAGATTCGAAAATTCCAAAACAGAGGGTACAATACCAAACCCTTGACATTGATTAAAAAACGCATTTAGTTCTGGTCCTCAATTTTTATTGTCTGTTCACAATGTTCTAGAACGGGGTACTCCAGTTTGGAGGGCAACAGGGCCGCATTTAAACCACATTAAAGCAAAGGGCCAGAAATTACAATTTGTATTCTAAGACAATTTGTATTTTATTTAGGCCTACTTAAGACAATATTTGAAGAGTTCAGATGCAAAAGCCTCTAAGTGCCATTTGAAATTTTCTTCTAGAATGATCATTTTTATCAAGCTTGTATATTTAAGTTCAGTGATTTCACTTAAATAGCAATGATAATTACCTATTAATTGTTATTTAAGTGAAATTACTGAACTTAAATATACAAGTTTGATAAAAATCATCATTAAAGAAGAAAATTTCAAATGGCATTTAGAGGTTTTTGCATCTGAACTCTTCATTTGTAGTTTTACTGAGTATTTACCAGCGCAGTTTATTATCTAGCTAAGTCTTACTAGTCCTTTAAATAAATAAAAAAATGACCATTAAAAGGATTAATAGTTTGTCTTGTATAAATGTAGTATTCTTAATGCAAAAGTGGATGAAAAAAATGCCAAAATGCATAAAGAAAAACATACTTGAGGAAATAAACTTAACAAGAACTGATAAAAAGAAGTGAAAAGTCTGCATTGTTTTCAAAAGTAATTTCAGGTCTGGCAGTTGATCACTGCACTGTAAAAAATATTTTCAAGATTTGTTATCACAACATATTTTCTTTTGTCAAATCAACTTTACAATAATTTATTTAGTTGAGATAACTTATTATTTTGAGTTTCTGATGGTTAAATTAATCTACTTCATTGTATTAACTCACTTTTTCCAGTTCAATCAACTTAAAATTTTAAGACAACCCAGGTTACTTACTTTAAGTTAAACCAACAATATTTTTTTACAGTGTAGTAATCATAACATTTTTTCTGTTGTCAAATCAACTTAAATAATTTATTTAGTTTAGATAACATATAATTTTGAGTTTCTGATGATTAAATTAATCTCCTTCATTGTATTAACTCACTTTTTCCAGTTCAATGAACTTAAAATTTTAAGGCAACCAGGTTACTTACTTTTTTAAGTTAAACCATCAATATTTTTTTACAGTGTGGCTGATCTGAGACCATCTGTCAGCAAGACAAAAACGTTGCACCTTTTCATAGTCCTCTTTTTTTATGCTGCATTGCAAATTGACATTGAAAATTAAAGTTTTGTTTATCCTGTTGCTAAGAGGACCATCGGCCACTTACACACTGCAAAGTTTCAGTAGTGTCAAACGCATTAAATGACGAAAAATAAAGTTATTTTGTTTTTTAAAGCTGCAGTCCGTTGCTTTTGGCGCTCAAGTAATAAACAGAAATGCATGCAACCTTTTTTCAACTGTAAAGAACCTTTAGTGCAATGAAAATGTTCTATGGATGTTCAAGGTTCTTCATGGAACCATGCCAATAAAGAACCTTTCTTTTTTTTTTTAAATGCATTTTATAAGACGTAAAACATATGTAAACATAAACGAACTGTGCATGTGTGTAAGTTTTGTTAGAATCTGATACATTATTTCAGGTATACACCACCCCTTCCTATCCAACTGAAACTTTATTTCCTTCAAGTTCAAGATGATGTTTTCCAGTCTGATTGAGCCATCAATCCGATAATAAACAGATTATTTGGGTGCATATAAATAGAGGCTGAGGTAGCTAGAGGACCTCACAGGCAGATTGCATTTTGTGAGACAGCAGGGTTTAGCAAAACTGGAACAGCTCTGCGCTTTAAGATATCGGACAGCTCTGTGCTTTAAGATTGTAAGATGCTTCAAATGTTGTAGCAGTCTGTCTCTGCATGCGAGTTGTTCGCTTGTAGATGCCAACAGATGAACAAGCTCTTCAGGAAAACTGGAGCGCACACTGGCAATCATCTGAACCCAATGGAGGCTGTGCTATTCCATAATGTTTTAAACTATGCAAACTTTATTTCTGTATGGAGAAAATAAATGGGATAATTCCATAACCTAAATGTTGTGCTATAGCAATGGAAATAACATAATACGAATGGTTTATATAAATAGAACCAAAAAAAAAATCCACAAAAATATGAAATGGCACAATTGTTTTTAAAACTGATAATAAGAAATGTTTCTTGAGCAGCAAATCAGCATATTAGAATGATTTCTGAAGGATCATGTGACACTGAAGACTGGAGTAATGATGCTGAAAATTCAGCTTTGCATCACAGGAATAAATTAGAAGAAAATATTCACATAGAAAACACGTATTTTGGATTACAATAATTTTTCACAATATTACTGATTTTGTATATAATATAAGTAGCCAAGAGATTTAAAAACACTCGAAATTTTTGAAAGGTAGTGTATTTCAGAAAATCATTAGGATGTTTTATAAGCTGTTTTATTTTTCTATAACTTATTTATGAGCTTTACAATTTTAGAAAATCCTGTTTAGCAACTTTAGGATGTCTAAATAGGTGTACTTTTGTTATTTTTTAAATTATATTTTTTCATTAATTAAACAATAAAAGTATTCATTATTCTTAAAATAAATAAATAGTTGTATAATAAATACAAAAATACATAGAATAACATTGATAACAGTGGAAATGAAAAGCGATTACAGTATTTACTGATCTTCCAGAGAAGATTTAGTTGGTGTGAAGATATGTTTGTTTATCCAACATATCTAATAGGTTTCGTAAGACAAAACATGGGATTTGTGCCTCTAAATTGAAACCTCATGGGACACACTATTGTATCCTTTTCCTGGATAACATTTTACATTTGTAAAAGATGAAAGTCCATTCATCCAAAACTGAAAACTCACCACTGTCATTAGTGGAGTGATATGAACGCCGGTTTTTGCCATCAGTACGCCCGTCTCCAGGCGGTTCAGACCCAATGCTATTGGAAGCTGAATCAGAAAAAAAAGAAGAAGAAAAAACTCATTTTAGTATTACTGATTTTTTTTTTTTTTTCTGAGCTTAATTGTGTATTACATGGGTTCTGCCTCACAGAGCCAAAGATTAAGACTGTATTACTGAACTGAAGCGAAGTACGGTTCAATCTATAAAGATCATTAGATTTTCAGAGTTTATTCTCGGAGCCTGGGATGTCAGGCAGTTAAAACAACCTTAATAAACTCCCGTTCACTGGCCTCTTAGCCAGCACTATCTCTGTGTCTATCTCTTTGACCTTCACACATTCAATAGCGATTACTTTAGAAGGAAAGGGAGGTTCAGAAAGAGGCAAAAGGGAAGTGTGTGTGTGTGTGTGTGTGTGTGTGTGTGTGTGTGTGTGTGTGTGTGTGTGTGTGTGTGTGTGTGTGTGTGTGTGTGTGTGTGTGTGTGTGTGTGTGTGTGTGTGTGTGTGTGTGTGTGTGTGTGTGTGTGTGTGTGTGTGTGTGTGTTGAAGTATTTATCTGCACAGGGGATTCCGTGGCAAATGGCTTTTTCTTTATTCATCTGGAGAACATTTATGCTCCCAACCTCTCAGAACCAAACCCAAATCCCTTCAGGATGAGAGTGGATGATAAATGTCTTAAATGTGAATATAAGAACAAATGGTTGAACATATATGAAAGGCCAAGGGCAGTTGTAACCTTTCCATATTTCCCTTTATAACTCAAAAACTGCTACATCTTTCTGACATATTTTTGTAAACGCATAACATGTTTATGTGTCAAATGGAATAGTACTGTACCGCTAAAAATATTTGAGAGATCATAATGTTGAATTTAACAGCCCTGTTATATGTGATAATTATATGAATTTATGATATCCCAGATAAGAGCACACCTCAGTTTTTTTTTAAGTTGCCAATGCTATAATGTGTTTAAGCAAAAGTTTAAGTGATGTCTACATTATAATTATTTGAAATGGGTTAAAGTTCTCTCTAAAAGCAGGTAAGCAAAAGATTCACCTTTGTTTTCTGGGTTGTCAGATTACAGGTGAAACTCAAAAAATTAGAATGTCGTGCAAAAGTTCGTTTATTTCAGTAATTCAACTTAAAAGGTGAAACCAACTTAAAAGAAGGTTTTAAGCTGTAAGCCATAATAATCAAAATTATAACAAATAAAGACTTGAAATATCTCACTTTGCATGTAATGAGTCTATAAAATATATTAGTCTCACCTTTTAAGTTGAATTACTGAATTAAATGAACTTTTGCACAATATTCTAATTCTTCGAGTTTCACCTGTAATATGCCTGCCTTGATTTGATTATTATCTCTGTATTAGATACAAAATTTCTATCAAATCATAAATCCACAAAAATATAAACGGGCAACACAGAATTTCGAAAAATTTTATATGGCCCTATTACTGTAATAAATAAATAAATAAATAGTTAAAGTTTTATGAATTCAATTTATTAGATGTTGATTTAGATGCTTTTTAATTATTAAAAGTTAAATTTATCATTAAAACGGAATGCACAGAATTTGGGGGAAAAAAATATTAAATGTCATAGGGCCCTAAAAATTTAATTACTCATATATAAACATCCATATAATTAAACCAATGCACTTTCCTTTACTAGATATTAAGAAAATAGATGCCTTGGACATGACCTTGTTTCACTGTTCGACATAAATCACATGTTCAAGTGTTTCTACTGTATACTTCTGAAGAAGTGGCTGCCCTTCATTGAGCTCAGAGAGTATATCGGTCATGTTCACCACATAACGCAGTTATTTAACATCCTTCCATGTCTCTGCCAGACCCAAAGACGCCTATTGTGTCCATGCGCTCCTCTCAGTGCCGCATTCCATTTAGTCCCATTTGTAGCTGCAGAGCTTCACTTCTGTTAATAGTTTTATTCTGTAAGAGCTCCTGAGAGCTTTGTGTACAATATGTGCCCCCCCTCCCCCCTCTCTCTCTAAGATGTGTACGAAGGTGAGATTCTGAGGAGAGATTTCTGAACGTTCCAAAGACATTCTGCGCTGCTGAAAACACAGACACACTCATCGATGCTGTATAAATGTTTTACTTCAGCTGAATTTAGTAATGCATAATATACTATATATATATATCAAGTTTAATATTTAACGCTATACAATAAAAACGTATACACATTTAAATTACATGTCTGTTTTATATCAACTTTTGAAATTATATAATTATTTTTATGAAACAATTTGTATTTGAAACAGATATAGTGACTGTCATAACAGATTCAAACATATTAAATAACTAAGTCAATAGATTGTGTATGTATATAAAATACAATGAATATATAATAGCAAAATGCTTCTCTAGTTATTTATCTAGGTAAATAACACGTTTATGAACATTGAATTGCTTTAAGGTAAATGTAACATTGCGTGACATTCTTTACAAGCTGTTTTAATGATGTCTTTCCAAGGTATAAACACTGATTGTTTACAAGAGATGTGATATGAAATTTGATATGGTCTTTTTTGACTTCTGATGTTTAAAATGGTGATTTTGTGCTGTAACTTGTAGTAAAGAACGTATCTGTCACTCCACATTAAAGAGCGGAAACATTTTATATGTTATTTTTTCCTCAAGTAAATATATCATGTTATTTTTTTAATGTAGTAAAATAGTCCCACTCACAGAAATAAAGGAGGTTTACTCACTGCATTTAGAAGTTTCATGTTGTCAACATTCTGCATGAATACTTGTCTGGCTTGAAGAAGCTGATTGGCTGTCAAGGAGCATGTGATATTCTGAAAATCCGCCTTCTGATTGGATGAATTAAACTCCAGGATGCGATTGACTGATTCATCACTGCAGAGCACAGAGCGCAGATCTCCCTCACTTGAGAGCGCAGGCAACTACACAACAGAGAAGGAAACAGTTAGGATATCAAAACAAAAACTCAGATGAACATCAGAGACACACCTGCATGGTATTTCAGAAATCAAAATTAACTTACCATTAACATATACCCTGGCCCGAACTCTCGGCTCATTAACCCGAACTTTGCTCACTTAATTGTGTGCAAATTCTAAAACCAGGGTCTGGATTAAGTTCATATTGAAGGAGTATGGAACTTGACATACCCAATGACATACCAAGCATATAACCAGAAGTCACCATGGATATAGGGCTGCACAATTTTGGAAAATAATCTAATTGCAATTTTTTTAACCAATTTTGCGATTGCAATTTAACATGCGATTAGGCTACTTTAAGTTCTATATTCTACTTTATCTTCTATATTATTCAATAAATACAAGCAATAAATCATTGTATAGTTAGGGATGGGAATCTTTAAGCACCTCATGATCTAATTTTTTTTCGTAATTAATATTGTTAATAACAGTTAAAAACAAGCAATAAACAAAGAGTGCTTTCAGTATTTAAAATAGGCTGACTGAACGTTTTCCATTCAAGAGCTGTGAGTGATTTGTCTTCTCAGTTTAGATAAGCTGCTATAAGCTACACTATAGCTATGCACAGATCCCTTTTGAAATATTTGAAATATAAAATGTGGTTTAAGATACCTTGTTTACATTCATTTCGCGTCATAAAAGTATTTTGAGATGCCACATTAACCAATGAGTCGCTCACAGCCGCATGCACGACCGCTCTGCACAAAGTGTCAGTATTTTAAATCGAATATCAGAGAATGAGAATTCATAGAACATAAATTTGCCTTAGTAGAGCATTTGTGAGGAAAATTCTGTCGGGAGAGACCGCGAACTGCAAGATTAACATCAAGCAAAACGGCAACCAGTGCGATAAAGTCCTTGTACATGTCCTTGTAATTCGTTTCCGAACATTATTTTTGGCTTGAGCGGTTTCGCTCGTGTGCGCGCGTTTGTGTTTTGTGTGTGTGTGTGTGAGAGAGAGAGAGAGAGAGAGAGAGAGAGAGAGAGAGAGAGAGAGAGAGAGAGAGAGAGAGAGAGAGAGAGAGAGAGAGAGAGAGAGAGAGAGAGAGAGAGAGAGAGAGAGAGAGAGAGAGAGAGAATATGGCTGTTTCTATAGCTCACGTTGCGTCATCACGCATCTCACTTAAGCTCAGACTCGATTCTGAAATTCTCTGAATATATTATTAAACATTATATATTAATTATATATATTAAAACATAATAATCACATAAATCAAACATAAACTGTTCTTTCCTGTTTGCCAGGCCTGTGAAGCGTGCCAATTTGAGGCTACATCCATAGACTGACTGCAGACTGTGTTTTTCTCTCGCGTCACATGACCAGAGTGTAATCGCAGCTTTTGCAGTTTAAAAATCACGTTTCATATCGCGATATTATCGCAAATGCAATTAATCGTTCAGCCCTAAAATGGACACTATTTTTTTTACTATGTCGACGAAGAAGCTCTCTATATATATACAGTATATATATATATATATATATATATATATATATATATATATGTATGTTGTGCAAAATCCAACGCCCACTGGAACCTCACCAATAGCATGCACTGAATATTCAGGGTTCAGACTTGCTGTTTTGGAACTGAAAGTTGAGGTTTTCTGCTTACCCTGAATAAACATACCCAGGTAAGTCCCAAAACCTACTTTCTAGAATACCGCCTGGAATCATCTTTGAGTTTAGATAACATTTTGAACGATCAATATAAAGGCAACATTTTTTGTTGCTAAGTTATACTGAGCCATGAACAAATACTTTTTTGTTTTGTCCTCACAAATGAATATATTTCACAATTGAAACCTGATGATCCATGTTATCTCAGATCAGCGATTGCAAACCTCAAAAAGGGGGTTCATGAATTGATGAAAAGCTACTAATTAATCAAATGCAAAGTTAAAATAAAATAAAATGTTGCTGCACTACTAATCGAAATAAAAGTGAAATCTCGATATAGCTTAATGCCATATAGGGAAAAGAAGCAATTGCATCTTCTTATCTCGCAATTCTATGGAGCCCCTAGAGGGACTTTGACTTTGCATGCGCAAAAGAAACTCAAGTGCGCTCGCGATAGTTTTATTGTTCGCACTAGATACGTTTCACGTGAGCATTTTAATTTTTTAGAGGTCCCTTAGGAGCTCCGTACAATTCTGACATGTTTTTTTTTGTTTGTTTGTTTTTTTACAATTGCGAGTTATAAGTCAGAATAGCGAGATATAAACTCACAGTTTTCTCGCATTAGCGAGTAATATCAGGCAAATCAGAGAAAAATCAGAATTCCAAGATGTTAACTTGCATTTGCGAGAAAAAAAGTCTGAATTGTGAGACAAAAAGTTGCGATTACCTTTTTTATTTAATTAAATCACTTATTCAATAAAAAATGTGAGCATCGTTAATTAAATAAGAAATTAAAAATTAATTAAATGAGTACCGGTATGTCTACATTTTCAGCACTTTTATCAGTATTAAATAAAGTGTCAAAATAAAAGCTTGAGGATTTGAATGTTTGAAAGTGAGAAATTTATAACATTAGTATTGTAACTTATAGTGTGAAATAAAACATTTGTTTTAGGCCTTTAATTATCAAAGATTCTTTTGCCATTTTACATGACAATTGTAATTTATAACATCAATGTTTTTATTTCTTCATTTTTATAATTTGAGTTTAAATTGCCCTCTAAATATTTCTGTGCCTATTGAGATTTGCTTTCGAAGTTTAAACTACATGTGTTTGACATTTTACTGCCATGTGAATCTAGCTTAAACAACAAGCTTTATTGCTGAGGTAAAACACAGGGCTTTGTGGATGTGATTGAGTTTCTGTAGAAGCGCCAGGACTCTCGGCTGATTTTTCATTAAGGGATATTGGATCTCCTCCAGTCTGCACTAAAATATACAGCGTCGCTTTATCTTTCTGGCTCTCCATCTGTCTTTGTAGATGACGTACCTGGCCGAGCCGAACTTTCACCCTCATCAGGCTCGTGGCTGTTGTGCTTGGCACAGAAAGGCTGTTCGTCAGATATTCTGAAAACGTCTCGTTGGTTCTCAGCAAATTGCGAAGCGGAATGGACTGACCTAACAGAGAAATTAAATAGGGAATATTAGCACATTGTCCTTAGTGTAGCTTACATAGGTTCAGACAGACAGAAAATATATATTTTTGTAGTCTAAACAAAAAAACGTATTCATTTCATTTCACATTTATCTTAGAAAATTCTGTATAACATGTTTTCAAGAGGAGGTCGAAGTGTATTGCGAGCGCTTTGGGTAAATTGAGGTTGTGATTGAAGGAGAGGATGTGGCTTATTAAACACGTGTTAGCCCGTTAAAGACTCATTTAGCTATAAGGCAACACGCTGTTTTGTCATCATGCAACTGCAAATTCCTCCCACAAGCTTGCACAAAGACCATGAAAGCCAATTAGGCATATGAAAGCTTGTGTGTTTAGACATCAAGGGTGGATGGAGGTCTGACTGCGCCCTAGAGAGAGCTGTTGTAATTCTCATGAATGGGCGGATGTGTTTGAGAACGTGAAAAAAAAAGAAAGAAACCTGACCCGGGTAATATGTATAGAGCCGTGCTAATTAGCGGCCCAGCGCTCGACGAGTATCAGACAGCGGCGCTGATTACAGAGGGCACATCATTACACTCTGCATCTTATCTGCGTCTTTGTTGTCATCTCTACAATCCTCTTCAACACCAATCAGGTAGGTCGCAGACAGACCGGCTTACGCACAAACACATGTGCGCGGATAAGCTCTGTTCGAGAGAGATTGGAGTCGTCACCTCGCACCTTAATCATCTCCGGCTGCCATGGCGTCACCCTGCGCTCCCATTGGCCGCTTTATTCCACGCTCGCTATGATTGGCCGCCTCTATCGGCGAGTCTCTGGCAGCGTTGTGAGTTAATTACTCTCTCTTAGATCTGCTGATGAATTTAATCTTGTATAATAGAAGTTCATGGCCCCAGAATGCAAATAGGCCTGCAGCGGTGACCACGTCCTGACAACACGGCCTATTTGCAAATGAGCTCCCTCAGAAATCTGAATATCATTAGACTAAACGGTATGAACAAACAACAGCAGAGCGGCAAGATATACGACCTGCACCTACTAAACAACAACTGCAGCTGTAAATTGCACAGTGCCTCTGTAGTCAATTCAAGTGCGTGTCCATTCTAGTTGTGCACATCATTGTGTAAGAACAGCAATGGCAATAGTAGTTATAGAATATATTTTAATGCCATTGCATCTGAGGTTATCTTCATGTAAAGCGAGTTACAAAAAAAAAAAAATACAATTTGCATAAAAACAATAATAAAAACCAAACAAAAATAAAAACACAGGCGTTAAGATTATACAAGATGTTTTAAATTGCCATATTATACAAACTCCAAAACTTTTTCTGGTTAAATATTACTTAACGAGTCCTTAAAGGGATAGTTCACTTTGAAATTAATTTTTGATATGTTTTAGCTTACCTCAAGGGCATCCAAGATGTAGGTGTCTTTGTTTCCGCAGTATTTTCAATTTTGACATTCATTTTCAGTCAAACTGTTGTTGTCTATCAGTCATACACTGTAGGCTAAGGGGGTCCACCAAAAAGCATGCACAGAGAAGTCAAAATTAAACATGATTTAATGACTTGTAAATGTAAGTACACATTGATGGCCTAAGACACGAAACGAGCGGTTTGTGTGAGACAACGAACAGTATTTATATCGTTTTTACCTCTTGTAATCATAGCCATGACAAAATGATCTGACAGCACGGGCGCTTCGGTCTGCGCATGAGCCGGAAGTGATCGCTTGCGTGCCTACGTCAATCTTTGTTTATACAGAGATTTCGGAACTTTTACCTTTCACTAAACATATTTAGATATACAGGAAAACGCAATGGAAGACGATTTCGGTATATCTAAATATGTTTAGTAAAAGATAAAACTTCCGAAATCTCTGTGTAAATATTGAGTGACGTCACACGCAAGCGATCACTTCCGCCGTAACATTGAACTGATTCAGTTCGGTTCAGTTGGACATTGCACAACTGATTCAGATCACTTGGACGTCACTGTGATTACAAGAGGTGAAAACGATATAAATACTGTTCGTTTTCTCACAAAAACCGCTCGTTTAGTGTCTTAGGCCATCAATGTGTACTTACATTTACGAGTCATTAAATCATGTTTAATTTTGACTTCTCTGTGCATGCTTTTGGTGGACCCCCTTAGCATCCAGTGTATGACTGACAGACAAGAACGGTTTGACTGAAAAATGTCCAAATTGAAAATACTGTGGAAACAAAGACACCTACATCTTGGATGCCCTTGAGGTAAGCTAAAACATGTCAAAAATTAATTTTAAAGTGAACTTTCCCTTTAAGTGAGCTAACTACATAAAAATGTTGTCTACTTGCATTAAAATTGGCATATTATTAAAAATGAACTAAAATAGACTATATTGCATGGAGGCATATTTGAACCAGAAATGCACAAATTTTGCACTCTAAACTCAAGTCAACAACTGATTCATTTGCCTCTATTTTTACTTATATTTGAAACATGATAATGGTAATGATGATCTAATAATGATGCTCAAAAGCCCACGTTTGATTACTCACAATGCAGTGTCGTACTGTGGAAATACTGCCAATTATTTTATGTTCATGAGATTGGTGGAAAAGAAAAACCACACAGCTGAACTGAGATGTGTGAAGTGTTCATAACAGCAGTTCTACTTAGACAAAACTGTCAATCGATTTAAGATGATCTTGTAAAAAAAAAAAAAAAAAATGCCAGCAGGCAAATCAATGGAAGCTTGTTTACGCCTCAGAATAAAACATTTTAGAAGATAATTGTGACTTTTAACCTCACAATTGAGTTTACATCAAAAATTCTGAATTGTGCGATATAAATTGCATGCTATAAAGTCAGAATTGCAATTCTGAGAAATAAAGTAATAATTGTGAGATAAAACGTTAAAAATAATATCACCTTTAGAAAAGGAAACATAGACATTTACCTCCAGCTGGGTTGGCATTCTGCAGGACGGACATCCATTGGCCGACATCATCAGAGATCAGTTGAATGTTACTGAAGAGGGCCGGATCTGCCAGGAGTGACTGAACTTCAATCAAAACCTTTGATACTCTAAATAAAAGTAAAAGCAATTTAAAGAATCAAAAATTATGGTAACACTTGTTAACATTAATTAATTCATTAACTTACATAAAGCTTTTGTAATATATTAACTATGTATTTAACTAATGATAATAAATAAAACCTTATTGTAAAGTGTTTTCCAATATTATTATGCTTCCTATAAGTTGGGTCTGCATTCATTTAGGCATTCATTGTGTAAATATATCCATGTTAAGTAAACAGAGCACACTGCATTTGCATGGATAGTCCTTTTGTTGATCTGACACTCACGTGGAGTCGTTGAAGTTGTTCACCTGTCCGGGTGCTTCACCAGGTGTGGGATAACTGACACACGGGTTCTGTATGTTACACAACATGCCCTGTACCCATGGCAACACACCTGCTGATGGGAGGGGCTTATTGGGGTAGTGGCCTGGGAAGAAGAATTTATTCACAATTAATTTAGCGTTTTCAGCTTTATGTATCCAACTTGTGGTTTAAGAAGGGTGATAATGTCCCTAGTCATTCACACTGCGCATTCAGTATGCAATAAATTAGCATTTCACGTAGTTCGTTTAATATCAAATGCAAACGTTTTAATGAATAATACCAATTTGCTTTCGACGTGATTCTCAGTAACTCCCAGACATAAATACATTTGTTTTATTAGTACATTTAGAAAATGTTTGGCGTAAAAAAACATTTGCAAACTGTTTGAGAGTGAGGATTCAGGGAATAACTGAAGTTGAGCAATACTTACACTGGCTTTTATAAATAGGCTGATTGGTGGATCTGACCGCCACAAGAATGAAGAATAGAAACAGAGGCCAAACCAGCTCCACCACCAACCGCACCTGAGCATCAGAGAAAGAGAGAGATTCTTCACAACATTGATCTCAAAAGCAACACAATTCATCTCACATCGTCTGCCCTCCATTAGCTTCAGCTCTCTTGCCCTGAGCAGAGGTTGTGCTTTTATGCAACTTTGATTCTGTTATTGCACCTCTAAAACATCAATAATATGAGTCTCCTCAAAAGTCTTAAAAGTTTCTGATAACCTCTCAAACAAACCCTATGAGATCTCCAAAGGTCCACCAAACTGTTTTATGTATAACGTTTTCAATATATAAAGTTAGCCATAGAATTTGTTGTATTTGTGCTATTGCTTGCAGTTTGATTATTTGTTTTTATTTTTATTTGACAGTAAAGTCATTTTGTTTCCTGAACATACTGTAGCACATACGATACGACAAGCAGCCTTTGGAGTTTCATGATTGGCAGCTAACAAGCCACTCCCTAGCAACCAAACAGAGTACCTTAGCAACCATTTTGCAACAGCTATATCTCAGCATCAGAACATTGTATCGCGATGTGTTAGCACACAGAACTTTCAACATGCTAAACATGCTTTGAATAGCTACATGCTAATATTGAAGTGCTAAATCATGCCACAAACGTTATACAAACTCTATAGTAACTATATGTGAACACTACCAACCACCTAGTAACACCAGAACAACCACCAAGAATACCATAACAACCACCTAAAACACCCTATCAACCACCCAGAATACCCTAGCAACCGTCTAGCAACACCATAGCAACCACCCAAAACACCCAAGCAACTACCCAGAACCGGTGTTGTGCAAGTTACTTCGAAACTGTAATACATTAGGAATTACTTGTTACTGTTATTTAAAAGTAATTCATTACCTTACAATATTACTGTCCCAGAATTGTAATGCGTTACATTACTCATGTATTACTTTTGAGTTTCTTTCACCAAAATAACTAAGTAGAACTTAACTTTTGGGCTGTAACGATATGCAATATGAAACCGAAATCGCGATTCGCCACACGACTCAGATCCACGAACCTACAGAATCGCGACACACCTCTTCCAACTCCAGCGTTATTCTCCTTACCGTCCAGATCCAATGCTGCCTTATCTTTAAATTAGGCTATTAGTATTATTTGAAGTTAACATTATAAAATACGTAGACCTACACCACAAAACTAGTTGAGGATAAATTATTTAAAATTGGGGAAGTCCAGCATTATGGACATGACATTTGCAGTCAAAACTTGAAATAAAAATTCTCAGAAAATATGTATTGAAACGTATATAGGCTACTTCCTTAAAGGACTCCAGACATTAGACAAATATCAGTCTATGTTTTATTTTTAATATTAAGGGAAAAGACACACATTCATGCGTGACAAAAAAATAGGAGGCAAAATATATTTTTTGTAATTCTGTTAATTACACTGCGCAAATCGGATGAGGAAGGGTTGGCTCTCCAGTCTCCATAGAACTTAAAATATTCATTTTATTTTAGTTTTCGTGTTCGCATTTATGAGGAAAAAACAATGTTACAGACGCGACCGCTCTGAACTGGCACTAAAAGACTGCTTTAAAACTTTCACATAGTCTGTTGCCTTTAAGAAGTAAAAGCAGACAATACACTGTAATACAACTGTAATACAAGCCTCACTGAACAAGTAACAAGTAAAATATTACTGAAAATTGATTAGTAATGCCGTACACTACTGCGTTACAGCAAAAAGTAATATGTTACTGTAATGTATTACTTTTGTAATGCATTACTCCCAACACTGCCCAGAACACCCTAGCAACTGCATAGCAAAACCCTAGCAACCACCTAGCAACACCATAGCAACCACCCAGAACACCCTAGCAACTGCCTAGCAACACCCTAGCAACCACCATGAACACCTTAGCAACCGCTTAGCAACACCCTACCAACCACCCAGAACACCCTAGCAACCGCTTAGCAACACTATAGCAACCACCCAGAATACCCTAGCAACAGCCTAGCAACAGCCTAAAAACCACCCAGAACACCTTAGCAACAGCCTAGCGACCCCATAACAACCACTCAGAACACCCTAGCAACCGAGCGGTGAGTTTTGCCACTGCAAGCACCACTTCACATTCTCTTCTGGAAATGTACATTCTAGTTTGAACTGTTAGCCTACACACCTAAACCCTGCTGTGTTTACACTTGTAATTACCATGATGAGATCAATGTGATCTAACCAAGCCGATCAGATCATTGGTCTTTACTCTTGTCAACAACAAGTGGCTTCTGAATCTGGTTAACTTATTGGATCTGTTTCCCACACAATATTTAAAATAAGTCTGTAATGGAATGATGCTGTTGCAAAGTCCACCTGAAGTGACACGGTTTCTTTTAGAAAGTGCTTCCAGTCGCTAGGCTACACATTTCAAACCTCGCAAAATGAGGTAGAAGATGTTGCAAATAATAGCCTACATTGCATAGATGTCGTGACCAAAATGGTAAGAGAAATGTAGGCCCAAATCATTGGCAGATGTGATGTGATAATTGTGAATTCTTTACAGACAATGATTGGCTGAGCAACTTATGGGTGTAAAAGCAAATCTTACTGCATTCTGCTCTTCCTGCTCTTGATTGTCTAAAATACAGCAACGTGACGGACTGGATAAAAATACAGCAACGTGATGGACTGGTGTGGGGTTTTGTGTGACTTTGACCTGTGACTGGTAAATCAATAAATCACACAATTTAATTTCAAATTAACAACAACAACAGTAAATTGTCAGTAAATTAATACATAATAATACAAATAAAAAATGCACATAAAAAAAAAGCACATCACTATATTACACTGAGATCTGTTCATAATGCATCCAAGTACCTCTCTACCAGCCAGGACACACAAGTCATAACATTGCGATCACAAACACACTTTTTTTTTTTTTTTTTTTTTTTTTAGTGTGTACATGGACAACCTTTGGATACAGGTCGCATGTTAACGGCAGGTGTAAAACGAGCCCTATGACCCACACAATCTGAGATTCAGCTCACAGCATCCAACTATTACATTTATGTGATGGTGGTTTGGTTTTAGCAGTTAAACTAGATACTGAAAACCAGTCAGTATCTGGTGTGACCAACATTTGCCTCACGCAGTTCAACACATCTCCTTTTCATAAAGTTGATCAAGTTGTTGATTGCGGCCTGTGGAATGTTGATCCAATCCTCTTCAATGGCAGTCCGAAGTTGCTAGATATTGGCAGGACCTGGAACATGCTGTCATATACGCCGTTCCAGACAATCCCAAACATGCTCAATGGGTGACCGGTGAGTATGCTGGCCATGCAAAATCTGGGATTCAGCTTCCAGATCCTTGCAACATGGGGCTGTGCATTATCATGCTGCAACATGAGGTTATGGTTATGGATGAATAGCACAACAATGGGCCAGGATCTCGTCACAGTATATCTACATTCAAAATGGCATCAATAAAATGCACCTGTGTTTGTTGTCCATAACATACGCCTGCCCATACCATAACCCCACCGCCACCATGGGCCACTCAATCCACAACATTGACATCAGCAAACCGCTCACCAAGGGCGTAACTTTGGGTCTACCATTGGGGGGGGGGGGGGGGGTTAAACTCGCGCCATATTTATTAATTTATTTATTTATTGAATAATTTTTTTTTGTAAATGGTAACATGATTATTTGCCGTTCCTGTATTAGAAATACATTGTGATATACTTTTATTCCCCACTTCTGAGGTAGGAAAGGGTTCCGAGCCCCACCTGTTTGTCGTGCCCCACTCGTCTCTATTCCCCAACAGTAGGCACAAGCGCCGCACTTTGAGAAACAGCTAAATGGGGTACCTCCGTTTGGTCAGGATTTTTCTTTTTTTTGGAGCTGACCAACAATTAAAAAAATCGTTGTCTGGATGCCTTTCAATGTCCTTTCCATCTTTCTATCCGTTAGAATGCACCGTTAGCTATTTCCTCAAACCATTCATCCCAGCGACTGCGCAACATAGTAAACAAACTTGGTAGAGAAAGCGGGTTGGGTAATACCAAGTCGGTGCGGTGGGCGGGGGGTACATTACAAATTATTTAAAATATGATACTATCTTTCTTGCTGGCAAATGTATTTAACATTAATTCAGAATATTTCATATTTATTCTAATCTGAATGATGTGATGATATTGGGGGGGGGGGTTATATAGCTGGGTCTGATTTTTGAGGGGGTCATAACCCCCCTAACCCCCCCGCAAATTACGCCCATGCCGCTCACCCACACAACGCCATACATGCTGTCTGCCATCTGCCCTGTACAGTAAAAACCAGGATTCATCCGTGAAGAGAACATCTCTCCAAAGTGCAGACAGTTTGTGCAGAAATTCTTTGATTATGCAATACAGTAAACCTTTTCAATACAGTAAACCTACACAATTTAGGCTATTTTTACACAGAAACGATTCTGAAGAGAAAACGCAAAAGTGGCGTTGCGTCATCACTTTTTATTCTGCGTTTAGACGAGCGTTTTGTGTGGGAAATCCGCGTGCAAATGGTGACGCAAAGGTGTGTGAAATTCAATGTAGTATGCACTTCAGGCGGCTAAGAGTGCATACTACAACAACACCAAGTCCATGCGCCTGCGTACAACCTTCACTGTCAAGCAGACTTTTGCATTTTTACCATTTACACGGGAACGCGGCGGTGGAGTGTTTTTAAGATTTCCACTCTGGAGGGTGGTTTCACTTTTTTGCGTTTTAAAGCCTCAAAAACGCCGTCGCCGTGTAAACGAAAGGCACATCCGATAAAATATTTGTACGTTTTCACCTGGAATCGTTCTCGTGTAAACGGGGCCTTAGAGTGGCCTTTTATTATGGCCAGCCTAAGGCACACCTGTGCAATAATAATGATGTCTAATCAGCATCTTGATATGCCTCACCTGCAGTGTTGGGAGTAACGCATTACAAAAGTAATACATTACAGTAACATATTACTTTTTGCTGTAACGCAGTAGTGTAAGGCATTACTAATCAATTTTCAGTAATATTTTACTCGTTACATGTTCAGTGAGGCTTGTATTACAGTTGTATTACAGTGTATTGTCTGCTTTTACTTCTTAAAGGCAACAGACTATGTGAAAGTTTTAAAGCAGTCTTTTAGTGCCAGTTCAGAGCGGTCGCGTCTGTAACATTGTTTTTTCCTCATAAATGCGAACACGAAAACTAAAATAAAATGAATATTTTAAGTTCTATGGAGACTGGAGAGCCAACCCTTCCTCATCCGATTTGCGCAGTGTAATTCACAGAATTACAAAAAACATATTTTTTGCCTCCTATTTTTTTGTCACGCATGAATGTGTGTCTTTTCCCTAATATTAAAAATAAAACATAGACTGATATTTGTCTAATGTCTGGAGTCCTTTAAGGAAGTAGCCTATATACGTTTCAATACATGTATTTTTTGAGAATTTTTATTTCAAGTTTTGACTGCAAATGTCATGTCCATAATGCTGGACTTCCCCGATTTTAAATAATTTATCCTCAACTAGTTTTGTGGTGTAGGTCTACGTATTTTATAATGTTAACTTCAAATAATATTAATAGCCTAATTTAAAGATAAGGCAGCATTGGATCTGGACGGTAAGGAGAATAACGCTGGAGTTGGAAGAGGTGTGTCGCGATTCTGTAGGTTCGTGGATCTGAGTCGTGTGGCGAATCGAGATTTCGGTTTCATATTGCTTATCGTTACAGCCCAAAAGTTAAGTTCTACTTAGTTATTTTGGTGAAAGTAACTCAAAAGTAATACATGAGCAATGTAACGCATTACAATTCTGGGACAGTAATATTGTAAGGTAATGAATTACTTTTAAATAACAGTAACAAGTAATACCTAATGTATTACAGTTTGGAAGTAACTTGCACAACACTGCCCACAGGGGTCCATTTTGTAGGTTTGATCGGCTTGAAAAGGCACTGCACAGACCGATTGGTGAATGACATCAAAATACCGCGAGAGTGATGATTAGAGAGCAGACGGCTACGTATGCTTTTCAATCGCTCCTGCGGTACTTTGATGTCATAAACCGATCAGTCTGTGCAGCGCCGGTTCAAGTCAAACAAGCCTTGTGTCAGCACATGTGCACAGGTCACATGGCTCCTTATTTTCCCCAATGAAAAGAGGAATTTTGCACTAATTTGCATCCAGTTAATCACCCACAAAAATAGGAGTCTCTTTCACCGGTAAGTAAATAAGTATTTTCGAGAACTTTACATTATAAATCATCAAATGTTTTAGAGGACATAACAAAAAAAAAACAACTGTGTGTTTCCTTATGGCAACATCGTACCACAATGGAATCACCTTAAGACCATACCAGGCATATACTAGGTTGGAATGGAAAAGAGTTAAAATTATCTATTTTTATTTTTGCATTATTTTCTTATGCACTTATAAGAATATTTATTCACATACTATATCTGCACATTTTCTATAACACATGAAAAAGGTATTAAACACAACTGTCAGTTGATGAGGGTGAGGATGAGCTGTCATGTGATGAGGAAGATGAGGTCATACTGTAGTGAGGGTGAGAGTGAAGATAGAGGATGAAGATGAATATGTTAACTTGATATGATAACTTGATGATATGATGGTTTGGTAATACTTGTGTTTCACTATGGTACAATGTTGCCAGAAAGCAACAGCTGGATATCAAATGTTATTTTGCATTAATTTGCAATACATTAAAAACTGGACAAATGTGTTTGTTCACGTGTCTGGTGTTTGAGTGTATATATATATACGTATATATATATATATATATATATATACACACACACACACACACACACGCACACACACTCAAAAGTAGTCTACAAACACAGTGCTGATTTAGGGAGAAAGAATTCTTACTGTGTTTCAAAGCATTCTCTTTTAATTTCCAAATGCTCAAACAGTGCAGCTGCTGTGTGTGTGTGTGTGTGTGTGTGTGTGTGTGTGTGAGAGAGAGTGTGTTGTGTAAGGACTTTGCAGAGTTCTGAATAGGAAAGTGTGTTCTGTGACTGTCTGCTACATTATTTATACTGTAGAAGTCTGCAGGCAGAATGAGAAAGAATACTAGATCACATCAGATAGGCTAGTGTGTATTGGTTCAAGAGAGAGAATTACAAATAAGGGTTCAAACTCTCCCTCTCTCTCTCTCTCTCTGTGTGTGTGTGTGTGTGTGCATGCATGTGTTTTATAGTAGGCTAATTTACCTCAAAGTTAAAAAGAAAATACCCTTGAAAATTCTGAAAAATTTAGGAAACTGGTCTGGGCTGCGTTTCCATAAAACATTGTACTATAGTGGCAATTGTTATACGATCAACTTAGGCTTACGATGCTTTTGGGGAACTCGGTCCAGGAACTTTTATTCTGATGAATGGTAAAGTCACAGATCAGTTGCGCACTGCAAACGCATGCAGCATATGTGAAAGCACATGAGCGCGTGCTGCTCCTGCATCGCATACATGACCTACTGCAACAAGCACAGCATGTAGCCCACTGCAAAGTGCAAACGGAGTAGCCTATGTGTGAACCTGGCGAGACGCTATTGCAAGCATGATACAACAGTTTAAAGTGCCCCTCCGATCATATTTTGTAGATATTTTTAAACATTCCCAGTGGTCTTTAAATTAAGATTATGCCATTTTTAGCCAAAATCACAAAACCTGTGCCGTTTTCTGGGACTTCGCTTCAGCAGAGCGGCAGTAGCTCATTAGCAATTCGCCTCTGGCTTGTGGGCGGAGCCGTTGGCACGGAGACGACCCTCCCCTTTCCCGTTGCTGAGAGCTCTGTCTCTACCGTTACAGTTACAAATTATTAGCAACTTAAATGTTATATGAATTTATTAGTTGCTCGGTCTTAAATTCAGGCTATTGGTGTCTGATTCTGTTAGTTCACCTCACCTCCTGATCCAAGACATTCTTTCCTTAGCACCTTCATTTTTATCAGGTTTGTTCACCTCCTCTCCAGACTGATCTCATGAAGTAGCGTGTGTATGACACGCCAATTCGTATTTCCATTTTTGGCGTGCTATCAAGACGCATAATCGCCTTTCAGCGTGTTTATGAACGCCGTTGACTTAACGTTATATAAATATATGACTTACCTCAACCCCGTCCCTAAACCTAACCGTCACTGGGGTTAATAGCATTTATGACTGTTCCCTTACCATCCTAGGAACAAAAAAGATATGACTTACCTCAACCCCATCCCTAAACTTAACCGTCACTGGGGTTAATGGCATTTACCGTATGACTGGACATTTGACGGCATGTACAGACACGCGGAATGACGCGAACGTTAATGGCGTAGACATACACGCATACACGCGGATAGCACAAAATGCGTAGAGATAACACGCCACTTGACTCGAAAGTGGCGTGTATGTTTATGCAAAAGTCATGATGTCATGTTGTCCTCTCATGTCTCGATACGTTAGCTGTCAACTCGTCAGTGTCTGACTCTGATCTGTCTGCCATGCCGTGTGTGATACAGCAGGACCGGAACGAGCAATGATTAGTTAATATTTGGAGTCTCGAGTTCGGGATCGGCCGGGTCTGAGTCTTTCGTTCTTCCTATCAGTCCCAAAGAGACTATGCTGTCAGTACCAGAAAGAGAAATGATTAGTTCATCTCTCGAGTTTTCGGGTTTGAGTCGTTCTTTTGTCACTTGACCGCTGGTATCTCGCATGAAATACATTAGATTCGTATTATTGACTGCGTCTGGATGTATATTGTTTTATATTTGAAGAGTTCAGATGCAAAAGCCTCTAAATGCCATTTCAAATTTTCATCTTTAATGATGATTTTTATCAAACTTGTATATTTAAGTTCAGTAATTTCACTTAAATAACAATTAATAGGTAATTATCATTGCCATTTAAGTGAAATTACTGAACTTAAATATACAAATTTGATAAAAATCATCATTAAAAAAGAAAATTTCAAATGGCATTTAGAGGCTTTTGCATCTGAACTCTTCATTTAGAGGCATTAAGTAACAAAATATGTGCAATAAACATTATCGGAAAGATAAAAGTTCTATATTGTCCCTGTCCATCTCTTTTATATCGTGCATCTGTGGTGTGTTTTGTTATATATTATACATGAATTAACTATTATATTATACATAATCTACGTGCTTGTTTTTAAAAGGTTTAGAGAGTCTGAGCTTGGCCCCGCCCAGTGGAGTTACTACATCATAACTCCAGTCATTTTGAGCTGGCATTTTAGCGTCTGCTACTGATTCACAGCCATTTGAATGTAGAAATACTCGGAAATAACACTTTGAACGTAAGATTTGTCCTCTAACATCAGAAAAATTACACAAGAACATGTTAACACCTAGAAAAAAAATCTTTTCATCGGAGGGGGTCTTTAATGGGCTATATACGAAGTTAATATTGAGTAACATTTTGTCGGATTTTGTCTGCTCCTTTATAGTCCAGCCATTGCAACACAGATCAGCATATTCTGTTTTCTGAATCAATCAGGTGAATAATGCTGGGCACAGGCATAATTTGGGGACAGGGGGGGACAATTTTTCAAATTCAAATTCAAAATCCTGTGTGTTCTGAGTGCAATTGTGTGTGCATATGTGTGTGCACAAATACACTGCACATACAGTACAGTGTACGCACATTGAACTGAACTGAATCAACACTGAACTGACTTGAGCTGAATGACACTAATGGCTTGTTAGAGCTGCTTTACAGCAGAATTTGAAACAATCTGTATTGTAAGTACTGTACTGTACGTGCTACAGAAATAGAGGTGACTTGACTATGCATATTCAGTATATATTTACAAAATAAACAAAAAATGCAGAGTCGAAAATGTATTATTTTTTCTCAAAACATTGAGTTTTGATTTCCAAGTAATCTATTTATGTGTTTTCAATCATTGCACTCAAACTTATAATCATCCCACAGTTGGTTTGTTTGATGGTGGTCACCCTAGTTGGATCCAACCCCCTAAATATAAAAAATCATTTACTTACATAAGTTTATTTGTTCAAATTGAACCACTTCATTTGCAGACTCCATTTGTTACGTGGTTGTACGTTGGGGACACTGTTTGTGTTGTTCTTGTTCGTTTTGTTGTTTTCTGTTTCCTGCCTTATAGGTCACGTGACGTCTCCCCGGTTGCGAGTGGGCGGGGCCGACTGTTTTTAAAAGGACGGAGATTCACATTCTCTCTCTCTCTCACTGGGTTTAGACCTCGCTCTCCCTCTGGTGCGGTCGGACGCCGTGCTCTCTCCCATGTTCCCTCCTCGCCGTGGTTGCTCATGTCGGAGCGGATGCTGTACCCAAAAGCTCCCATGGGCTTGGCCGATGTTGCCTTTGAGCTAGATGGCGTCGGAACGGTGTAAACAGACCATGCATTAACCCCAGTACCTGTCCTGACATTTGTGTGGGTGTTATGACGAAGTCGTTTATTTTTGTTTTGAGTTGGTGGTATTGGTGACGGGTTTTTCACTGTTTAGTCTAAGATTATTTTAGAGCAGCAGTCAGTGGACCCGGAAGACTCACCGAGAACTTGTCTTTGTTTTGAACGGGAGGCAGACAAGTGTGTTGGATTCGGTAGATATTAGTGAGCAGGGTTCTTCTTTCTGTTTGCTTTATGTTTATTTTTACCACCAGACTTTGTTACCGTCCTACCTGTCTTTCTTGTTAACCACTGACAATAAATTACTTTTATATTGTCAACGAACGTTCTTGTGGTTTCTTTATATGTTAGGATGTCCCCGTTTAAATTCATTTAGGGGGCTCGTAACATATAAATGGGGGCTCGTTTTGCCGGGTTTTGGACCTTATTTATTTATTCATTTCGATTTTTCCTTAGTAAAAATCTTTTTCCGTGGGGGGTCGTCCTGCACGCTGTGAGAGAGTGCTTCTTTTTTTTGTAGGCTTCTGTGGAAGTTCGCTGATGTATTTATTTATTTTTCCTCTCTTTTCCTTATTGACTGCGGCCCGTTTAGGGAATTTTGTATAATTCGAAATGTTTGATTTAGACGCGTTTATTCTCGCTCCTTCGCAAGAACTGTTGTTATCGATCACACGTGATGACCTTGTTAGAGTTGCCGGGCACTATAAACTTGAAGTGAGTGGTGGCCCTTCCAAGGCTGATTTGCAGGAGATGCTTGTGAAAAGGTTGCGAGAACTGGGAGAGTTTGGAAAAGTGGTTCCTGATATTCCTACATCGCCTGATCAGGGTAAGCGTCTTCCTATTGATCCTTCACCTAGTAAAGCAGCACTAGAATTGAAACGTTTACAGTTAAGAGAGAAGGAGATTGAATGGGAACGGGAGAAAAATAAACTAGAGGCTGATAGGCGGTTAGTAAGAGAACGAGAACAAAGAGAACACGAATTTAGGTTAAAAGATCTTGAACTTGCACAAGCATTACGCATTAAAGAGCTCGAAGTGAAGGCTCGTGAGGCTGGTGTAGCGTTTAAGCCAGATCAGTTTGAGATAACTCGTAACATTCGTCTTGTTCCACCCTTTAATGAGAGCGAAGTGGATAAGTTTTTTGCACATTTTGAGCGCGTGGCAACAACATTTAAATGGCCTAAGGAAATTTGGACCATGACGTTACAATGTGTCTTTACTGGGAAAGCGCAGGAAGCGTATTCCTCTTTAACTCTGGAAGACGCAGCAGATTATGAAAAAGTTAAACATGCTGTCTTACGCATTTATGCTCTTGTGCCTGAGGCTTATCGACAAAAGTTTCGTAGTTATCTAAAACCTGAAGCTCTTACATTTGTCGAATATGTTCGAGAGAAAGAAATGTTATTTGATCGCTGGCTTAGTTCACAAGAAGTAACAACTTTTCAATCTCTTCGTGATTTGATTATTCTTGAAGATTTTAAAAACGGTCTTCCTCAGACAGTCGCTACTCATGTTAGTGAGCATAAAAATCTGACACCTGCTCGCGCAGCTGTGTTGGCCGACGAGTATGTGCTCACACATAAGCGTGTCCTGCCTAATTTAAAATTTTCTCAGAACGTCTCGGGTCATTCAAATGCGTCTAAAATGTCTAAAGAAATCGTGCCTGTCCCTGCTCATTCTCCAGACCACCGTCCGTCGCGGTCTAGTGGTATCGTTCCGACCTGCGCCTACTGTAAGAAACGTGGTCATGTTTTGTCTGAGTGCTATACTCTAAAACGTAAAAACAAGACGGCAAGTCAGCCAGCTTCTTATAGATCAGAGGTGGGGTTGTGTGTTTCAAATTTGCCTGCGAGTAGTAACGACCCGATTTCTGATAAGCACGGTTTTGCGCCGTTTATAATGGATGGTTTCGTCTCTTTGCCTGGGGAGCACTTAAAAACTCCAGTAAAAATTCTGCGGGATACTGGTGCTTCACAGAGCTTTATTTTGCGAGATGCATTACCTTTCTGTGATGAGACTTTTACTGGTGATAGTATCCTGGTACGTGGATTTGAAATGGGTCATGTTAGTGTCCCTTTGCATGAGATCTCTCTTATGACTGATTTAGTTACCGGTAACGTTATCGTGGGGGTACGCCCCTCCTTGCCCATTGAAAATGTATCGATGTTACTTGGTAATGATTTGTGTGGGGGAAAAGTTTTACCTTGCCCCATAGTGTCTCCTGACCTTCCAAAAACGTGTACTGATGATCTGTCTATTAGCTTCCCTGAAGTTTTTTCCTCTAGTGTCGTTACTCGGGCCATGGCGAGAAAGGAACTAGAACAGGAGACTGAGGAACAGTTTGATCTAAGCGATACTTTTATTGCTCGACCTTCACCCCATAGCGATAGTGAGTTACGGTTGAATTCGGATTCACTGTCGTTTTCTTCCGAGGTTCCTAAATTTTCTATGAGTCGAGAGGAGCTTATTAAGGAACAGGAAAGTGACCCATCTCTGTCTTCTTTTTTTTCAGAAGTTTTGTCTGAAGAAGATATTGAGCATACGCCGCATGGCTATTTTTTACGAGATGGTGTCTTAATGCGCAAGTGGAGACCTCTTATGGCTTCAGCGCAAGATGAGTGGAGAGTTCTTTTTCAAGTTGTTGTCCCAGTTGCTTTTCGTGATAAGGTGCTGAGTTTAGCTCATGACCATCACTTGGCAGGTCATCTTGGCGTTAATAAAACTACGGATAGAGTGTTGCGTCATTTTTTTTGGCCAGGTATTAAGAGAGACGTTGTGAGATACTGTCGAACATGTCATGTGTGTCAGGTTACGGGAAAACCTAATCAGGTGATTCCGCCTGCACCGTTACAGCCGATTCCCGTTGCTTTTGAGCCTTTTGAGAATATTATACTAGACTGTGTGGGCCCATTGCCTCGAACAAAGACTGGGAATCAATGGTTGCTTACCATCAAGTGCAGCTCAACTCGTTTTCCAGAAGCTGTTCCGCTCCGTAAAATCACTGCCCCGGTCATTATAAAAGCCCTGATGGGTTTTTTCTCTCTTTTCGGCCTTCCAAAAACAGTTCAGACAGACCGCGGCACTAATTTTATGTCTCGCGTGTTTGCACAAGTTATGCGTCAGCTCGCGGTCCGCCATGTGACATCCACCCCGTACCGACCACAGACTCAAGGTGCACTCGAGAGGTTCCACCAGACTTTGAAAAGTATACTCAAGTGTTTTTGTCTCGAGTTTCAACGTGATTGGGATGAAGGGGTTCCATCTGCTCTTTTTGCGGTACGAGAGGTTGTACAAGAAAGTTTGGGTTTTAGCCCTTCAGAGCTGGTTTTCGGGCACACGGTTCGTGGACCTTTAAAACTGTTAAAGGAGTCTTGGCTTGCTGAGCCTAAAGATTCCCTCAGTTTGTCGGATTATGTGTCTAAAATGCGTAGTAGACTCAGTCGCGCATGTCAGTTGGCTAGAGATAATTTAGGGCTCTGTCAGAAGAGAATGAAGCAGAGATTTGATCAGAAGGCTGTCTCACGAAGTTTCAGTCCTGGGGATAAAGTTCTTGTGCTGATTCCCGGGTTTGGTTCTGCTTTGCAGGCTCGTTACAGCGGTCCCTATTGTGTCCAACGACGAGTGAGTGACTTAAACTATGTTATCTCTACCCCAGATCGAAAGAGAAAAACTACGCTGTGTCACATCAATCGACTGAAGCGTTTTTGTGATCGAGGAGAAGGTTCAATTTCGGAGCTCAAGTCGCTTTGCCCTTTAGGTAACAGAAATGATGAGCGTGCGTCAAAAGTGGCGCTGTCCAAGAAAGGTGGTGCTGAAGTTGCTGTATCGCTGACAGTGGCGACACCTGCTGAAAATGCGTCTCCATCAGAACAGCTGGGTCCGGTGTTTAGTCCTTTGCTGGAAGATGAGGGTCGTATTCCTTCAAGGGAGATTATTGAAGGGAGAATGAAGAATTCTGAGGTTCTTAATGATTTAGATTTATTTTTGTCTAATTTATCCACCTTAGAACGTAATGATTTAATCTCTCTGTTCAAGCAATATGAGAATCTGTTTCCTGATGTGCCTCGTCGGACAACGAAAATCGAGCATGACATTGATGTGGGCGCTACGCGTCCAATTAAACAACAGCCTTATCGTGTAAATCCACATAAAAGAATGTTGTTTTTAGAAAAGGTGAAGTTTATGCTGAGGAACGGCATTGCAGAGTCTAGTAATAGTCCATGGAGTTCGCCCTGTCTTCTTATTCCAAAGAGTGATGGTACCACGCGGTTTTGCACAGATTTTCGTAGAGTGAACGCTGTTACCAAGCCTGACAGTTATCCCTTGCCACGTGTTGACGATTGTGTTGATCGTTTGGGTTCTGCTGTATTCGTCAGTAAAATTGACCTATTGAAGGGATACTGGCAGGTTCCGTTGACGCTCCGTGCCAGGGAAATCTCCGCTTTTGTGACCCCAGATCACTTCCTGCAGTACACTGCTATGGCCTTCGGTCTTCGAAACGCTCCTGCCACCTTTCAGAGGCTTATCAACAGCGTTCTGGAAGGAGTGTCCAACTGCGAGGCCTATTTAGATGACTTGATCATTTATAGTGATACCTGGGTCTCACATCTGGCCCATCTTTCTACTGTCTTTGACCGATTGTCAGAAGCTAATTTGACCATTAACCTGGCTAAGTGTGAGTTTGGCCAGGCCACCGTGGTATATTTGGGCAAAGTGGTTGGTCGGGGACAGGTGCGTCCTGTCCAGTCTAAAGTTGAGGCGATTCTGAATTATCCTCCTCCAACTACTCGTCGTGAACTCCGTCGTTTCCTCGGCATGGTCGGTTACTACCGATCGTTTTGTAAAAATTTTTCTGTTTTTGCTTCACCTCTCACTGATTTGCTGAGTCCGAAGGTGTCTTTTTCCTGGACTTCACGGAGTCAAACTGCCTTTGACTCTATTAAAGCACTGTTGACTACTGCGCCTGTGCTAGCGGCCCCTAATTTTTCTTTGCCTTTTGCCATCGCCGTTGACGCGAGTGATCTGGGAGCGGGAGCTGTTCTTCTGCAAAATGACGCGGATGGACTGGAACACCCTGTCTGTTTTTTTTCGCGTAAGTTCACCCGCTGTCAGCGTGCTTATTCGACAATAGAAAAGGAGGCTCTTGCGCTAGTGCTTGCCGTCCAGCACTTCGAGGTTTATGTCGGAGGTGCTTTGTCTCCAGTGGTGGTCTATACAGACCACAATCCCTTGGTTTTTCTTGATCGCATGAGAAATTCCAACCAGCGATTAATGCGGTGGAGTTTGATTCTCCAAGGTTGTAACTTGGAGATTAAGCACATTCGAGGACGTGACAATGTAGTTGCAGATGCATTGTCTCGTGCTTGATGTAAATGAGTTAAATAAATTGGGATCAGAGATTTAAATTTATATTTGTTGTACTTAATTTTTTTTTCTTTCTCCTGTTCAGCAGGTTTTGGAGATCCTGCGGCCTGCGAGTTTGTAGATGTTTATGGATGATTTTTCCTTTGTTGACTGAAACCCCAATTTATTTTCTTTAAGGGTGGGGGTGTTACGTGGTTGTACGTTGGGGACACTGTTTGTGTTGTTCTTGTTCGTTTTGTTGTTTTCTGTTTCCTGCCTTATAGGTCACGTGACGTCTCCCCGGTTGCGAGTGGGCGGGGCCGACTGTTTTTAAAAGGACGGAGATTCACATTCTCTCTCTCTCTCACTGGGTTTAGACCTCGCTCTCCCTCTGGTGCGGTCGGACGCCGTGCTCTCTCCCATGTTCCCTCCTCGCCGTGGTTGCTCATGTCGGAGCGGATGCTGTACCCAAAAGCTCCCATGGGCTTGGCCGATGTTGCCTTTGAGCTAGATGGCGTCGGAACGGTGTAAACAGACCATGCATTAACCCCAGTACCTGTCCTGACATTTGTGTGGGTGTTATGACGAAGTCGTTTATTTTTGTTTTGAGTTGGTGGTATTGGTGACGGGTTTTTCACTGTTTAGTCTAAGATTATTTTAGAGCAGCAGTCAGTGGACCCGGAAGACTCACCGAGAACTTGTCTTTGTTTTGAACGGGAGGCAGACAAGTGTGTTGGATTCGGTAGATATTAGTGAGCAGGGTTCTTCTTTCTGTTTGCTTTATGTTTATTTTTACCACCAGACTTTGTTACCGTCCTACCTGTCTTTCTTGTTAACCACTGACAATAAATTACTTTTATATTGTCAACGAACGTTCTTGTGGTTTCTTTATATGTTAGGATGTCCCCGTTTAAATTCATTTAGGGGGCTCGTAACACCATTCAAACTTTGAAACTCACATTACATTTTTTTTCTAAATGCCTACACTATAAGTGGTATACTTTGCATTTGTAAAACAAACTTTTTTGCAAAATCCTAAACACAGTTCTCTACATAGACACATCATTCAAAACTAATTAAACAAAACTGTTTAATTTAGAAAACACTCCCATTTAAATACCACAATCATTTCAATGAGGGACATGTTACCAACACTAAAACATACCCTGAAACTGTTATATGTGTATCTAACTTAATAAAAACATTTGTATTCTTCCTTTGAGCTGATAAAAATTCTTTGTTCTTTAGTCCCTTTCCAGAAAATCTTTAAAAAAAAAAAAAAATCTTTATTTTACATGTCATTTAAATTCTACATCACTGAGCCCAAAGGCAGAAGGCATCATGCAGATAACTATTTTAGAAACAGTTCTGACCAAGTCCAACTAAAATCCAACAAAATAAACAATGAACAAATAAAATAAAATATAACACAACATGAAATTAGATAGACAGTCTTAGGCTATATATTAAGCATATATTAAAAACCAAAACCAAAAACGTTCATTTTTTTTTTTTTTTTTTGGAAAGGATGTGAATTAAAACAACCACAGCTCTTAGCTAAAAACACTTTCAAAAAATATATGTGTTCATTAATGTACGTATATTTACTTCAAGTAATAAAGTAAAAATTACAAATTTAAATAAAAAATAAAAAATTACAAAATAAAAAAATAAAATTACGTTCAAGTAATAAAGTATTCTCGTGAGTGTATAATATGCCATTGAAAATAGATACGGGTAAGGGGTTCTAATGTCGATTGCCATGTTGCCCCTCCATCTTGACAGTACATTAGCCAAAGAGAGACATACCCATTAATTCAAGCTTCGCCTTTTGCGTTTACGTTTGAGTTAACACTCATGGACGAGGTCGAACTGGAAGCCATTTTAATCTTGGACTACATTGGCCACCGTAGGAGTAAAAATGAAATCGGAATTGAGAGGAACAGAAACTAATATTCACTGGATGGTCATATACCTTTTCACCGCTAGATGGGGGTAAAAATCACACAGTGTAGCTTCAAATTAAAATTTAAATTGACCAAATTATCCGATTGTTTTCTGACAGGGAACACATGGAACGAATCACCAGTCCACATTTTGATTGAAAGTCATCACAACCTACTAGTGACCGTGTTTACTCCTTTCTTTTCAATCATTGGATAGGATATAAAAAACGGCTGTTGTATTTGTACTTGTGACGAAGTGCTGTTAAATATAGGTGAAAAACTATGCTGCAAAATAATAAATAAAATGCTTTCTTAAAAAGGCAAAAGAATGCATTCACGTTTCCTAAATATGATAATTAAAAACCAAGACTGATGAAAATGCGGGACATTTCGTCAATATGCGACGTGTGGGACGAGAAATGAAAATGCTGTGTAGTACCACACAAAGCGGGACGGGTGGTCACCCTAGATCCAACTCAACCCAGACTGTCTGAGGAATAACAAAACAGTGCTGCATTGAAATTGACCAGTTTACAAACTCTGTGTCAATCAAATAAATAGTATCAGTTAAAAAAAAAATCACTGTTTGAATCACAATCCAGTGCCGGGGTTGGTTGGTTGTGTGTGCGTTTACAGTACTTTCCAACCCGATCTCACGGGAATTTGTACGAATTTTACGAGGTGGCTAATTCGTAACAATTTGTACGACCTCACTCGTACGAATTAGTACGATTTAGCTAAATCGTACATATTTTACGAATTAGCAATTCGTATGAATTCGTACGAATGACCTACCCCTGACCCCGCCCCTAAACATAACCGTCACGTGGGTTTAGACAAATCGTACAAATTTGTACGAGTGAGGTCGTATGAATTAGTACGAATCAGCCACTTTTGAATCACTCGTACGAATTCGTACGAATTGGTCGTGAGATAGGGTAGTACTTTCACATCCTTCTCTAAAAGGAAAAAAATATATAATCCTCTCACAATTTTCCTAACCTCCTCTTGTCCTAGTAGGTCTAAGGAGCAAAAATAGAGGAGAGAAATACAAAGAGGGATAGAGAGATACTCTTCCACTTTATTTGAGATATGGTCACTCAATTACTGTCAGCTGGAGGATTTACCTCAGTTATCAAAGGGAAAATCCAGCTGAAGATGACAAGCTCTCCCTCTCTGGTAAAATGACCTGCTCATGACTCATGACTCAGCGTATACTGTAAGGCCTAATTGATTCTATTAACCCTCTTGTGTTCAAGATCCCACTTGATTGCCCCTTTTTCACCATCAAGATTTTTTTTTATGTGTGCAGGGGGGCTGATTAGCTCTACAATGACCCGTTTTTCTTGTAGTATATGAACCATCAAAGTTAGAGCAGGGGAATAATATGAGGGGACATGAGGGGATTAGACCAAAAATACTCGGTATGTAAAGACTTGATTATTTATAAAGTTTAACTTTATGCAAATAAGCAAATGCGAGTAGAGATTAATGTAGCATGTGATTTCTACAAAATGATTGGAAATTATCAGTTTTATTAGTGCATTAATAATCATTTATCTTGTTCATGAATAATATTCTACGATTTATATTCAAACAATTCCACAAAAAAGTCTGAAGAAAAACAGAAAAGAAACAGATTTTTTTTTTTTTTTTGCCAGGACATTGTCTAAGTTTAGACACGGATACATATGGAATCTTGTTTCCGCCACAGTATAAAAAAATAAAAGTTATTTGTGACTTTTTTTCTCACAATTGTGAGTTTACGTCAGAATTGCGTGATATAAAGTCGCAATTGCGAGTTACAAAGTCAGAATTGCATTATATAAAGTCTCAATTGTGTGTTGTAAAGTCAAAATTGTAATGATATAAACTGGCAATTGTGAGATTAAAAGTCAGAATTGTGAGATAAAAAGTCACAAATAGCTTTTAAAATGTTTTATTCTCTGGCGGAAATAAGCTTCCATAGATAACACACAATGAAATGTGTTATTCAAAATTGGATTAAAAAAGAACGTTTTTTTTTTTTATTTCAGTGAAATGTACGATATTTTAGTTAGACAATATTTTTTTTATTTAATATGTTGTATTACTAGGGAATTTTATAGTACAAAATTATATTTATGGAATAGTTATTACCTGTGTACCTCTATTTGACAACCTGAAAATGACATTTAAACATAAATCTTGAATGCTTTAAAGCAAACACTTAAGTTTGGAAACAAACATCCCATTTTTGACAGTGAACACAGTACAAGTGTCACTGTTTTTTTTTTTGTTTTTTTGTTTTTTCTGGACCATTTAATGTCCGAATCATGTCCATGATTTTGTGAAAATGTAAAATTGTTCAGTTAAAAATGACCAAACCGCAACAGAGGTTTAAAAATAGTTTCTAAAGAAAATATTAAAATATTATTTGTTATTTTGTTTTGAATATACTCTTTTGGATATAATTACAAAGAGAATAGATCTCTCACATAAGCAATGCATCCTGTGTATAATAAGTAACGAGAATGAATGAATAACCAGTTGGCTCCCCAAATGATGTATTCCTGTATTAAAATTTGCATACCTTTTATTGTAGGTTGAATGCATTTTTATGGCAATTATGCTGCATTTAGTTTGGATTTATATTACAATATTTGAGAGTGATATCACAGCTCTGATTAAAGTGCTCTCTACCGCTGAACTGACTTCATGTGCTCAGAAATGCAAATTCTGAACATTTATTTTCCATCAAGACTTTGATGTTGGGAAGTTTGGCTCCGGATCAGATGAAGTCTGAAGTTACTGTATGCGGAGCGATTTGCACCGTCTGCCAGTCAACTGTGTGAGTCAATTTGAACGAGACCCAGAAACAGAGTTTGGCAACATGACAAGATTCTCAAATAAATAATCTGTAAGATCTCTGTTTTTGCCAGAAACTGCACAATGGAAGACTTACAAAAGTATGATGTGTTCACTGCTGTAAAAAGTAGCACAACACAGACATACAGATGCCATCTCTGTTCCTAAAACGAGTGAACTGCACTGCTGTCTACTACACAGTTGCCAGCATCCAACAGCCATTGAAGCCTCATAAATGACTGATTTGAAAGGTTCTACAGTACATCGGCAGCGGCTCTTTAAATAATAGCTTAGTTTTTGCCACTGAAAATCTGACTGGTGTATTGAGATTGCAACAACAAAGCTATTGAGCATGAACACTGCATTTATTTGATCAAAAAATAGAGTAAAATAATTATGTTTATATTATTACAACATAATTGTGTGTTAATATCATTACAATTCAAAATATGAATTGTTTTTATGTGAATATATTGTAAAACGTAATTTATTCCTGTGATGCAAAGCTGAATTTTCAGCATCATTTCTTCAATCTTCAGTGTCACATGATCCTTCAGATATCATTATAAAATGCTGATTTACTGCTTAAGAAACATTTATAATTATTGTCAATGTTTTCCAGTATTCTTTGATGAATAGAAAGTTCAAAAGAACAGCATTTATTTAAAATATTAATATTTTGCAACATTATAAATGCCTTTCCTGTCACTTATGATTCATTTAATGTGTCCCTGAATAAAATTATTAATATCTTTAAAAAAAAACACACAACAAAACAAAATGTCTCCTGACTGACCATCCGATTCTTTTTTTTTTTTGGTACGCATGTTATTTTTGTTTTATTATTACATTTCAAATACATTTATTTGACAGATGCAATAACTCATTCCATGAAGTATTCGTCAGATTAAGTCAAACTGGTAGTTAAGTCTATTTGAGTGATTCATTAAAAGCACCGATCATTTGTTTGCATATGTGTTGGAGTATGTTTGCATGCAGCCCACAACTGAACAGAAAAACTTGATTGAATAGCTATCCGATTATGAAAAGGCTAAATGTCACAGCCATCAAAGACACAATGAAAATGTAATCAAAGCAGCTGCACTTACAGAGTTATTTACATACAAACAGTGTCTGAGCTTAGAAAATTCATCTGTTATGTTTCATGCAATCATTTATATTGGTTCGTTTAATGGCATGAGGGTGAAAAAATGAATGACTGCATTTTCAGCTTTGAGTGAACTATCCTGATTTGCATGGCTATTTTCTCTGTTTTCCTCTTCACCTGCAGTCATCAGGCCCCATTAGTTTGAACATGTCTCATTAGAAACGCATTAGACAGGTGAGCATAATGACAGGTGAAGAGTTAATGACATGGGTCTGGGGAATTGGTTAAAGGGACAGTTACCCCCAAAATGAAAATGATGTCATTATTTACTGTTAGGGGTGTGAAGAGATTCAAATATGAAGAGATTTCTAGTCGAGGTGAAAAACGGTCTCGTGACATTGCCATGACGGAGTGTGAGGGTGAACTTAGAATAGAATATGCCAACGCTAAGTTTACATTACACCTCCACTGCCATTTTGCTTTTAGTAGAAAAAAAAAACCGGTAACACTTTAGAATACGGTTCCTTCGTTAATGAATAACTACACAAGAACTAATGAGTAACACAATATTAACAATCTAGTAACTATTATTAACTAACAAGAAACTCTGATTAACAAACTATTAAGTAATAGCGCACAGACGAAAGTGGTAGTTCACTATTAAGTAATCAATACTATTTTTTTAATAATTCCCAGAGAACTACTGAAAAAGTTTATTAACAATAGTAACTACTATTAACTAAAAGAAATTCTTATTAACGAATTAGTAAGTAATAGCTCACAGATGAAAGTGTTACTAGATACTTCTGTGGGAATTACTAATTATTTGGATCCGTATTATAAAGTGAAAATCATTGGAACTAACTAGTAATTACTCAAGTGTTACTACATGATCTAGTCATGATTTGTGCAAACGTTTGAGATTTTTGGTGAACTTTAGTATACTTTTAGAAAATGTCTTTAGTAACACTTGAGTAATTACTAGTTAGTTCCAATGATCTTCACTTTATAATACGGATCCAAATAATTAGTAATTCCCACAGAAGTATCTAGTAACACTTTCATCTGTGAGCTATTACTTACTAATTCGTTAATAAGAATTTCTTTTAGTTAATAGTAGTTACTAGATTGTTAATAAACTTTTTCAGTAGTTCTCTGGGAAGTATTAAAAAAATAGTAGTTATTGATTACTTAATAGTGAACTACCACTTTCGTCTGTGCGGTATTACTTTCTAGTTCGTAAATCAGAGTTTCTTTAATAGTTACTAGATTGTTAATATTGTGTTACTCATTAGTTCTTGTGTAGTTATTCATTAACGAAGGAACCGTATATTCTAAAGTGTTACCTAAAAACCATTTAATTCAGTTGGATAACAGTCACTTCAATTCCATCGAGGTCATCCAACACAAGTTGCAGTCATAGGTAGTGAAAAAGGAATCAGAGTTTGCTGACCAAGGGACGAGATGACTGACAAGACCATGACAGATGATACTTCGGACAACAGAGCCAAAGCGTCGGACAAATGTCCTATCTTGTAAAATGCATGCTCATTACCGCCACTCACTGTTCACAGATTGTGCGCGATCACGAAAGTAAAACGCGATTTCAATACCATTTTGAAAGTGGCTCCCTGGTGCATGCAAATTTCTCCCAATATGAAATCTATCTTAGGCTGGGCTGTGTAGTTGTAACCATAGCTCTTTTTACTGCATATGATAATTCATACTCAAAAAGTAGAGTTGAAATGACATTAAATTACAAGATGATTAGGTAAAACCTTTCAAATGCACCTTTTAGTCATGTATTTCGTCATTGAGGATTTCTGAAGAATACTGTGTAAAAATCGTGTCTCGTCTCATTTTCGTGAACTCAATCTCGTGTCTCGTCTCGTCTTGTGAGCTAACTGTCTCTTCACACCCCATTTCCTTAAGAAGTCAAATGGGGCCAGAAACTGTTTGGTTACCAACATTTGTCAAATGATCTTCTATTGTGTTCAACAGAAGACAGAAACGCATGCAGATTTAGAAAAACTTGAGGGTGAGTAATTGATGACAGATTTTTTTTTTTTCTCTGTGAACTATCCCTGTAAGCTCACTAGTTTACATGCTAAACTTCTTAATAAAACAAACCTCAGTGATCTCTTATCTAACTTATAACTGACATATTAATTGCTTTGTTTTCTACAGGCTGCTCTTTGATGCACATAGATGTCTCTCTATATGTCTGTCTCTCTCTTATAATTGCAGATCATCAGAGAGACCATTAGAGCAACAAAAGTGCTCCAACGGAAGCCGTTTTCAAATCAAGTCTCCGCCCAACCAGAGCTCACTGAGCACCGGCTCTTGACATGAGTGAGGCCACTTAAGTAACCAACGTTCTGCACAGAGTCAGTCAGTCTAAGTATACTCTGCTCAGAAATCAGCGATTCCAATCACGTTCTCTCAAAATGGCCAATCCAGTGATGCACACGCTCCCAATGTCTGTCCTATCTACAATATTTCAAAGACAACAGAAGTATTGGCAGATAAGGACTTAAGTGTGCCAAGAAACAGTCATAAAAGTGTACCCTCTTTAAAGGATTAGTTGACTTCAGAATTGACATTTTCTGATAATTTACTCACCCACCACGTCATCTAAGATGTTCATGTCTCTCTCTCTTCAGTCGAAAAGAAATTAAGGTTTTTGAGGATAACTTTCCAGTATTTGTCTCCATATAGTGGACTTCAATGGGGAACAACAATTTCAATGCAGCTTCAAAGCTGCTATACATGATCCCAGACGAGGAATAAGAGTTTTATCTAGCGAACCGATCGTTTATTTTCTAAAAAAAAAAAAAAAAAAAAAAAAAAAAAATAGAAAACATTTATATACTTTTTAAAGGGGTAGTTCACCCAAAAATTAAAATTCTGTCAGTATTTACAAACCAAATATGTGTTTATTTGTTCTGCTATACACAAAGTAAGATATTTGGAAGAATGTTTTAATCAAACAGATCTCAATCCCCATTGACTACCATAGTAGGAAAAAAAATACATACTATGGGGAATGAGATCTGTTCGATTAAAACATTATTCCAAATATCTTCCTTTGTGTTCAGCAGAACAAATAAACACATAGAGGTTTGGAACAACATGTGGGTGAGTAAATACTGACAGAATTTTCATTTTTGGGTGAACTAACCCTTTATCCACAAATGCTTGTATTGCATTAGCTGTGATGTGTCACGCATTGTGTAAACATTTTGAAAGGTCACGCATGACATAGGCGAAGTACCGACCTAGTGTTTACAAAGCGAACGTGCAAATGCCATTTACAAAATAAATAAATAAAAGGTAAATCAACGATATTGGACGATTTTGAAGTTGAAGGAGAAAATGAGATGGAGTTTTTCGCCCTACCCTACCTTTTTGAACCTGAACACGCGTGACCTTTCAAAGTGATTACGAAATGCGAAAAGAGCTAGAGCAAGGCAAACATTTGTGGTTAAAAAGCGTTTATATCTCACAATTCTGACGTTATAATACGCAATTGCGAATTTATATCTCAAAATTCAGACTTTATAACACACAATTATGTGTGTTGTATCTCGCAATTATGACTTTATCTGACGAGTATCCACAGATTTTCATATCTGATCGATCATGAAATTTTAACATTATTTTGTGCATTATTTCTGTACTCAATCTGAGACATCGACAAGTCTCTCAGTTCCCCTCCGGCCTGGAAACAGCCGGCCAATCAACAAACAGAGGACGGGCTGAGAGCCTTGACACAGATGCTAAGAACGGAGTTTAAGATTGTATTTTAGGTTAGGGAAATCGAAAACGACCGCGGATATGGAGACACCGGATGCAATTCGCTCTTTTGTGAAGAATATTCCCGGCATTTTCAAACTGAAACCCGAACAAGAAGAGTGTTTGTTGACATTTTAAATGGAGGTTATGTGGCTCTAATCCCGACAGGTGTTGGGGAAACTTTAATTTATCAACTATAACCAATTGTCAGCGAGAAACTGGGGAGGCCAAAGGGCGGCAAGGCAATAGTTGTGATTGTGTCCCCCATGGTTGCACTCATGGAAGATCAGGTTAATGAGGCAGTAAAACTCAGTCAGCCATGTTCACTCAGCTTGATGGTTTCGTTTTCGCATCATACATGTGTTTAAAATGGAAGTTCGATGTGGCTGAGCGGGTGAACACACATCATAACCAAATGTTTTGTGATTGGGTTACAGTTAACCAATGGTTTTATACTTCAAATACACCCCCCCCCCCCCCAACCCAACTCCAGGGATGTATATTGTTGGCATTACCATAGCAGGTGAATTGAACACATCCAATAATCATCAGTGTGTGGTCTCTCTCATCTTGTGTGTTTCCTGTCTTTGGGAAAGTGACATTCCTCATCAATCATTTTCTCCAGAGGAGCTCTGAGATGTGACAGGTGATGAATAATCCCAAGCGTGTGTCTAGCAGCGTTGTGAAGGTGAGAGTGTTTTTCACTATCTAAAGACCAATGAAATCTGCTTGTTCTTACACACACCTGTCCCAGGTCAGGAAGAGCCCCCTCTTTTCTCCAAAAACAACAGATCACACTATGTATTTGGGTGTTTCTTTAACAAACAGATTTCAACTTTTTTTTTTTTTTATCTGGCTTTTTTTGTTGTTGCTGTTGTTCTCTTACGAGAGTTTCTCTCGTATTGCGTAAGTTAGCTTACACTACAGGAAACATTCATCTTTTCGAGATAATAAAGCCAAAAAATTATCCTTAATTTTGAATTCATTGTCAATGCAGTGGAGCAGCTAGCAAACCTAGAGCATGTGACGTGACATCACGTCCAATGAAGGGCGCTCACGCCTTCACAGCGTCATAGCTCGCCAGTATGGGCGTGGCTTAGCGTTTAAAAGGCTGTTACTCTTATTTTCATCTCTTCAGTGAGCTCTCCGCATTACTGGATAAAGAGATAAGCCGCCGCTGCCGTCGAGAAAAACGACAAGCCAGCTTAGGACAGCGCCTCAAAAAGTCAGCCGCCTTCGTCACCTTCAGCCATCCGTGCGAGCTAAGCTATCGGGCGGCATATCATTTCTTGCAAAAACTTACTGTCTCAAAGAGCAGCGAGCATATTTTTCAAGATGCCTTGCACTTCCTGCGGCTCGTGCAGAGCCCCGCTCAGCGACGGAGACCGCCATGTGATCTCAGCGACGCACTTCCAATGTCGACCCAGCAGGCTCGGCTCAAAGAGTTCAACCCTCAAGCTGTCACTCCGCTCTGGTCCACACCTCAGGTGCAGTTTCGCAAGCCCATGCAGTGTGGCGATGAGAACCCAAAGGCCATTCGGCCCCTACATCTATAAAGCATGGGAAGCTATCCAGAATGGGTGCTAAGCTCAACAAGGCAGGGCTATTCACTAGAGTTCTTTCGCCGTCCCCCGGGCTTTCGAGCACGTCAATTGCTTTCTAGTAATAGAACTGGAATCTGTGGCAATGACGGCTCGTTTATCAACACAGCGCGTGCCGTGTTCGACACCAAGCCGCGTTTTTCCAGAAGAGCAGCATCATCCCTCTGAAGACATTCCAGAGGATGCTGGGGTTCAACGCTCGAACATCTCGCCGAACTTGAGCATCTGGCTGCGAACGATTAAGAGCGACTCAGACCTGTGTGGTGTTAAAGTAACTGTCACTCAAAACCGTTTTTCTGACTGCTCTTTCATCAGTTAAACGTGTGGGGGACTTATGGCTCTTTCAGACTGCACGATTTTCAAAGTAGTCAGGTCGCTGCTCTTTTCACACTGCATGACTATCTTGGCCAGCATTCAGTCGCTGCTGTGTTCACACTGGACGATGGATCGGCGACAGAAGGTTTCACACTGCATGACTTTAGAAAAATCGCCGACGGACTCTGTCTAGCACGCTGCACGCAAACTATATTTCACAACAAACACGCGTGAGATATGAAAAGGAAACAACGCGCGACACCACACGTGCAAGACCGGAGTTCTCACGTGAGACTTTTTTTTTCGACCCAGTTGTGGTACAGCTGGTGAAACAGACACGAGTGCTCCTGCCAAATTTCTACTAATTTTTCTTCCATTTATTGTGTCCAAATAGACCGAGAAGAAGCTTTTTTTGTTGAAACAATGCCATATCATGTTGATATGTGATCTATAACTCCTCCCCGAACTCCCTGCTGCTCTGTATCTTGCTCTCTCACTGGCTGCCGGTGATCGCCGATGTAGTTTTCAGTCAAAACACTTTTCACACAGCAGGATTTTGAATCGCCGACAGGTCCAGATATTTAGCATGCCAAATATCTCACAGGCGTCGGCGACTCGTCGGTGATTCTCTCAGTTCGAGTCTTTGTTCATTCACACTGCGTGATTGTCACTCGCGTGAACGAGCGCCGATTTGCCTGTGATTTCGGGCATTTGTCGGCGATTTCTCAAAACCTGTCGGCGAGCCAAAATCGTGGCTAAAATCATGCAGTCTGAACTCGGCATTACACGCACTGTCTGTCAGCGCTGCGTGTCGAGTTTGGGCCAAATGACTTTAAGTCATCCACAAACCTAGACATGGCTATGTTCCTAAAGGGATTGGCACTCCTTTTCAGAGCTCAGGTTTTTTTCTCTATCGGCTCTGCCATCATCCAATAGCGAGAGCAATGTTAATCTCCTCCACCCGGTCAGGTTTACACTGCTTTCTCCACCCCTATCAGGAGCTCGGAGCAGCTTTTCATTTCGTTTGGTGGGCGCACCAAGGGTCTCACCGCCTCTTAACAAAGCTTGTCCAGTGATTGTGGACTCTATAGCAGCTGCTTATGCATCAAAAGGTCTGCAATGCTTCTTGGGCATCAGTGCTCATTCCACTAGAGGCATGGCTTTATCGTGGGCATGGTCCAACAGAATTTCTATTCACGACGACTGTGTGGCGGCGGGCTGGACCTCCCCGTCCACCTTTGACATGTTCTATAACCTAGAAGTTCCCGCTCTGCAGGCTAAACTTCTGTCAGTTTAAGTCAGATGTACGTTTCTGTCCAGATATGATCATGCGCAGGCTACTCTCATGTGTCTTAGCTCTTCTGGTTGAGCTGCACCAGTGGGTATGTGCTATATGATTATACAGACCGGCGGCGGCGCCACTCTGTATTCCCTATGAGTGCTTTTGTTCAAGTGCTGGCCCACGTTGCTGGCTGCCTTATTTTCACACTTTTCTGGGTTCCCCGTGAAACCCTGGAACTCATGAGTGGATGCTTGGCACGCATGGCGTTGACAAAGGGTTCCCGTAGCATAAGCTAACTTACACAATACGAGAGAACCTCTCGTAAGAGAACGTATCAGTTACCTAACGTACTAGCGCCACAAGTGACTTTTGCTTCAGTCAATGAAAAACAGCCTCCGAGCCCTGCTTATAACGCTAAGCCACACCCATACTGGCGGGCTATGGTGCTGTGAAGGCGCAAGCTCCCTTCATTGGACGTGACGTCACGTCGGGCTCAGTGGTAGGCTGCAGCAGTTCCCGCAGGGCAGCCTCTAGGTCTGCTAGCTGCTGCACTGCGTTGACAATGACTACAAAATTAAGGACAATTTATTGGCTTCAATATCTCGAAAAGATGAATCTTTCCTGTAGCGTAAGCTAAGTTACGCAATACCCAATCCCTCTTCTAGAGAGAACCGAGGTTACGTTAGGTAACCGATACGTTGCCATATGAAGGTCACATTAAAACTGCATTGTAAACTTTTTACCATGCCTTCATCATTTCATTTCGGTTACTTTTCAAATAGCCTACCTTTTAGAGATGTATTCATTTAACCTTTGTCCCACCCCCTTTCAATCTTCATTATTTTTCATTATTATCTTCATTGAAAATTCATTATAAAATATTAATTACTTTTTTAAAAGTGTGATAATTAAAAACATACAAGTGTGATAATCTAAAAAGTGTTTGAATTATACCAAAGCTTTGAAGGGGCCCAAAACTGTTGTGAGAAAGTATGTAAAAATATATTTTATTTTATTGTTTTTACTGGGAAACCATCCCATTAGACTGAATTTACTTTATTCCTTTAAACTGACTTTACTTTAAATTGAATTACATTTAAATTTATCTGTATTATATTATATATTAATAAAATCAGCAAATGAAAGTTAATATAAATATGTATATGTTTATATACAGTGCTTAGCAGTGAACACACCCATGCTAAATTTGACTAAAAAGAGGAATACAAATTCATCTTTTGGACATTGATCTTAATGCTTTAATTAAAAAAGAGGTACGATACATTAATCATTCACAAAGAAAATTGTTGTCCTTAAAAGTTGGATTTTTTAAATTAAGGCATTAAGATGATTTTCATTCGCCTTTTTAGTCAACTTTGTGTGTGTTCACTTATGCTAAGCACTATATATGACTGACATTAATGCATAGAAAAGTAAATGTCATAATTGCCGTTGTGTCTAAACTGGTTTCATGCGGCTGTGCTCCCAAAATATAGTGTTTATGCATGTGTACCTTTTGTCTTTTCCGTAGAGTAAAGTTCTTCCACAGTAACAATCTGAGTTGTGTCAGGAGACTCATTATCAGCAGTTGACACGTTGCTATGGGAATATGAACTCTGTTTTACCCCTGTGGAGAATGAAAAACATACATTTATTATCGACAGACAGTTAATTAACTAAACACAAAACATATCTTGGTCGTTGGTGTATATAAACTTCAGTTCCTACACAGGAGCCAGTATAGTAAAACTAGAACTGCAACATCAATTGTTTTTCCTACCGGAAGTGAAACTGTATCAGCTCCAGGTCCAATCTTATTTTATCTTGTCAAGACAAATAATGTCTAACAACCACCAACAGCCATCCTGATGGGGAAACCATAATCACATGCAGTTTGAGTGGGTGTGATCAATAAGTGGAGTTTCTCATTACACTGAGCCACTCTGATATCAGGTTCACATCAACATTCTTGAATACAGATGTGTCCAGTATAGCAGCTATCAGACCACACACTCCGATTTCCATTAGCGCCCACAAATACATTTTGTGCAATGCAAACGTTTTTGGTTTCTCAGTGGGACTTGATAAAGACGTCCGACTCCCTCCTCATGTCTAAATAAAATAGTTTCGTGGCTTTCAGTAAATGTCTGTCAGCTCTGTTAGAGTTCTCCTAAATGTTGACTAAATAAACTTTCTGACGATACAGAACATATTTCAAATGTACAGTCTTTCACTTCCGAGAAAATAAACCATAAACAGACAATTGTTGTCAATGAACAAAATATTTTCATGAACTCTTTCCCCGCCAGGGTTTTATTTTTATTTATTTTTTATTTATACTTTTTTCAGACACTCAAACTGCATGATGTGATTATAGACCATTTCACAAGATATAAACAACACTGGTCCAGAAACACTTCCTGTTTCAGTTTGTAACTGTTTTCTTTATTTCACATGTAAAGAAAACATCTTAAAGATGTTTGTTTAACTTTTTGATTCAGTTTTATATGTTCTGTCGGTTGTATTTTATCCCAGCTTTTATGTAGTGTTAAAAAACTGAAACAGGAAGTGCTTCTGGACCAGTGTTGTTTACATCTTGTGAAATGGTCTATTTAATCAATTTTACAAAAACTTTATGGCCCCCAGAATATTATCTTTTTTTTATTTTTTTTATTTTTGGTATGAATCATTTCTGAGCATACAAAATGCTAAAAGAAAGAACAGAGCCTCTGCTTAAAGAAAAGAAAAGAAAAAAAACCCTCTAGCTTGATGCATTCTTTTTTATCAACACTTAATGTGTCTGTTTTATAAAAAAAGCAACATTTAAAAAAAGAGGTCAAAGACTGTCTGAATTGATTGAATGATGATAAAAATATAGGCAGAGTAGATAAAGTCCACCAATGTCCCCAAACCTTGCACAGTCATAATCATCTCCATGCGTTTGACATTTCATTAGGTAACTTTATTTGATTTATATGCTGTTTATTGTTTGATGATCACGTAAGATTACATGTGTGCAAGCACTGCTTCTATCGCTTGTTTCTGCTTATTTTCTGGATCCAGAATTTATGCACTATTTCAGACGAAGCATTATAGCACCCCCTACCGTATAACAGTGAAAACACGTGTAATGGGACATGGTTTGCGGCACTACAAGTCCCATCAGCCCCAGAGCTATATAAGGAAGTTGTGAGGCTTGTTTGCTCTCTCGCTTCCTTTTCTTGATCGTGATTCATGGATGAATGATGTTCAAAGGATGGTAGGAGAGATTAGTTTGCTCTCTTGCTTTCTCTTTACTTTGATTGAATGTCAGTAGGGATGGGCGAATGAAGCCTCAAGAAGCACTGAGGCTTCCCCCCATAGACTATAAAAAATATGGACGTAGTATCCGTGACGTCAGCTGTAGGTTTCTGAAGAGCAATTTTGAAGACTAAAGTGGGTGGAGCCGACAGTCACCATCTTGGCAGCGCGTCACCGGTGGCTGAGGTGCCTGGATGCTGAAACCACGCCCGCACCTCAACGTGACCTGCTCAGGCTTAGGAGCTAATGCTATGTCCCTATCCCAAATGGCACCCTTCGTGACGTAATGCCACTTTGACTGTCAAGAAGAAGTCTGCTGTGGAGCTCGCATCAGTGCAGGCTCGGCAAAGTGTTTATCATGGGTGCAAATCGCCCACATATATACGAGCACCCTCTAAGACCTAAAATGACAAATGGCACACCCTACGGTTTCATGGACTTAACAGACACGTGCATGTGCATTGTAAGTCCACAAGACCGAAAGTGCATATGAAGTGTGCCATTTGGGGAAGGGCCTATATGCGTTGTGCCCAGTGGTGTAGTGCAGGGTATACGCAGGTATACGACGTATACCCAACTTCCTTTTCAGTCGGCATTGCATATACCCACTTCTAAATCCCCTCTGATGCACATCATTTAGTTGCTAATCCAGTGTGGTTTTTGTCCAGGCCGTGGAACACTGGACCAGCTCTATACTCTCTACAGGGTGCTGGAGGGATCATGGGAGTTTGCCAAACCAGTCCACGTGTTTTGGGGATTTGGAGAAGGCATTCGACTTTGTCCCCCGAGGCGGCCTGTGGAGGGTGCTCCGGGAATATGGGGTCTGGGGTCCTTTGCTAAGGGCTGTCTATATACATCCCTATATGACCGAGATTTTGAAGATTTTGACATTATTAACTTTAACATTTTTTTTTTTTTACTTCAATTTCAATTGATATAAAAATTTATTTTGGTGACCCAATAGATAAAATTGGATTAAAAATGTTGGTGGAACTTAGCTAATGGGGAATATACGGTAGACAGAGCATGAGTCAACAGACACGGTGCATTCACGCTGCTGTATTTTGCGCAGTTGTAAATAAAGAACAGAAACGGAGCAGCGCTTCTATCTCCTTAACTATACATGCCAAGCTAACATTACACTATCATTTTACCCAATTTTTCGACACCCTGGGTTGCCAGTTGATGGACAACACAGGGTATTACAGCAACAGAAGTAAATTTCCATTGTAAATTGCGTTCATTCCTGTTGTATGTACTTAATCTGGCAACCCAAGTGAGCATTGAGTCTGAGGAGGAGGGGCCGATTAAAACAACTCTTTCCAATTTTTTTAATTGCACTGCAGTACCCATGCATTTCAGCCGCTAGCTCTCAATATTACATAGTGCATATTTAACTAATGATGTCATGCCATTTCAGTTCAAATAAAAATGGATACTCCACTTCATATTGGAAACATTTTTTAAAGCAACAGATAAGTGGTTATCTAACACAATGATGAGCTCTTTACACAACAGGTGTGCGTGTCTCTCTCTCTCTCTCTCTCTCTCTCTCTCTCTCTCTCTCTCTCTCTCTCTCTCTCTGTGTGTGTATGTGTGTGTGCGTGTGTGTGTGTGTGTGTGTGTGTGTGTGTGTGCCAGGGGACCTGAGTGTCTTTAGCAAAGCAGAAGAATAAATCTGACTCTGAGGGAGTTTTAATTGGTACTATTGGGAAAGGTGGGTGACAAGGTCACCTATCCTTTTCTGGAAATGAGCACACAATCACCCTTAAACATACCTTCTTCCAGGAAGACAATTTTCTAGATAAGAGAGAGTTCAGTAGAGTTCATGAATCTAGGAGGAGCTTTTAATTCATTTGTTACATAAAATAGTACATTACAAACTGCATACTGTATTCTAACTTAATCAAAACTTTGGTCTAATGTCACTTATCTGTTCTCAATGGTCTGGTCTTAATGGTCTGATTTCAAATTCAAAATGTATTATAAAACGCATTTAATAAATAAAAAATAATAAAAACTATGTGTGTTTACCAAAGGGCTGTACAATACAGTAAAACAAATAAACACATATGATTTAAAAAAAAAAAAAAACATATGACAGCTCTCATACCGAGTTAAACGTCATTGAATAAAAATAAGCCCACTTAATCTTAAATTTAATCCTAAAATAAACCGGAAGCCAATCTAAGCCTAATGTGTTTTTGCTTGTGTGTTCCTGTTAGAACATGAGCAGCAGCATTCTGGAGAGGACTAGCTAATACTTACATAAAGGGTGAGATCAGATTCATTGGTCTGATTGGATCTCAATGGTCTAATCACTCTGCTGAGGTCTGATTTGTTTGATCTCACTGATCTGATCTCAATGGTCTGAGAACATTGTGGTTTCACTGATCGGATCTTAATGGTCTGATCTCACTGCTGTTGTCTCACTGGTCTGATCTCATTGATAGAATCTCAGTGGTCTGATCACACTGTTGTGGTCTCATTGATCTGATCTCAATGGTCTAATCACTCTGCTGAGGTCTCACTGGTCTGATCTCAATGGTCTAATCACACCGCTGAGGCCTCATTTGACTGATCTCACTGATCTAGTCTCAACGGTATAATCACACTCCTGAGGTCTCATTTGTCTAATATCACTGAACAGGGGCCAGGGGCCTCATGTATAAAACTTTGTGTAGATTTCATCCTTAAAGTATGCGTACGCACATAAGGCAGAATTTGCGTAAGCACAAAAGTTTTCAGATTTATAAAACCGTTCGTACGCCAGAACCTGCGCAGAATTCACTTTATAAATCCCAGTCAGCGGGAGATTATGCGCACGTGCGTCGCCTTCCCGAAATAACCATATATGGAGATTACAACGCCTAGTTTAAATATGCATATCTCATCTATATATCATTTGCATATGATTATTCATCCACGTGATACCAAGTTTAATGGTACAAGACGGTGGGAAAATATGAAATGCGGATGTGCGTCACATTATTACAAACATTTTTTTTTAGTAGCCTATATTTGCCTTGTTTTTGAATGAATAAATCAAATAGTGTTAAATACATTTCAGAGAAAGTTTTTCTCAATCTTTTCCACTGGCCAAATAGTATTATAAAGTGATAATATAATTGCACTTTCTTTTTTCTCTATTTGAAAGTTTTTAATGCTGTTATTGGATGTTAAGTTTTTACAATGTGATGTTAATAAAATATATTTTAAAAGTTAAACTTAAAGCATAGTTTCTTAACATTTTGTTGGGTTGATTGGGGACAGGTGGGGCTCGGAACCCTTTCCTACCTCAGAAGTGGGGAATAAAAGTATCACAGTGTATTTCTAATACAGGAACGGCAAGTTAGCATGTTACCATTTACAAAAGACAATTATTCAATAAATAAATAAATTAATAAATATGGCGCGAGTTTAACCCCCCCAATGGTAGACCCAAAGTTACGCCCTTGTATACTGTATATATATATTGTAACTTCTCAGTAATGATTTCATGTAGTTTAAGTGTTTAACTCCATATGGCATATTTAATCTAAATGTTTATATCAGAAGTAAAACATAGTTTAAACCATTCTCTTATTTATTTAAACTATTATTGTGAATATGGACTGTATTTATGATTTGGACTCATAAAAGATTTACGGTTTTACTCCATCTGCCGTTAGATTATAGGCTATATGTGCGTCAGTCTCACCAAACGGCCCAACGCGCGTGCTGACGCCGTCATTTCACTCCTATTGGTTGTCGCTCGCAAAAATCGGCCTTCATTTGCATAAAGTTAAACATTTCTCAACTTTGTCGCGTCGCGGGACACGCCCCACCGGTCGCTATCACGCGTGTCGCCGGAAGTCGCCCGTTCACCATTGATAATGAATGGTTTTGCGTTGCTTGGTTGCGTGTAGTGTGAACGGGGCTTTAATTGTCTAATCTCATTGTGCATACTATTTATGCAGTTCAAATTCAACATGTATAATATATTGAGAAAACAGTTGTAACAGAATGAAATAAATTATCTTTTGGTAATCTGTTGCTTTTGCCTTGCTTTTGGCTTGCTTAGTCGGGGTTGTTTATTTATTATTTAATATTAAAAATACTATTGATCTGTGTTGTACTACTTTCATGTTATCACTGTGAAGCTGCTTCGATACAATCTGTATTGTGAAAAGCGCTATATAAATAAATGTGACTTGACTTGACTTTTGAATGTAATATTTTTAACATTCATTGTAGTCGGGTGAGAATAATTTGATTGGGTGAGAAAATGTTAAATGACACAGAGATTGTTATTGTGGGCAGGTTAAGAGAAGTTATGTGAGATCTCTCTGCCCTTACGGAATACATCTAAGTTAATTAGCTATTTGTCTTTTCCAAAGTGACTTACTGTACAATTATTATGGGGACAGTCCCACTGGAGCAACCTGAGGTTAAGTGCCTTGATCAAGGACACAATGGCGGCAAGGGAACTCGCTAACTCGCCAGGTCATGAATCATCGCTTCCAGGATTTGAACCCACAACCTTTTGGGTTACTAGCCTAGATCTTTAACCATTAGACAGATAACTTACTCTTGCTCTTCAAAGGTCATACTCTTTCTGTTAGGGTGCATATTCAGTTGTCAGAACAATTACTCCTCTTCATATGACACATTGTCCTTTGGCGAAGGACATTTCCATTTCTAGAGTGCGTCTCCTGTTGTGGGAATATATAATATTATATATTTCTTTTCAGAGGACGTATCATTTTCTCCACGGAACAAATTCTTCAGGGGACATGGTCTGCTTTAAAGTACCCAGACGGGAAATAGTTTCATGTTTAATTTCACACTACACTTTCATTTAACAAGACTACAAATTTGTTCATTGAAACTCCAGGCTGCCCTGAAGAACAAGTGCACAATGTGTCCCCACCACATTCAATTTTTTAACAATTTTCCTTGGCAACATCTGTGAAAACAAACTATATTATGTCATTCTAGAATATGGATTGTAAAGTGAGGGCACCCATTTTTTGTGACCCAGAAGGAGGTTACAGTGTTTCTATGGGCGCACTGGCTCTGTCTTTCTCTAGTAATTGTCTCTAGTTACAGTAAATATTTCATCAGGCGCATCAGCCAGAACATCGTGCAGGAAAAATGACCAACACAGGAACCTTGTATGAAATATGCAGGGAGTAATTTCCTATTTATGAATCACTGTCTGTCATTGCTTTTCCATTCCATCTCCACCACAGAATTTATTTCTGTGTGAAATGGGGCTTTACACACACACACACACACACACACACTTCTAATTTTAGAGGCCAATTACCGAAAAACGCACAAGTGGAAGGTGTGTGAACGAGTCGTAGTAAAAAGGTCAGAAAGCAAATTGAGGCTGTTATGGGATCGGCAGCATTTGCATACAATGAAAGGCCAGGAATATATTTTTCAGAGATTAAAATGTGAATGGGATATTAAAGTGTCTCGCCAGGAAAGTTTTCTTCAAATTTATACATCGTGGGCATTGAAGACCATAAAAAAAAATAAATGTGTATTTTTTTATATGTGTATGTCTAAACAACTTCATAAATACACAAAATAAAACATTATTGTAATGTGTGCAGAAAAATGTTATCATACAATGAAAACATCACATTAAAGGTTCTCTAAGCGATCCTGGGTGTTGACGTTCAGAATATTTTCAAACAAATCGGAGGCTAGCTAGACCCTCCCTCCTCCGCATCTCACCTCCTCCCCCTCCCTTCCGTGCTTCCTGAAATAATTGTGAACGTGCATTTCGCTGACTGCATAGTTCTAGCTAGCTAATTATATCCTTGTGTGGGTTTGGCGAACATAAGCGTCAATTTAGAATAAAAAAAAACTATTTAACGTTACCCACCTGTCCAGCAAAAATAGAGCAACCTGAATGTCGGACTGGAAGCCCTTCTGCCGCCGGAGTTCTCGCCATCGTTAAAAAGCTTTTGCTACCGATGTAAATTCGGAACTTCGCACGTTCTTTATCCGACTCCTTCTTCTTTTTAATTTGTTCTTCAGAACGACGTCTCTTTGGTCGTGTGTCGGCCATTTTTCAAACTTCCCTCTGATGCTTCTCTCTCCTTCACACACACACCCCCTTCATGTGCTCGCGCACTAACCCCCCCAGACCCACCCTCAAATACTTCTTGCCAGTGATTGGCTGGAACACTGTTTGTTAGGTTTCGTGGTCCGGGTGAGACATGATGGTTTTTGTTTGCCGTTTGTGGAGCCTGTGGTGTCTACAGAGAACGCGTTATTTTACAGTGTGTTTAGGGGACAGGCAGCTAGCCGATAGTGAGGAGACGTTTGATGTATGTGACAAAAAATGTTTTGGCCCCACATCGCTTAGAGAACCTTTAAATGTAATTTTATACTTTTATAATTTTCTATGGGTTTTGCACATAAAACTTTCCATGTAATTTAAGGTACAATATTGATTTTTTTCCCTGCAAGGGTTGCTAACACTTAGGCATAGGTTGATGATGCATAAGCGGAATTATGGAACTTGTCGTAATGCCAATGGATCTAATAATATTTATGGATGAGTGAATACATTTATGTGTTTTAACATGACTGTGGTATGAAGCAGGGCATGATTCCAGATGTAAGACAGATATCAACGCCACACGCAAGTCTTGCGGATATAAAGGAATAAGGACATTTCGTTCTACCGAACTACACGCAAGTGCTGAATTACTACTCACAAAGGTCAATATATATGACGAATTGAAATTGTGAGGTAACACAGCGCTATTTCACTTGGTCTATACGGTGTCATAGGAAAACTGCAGTTGAGTGTGTTGAAAGTTATAATGCTATTCTATGTCTTAGGCCCCGTCCACACTACTGTGTTTTCGTTTAAAAACGGAGACCTTTTCCTACGTTTTTGCACCTCCTGTCCAGACCAAAACGGAAAAAACGAAGACCTAAAACGGAGAAGTTTAGAAACGCTGCAGCTCCGTTTTGCGTTTTGAATCTCTGGAGGGCATTTTAGTGTAGACGGGACAAAACGGAGGAGTTTAGAAACGATGATGCAGAGGCTCACGCTCGGCTCTATGATTGGGTGTCATCAGTCATGACGTGTCCTTCCCTGATTCGTCAGCCACTGTTTACACCGACATGCCCAGTGTTGGTGAATGGTCATGTGATCGGATCCGCGTTTTCAGTCGTTTTAATGTGGACGGAGATCAATTCTAATACGCAGATAAAACAATGGTGTGGATGGAGATCGTATGCGTTTTACTTCTCCGTTTTTAAACGAAAACACAGTAGTGTGGACGGGGCCTTAATCTGTTGGCTATATGAGACTAGCAGGAAGTCAGATCAGCATTAGAATAATACTGATCATATTCTAACATTTCATCATGTTGAGCTATACAAAACCGATTTGTTTTATGGACACCTGTCTAATAAAGTACATGCAAGAGTTTGTCACGGACATGGAGCTCTCGGCATCTCAAAAACACCACGCTGATATTGATCCTTGTTATATTTCTCCTTTTGTCCTGAAGTGTGCTTGTCATGGTCCATAATGTTTGAACAAAACAACAACAGCGTGAGCGTGCCGCTAAACGTAACGTAGTTGTCCATGTCTGTCGCTATGGTTACTATGGGAGTAAAAGAGGAAACCAGGGATAAAGCGGATATTACATCATTGACAGGGGACAATGACCAGGGACGAGCCATTATTTAAAATAGGAATTTCTCTGAAATTAAAAATCTTTGGGAACTTGTGGGACATTGGAAATGCACAACTGCTGGAAATAAGGAAAGTGATTTTTGGATATTTTATTACAAAAATCGTACATATTGTACCTTTAAGTGAAAAACAGTAAAATTACATTACCAGTCCCTGCGTACATATTATATAGTTTTTTTTTTTTTTTTTTTTTTATTTTTATGATCAGTTATGTGTATTTAGGTGTTTTGTGTACCATTTTCTGTTAATTAGATAATGTTTATCTGATCATTGTAGTGTCATGTGAGACCCTGAAGGTGTTTTTCTTTGTGTGAATGACACTATACACCATTTATACAAGTATTGGCCATATTTTATGAACAGGCCACTTACGATAAAGTCTGATTCAGATTTAAAAAAAAAGAAAGACAAGATTTCAGTACACTGTAAAAAAAGAATATTTGAAGTTTGCAGTACAAGAAAAATCTTGCAATGAAGCTCACGACGATTCAGGAGAATATAACAAAAGCAGCCATTAATCCAATGATCCAGGACCAAAATACATAGAGTAACTAGCAACAACATAAAATTTGGATGACATAGAAAAATGAACAGAGGAAACTAAGGGTTTAAATACAAAGGGAATAATGAGGAAACAAATGACAGGTGAATGTAATTAGTAACTAAGGTAACTAAGGCTATGTTTACACGGAAACGATTCTGAAGAGAAAACGCAAAAGTGGAAATCTGCGTGCATATGATGACGCAAAAGTGTGTGAAATTCAATGTAGTATGCACTTCAGGTGGCTAGGAGTGCATTCTACAACAACACCAAGTCCACGCGCCTGCGTACAACCTTCACTGTCAAGCAGACCTTTGCGTTTTTACCCTTTACACGGGAACGCGGCGGTGGAGCGTTTTTAAGATTTCCACTCTGGAGGGTGGTTGCACTTTTTCGCGTTTTTAAAGGTGCAATGTGTAACAAAGTTGAGTATCTATTAACAGAAATGCAATATGACATCCATAACTATGTTTTCAGTGGTGTATAAAGAACTTACTTAATTAGCCGTAATGTTTTTATTACCTTAGAATGAGACATTAATAGCTCCATAACCGAGGGAATCCCCTTCTATGAAGGTCGCCATGTTGTGACGTCATATTCCTACCGTAGCCGAACGCGAACAAACAGCGCTACAGAACGCGTTTCATCACTACCTTGAAAGAGAAGTAGCGGAAAGCTGGAAGCTAGCCTTACACTCCGTGAGTAGTGACTTTTCCCTTGTGAGTGGTGTAAAATATGTAGTTGGGATTGTTTCATGTAACTTAGTTCTCCCTCGCTGTGTTATGGGTTTGTTATGTTGGGGATAGATGTGCTGTTACGTTCGTGAGACAGCTGATGATTAGTATTCATGTCATTGACCGTAAAACAGTACGTTACAGGATTCACTAACCCGTCGATAGAGACTTTTACTAAAGTCTTTTATCACTAAAGTCGATCGCGAAGAATTGAATAAAAATCAGAGAAAAAAAGCCTATTGTGTGTAGTAAATAGTATCTATGGGATGCGGAGATGACATGATTGTAACAGCGCGCGCACTTCCGACCTTTGGACTCATGCAGACGCGTCCCAGCTCAGCCACAGTAACAGCTCATATTAGCCAGCTAAACTATTACTACCCTGTTAGAAAAAATATATAGCTGCTCCCTCGCTGTATTATGGGTTTGCTACAGTATGTGGGGAGAAATGTGCTGCTGGTTACGTTTGTGAGACAATCAGCTGATTACTATTATTATATTAAATTATATATTAAAACCCTTGATCCTCACCTGACTATGGCTTTGTAAACAGTATTCATGATGTGGTTTATAATGGACTGTGGTACAGAAACAGTGACAATGTTACACACTCTTGGCTTACTCTGGCTATTCTCTGCTGTCTCAGCCGACGAGATGTTTGTCCCGTTTTAGCAACCGTAGCTTCTTCGAAAGGGAGGGGTGAGCAGTGGGCTGAGCCCTTAGTGCAAACCTGGTGCAAACTCGCAACCGAACCAGTAGATGTCGCTAAAAGTCACACATTGCTCCTTTAAGCCCCCAAAACGCCGTGGCAAACGAAAGGCACATCCGATAAAATATTTTTACGTTTTCACCCGCGAGCATTCTTGTGTAAACAGGGCCTAACTAATAAGGGACTATTCAATACTGAACTGATTTGGAGACTAAGGCTGCGTTTACACTTAGCATTAATATGCGACCTGTATCCTGATGAAAAGACAAGTGTAAATGTGCTTCTGATCGGAATGATATCCGATCAGCATGTCCAGGTTCGGATGTAGTCGAGGACGCATTGTGATCGGATCTCAGTGCAATGTAAATGCAATCCAGCCAACGTGTCTGCGTTCACAGGTGGATGTCACAAAAAACCCCGCCCACTGTCAATATTCCACCTCCTCTCTCCAGGAACGGGCAACTTGCACTAAGCTTCTTGACGCACTTCCGTTTGGAAATAGTCTCACTTATTTCCGGTTATGTTTACTTTCAATTTGCTGTGGTCAACAAGTTGAACAAACGCCACCTAAAATGACTTTCCTCAATAAGATTAAAAAAATGTGGCAATTTTTATTGTCAGGAGAACATATATTCTGGTGTTTACTGTGTGCAGAATTTTCCAAACTTATCGGAACAATCCAACCAAAGCCGATCTGAGAAAGCAGCGGGTGTTAAAAATACGGCATTATTTTACCACAGGATGTCAGTGTTCATCTTATCTAGTGACCGCGGGGTTAAAATACGTGAGAACAGATGAATAACATCAGTACGAACCACAAACATTTATTTTTTTGGATTAAATTATTATTATTTTTTTTTTTACAATGTATCGCTTTGCTAGAACAGTTCATTTAGGTATAATGTATATATTAATTAATGTTATGTGCCATTTCTTTGTAAATTTACTAGACATTTATGAGTGAAATAGTTTCTACACCCATTTCTTTTTTCAGTCTGTGACAATTCGCTATTTGCACGTGGCCGCCATTTTGGATTTCTGATCAGCGAGTGTGCTGCTGCAAGGACACTTCCTGTTTCGCTTTACGCCGGTGCAGGGAGCCGGAGAAAGACGAAAATGATCTCTTATAGTTGTTTATGGAATCAACTATATCATTTAAAATACTACTGAGATGTATATTACTATCACACGAGCAAATGGCAATTAAATGCATGGATGCAAAGTCAGATTAATGAATGAAATACAACTGTTCACGAACGGAAGATTGTCTTGGTCTCATGCTGCATACACAATGAGAATTATGCCTTCTGTAAATAGAGTTACAACTACGATTTTATTTGTTTGCATACAATAGCCTGTAACATTCATACGTTTGCCCTGTCTTGTTTAAATCTCCATAAATAGGCCTAGCTAGCTACTATTTTCTCAATTCTGTGCATGTAACACTTCTTATAGACTACACCAGTTGCTCGATCAATTATCAACACATGTTACATACATACTTTCTTTGCATCAATTATCTTTATAGATAAAAAAGACTGCGGAAAAAAAAATTGTAGCCTAATTGTGAGTAGGCTAATTTACATTTTTAACTGTAGCATTAGTTAACAAACAATTTAATATAGCTAATTGTGTATATTTTACAGTGGGCTAAATACTGTATGTGCTGCTTATAAAAACAGATAATGATTTATGAAATATTTATGAAGATGCTCTTTCATCTCACTTGCACAAATAAATGCAGTAATAGAAATATAAACACGCAGTTGAAAAACACTGATAATTAAATGCATTTAAATTACTAAAATACAAGCAGTTAGCAATAATAATGTTACCAAATAAAGCAATGCCAACAACAGACCAGTTGTTTTTGTCACCCTCTGATGACAGATGCTTTTGATGCACAATGAGTGTTTTTGAAATTCAAGGGAAGCAACTTGCCTTACAGATAGGGTGACAGATCAGCACTTCACTGTTGTGTGTGTCGTTATGAACCGTTTCATCACATTAAAACAAAGAAGTCAGCTTTCATGCATTCCCCGTTGATTTGACCAGCCCCAAAATTTGAAGCTTTGTCCTTCCTAATGAAATCCATGTGCTTATTTGGAAATGTGCTTTTTAGCGATTGGATTATTATTTTCACTAAATTATTTAGATTGAATAGACCCATGCTGTTAAAATTAGTTTTATATTATTAGTGACGTTCACAGCGCCGTCATTAACATTTTTATAAAGCCTAGGCTATTAAAGCATCACTGCAAAACTACATCTAATATAAAATCAATATTCACCTAGTAATAATAGCAAGTCCCACAAATATCAGGTCTGCTGATATAATCAAATAAAAATCATAGTTGTAACTCTATATTTACAGAAGGCATAATTCTCACAATCTTCTGTTCGTGAACAGTTGTATTTCATTAATCTGACTTTGCATCCGCATTTAATTGCCATTTGCTCGTGTGATAGTAATATGTATATCTCAGTAGTATTTTAAATTATATAGTTGATTCTATAAACAACTATAAGAGATCATTTTCGTCTTTCTCCGGCTCCCTGCACCGGCGTAAAGCGAACTCGCTGATCAGAAATCCAAAATGGCGGCCACGTGCAATTAGCGAATACTGAATGTGAACTACAAAATTCACCCCAACAGAGACAGTCACCCAATACACACACTTCTCTCACTCCTACCATCAGACAAATGATACCAGAGCATCAGGTTTCACACCAGTGGGATGCTTTTTCCTTCAAGCCATCTAGACCGCCTGAACTCTAATACCAAACAAATCAAATGCCACACAAGGAACCCTTCAGCGCTGGACTTTATCACTCACACACTGACTGGACTCTTCTTGCGCTCTGATGTCTGATTAGTCTGCATTGGAATCTCTCAAAAACACTCTGGGCTCTGACTGACAGTGGTAGCATAAATGCTAATGTTTTGTTTTGCCCCCTGGTAGCACAAACATGCACCATTCACTGCCAATGTGTCTGATTAACCACTAATCCTGTTATAATTTAATACTGTCTGTGCACATTAAACAGTTTTTGATATAGAAAAAAGTTAAATACTTGAGCTTTTTTTATACTAATCAACTGCACATAATGACATTAATGAAATAAAAGGCCACCTGGAGTGTACACTTTCAACACACTTACGCTGAGAAGTGCCCTCGCCCTCAGATCACTTGGACGTGACTGTGATTACAAGAGGTAAAAACGATATCAATACTGTTCGTTTTCTCACACAAACCACTCGTTTCGTGTCTTAGGCCATCAATGTGTACATTTACGAGTCATTAAATCATGTTTAATTTGGACTTCTCTGTGCATGCTCTTTGAGGAGGACCCCATATACCTCCATTATATGACTGACAAACAAGAACAGTTTGAAAATACTGTGGAAACAAAGACACCTACATCTTGGATGCCCTTGAGGTAAGCTAAAACATATCAAAAATTAATTTCATAGTGAACTATCCTTTTAATAATACTGTAAAAAAGGAAAGAAAAAAGGTCAGTGATGTTTAATTGACACTCTTGCACTACACCCTGTATTAAACCATCACTGGTTACAGATCTGTTTAGATTTTGGCAGTGAAATCATCAGAAAAATAAACTAGTCATTCCCTGCATACAGAAGTCTCACTCATTGTCCTGCAGTGGCCACAAAATATGAAAATATACTTTCCCTTTTTTCCTCTTGAAAAATAAAAAGAGACCTAAGGCAGCGCTCAGGCTTCTGTTTTGCATACAAGGAAAGTAGACATTGATTTATATTGCCAAGCTCCAAAAAGCTGCATTAAAGTAGGCTGCATTGCATGTGTTCTGAAGTCATACGCTGGCTTTGTGCGAGGAATGCTTCTAAAGGCTTCATTTATTGAAAACAACCGTGAAAAGCGAAGCATTGTGCCCGACATCTCATTTTGAAGTTTGCGAAAGAAAGAAAATAATACTGTTGAAACAACATGAAAGTGAGAGAATATTTCTGGCTGAACTATTTCTTTAAGCCACATTTAAATGCTTGAAGGTCATCACTCTTTTAAACAATGGTTTCAGTCAGATGATCTCCTGTTATGAAATGAACTTTTCATATTTTTTGCATAATCTCTCGATGTATTGCTGAATGCAAAGCAAGCAAACATCAAAGCATCCATTGAGGAAACACTTTTATAATGGGAAAATGCAGATGAAGTCTAAAAAGTTGAGGGAGTGCGACTTTCAACTATTTCTTTTGGTCAGAGAGAACCGTGTTTTTACATGAACTCTTAACTTTTAGGTTAAGAATATGTATTTGTATAAGGTCACTCATTGGTTGTGTGGTTAATTAATTAATAAAAGTAGGCTACTTATATTTCATGTAGTCTCTCAGTGAATATGAGCTCATTAAATCTGCATAAGATTAAAGAAATGCTGTTAAAAGTTGTTTTAGAGGTTTAACCAGTCACATTGCAGGACATTTCAAGCTATTTTGAAACATTGCTTCCAACATGTCGACTCCCATATGCCTCATCCACACAGATAGTTCGACTCCCATATGCCTCAGCCACAAAAAAATTTCATGATTTGTAATCACAACATTTCTTCTTTTGTCAAATCAACTTAGATAATTTATGTAGTTCAGATAACATATTTTGAGTTTCTGGTGATTAAAGAGGATTTTTGTCATGGATTTTGTCATGTCATGGAATCATGGATTTTTGAAAATTACTGTTCATATAGTGTGGAATATAGCTCAAACAAATACTCTAAAAAATGCTGGGTTGTTTTAACCCAATTTTGGGTAAAATATGGACAAACCCAGCCATTGGGTTACATTTTTAAATTACATTTTTAACCCAATGGCTGGGTTTGTCCATATTTTACCCAAATTTGGGTTAAAATAACCCAGCATTTTTTAGAGTGTGAAGTGACGTCTAGAACACATTCAAGTTATGTTATGTTTTCTGTAGCATGTACAATATTATTGCGTTGTGTGTGTTGTGTACACTAAGCGCAGCTTCTAAGCGGGGTAAAGTTAGTTTTGTTTTTGATATTCACCAGACATTCATTGAAAAATGGCAATTACCTCCTAAATGACTTAGCCAAATCTGAATTCGCTCTATATAATAAGCACTGCCCCTCAAAAGCCGACACAATGTGAGTTTTGCGGGGAAAGCTTAATCTTGACGGAGACGCAAATAAGGGACCGTGTGGAAAGTGAACTTTTTCTGACACGTTTGTTCAAACAATATATACAATTTTGAACACTTGACAAGCTATAATACTGGTTATGGGCGTTCCGTTGCTGACAGTCTCTGCCTACGGTTTACCAATAACAACTGACTGGGTCATTTGACCAATAGCCTCAGATTCGCGTCACTCAAAGGAGGTGTTTGGGAATATGAATCGTCGAAGAATCATTTGGGAGTCGTTGAGCAAATCAGTTAAAAATAAATTCATATTATAAGACAAATAAAGTGTTTTTTATCCTTGCATGCACGTTAAACTATTTTAGGGAACTCCTAAAACAAAAATAGGAACATTTCAAATGCTATGATAGGGGCTCTTTAAATTAATTCATCTCATTTTTTCCATTTCAATAACCTTAAAATTTTAAGGCAACCAGGTTACTTTTTTTTTTTTTTTAAGTTAAACCAACAATATGTTTTTTACAGTGTAGCTTTTACTTATTTTATGCACACTAATCATGTCCCATTATGTGGAGGTCTCACAACACATGACTGAATAAATCAAGATGGAAGCAGTTTCCCATAAACATTAAGTTTAATTAACTGTAGGAGGTAAAACTCTCGCTCTTCCTCACTTCGAAGCTTGAAAATGTCTTAATTACTTCATGGTGGGGTCCTGATTTAACAAGGAGGATCCCCATGAGATTGGCCAATTAGTATCAGATATTTTGACTCAATAATTAATGACAACATAGAATTGCCCTTTTAAATTTTACATTACTTGTAAAATCATGCCCAGACATTTGAGTTAATGTCAATATTTAAAAAGTAATTCTTCTATCCACAGTCGTCGGTTTGATATATTTATTTCACAGGGAGGATCATACCTGAACACATCTACAATTGCACTTGTTTACTGATTTGTAATCAGGAATGCGCATAATCTGAATCAACATTATGTTGTTTAGTTTGACACATAATAAACTTTGGAAAACTGCTAGCCACAGTAGCTAGTGAGCAAACACGTTAATGTCAAAATGTCATGTTGCAAAGTTACTTAGTTAGTAGAATGTCTAAAGTGGAATATAGAAATAAAGTGGAACCCAATTTCTCTGTACTTTTACACTCCATGACAAAAATCCATGATTTTTTTAGTGTATGACATATTGGCCGTTTTCTAAGGCTTCAGTAAAATTACATGTCATTTCAATTGTGTTGCCCATAATACAGCAGAATCATGCTCAAAAACATTAGCAAACACTCACCTTTGTTTTACTTGATGTTCCCGTCAGCTCGTCATCATTGATGTATCCAGTTACTCCAAACACCTGTGCTTATTCTACACTGCTAACAATTCAACCAGTCACACACACGAAAAACCAAATCAACCAGCTGACCTGATACAGACGATCTGTTTCTTAAAACCTTTCTCTAATATACCTGTCTCTCTCAGTCTCTCGGCCTAGTACGTAACTCCCCAAGCAATAAACTGTAAATGAGCTCTGTGTCTATGGATACAGGTGAGGCGGTGTATGTTACACAAGGCAGAACACACCCACGTAAACAGCTTCTGTAATCACATGCGTTGTGTTTGTGATATAATTTTGCTTGACATTTTCGCAGTTCAGAAGGAATCAGATTTAAGTGTGGCAAGTTAATAATCAGCCAAGACTGAACAGAAAATAGCGAGCGTGTATTGCTGATGAGTTTTACAGCAGCAGTAAAACGAACCTGAGGGTGAAGACCTGTGACTGAAAGAGAAATTAATCTGCAAAACTCTTAATTAAGGCTGTCAATCAATTATATGTATATGTTTGTGATCATTTTTTTTTTACATGAAATACTGTACTAAATCAAATGAATCACATAAATCAACATTTCCTGAGAAATTCCCCCAAATGAAGATTATTTTAAATACATTACATTATTGGGCCAGACAAGTAAATCATTGAAAAGACATTATAAAAAGTTACTTTTGAGATTTGTTTTATTTCCATATCATTAAACAAAGTCACTGACCTTCGGTCCATTTTGCAGTTGTGCTCCTCTGAGGGTCTCAAACTAACTATTTTTTAAAGGAACACTCCACTGTTTTTTGAAATTGGGTTTTTTGAAAATCTCCCCTACATTTAGATAGGTGGGCACATGCATTTCTGTCTCAGTGCATGCATTGAATTTTGTAAGTTTCAAATGTCAAACAGACTAAGACACAAATGCATTGCCCATCTAAATGTTAAATAATCTCAATTAAATACTATAAATTATTTTGAGATGTATTTCAACTTTCAGCATATTCTACCCCTTTTTCAAACTTTTTAAAAAGTGTTAACATAATTATGGTTAAGTGAACTTTAGTTTCAATAAACAATTTTGTTTCAAGAATATTGAAAATTTGTACAGATGGGTCATTTTATTTAAAAATAAAAAGTCAAAAAATTGCTTCAATATAATTTTTAATGACAATCAATGAGTAAATGAGTAAAAGGATGTATTCCAGACATTTTGATGCAGGGAAACCACTTTCAGAGTTGCTAACACAATAGAGCAGTGGGAAACAACACCATTCCGTTACCAAAATGTGTGCGCAACTATTTGATCATGTGGGTTGTAAAAGGGTCTATTGGACGTTGATAACATTTCCATTTTTTTTTCCATCTCAGAGTGATTTTTCTTGTGACCACCCATGAAAAAACTTCCGTTTTATGCAGTAAACTCCATTTTTATAATTCAGTCTGTATAGGGTCACAATAAAGTACAGCAGCACTGCAAAAATTAAAAATTTTCATTTGTATATTTGTCTTTACCTCCTGAATTTAAGATATAAGCCATGCTTGAAAGAAAGACTCGTGAGGAAAGCTCAAACCCCTGAAATGCAAATTCAATAAACACCGAAAGTGTCCGGGGATCAAGTTGTGAAAATGCCGTCTCGCATCACTTTCCAGACACGACTGGTGTGAATATATTTCATCGAGTGTATTTGTTTCATCATGTGCATGATTGCTCTCTGTATTATGTTGTATTATTATACACAATCTTGAGAAGTAAAAGTGTAAGCTGGTTGTTGCGTGTTAAGTAAGAGACATTTAATTTATGCACAGAACACGTATTACACACTAGCCAAAGTTTGTCCTTATATTTTATGAGAATACATAACCTGTGTCCTACATTATAAAACATCATAGTTCCTGTTATGAAGACAGTCATAATGGTTACTGAACACACAGGTGATAAATCTGGAAAACGAAGTTAGGCCCTATGTCATAAATGCTGTAGATGTATTGTGTATACAAGAGTGTTTCAGGGACAAAAGTCAAGGTTATCATGGAAATAGCACGAACAAGCAATGTAATGTCAATCACTTGCTAGCACAGTGACAGCATGCTGTTGTGTGATGCAGCAAAAAAATCATTACCTCTAGTTACACATATAGGCCTAGGCCTGGACATTTAGTTTGAATATATTTACATTGCACTATATTTTTAATGTAGATTGAGGTATTTTGCTAACACTTTACAATAAAGTTCTCTCTTTTTTTAACATTTATTAATATGTTAATTAAAACCAAAAATTTAATTTAATGGACCTGTGCTAACATAAACTGACAATGAACAGTTGTATATATTTTTGGGTAGTAAGTTTAGTTATTAAAATTAAATAATGTTAAATAATGGAACCATATTTCAAAGTGTTACCAATATTTTACAAATACTATAGCTCACTCTGCTTTCAAAATCCATATTAAATTACAATTAGAAGTTATTGTAATTTCACATTTCAAAGAGAGTAGTTGAGCAAAAACAGTATTTATTTTGTTATGTGTCCCTTGTTGCTTATTAGATGCACCTGTTATTAGCTGCAGTTACATTTTATAATGACATTTGTCAAAATAATTCTCCAGAAATACCTGAAAGGGGTCCTACCATACTTTTTCAAATTTAATTAGTGTGTAATATTGAGGTTGAGCATAAAAAAGTGATGCAAGTTTACAAAACTCAAGGGATTCCCAACCATTTCCTCCCCCATAATCTTTTTCTCTTTTTCCCTGCAGATCCTCACATAGAACATTTAGAACATTGCGGGCTATCATTTTAATTATAATTGCAGTCTCACATGAGAACTCCTGTCTCATGCACTCGTGATCTTGCATTATTTTCTTATCACTTCTCACGTGTGTTTGATTATGAAACAGTTTGGAGACCAGACAGAGTTCTTCCTATCAATTCTTCCTATTCTAAAGTCATGTAATGTGTAGCCCTCTGTCACCGATCTATCGTGAAATGTGCACACAGCAGCATCTGAATAGACTTGAAAAAAAAAATCAGTGATATGACATCTTTCAAAATCATGCAATGTGAACTAATTAGTAGTAAGGCATCATAGTCACATTCCCGCAAAAGGCTCTCAGAGAGTAGCAAGCAAAATTATGCATTGTTAATCCAAAATATATTGTTCTGGCCAAATTGTAATAGACCATCACATGTATCCTTTGTTGTCATAATAAATTGTGATTGGTTCACTGAAAAAAAAAAATATATATATATATATCCGATGGCAGACAGAGTTGAGGAAAATGTCCATTATAACCTGGGTTTATGGATGGTCCTATAGTATAATACAAACCCAGACACTGCATGATCCTGAATGATCTGCCTGATAGAGTAATTTCTATGTAAATCTGCATCACTACTTTGTCACCTTTCCCAGAAAAAGTGCAATTTCACATGCTGGCACGATGCAGATGGCATACAGAGATCTGAATGTATTATTATTTCTAGCAGTTTCTATTCATAAAAGGGTGAATATCCCAAATCTTGTCAAGAAATCAAAGGAAAGAAATAAAAAATGCTATTTCATATAATAAATTGCCACTCATTATTTTTAGCAGCTTATAAGAAAGAATCCAACAATGCTGTACAACAGCTGATTAAGAGTCATATCAGAACAGAAAATCACTTCAGGACTATTATCTTATTATTAGAATTTCATTTATGCATATAAACACAGATGTATACACAAATTATTGATAATAAACACAGTTTTATATTTCACGTCACAAAGCAAATGAATGAGGATGTGCAAAACTAAACATTTCAAAACTGATCAGATGTTATATAGAAACCCTAAATAATTGGTAGTGGCTATGGGTTCACTTTACCTAATTATATGAAGAACCCTCAAGAATCATGTATTTTCTAAAAAAAAAAAAAAAAGAAAACAGCTGGACGTAAAAAAACAGCTGGACGCCCTTGCCATCTTATAAACTGCAAAAAATAAAAAATAAAAAATAATAATCTTAATCAGTTTTTGTTGTTGTTGTTCTGTATCTGTTGCTGTTCCAATACAATTTTTATACATTTACTTGAGACCGATATTAAGTCTTTTCTGCTTGAAACAAGATAATCTTCATGCTAATGACATGAAAAATAAACTTAATTCGAAATTGAAATCAAGATTATTATTTTTCACTCTTAGAAATAAAGTTTCTTTGAATCCATGAAATATTTACATTGCTCAAATGATTCTTTATAGTGGTGAAAAAAAGAGAAAAACAAATTGGTTCTTCTATGGCATCACTGCAAAAATGACTTACGACCGTAATCTCTGTTCCCTGAGAACAGGGAACGGGACACTGCGTTGATTGATGCTAAAGGGAATGCCTAAGGAGTGATATGTGTTTGAAATCACAATCAAATCACGGTAATCCTATAGACCTTATGTAGACCCGCCCCTTTTCAGAGTTGCGCTCGTTGTCTTTTGACTTCCGGCCTGTATTTCCACAGCGATCTTGCATAGGTATGAATGAACTGCTCGTAAAAAAAACTGCTTGTTCGGCATTTGTTAAGACATCTGATTTACAATGCTTATGATAAACATTACAATGCTCATGATAACTTTTGTTAACTCTACAATAAGTAAATCCACTTCAACTGCTAATTACTCCTCAACAGCAATGCCATAGAAATATACAGAACCGGAAGTTCAAAGACAATTGTGGTGAGCAGGACGGCCGAGGGACGTGAGAGAAAGTCGCGAGGCCGGTGGTGCGATTGCTAATGAGCAGCACCTGTGAAGCACACCGGTCTCGCATCTCTCACGAAGGAGCGGAGCCATAAAGGGGGAGCGACGGAGTGGATGAGCGAGAGAGGAACAGGCCTGCTTTTGTTTGTATTTTATATTTTATTTGGTAAGCCAGCAGTCGTCCGCGAGGGGCTGCTGGCAGGTAATTTGTTTGTTTATTTTATTTAAATAAAGTTTTATTTTATTATTATTATCCGGTTCCTACCTCCTTCTTCCCTGAACCTTGTTACAACAATATTCTAAAGATGACGGCGCCCACGTTTCTCTGGTGCATAATGTCTATTGACTGACGACAGCCCATGAATCATTAGTATGCAACCTGGAAGTATTTTTTGAACGCGATAAACACCTTTTCGTCTCAAGGGACTGTTTGGTAGGCAGGCCCAGAGGCATGGCGAAAAGACGCAGTCTAGTTCTCAGGGAACAGAGGTTACAGTCGTAACCTAGACATTTGAAAGGGAACTTGCATTGCGTTGTTTGACACTATGGGGAACGATATACCAACGCCCCCATGCTAAGGGTAGTGCATACCCATTGGCAGTGACAACTGTCAAAACCAGCAAATTCAAACTAAATGCCAGAACCACTCACCCTCAGGTCAAACTACGGTCATAGCCCAAGCTATACGTTCCACAGGAAAATCCTCCTAAAACATTGTTTAATGAAAGGCCTACCTGGGCCTGCTCTATGGCCTAGGACCACAGCTTCAAATTTAGAAGAGGTCCCTTCTAGGGAATGTGGCTAGGGAACACTAAAGAGCACCAGACAATCACTATTCAGGGGAACATATTCACCCGAAATCCCACCAGGAAGGCCTGACCTGGTGTCACTTACATTGGACACTTCAGTCTGATCAACTTCCTGTCTCTCTGAAGACAGAGCCTCTGGACACTTGCCTTTAGGTAGGGCATCCAACCCTCAGGACTGGGAAGCTGACAACCACTCGGCCCAGATCTCAGAGACAGGGTATCCCAGAGAATTTGACTCAGCATAGTGCTTACAACCCTTGCAAGCAAGGGGCATTTCTCTACTTGATCCATGGATCTAACCAGCATTTGTGTTTCAAAACAAGGCCTAAGGGACAATCTAACTGGGAATCCACACAAGATGCCTTAGATGACCAGACTCAGGAGGCTGAGTACTCATAGTGACCCTCCATGTGGGGAGCACATTGTCTGCCTGGTAGGTAAACTAGGGTGAAGGCTAGATAAAAGAGGTTCTTGGAGGAAACCAGGAGCTAGGGTGACCACCCGTCCCGTGTAGCGCGTGCACGCACAGCGTTTGAAGCCCAATTCATACGTCCCGCAAATTGAGACCGTGTCACGCATAATCAATGCTTGCTCAAAAAAAAGTTGGTCGCTCTATATCGTCGAGAGCCCCAGGCAGCCAAACGAACATTACTTGACAGTTCAGCACGCTACTGTTGCCACACCCACGTGACACACCCCTGAGTTGAACAGCTGACTAGGTTGTAGTCAGCTTTTTCGTTGTTGTCATGATAGCGCACGGCCGCAGCCGCCGCACGCATGTGCATACCGGACACTGGAAGTTTTAGATGCGCGCTTTCCAATTCAAAAAATGGAGAAAGAGTCTGAGGCACCACCATCATCAAGTAAAAAGAGAAGGTGTGGGTACAATAACGACTGGGAAAATGAATATTTGTGGCTGAAAGGTGTTGTGGGGGATACCAAGAGGGCTTTTTGTGACTTTTGCAAAACGTCCTTCTCAATCGGACATGGAGGGGAATATGATGTCAAACGACACAGACTCACGGAGACTCACAAGAAACGCATCCAACAGAAAGAGACATCCAAATCTATGGATGCGTTTCTCCGACCTAAAAACGACTTTGTAGATGACAAAGTGACTGCTGCAGAGTTGACGAGTGTGTATCACACCGTCCAACACGCTTCATCATATCGAACAGTGGCATAAAGCTAGCCCCAACGATTTATCCAGACTCGGACATTGCCAAGAGGATGTCCTGTGGTCAGACGAAGGCAGAAGCCATTGTCACGAATGTGCTAGCTCCTGCCTCCATCGAAGATTGCTTGAAAAGACCACTGAATGAGCAACGAGATGCAACAACCAAAGGTAAAGTTATTTTCATGGATGTAAGTTGTAGATGTAACATTGTATGTTAGTAGCTATTTGTCTAACTTTAGCTATCTAATGTTAGCTAATCATCTTCTTCTACTGGTATGTTAAAAGTCAACTTTTCCTTCAGTTCACTGAAAAATTGCATTCAGTAGCTATAGCTATTATAATGCTTCTCATCCGTGCCTTCGTGAAACCAGGCTCTAAGTATCCTTACATGATTGTGAGCAATATTTCACTATTCGTTATCTCCCAAACTAAACAAACAAAAGCAACTATGATTTTTGAAAAGGTATAAATATTTCTATAGATAATATTTATATAAAATCAATAGTGATCAAAACAGTAAAGCATCTTGTATTATTGTATAATAATCTGTTTTAGCCAATATAGCCGGCTTTTTTTATACATAATATTTATATAAAATCAATAATGATCAAAACAGTAAAGCAGTATCTTGTATTTTTTTTATAATCTGTTTTAGCCAATGTAGCCGGCATTTTCTATACATAATATTTATATAAAATTTATATAAAATCAATAATGATCAAAACAGTAAAGCAGTATCTTGTATTTTTTTTTTTTTTTTTATAAAAATCTGTTTTTAGAGAATCTCTTTTAAGTTCATCCCATCTGTGTGTGTGTCTCCACAGCCCGCACGCCATTCTTCTCAGTGGCTTCAGGTGCCTCCAATCATGGGAGCACCAAGCTCTTCCCACTGTCAGTGCGTTACTGGACGCCAGACTTGGGAGTACTGACAAAGGTCCTTGATTTCTATGATGACAGTGATGAAACATCTGCCGCAATCCACAACCAGATAGTCACCAAGCTGGAGGAAAACGGACTGAGACTAGACATGATATCTGCGTATTCCGCTGACAATGCTAGTGTGAATTATGGGAGATACAATTCTGTCTTCCAGAAACTGAAAGAGAACAACAATTGCATTTTGAAGGCAAACTGTGTGGCCCATATCGTTCACAACAGTGCAAAGCACGCAGGAGATCGTCTAAATATAGACATCGAAAATGTCATCAACAAGACCTTTAGCCACTTCTCCTCCTCTGCCCAACGCATTGAGGAACTTAAGTCTTTATCACCTTTGTGGAGATAGAGTACCAGTCCCTGCTTAGACATGTGCCCACAAGATGGCTGAGCTTGTGGCCTGCAGTGAAGAGGCTTCATGAAAGCTGGGCTCCTATCAAGACCTACTTTCTATCACTGGGAGAGGACCAGTGCCCAAAGTCACTATGGCAGCTGTTCAAAGATGACCAGGATGGTGAGGGAAACCCCCTTGATCTACAGGTAATTAATTTTAATTGCACTCAACTTTTTTTTTTTTCATCTAAATATTTTTACATGAAACAGGGATTAGAGAAATGATGATAATGCAAACAGTGCCAGCACACAGGATCATTGACTCTTCTTAATTCTTTTAGGTTTACCTGTCCTTCTTCAGCAATGTGCTGAAGATTTTCCACGACACTGTGTTGGTCCTGGAGCGAGAAAATGGGACTGTCTGCGAAGTCTACGATATGATGTTCACTTTAAAAACCAAGCTACAGCAACGACACAGTGATGGTTTCTTTGGGGCCCAGACAGATGTACTCCTCCAGCAGTTTCCAGACAGACAGGCAGCTGTGCTCAGAGAGGACATGTGCAACTTCTACCAGACCTCTCTCACCTACCTGGAGCAGCGCTATGACTTCTCAGACTCCAACTACCAGAAGAAAATGGCCAGCCTGGCACTAAAGCAGACCCCATTCAACTTCTCCCATCTCTGTGAAGCTGTAGAGGTCCTGCAGCTAAGCAAGAAGTTGGACATGGATGCGCTATATGATGAGTATTGTGTCATTCTGCCACACCAACAGGCCATCGTACAGTCTGGAGCTCCAGTCGTGGAGAAGTGGGCCACCTTACTCAAGCACACACACACACACCGAACATGACAGCATTAGCTTCTTTCCTCATGAGTGTACCAATCACCAATGCTTCAGTCGAGAGGGTCTTTTCACTGATGACAGGATGCTGGACGGACACAAGGAACAAATGTTCGGTAAACCTCATCAAGTCAGAAATCCAGGTGAAGAGCAACTTCACATTCAGTTGCAAGGACTTCTACACTTATGTAGTGAAAGAGAAGGTTCTCCTCAATGCTGTACGATCCAACAAGAAATACAAGTTCAAGAAGAAACCTGATGGTAAGAAACCAAGTTATGTAAGACCCCATTTGTCTAAGATGAAGTTTGATTGATTTTAAACACTGATGGACTGTCTACAGGGGTGCAAATCTGTCACTTTTAGGAAACAGTAGCCTTTTAGGTAAAAATATGTAATTGTTGTGCATAGGATTGTGGCACCTTTTTGTATTTTTGTCACCTTGTGATAGTGATGGGTTTGCACTCCTCTGTCTATACTGGAAAACCATTTAAGCTTATCATAAATTATTAATTCTGTCTTTTATCTTTCTTACTTATTTGATTCAGATGCTGGTGAAAATGTTTGAGTCCTAAAGGTGTCCCCAGAACACTGAACAGTTTTTTTTTTCCTGCGCCTGCCTTTCCTAACATGCAAGTTCAGTTGTGAGTTAATACTTTTTTGACTGTTCCTGTGGTGTTGAGCAACTACGATTCCTGTTAATTCTATAATTTTATATTATAATTTATTTAAGTTAATAAAAAAGTTAATCGTAAGTGGAAGTGCATCTGTCAATTCATTGAATGTTCAAAATGTTATGAATCTTTATTTAGAAAAAAATACACATTGGTTTGCCTGTTCATGAGCATACATAAGCAATTACACATGTTTAAGGGAATAAGGCATTATTAATGTACCATGTAAGGTGGTATATACTAGAAATGTGTGAACCACTCTCAGTGAGTCTGCCCGTGCGGTGGGGGCACCGCTGTGCCGGGCAGTATCCCACGTTGTCCCCCATATTTGGGCATACCCCACACAAATATAGAGGCCACCCACAGGAGGCCTAATAAGGCTAGCTGCCTGGTCGCAGCTATGATGCATGTCCCACAACGTTAGGACTCCCTACCAAGGAGGCCTGTTTAAGGCCTACTACCCACCAGTGAGTAGCCTGGATGCCAGCCCGAACTCCGCCCACAACATTTTTTAGTCGAGAAGTTCGGTCTGGACTCGATCCATTGAGGAGTAATTATGATCAGGCAACAAATGATCGTGCCATTAAGATTGCCAGAGCGGGCTTTATATGATGATGGACAGATGATCTGCAGGGACGTAATCATCATGTTATCAAAGAGCGCTAACTGGTTTCCCTCAGAGATGACTGCAGCTGGAGAATTGAGATGTATAGATTCCGATGTCGCGTTTTTTTTTTAAATTAATCGACAGCGCATTCATTTTAATAGACAAACAGAAAACTGCAATCAAGGCATTTGTCTATCGGAAAGATATTCGGCAAAAGTGTAACTTATCAGCTGGCTCTGACGGTCGCTAAGTGAAGAAGATGGGACGTAATGAAAAGCATGTGGTCGTTGTGGTTTCTCCTTTGGTCGCACTCATGAAGGACCAAGTGAAAGAAGCAACACTTGTTATTTTACTTCTAAAATAAGTAAGTTCTGTTGTTGACAACTATGCTATGCAAAGTATTTGACTTAATGCGTTGCTCTGATTGGTTGCAGGTCTGTCCGACTATCCAATTGAGTGCAGAGGGTTTTTTTTCCTGGTTCGGTTAAGACACGCCTCATAATCAAAGCCATACGGAGCGGTCTCAGACTCATATTCTGACCAGAATATGAGTATGACGAAGTCAGGCTAACCAGTGAGTCTACTGGCCAACCACCTGAGGTAAGCTGGCCTACAGCTTACCCTCTTGGGGGCTTGTCAAGGAGGCCTAGAGTTAGGGGCCTACCATCTGTATGCATGGGCATCAGGTCATGGAAATGCTCTGGCTTCACAGGAGCGTATTTCCAAAACCATAAAGAAGTGAAGGTTACAACTTTCCGCTCGATCCGAGCTATAATGGTGCGAGGTGGGATAATACGGAACTGAAAGTGAAGTGCTCAGACTTACCTTGTATCACAGGGGAATACTATCACCTAACCCTGAGATTTAACAAGGTGCGGGCCCACCAGAGGTGATAGAATTGAATAGAGGTGAGTGAGGCTTGCTTGTAAGCCTTCTAGCTCCCTATTGGAGATCAGGAAGGAATGGAAGGCACACCTGAGCTGGTGGCTTATGGCCGGGGAGAAACCAATCGTCAAGTCTTCCGCGAGCGACCTCTCCCCTAATGCAGATTGCCTTCAGCATGATCCATCCAATCCACCAGCTCTGGCAGAGTGGCTGAGAGGGTTCACAATCTATCTGAGTATTACCCCACCCTCATCATCCATCTCCTGTTCATCCTGAAGAGCTCTCGCTGGGCTAGGTGGAGGAGAGAAATCCTCCACCTGCAGCTCATTCTCGTCAGCCGCCGGGCTATCTGAGAGGGTTATCCCCCTCTTTAGGCGATCACGAGCTCCACCTGGGAACCCCATGATGCACTTTGCCGCTCTGCCTCAGCACTAGTGGGACCCGAACCACGAGGTCCAGACACTGAACCCTCTTTGTTTGAGAAGAGGGCCAGACGAGTGCAGAGCATACTCAAGGGAAAACACTCACAGTTTGCACAGACAGCTCCCTTGAGAACTGCCTGTGTGTGCTTTTGTTCCAAACAAAAAACAGATATCTTGGGCACGGGTCCACACTCTTCTGGAATCTTTGCTTCTTCTCAGTGCATTTCATTCTTGCCATAATTCGCAAGCGCTTTACAGACAGAACAGTCCCTGAAGACGAATAGATGATTAACATGTTTCCAAGGCACCTATATATCCTTCAAGGTCACATGCTAATGATTCATGGGCTGTTGCTGGTCAATAGGATTACTGTGATTTGATTGTAATTTCAGACAGCTGAGGCGTAGCCCTTATACCCTTGCCTTGACGCAATCAACCCAGTGCGAGTTCCCTTTCGAAAGGGAACTTCATTTTGGAAACTTGATTTTTTAAGATTCCCTACTGCATTTCTCTTTTTCTAGTTTTAAGCAAAGACATATTTTTTATAATATTTTCAGAAAACAAGCCTTAATGCTTATTGCACAAGATGATCAAAAAACAACATTAGTTACAATGCAACAGTCTGAGGCATGGTTTGTACACACCAGGTTTTGTGTCAGATGAGGTTGTAGGTATAGGGGAAAGCACAGATTTGCAATAGATTGCAATAATTTGCACAGTTTCAATAATTTGCACAGCCACAAAACACAAGATACAAGACAGAGGAGAACATGGCAAGTCAACACCAAAACAGGCAATGGGCCCTATCTTGGACCCGGCGCAAATGACTTTATACACAAGCGCATGTCTCATTCCTATTTTGCGCGCGCAAAGCGGGATTTCCCCCTCCACAGATGCAAGTAAGTAAACTAGGGAATGAACTTGCGTTCCCTGGGCGGATCGGCGCAAAAAGGAGGCGTGTTTCGGCGCAAACATTCCTTGTTGCTATTTTACACTTCCAGAAGACAATGGGCTCTATGCACGGCGTTATTTCCGGTGAAGGATTAAGGATGCTCGATAACTTAACCTATCATAACTCTATGATTATAACCGATCATAGAGTCCAATGCAATACCGAGAATTTATATTGAATTTTATACTCCATGATTATACTAATGAAACGTTAGTCACAAAAACAGATAAAACAGACACCCCTCGTTGTGTTTATGCCTCTTTTTAAAATTATATTAAAGGGTTAGTTCACCCAAAAATGAAAATTCTGTCAGTATTTACTCACCCTCATGTTGTTCCAACCCCGTAAGACCTTCGTTCATCTTCGGAACACAAATTAAGATATTTAAGATATTAAGATCGCTCCTGCATACAGTCCATAGGCTTCTTGAGGGACTGGCTCTTGCTGTCCTCGAAAAGTCATTAAAGACATCGTTAAAATAGTCCAAGTGACTACAGGGGCTCAATCTTAAGTTTATCAAACGACGAGAATACTTTTGTGCGCAAAAAAACAACAAAAATAACGACTTTATTTCAACTATTCACTTCCTTCTCCATGAGCCTGTAAGTCAGTTAACGTAGTGTGATTGCGTAGAGCTACGTCACACGTAGGCTCACTATTGGCCGACGCTGGTCATGTGTGTGTGATGCGTGTGACCTACAATAACAGAAGCTTACGCTATTAAACTAGTAACCTGACTCGCGCAGAGGGAGAAATAAACGAATAGTTGAAATAAAGTCGTTATTTTTGTTGTTTTTTTGCGCACAAAAGTGTTCTCGTCGTTTGATAAACTTAAGATTGAGCCCCTGTAGTCACTTGGACTATTTTAACGATGTCTTTAATGACTTTTCGAGGACAGCAAGAGCCAGTACCTCAAGAAGCCTATGGACTGTATGCAGGAGCGATCTTAATATCTTAAATATCTTAATTTGTGTTCCGAAGATGAACGAAGGTCTTACGGGGTTGGAACAACATGAGGGTGAGTAAATACTGACAGAATTTTCATTTTTGGGTGAACTAACCCTTTAAATAAACATAACTATATATAAAATTACATCTAAACGTATGTACGTTTCGTTTCAAAGACGGGAGGACAGTAAATATTGAACATTCTGCCATGATCCCGTTTTCTCCGGTTTTCCTCCGCTTTAATCTACACAACCGGAAATGGACGAGCATCCTTACGTCAAATGCGGAACTTATGCGTGCATATAGCCCATTGCGCCACTGACCAGAAAAACCTGGTCTAAAGTCAGTGGCGCGTTGCGCGTTGTTCATAATGCCATTTTAAGCATGCATGCTTGGCCATAATGTAGCGGGTGCACAACGCGCACTGATTCTCTCATCAACACAGATGCAGTAGTTTTTATTTTTACAAATCATACATTATAACAAGGAAAAATATTAACACATGAGGGAAATCATTGTGGTTTACATGAAAATGAAAAAACCTTATTACCCATTTTTTAAGGCTAATTGTAGTACTGAAGGATTAGACCTGTTTGCCCAATAGTGCCCAAAACTGACGCTGATGTGCGAGGGTTTCTCCCTTCCTCATACAACGTCACCTCTCTGTCTTTCACTGTCCTGACGAGAGCGTCGGTCTCATCGGCTGCGAACGCTCCTGGCGCGCGCCTGGTAAACCCGCCGTTATAATAACAATCCGTCATGCAACATGCGCACCTGTTATTAAAGGGTATGTTGGATGGTGCTTTGATTGGTTGATTTCACGTGACGCCCAAACCACACCTATGAATAATGAAGCTACTTCAGACCAACCCCTTTTAGATTTGCAACAGGCACAAGAGGCATTTATCCCGCCGGAAAAATAGCAACAGCGCCGGGACCCGCCCACAAAGTTACTTGCGCCATGCGCTTTGACACTTGCGTTTCAGATCGTTAAAATAGGGCCCAATGCTTGAACAGAAAGTGCAACACACAAGATCAGGAAATCAACATGAAACTTAACCTGAACTAGACTAGCATGTCAGAATCCAGACACCAAGCCCCGGATGCTGAAAACACAACACAGACAAGAAGAGACAAGAAAGCCTGGAAAAGGCTCTCTTGAAAGATTGACAAGAAGAGGGACAAGAGAGCCTGGAAAAAACTTGTTCTCACACAATGACGAAAACAAGACAGTATAAAGGGGTTTAAGGATCCTGTCACTGAACTATAGACATGGCCAAAGGATCCTGGCATTTTTTTTGTGAGCTTGAATAGATGCCAAAACTTGTATCAAACTTGTATGACAGCATCTAAAGCAACGTTTTGGCGTGTTCGGCATGTTGTTCATTGATACCCTGCTTTTTTTTTTTTTTTTTCTCACAATGAAATAATTTAAATTCAAATGATTATTTCATGTTGGTTTATTTATTTGGTATGTAGCAATTAGCTTGTCCAAAGTTAGAGCATATCAACAAAGGTCTTCTTAATGATTTTAAGTTTTTTCAAGGTAATTAAAGCAACAGTTTCAATAACATAAGAATATGTAAAAGTATGGTATTTGGGGGCAAAGGCGCCAATGTTTTTGGGACTAAATGCTTTTGTATGCAATTACAATTGTGCCAATAATAAAGACTGTGACTTTTCAAGAAACTAATGAAAATATAAGTTGAAACTGATTAAAATGTCATGAAACTGAAAAATAATGTTAATTTAACAAATATAATAAAAAAATACAGAAACACAATTATTTTAAAAAGTAAAGATTCTGAAAGCATAGAAAGAGATCCCATACTAAATTTAATATAGATTTACAGTATTAACAATAAAGTATAATTTATTATATCAAATGATTAACTCTTTTCCCTTTAGCATTTTTTATATTTTATTTATTTTTTTAAGTTGTCTATTATTTTAGCTAATTTATTTGTATAAATATTGCGTGTCTTTTTGCCCCATGCTGGTGAGCCAACCAAATGTATAAAATTTATTTAAAAAAAACCAATGATTTTTTTTTTTATAATTAATCTTTTACACAAAATCTGTTGCTCCATCAGTGTTCAATACAGACATATTTTGTCTGCAATCATACATATGATTGCTATTTTTAATTTGCGTTGACATTTTAGATGTTGGCATTGAGTTGATATTGGGTGTCCAGTGTGTGTAAAAGTGTTAAACCACTAAGACTGTGTGGCTATTAAGACTATTGGGCCAAATATTTACAGCCCATCTCAGTAGGTGCTGGATTTCAGAACATCTCTTTGTGAGGGTCTCTAGCAAAGCGCTCAGAGAGTAAAACTGTATGATTAGGTTTAATGGAATACATTTGAAGCCGAACCCCAGGCCTCAAACACAAATGCTATATGAAATGCAATAATAAATTTTAAAGTTGCTTTATTTTGAGTGAGAACAGGTCTAGCAGAACAACCCATCAAAACAATGATGCTTGAGGGAGGCTGAATGAGAGTGAGAGAGCTGCCAGTTCTCCTGCCATCTCCACCTTAAAACGTACTGAAATTGGTTAGATGTCTGTGGAGAGGGGCGGAGTGCCACTCCATTTTTTCATCTTTCTTTCTTTCATCTGAGGAGCAGATGGCAGAAGACTTAGGCGCTTTGAAAATCGAAGATTGCAAGCCAGCGTGAGGTTACACTTGGGGAAACGATTTGGACTTTAAAGTTTGTGGGGAGTCTGAAGTGATGGCTGCATAGGCATCGTTCTGTTTGTGCTAATTTGCTCTTTAGTGGAGGAGAACATTCAGAGAGTAGCCACTCCACCACAGTCTGAATGCAACGGGAACATGCAGAAATGATTCAGTCGTTGTTCTGAAGGAGTGCTGAACAGGAAAGGCCTTCCTCTAGATTTCTACTAACATGAGCTCTTCAGAGTTCATGTTTTTATTCACTGACTTCGACGGACTGAACAGAAGAAATTAACCACATCAAAGAAGGCAGAGTCTCAAAGCCAGACCTACCAATTGCATAACTGCCATGGACCAATTGTAGTTCAAAGGGGTTTATCAACAGCTTGGGTAGGCTGTTTCGAACTTCTGAAATAAACTCCAAACACACTTCGTTTTGGCCTTTTTACTTTTACAACAACCAGTGGCCCAAAATTATGAATGTGTTCAAACTTTCTACCAATGAGAACCAATGAGAACTTCATTTCAACTTGTGAAGTTCTTCAGATTTTTGAGAGTATTTAACTCTCTCTCTTGTAGGTAAATCTCTTGAGACTGAGAAGAGGTTCAGAATGCCTCTCGACTAACTGCTAATGGGTCATACTAGAACTTAAGACATCTCTCACAGAACTATTTCAAATGTCTAATTGTAAGGCTGGCAGACAAATATGTTTGAAGCGGTTAGCCAGTCACAATACACTTGCCCAGCCGACCAATATGAGCACATTGTGGTTTTTGAGAGGAGTTGCTTCAAAGAGAGAAGGAACTAAACATGGGTGCAGATTCCAAAGCCAAATATGGTCGCAAGTTTTGTCTTATACCAAAAGAGTTGATGCTTTTGGGAAATGCACCACAGAGTATTACTGAAAGACAGGGAAGAGAGGTGAGGAGAGATTCTGTAACAATGTAAAATATGTGTAAAATATGTATTTACTTAGATTGCTGCTGCATAATTTGAAATGGTGTGATTGCATTTGTTGTGGTATGGATCTAATGCTTTCTGTAAGTTAAAATTATGTCATTGTCTCAAAATGTAGTTGTAGCACATTATTAAACTAGTAATGTCAGTTAAATGGAGAAAATCACAAATATAACAAATCAAAATATTTGATGTGTAAAGATGAGATGTAAAGAGCTGATTAATGATCTAACCCTTATAAAATTAGAATAATCTCAATATAAATATTTCCAAAATAAATATATGATTTTGAAATGTGTATTTATTTCATTCACAAATGCAAAACATGATTGATAAAATCCAGGTGTGTTCACAAATGTTTGAATACTTTTACATTTACAAATTGATTGATGCTTTTGCAAATCATCATATATTTGGACTGCTTTGGATTTGTGTGTAGATGCTGTTTTAGTGTAGATGCTGATTCTGTTTCCATATATATACCTTTGTCACGATACACACAAACAGGAAACGTAAGATCCAATAGCAGTGTTTATTTAAAGGGTAATCCGTACTCACAACCAGTCCAAGCAAGGTCAAAATCCAAAAAGGCAGTCCAAAAACATAAAAGACAAACACTAGAAATAGGCTCGAAACAACAACGGAAGTGTGGGGGCAATATACAAGGACTCTGTGACAAACACTGAACCAGACAGGGTGTATATACACAAGTGCTAACAGGGTGATGAGAAACAGCAGTAAGGCAATGAACAATCAGTGACAGGCAGGATCATGGTAATTGTAGTGAGAATGCACAGACACAGTGAAAACTGAGGACCTCTAGTGTTTAACCCAGGAAACAACCAAACTCTGTGACATAACCCCCCCTCTACAGAGCGGCTACCAGATGCTCCAAGACAACACAAAAACAAGAATTCAGACGGGAGGTGAAACAGTGGAGATTTGGGGAGGGATGGGGGGCCAGGTCCATGAAGGGAAACAGGAACTTATTGGTGATAGCTTAGCTGGCAGCCAGGGCAAAACAGACAGTCCATAGGGCAGCCAGGACTGAGACGACCCCTCGTGCGGCCAGGGCAGAGATTACAGTCCAAATGGCGAACAGGGTGGAGACTTATCCTCGGGTGGCCAGAGTGAAGATGACAGTCAATCGAGTGGCTACGGCGAAGACACTTCAGGCAGCCACGGCGGTGAAGACACCACGGCGGTGAAGACCCTTCGGGTGGCCACAGCGAAGGAACAGGCACCAACACCGGCTCAGGCACATGAATAGACACTGGCACAGGAACAGACACCGGCTCAGGAACAGCAGACACTGGCTCAGGAACAGACACCAGCCCAGGAACAGCAGACACTGGCTCCGGCACAGGAACAGCAGACACTGGCTCCGGCACAGGAACAGCAGACACTGGCTCCGGCTCAGGAACAGCAGACACTTAGCCTAGAAATCTAGACGCACCCTAGCGGCAGCAAAAATTATTTTGCAGCAAAGTGTGGTCTAGCAACTCTCCATAGACGTTTGAGCTGGAAAACCCCAACCCTGGTAGGGCCAATCACATCGTGTATAGAGTCGGAGGGCGGGCTTAACATAATGATGTCAGAGTTGCGACGGTCAGAGCAAGCTCGGACTCGGTTTGCAGTCGTTCATCATCGGATGCGGCCGGCGCCGCTCGCGCTGTTACAAAGAAGCTGTGGCGAAATGATCAACTTGTCATATTTGCCGCACTCGTGCTGTCACGTTGAGTATAAAGGCTTTACTCCGTGTCAGCGCGCGCTCTAATCGGTATAGGTGCACGGACCTCTCCCGAATCATCTCCACCACCCCGAAGCACCACTACTCCGGCTCCGTTTCCCTCGTAAGCTGATATTAGTATTTAAACATTCTCTATGATATTATTTTTTTTAATGACACACTGCCTCTTTCTCTCTCATACATATGTTGGCTAGTTATAAACTCTTAGACTTTTAATGATTAGTGTTTTATTTTATTAAAGTTTGTGGGTCGTGTAAAAAAAATCCCTTATTTTGGGGATGGATTCCGGGAAATCTCCCTTATTTTCAATTTTCAATGTTGACAGCTGGACTCGATACGATAAAAGTTTAATATATCAACTTGCTCCGCTGAGTACGTCACCTTCTTCGTTGCTCTGGTTGGCTTTAGCGCTATCCAATTGCGTGCAGAGAGAATTTGAAAGACAACCGTTTATCCCGCCCCTCGGATTGAGCCCTGTCAATGAAGAGTTTCCAGACCTAACATCTTGATGTAGGTCTGGCATACCAGGCTAGCAGACACTGGCTCCGGCTCAGGAAAAGCCTACTCTGGCTCCAGTTCAGGAACAGACACCGGCTCAGGAACAGACACCGGCTCCGGCTCAGAAACAGCAGACACTGGCTCCGGCTCAGAAACAGGAATAGACACCGGCTCAGGAAAAGACACTGGCTCTGGCTCAGGAACTGCAGACGCTGGCTCCGGCTCAGGAACAGCAGACACTGGCTCAAGTACAGACACGGCTCCAGCTCAGGAACAGCAGACACTGGCTCCGGCACTGGAACAGCAGACACTGGCTCCGGCTCTGGAACAGCAGACACTGGCTTCGGCTCTGGAACAACAGACACGAATGGTCTGAAGGGTAGCCACAGGATCTGAGCTAGATGTTCTATAAGTCGGTCAGAGCCCTCGCGGCCATGGGAATGGGCATCTCCTGATCCGTCTCTCACAGGGCATGGGCAGACGTGGCATGAGCCTTTTCTGTCTGAGCAGATGTGACGTGAACCGTCTCTAGCTGGGCAGACACGACATGAACAGTCTCTGACAGGGCATGGGCAAACGTGGCGTGAGCCTTCTCTAGCTGGGCAGACACGACATGAACAGTCTCTGACTGGGCAGACATGACGTGTACCGACTCTGACTGTGCAGATGCAACATGAACAGTCTCAGGCTGGGCAGACATGACATGAACAGTCTCTGGCTTGGCAGACGGGACGTGAACAGTCTCTGGCTCGGCAGACGTGACGTGCGACGTCTCTGGATCGGCAGATGTGACGTGAGCAGTCTCTGGATGGTCTCCGGAAAAACGGCGGGCTGCTGGGGCATGGCCTTCAGGCTCTTGGGGAGGTTGGACGCTCTGGGCTGGACAGAAACAGCGGCGGATGGAACTCTGGGCTGGATATCACCAGCCCAGGGTCGAAGAGGGGCCTGAGTAGAGAATGGTGTCGGGATTCCTCTCGATCACCTCCTCCACTGTGGCCTCCATGTGTCCAGCGAAATCTGACCAAATCGGTACCCGCAAAAAGTTGTCTTCTTCCCCGCTCGGTGGCTGGGGAAGAGAGATTAGAAAACATACCACTGGATCTTGTAGTTACGGAGTCCTTCTGTCACGATACACACACACAGGAAACAAAAGATCCAATAGCAGAGTTTATTTAAAGGGTAAACCGTACTCACAACCAGTCCAAGCATGGTCAAAATCCAAAAAGTCAGTCCAAAATCATAAAGGACAAACACTACAAACAGGCTTGAAACAACAACGGAAGTGTGGGGACTACATACTGTACGACTCCGTGACAAACACTGAAACAGACGAGACCGGGTGACGAGAAACACCTGTAAGGCAACGAACAATCAGTGACAGACAGGATCATGGTAATTGCAGTTGCGAATGCATAGACACCATGAAAACTGAGGACCTCTAGTGTTAATGGTTGCTCTGTCATTGAAGGCACGGAGATGAGGATGAAAGGTTTCCAAGATAAATTTAATGATCAACAAGGTTATACAATAGACTAGTGCAGACACAACCAAACATACGAGAACCAAACATACAAAGAACAACAGACAAGCAGGAACACAGATAATGATGTAGTGAGTGCAGCTGTGAGCCGGAGAGGATGATCGGACATGTAGTGTAGTGATACACGGAACTGTGACAGATTGCCCCCTCCCAGAAGGCACATCCTAGTGCCATAGAGGATGAGATGATGAAATAGGCAGAGGATACTGGAGGTGGCTCTGTAGGTGGACGGCTGATTGGGAGGAGGCAGGACAGAAAAACATAGGGTGCTGATGATAGTGATCGGAATCGGCAGATGGTGACCCAGACAACAGCCAGGATAGTGGACCATGGCGGTGGCGCTGAAGGAAGTAGCCATGGTGGTGAGGACCTCAACGCCACTGTAAGACTGGAAAACTGGTTAAAGAGAAAATATCTGACCAGTGGCCTCTAAAGACAAAAGGCATTGCTTGCAAATTAACATTTGACACCCTACCCCCTATTCTCTGAACATCTTATCTGCATCTTCTCTCTTTCACTCTCAGTCAATGACACTGAAAGCTCACAAGAATATGGTTTTAATGTGAATCTGATAATCTTTAAGGATTGTTTAGAATCATTTTGATGGTCTCAGGGTGACTGGTAATAATGTCTCATTCCCAAAGTAATAAAAGAAAAGGTAATAAGGTTTTTAAGAAGTTTAGGAATCACAGTCACACAAAGGAGTGTGGTCTTTGAGTTAACACCTTCTGCCTTGTTGTCTGAATGCAAATTACAACCAAGCAAATGGTCTGCCCCGATAAACATGGTAGGGGGATTCAGTAACTTTCCATTATATCCTGGTGATTTACATATCAGGTGAGGTCTGATTATAAAAGGAGATGTAACAAGAGTTCGGGGCTGCTTTCTGTATTCAGATCAGCCCGTGATGTTGTGTCTTCAAGACTCAGCTCATGTAATATGTTGGGTAAAGTTCTTTGTTCTAAAACATTTGATGGTTTGCTCTGATTATCTTGTGGAATTCTATACATTTACCTGACATAATAAATTGTTATATTTGGCTATTCTAATAGACTTTGACTTTATTTTCATTAAGTTAAAAGTAATAGTCAAGCATTAACATATTTAATGATGCACAGATATCATTGATAAACCCTTTTCATTTTATGGAGTCAGATGAAACGAGTTAATACATAAGATTAAATGTGTTGCATTTAATTAAAAAACACTTTGCTTGGAAAAGACGGAACGCGCTTGAAACCTTCACCACGAATCGAATTCCTCAATTTGGGTCGATTTCGTGGCCCTTTTTACAGTGGTGACACGCCTCCGTGATCGCAACAGATGGATTTCGCGAACAACGTCCTTTCCAGCAAAGTACGGGAATCTTAAAATCAACAAGAGGTTTGAACATCTTCCTTTCTTCTGCCGCTGTGGTAAGTCACATTTTCATTCCCTTTTGAAAAGTGTTGAGAAAATGTTGTTTGCCGTGGTTTGCGGGTCGGAAAGTCCTTTGTTTAGTCCGAAACTAAAATGTGAGGACATGATAATGGCCGCGACGCGCAGATAAAAGTGTAAAACCCTTGTTTAATAGATTTTAAAGATATCCTTGTTCGATTAGGCAAAAAGAAAAGAAACCTAAATTTGAAATAACATCTTTCAAATGATTTTCGGGTAGACTTAACGTTACTCGAGGAGCTATAAAACAAAACTTGTACGTTTGTCTTCATTATTATAGTGGCTTTGTTGAAACAAACCAGCAACGTGAATCGACAAACAACAGAAATTAAAATCTAAGTTTGTAAATGATCAGAAAACACGTGATTTTATAAATGAGGCAGACGATGCATTGTTTATGATAAAACAAACTTTGAAAAAACACAATGATATGATTTACAGGCTAAGACGCAATTTAACAGGGTTAAATGCTAGTATTTTACATGCTGTTTAGAAAAAACGAGGCTAAGATAAATGCTAGTATTGCCCATGCTGCTTCCAAAACGAGAATATAAATTCTAAAGCCATGCTTCTTGAACAATGATGCTAATGCTAATGCTAAAGCCATGCGGCTTCTAAAGGGCTAATGCTAATGCTAAAGACATGCTGCATTCAAACGCTTAACCCTTTGTGTGACCAGCCCACCGGGCCCTAGGCCACATTGAATGATATTCTAGAATAAAAATAAACTAATCTTGACAAACTTTATTTTGCATTTGAAAGCTTCCACTGTAACACAGATGGGATTAAAAAGCAATAATGCAATAGTTTGTATTTTCAAATTTGGAGTTGTGCTTCACACAATGTAACGCACTCATAGAACACACTGTATAGTTGTTTGTGCTACTATATGTGCACATAGGCTAAATGTAAGTTTATTCTTTAAACACAGGATTGCTTTACTGTAAGTGTTTTGGAACACTTAGGTAAAGGCTGTTGATGTTGTATTCAAGGCCATGTATCCTGTGTGAACTGAATTAAACGTGTGTGTGTCTATGCTGAATGTGGTTATAATGTGATTCACAATGCTCATTAATTCTTGAAAAGAATGAGAAGAATTTGAGACAAAAATACTTTTCATATTCGGAAAACAAAATAATTCCACATTTTCACATCAGATTTGGCGAAAACAGGATGATATTATTTCCAGGCAAGATCAATGATAATACTGAATGCAATAGATTGCATTTGAAAGCCTAAAAACCTTAACACAGATGGAACTAAATTATTTAAATTTCTCTGAAAAACAAATCTCTAAAGTATTTGATATGCTACCTGGTTGCAGAAAATTAGGAGACTTCGCTTGGTTACAGGAGCTGTTCAATGTGGCGAGTCTGTAAAAACGATGGCAGGATAAACTCTAAAACATTGTAACATGCTGGTGTAATACAAGTATATAAAAGGCGCCATGGTAACATATTCAAAGCTTTAGAGGACAGACTTTACCTCTCCACTTAATGGGAGCTGTTTTTCGCATACAAAATTTGTAAATGGTTACGTTTGAACTAATTCTGAATGACTCTGAAAGGCTGGTTTTTCCCTAGATTATTGGATTCGTATATTTCCCCATCTTTCGCGTCAGATTAGCGACGGCTAATATCCGATACCATTTTAAGTGTACTTGAATGGGGGACAAGTTATTTCCGACTAGAATCAGCAAACGCTGATTAATCAACCTAGTTTTGGGTGTGTCCATATCCACTGTTTTAGGTCAGTGATCACTTTGGATAAACGTGCGTGGTTTAAAGACCACGGGCTTGGCCTGAAGCCATTTTAAGAGAAGTTGAGTTGATAAACTATACTCTTTCTTGGTGGTCAATCGTCCCTACTAAAGTGACACACTGATTTAATTTCTAGAGGAGGCATTCAAGGGGTCTTTGAATTGGCGGGGCAAGTTATTTCCGACTAGAATCAGCAAACACTGATTAATCAACCTAGTTTTGGGTGTGTCCATATTCTCTGTTCTAAATTAATGATTACTTTGGATAAACGTGCGTGGTTCTCAGACTGCGGGGTTTGACCTGAAGCCATTTTAAGAGACGTTGAGTTGATAAACTGTTTTCTTTCATGGTGGTCATTTTCGTCCCTACCATGGTAATACATTGATTTAAGTTCTAGAGGAGGCATTCAAAGGGACTTATAAAGATATCTCTGATTGTACGTGTGAATACGGCAGATCTTAGATATTAAGTCAAATTACCTCTGAATTGGTTATTGGAACTGACGGGGGTGTGTCGCGCGGGCTTCGAGGAAGTACTGCGGAGCGATATAGATTCCCTTATCTAAACGGATAAAACTAAAATTTAGAGTTCAAAAGAATAATCAAACGTTAAAATGGCCATTTCAAAAGACTAAATGAGAAGAAAATATATTTGAAAACTAGCAAACAGAAAATTGAAACCTCTCAGGCATTAATTTAAGAACTATGAATTTAATCCTTACAATTCGATTTCGTTGACCAATACCCAGTGCCAAAAGGGCGGAAAACACTCACTGAAGTGTGGTGTGGCACAGGTACTTGCCAACTGACCAAAGAAGAAAATTTACAAGGAGGGTGTGAACTAAACATCAGAGATAATGAGAGATCACCACTAACCAAATGTGTGAATGACACCATGAAATAATTCATGCCCACAGATCTGGCTGTAATGAAAGCAACTTGAAGTTTAAAACCCGAAGACTGGGATCTCTAATGCTGGGGACACAGCAGACTGTGAAGGCTGACTGCAAGAGCAGTGTTGTTTTAGGTGTCACACACTGAAGCAACAACAGCAATAATTCAGGCCTGGTCAATGAAATTCGGTTTCATGTGACAGCTGGAATTAAAATTACAATGGACATGATAATGGAGCAAGCAAACGAATATGTCCACATGTCTGAATTTGAAACTGTTGAAAACATCAAAATTAACTGTGGTTCTCTCTGCACGTGTTTCTGTCAGGTTAACTTCTACAATTCCTCGGAGGACGGAGGCCGGGACGGCCGGCCTTCACGATTGTTAGAACGTAACCTGAGATTCGGGAGATGGGTGAAAAGACGATTCAAGAGGCCTTTACATCCCACAACAACACATCACTACATTAGATGGCCTCCCAGTTTAGAACTGGAACTAAAATTTGCAACACAATTGTTATACAATAGATTCCACCCATCTCCTAGACATGAACACTGACTGAACACACTCCTCCATCACAACACCCTCACGGCATCATCACCTGGAATAGATCAAATCTATCCAGACTGAACATTACACATCATAAGATGAAGATGACATAGAGTCTGATAGTGTCACTTCACTAAAGATCTATTGTGCATCTTCACACTCACAGATCCGGATAGCTTCACACACATAACGATGGGAAGCTGATCCCATGACATAGCACACGCTATTCATCACCACACCCTGCAAACTCATGGAAAAACACTGGAAACACATATTAATGGCTACAGTCACAAATCAATGCAATGCATCAAAAAAAAAAAAAAATCATAATGTTTAAACTTTCTTATTGTTGTTGGGGTGGTTGGAAAATCAGAGGGCCCCTGATTTCTCAACATACCACTAATAACAGTAACATCATAGCTAAATAGATCTGAAGTATGAGCGCTTCAATCAATTACAGAATTGTCAATTCAACCTTGTCATTGACTGTGACTTAGCCAACAACAACAACACACACACGCACAGTCTTTCTCCCTCTTTCTCTCACACACTCAAACTCACACTCACACACACAGATGCACTCATACCCTCACAAAAACACACCCTCTCACACCTGTTGAAAGGAATGAACAATCTCCATCCTTGAATACATTTAAGCATATATGTTCCAAGTCACTTCCTAGATTTGCATAAGTGGCTTGCATTGGAAGATTCCTTAACAAACACTGATTATTATATACATATTCATTTATTGAACATCGATTGCTTTTATTAGATGAAATGAATTTTATTGTTTTTTATTACATGATTGAACATTGATTGTTTTTATTACATGACTTTTTATCATAGAATCTATTTGATTATTTTGAATACACTGACCTTTTGCTGCATTTCCTTTTTATAATTCAGACCAAAAAATATATATATTTAAGAATTGGATATTTAATATGAGACATCCTTACCATTCAATACCCTGAGAAAAATATGAGCAGACTTGCTGAAAAGAACATGATATTTTACATTGAACATGACATGATTTTGTCTTGTTGCATTATGCGTTTCTATGCATTTCTTCTTGAGTTCAAGTTCATATGTGTTTCAATCGTGAAGCGGACATTTAAGATGCTTTTCAGACGTCTCACAGAGAGCCCATTCACCCACTGAGGTCTGTCCAGACAACCGCACCGCTGGAGGTGACAGGATTGGTCAAGAAGGGACAGATTATCGTTATGGGGAAGGTGCCAGGAAAACGTGAGTGTCTTCAGGAAGGAACGACACGCCAACTGAAAAAGTCAAGAGGTCCAGATTGACTCTATGAACTTTGCTCACATCTCCAGAAGAAAGCCTGAACGCCTCATCCACCTGCTGGACTCATGCTGCATACGCCTGATGAGAACAGGTGATCTGCAGGTGAACAAAGCCCTCTGAGCTTCTACAGATGCCAACATTGCCAAGAGACAATTGCTGAATTACACCAAGGATTACACCAAACGTCTTACTCTGTGACCCCTTGAGTGTCTGAATCTGACCCATGGGGTCAAGGAGGGAATCTGTAAGACTGGAAAACTGGTTAAAGAGAAAATATCTGACCAGTGGCCTCTAAAGACAAAAGGCATTGCTTGCAAATTAACATTTGACACCCTACCCCCTATTCTCTGAACATCTTATCTGCATCTTCTCTCTTTCACTCTCAGTCAATGACACTGAAAGCTCACAAGAATATGGTTTTAATGTGAATCTGATAATCTTTAAGGATTGTTTAGAATCATTTTGATGGTCTCAGGGTGACTGGTAATAATGTCTCATTCCCAAAGTAATAAAAGAAAAGGTAATAAGGTTTTTAAGAAGTTTAGGAATCACAGTCACACAAAGGAGTGTGGTCTTTGAGTTAACACCTTCTGCCTTGTTGTCTGAATGCAAATTACAACCAAGCAAATGGTCTGCCCCCGATAAACATGGTAGGGGGATTCAGTAACTTTCCATTATATCCTGGTGATTTACATATCAGGTGAGGTCTGATTATAAAAGGAGATGTAACAAGAGTTCGGGGCTGCCTTTCTGTATTCAGATCAGCCCATGATGTTGTGTCTCTTCGAGGCTCAGCTCATGTCGCCTAATATGTTGGGTAAAGTTCTTTGTTCTAAAACATTTGATGGTTTGCTCTGATTATCTTGTGGAATTCTATACATTTACCTGACATAATAAATTGTTATATTTGGCTATTCTAACAGACTTTGACTTTATTTTCATTAAGTTAAAAGTAATAGTCTAGCATTAACATATTTAATGATGCACAGATATCATTGATAAACCCTTTTCATTTTATGGAGTCAGATGAAACGAGTTAATACATAAGATTAAATGTATTGCATTTAATTAAAAAACACTTTGCTTGGAAAAGACGGAACGCGCTTGAAACCTTCACCACGAATCGAATTCCTCAATTTGGGTCGATTTCGTGGCCCTTTTTACAGTTGATTGAACTGGAAAAAGTGAGTTATTACAATGAAGGAGATTAATTTAATCATCAGAAACTCAAAATAATAAGTTCAACTAAATAAATTATTTAAGTTGATTTGAAAAAAGAAAAAAATGTTGTGATAACAAATCTTGAAAATATTTTTTTTACAGTGTGGTTTTCCACAAAAACATTCAGCAGCAAAACAGTTTTCACACAGTTGCACCAAATCAGCATATCAGTATGATTTCTGGAGGATCATGGGACACTGAAGACTGGAATAATGAAGCTGAAAATTCAGCTTTACAATCACAGAAATATATCACATTTTAAAATATATTCGAATAGAAAACTATTGTGATAATATTATTTCCCAATATTACTGTCACTTTTTCACTTTGTAGAGTACATATTGCAAATCAGTGCATGTGATTGTGTTTGGAAAAGGTTGTTTGTTTTACCTTGCCCCCGATAATCACAGTCCGCGGCACAAACGGTTTCGTGGGGCTCTTCTTGATTCCTGTGTGTAAAACAGTTGAAAAATTCTTCAATCTTAATCAAAGACAGTAAATAATGGCAGAATTTCATTGTTTACTTCTACGTGAGAGAATATTTGTCGAAAAACATCCCCAAAAAATACACTTTAGCTGTTAGAAAGTGTGCAAGTGTGTGTACATACGGTTGTACATAGTGATGACATGGAGGCAATTGAGAAGTTGTCGTTTGTATTCATGTATCCTTTTCACATGGACGTCAAACATGGATGCAGGATTTACATCCACGTTGTACTCTTTCTCTAAATACTGTGCAAACTTCACCTTGTTATCCTACACACAGAAACATAAAAATTAACTGCAAATGACTTTGAATTGAAATCACCACATTTTAAGAATAATACCATTCATCAGAGTCAGTAATCCCCACAGAAACAGCTTGTCACTAGGGCAGAAAGACTACATATCACTCTAATATGCACTTTTTAGGGGTAGCTAAGTGGCCCTAAAGGGGACTGCCCCAGTGATAAGCAGTTAAACAGTCCAATTTGGCCATTAAAATCTACATAGATAAGATTTACAAATGCATTGATATGAGAGGAGTGTGCGTTTTGACCTGTTTGACTTTGGCTACATCTCGGATGAAGGCGTCATCGTCAACCAGATCATTCAGCTTCTGCAGCGCAGTCAGATCTTTTACATACTCTTCACCGATAGCCTTCAAACGGTCACATAAAAAAAAAAACATGAAATGAATTGAAAAAGTATGTTATAAAAAGAGAAAAACAAATGTGTACGTGTGTCGGACCTCTGCGATGAGATCCGCGAGTCCTGGATTGCAGAGGAGCAGCCAGCGTCGTGGCGTGATGCCGTTTGTTTTATTCTGAAATTTGTCTGGTTCCAGCTCGCTGAAGTCTCGAAATCTACATCATTACATTCAAAATAATCAGCGATGGGATGTAGGATTGTGTGTGAGTGAGTGAGTGAGAAAGAAAGAGAAAGCCCTACACGTCTCTTTTGATGATGTCTGAGTGGATCTCAGCAACTCCATTGACCTTGTGTGAGCCCACGATGCAGAGATGAGCCATGTTCACTTTCTTTCCCTCTACCTCCTCAATCAAAGACATCCTACGGATTCGATCCATATCATCTGGAAATAGAGATGCTATATGCTACACGCACACACAAACATGCATACAGTACAAAAAACATTAATGCTGGGTTTACTTGTGTATGTGGGTTTTCAAAAATGGGCAGTCCTCTATTATTTGGAGTGTACTCACATCCAGATGTGTTTGGTTGATCTTGTATATGATTTGCAAGTGTCGGGGTAAAAGTTTCTCCATCAGTTCGACTGGCCAGCGCTCCAGAGCCTCAGGCAGAACCGTGTGGTTGGTGTATGCAAACGTTTTCTTAGTGATATTCCACGCCTAGACGCTCACACAGAAGATCTCACTTTAAGTAATCATGTTGCCTTGACAAATCCGACATACTGTCAAATGTACAAAAAAACAACAACCAAATGGCCAAATGGACAGCTTGTGCCAGTGCAAACCCTCTTTTGAAAAAAATAGTGAAATATTTGCGCTGAAAAGGCATGGATAGGGTTATTTTTGCGGCTGAACTTAAAGCATATGCAATTGTAGGAGTTTCCCTTTCAGGAGGAGAGTTTTTAAATGAGTCACGCAAGGTGATTTACTAAGGTTTGGACTCGTCAATGTGCTGGTGCTTGCGCCATTATTTACCACCCAAAAAGAAAAGCACGTCTTAAACCAGACGCTAACTGTTAGATTTGTGTTGGTCATTATGGACATGATCTGACTTTGTCTGTGTTCTTTAATTTGCACGTCGTCAGTAGATCACACACAGAACTTTCCTTTCCCATCAGTGCTGTTTTGGAATTGGGCTCTCATGCCGTTTATTCAATCTGACCTATAATGTCTAAATTTAGCACTTTTTCGAGCTTTTTAGCGACTTCATTAAACTGAGCACAGTATCAAAGCATTAGTTTAATTTTAGCATTATTTATATACTTGTAATATTTTTAAATATTTTTATATTTTCAGGGTTCACTTTTACTTTGTTTTGTTTGCGTCATTTTATTCATTCATTCGAGGGCTTGGAGCCAGAAGGGCGTAAGTGGCTTTTAACAAACTTTACAGGAGAGACAAAACAAAATTGACCACACTTCAATCACCTGTATTATTAACCTTAAACCACAGACATTGCAACCACAGGCATACTTGAAATGAAATATTTATATATATATATAATACATGAAATGACTATTTAAGTAAATGTATGGCATATTAACACAATGAACATGTTCTAAAACATTTTCAAAAAAACAAAAAGTAAAATACGTCAGATACGCCTTTTTGTTGCTTTATTCAATACAGTTTGACCTCAGATAGGTATTTTGGCACCGTTGGATAGAGCTCATCGAGACCTTTATTTTGATATAAAGAACTCATATTCGCCCAAAATGCCACTTACGCCCCTCTGGCTCCAAGCCCTCGCATTATTCTTAAACTTACATTTAATCTAGTCAGTTATTCATTACCTACATATCTACATTTTATTTGAGCTTTATTTCAATTATGAAAAGAATTATGAATTTTTTTAGTTTTAATGCTCTGACTCATTGTGCTACAGTTTCCATCACAGTGTCGGGTGTATGTTCCCTGGTGTCCACTAGAGGTCCTCTTTCCACATTGTGTCATTCACTTTTGGAACTAAGGCCACGTTTACACAAAGCCGGGTATTTATTTAGCGAATAGTATATTAGCGATAGTAGTATATTAGCGAATATTTTCCCCCTCTCTGTTTTCAAAAATAACACCGTTCACACACCCGCATAAATACGCCATCGAGCGCCATCATAACAATGCCAAACCTATGGGCGGCAGTGTAGGGAGAAGGATAAAGCCATGCAAGCCAATCAGAATCGAGAAGAGAGAACCTAAAACGCCGTTTCTCCCAGTTCACACGATAACACATAACCGGCGTTTTCAGAAATCTCCACTTTGGCCGGAGTTCTTAGAAATAATCGTTTTCTGTGATAAAAACAGGGTTTTCGTGTAAACGAGACGCCAATCCGAAAGGAAATATCTGCGTTTTCCCCTTCAAGTAAACGGGGCCTAAATTCCCCACAATCCTTGTCTGTGCTCATCACTGTTCATTGCGCTCAGCTGTTCCCCCATCATGATGCTCATGTTCTGCGTGTATAAATACCCTGCCTGTTTAGTGTTTGTTACAGAGTCCTTGTTTTATGTCATCACACTTCTGATGTCTGTATCTGCCTGGTTCTTGTTTTTGTTTTGTTCTTGTGTTTGGATTGATTATTGAATTTGGACCCCTGCCTGGATGACCACGAGTTTGGATTGCCCTTTTATTAAAAACTACTGCTCTTGGATTTTCTGTGTTTCGTTACAGTTTTTTTTACTTATTTGACTTCAGACTTCAACATTTGACCAATTAAAAAAAAAACACATGATAAACACATCTGTATGGGCTGTCACAGTGTATCATAGATTTATGAATCTTACTGAATCCCAGTCCAGTTTCTCAATGTCCACAAATATCCTCATCAGCTCAGGTATGGCCATAGCAG
>NW_024121155.1:14068918-14106704 GCF_016745375.1 Pimephales promelas
CTATTATATTAATAAATGCGAAGGAAAACTTAATTGATATGACAGTTGAATGCAAAAGAGTCAAAATTTTAATTGCCACGATTATGCATAAATAGTAAAGAAACCTGCTTGGATGTATTATGTTCAGGAAAAACGTAATAGCACTGCAATAGTATTACGTTAAGGAGAAACGTAATAGCACTGCTTATATGTTGGCATGTAACGTAATTACGATTTTGCAAAATACGTTAAGGAAAACGTAATAGCACTGCTTATATGTTGGCATGTAACGTAATTACGATTTGCAAAATAGTTTCCTCAGAGTATTTCGTGTGATACACAGTTGTAGGGTAGGGTAGTCTGATATTACGCTAAAGGATTATGACGGCTTGGGTTCGCGTGAATATTAACGATAAAGGGTGCCATATGCGTAGTATAGCGTTCTATGTGACGCTCAAGGATGAGAACGGGCTGGTTTTATAATATGTGGCAGCAGTCATCCGTGAGGGACTGCTGCCTTTGCTTTCATTTTGTTGTTTGTTTATTTTATGTTATTAAAGCCACCCTTAAGTGTCACCAGCCCACGGTGGGCCCACACCCATTACATATTAAAAACAGTAATATCCTAGACTAAACCTAAACTAATCTAAACCTTTATATCATTTGAAAGCTTACAGTCATATATATAGAGGTTGAATTCATATTAAAACCTGCCAAACTTCCCATAGTACTTCAGTATAGGATGTCTACTAGGGATGGGCATCCAAAATAAAAGTTTGTGTTTACATAATATATGTGTGTGTAGTGTGTATAATTAATTTGTATATATAAATACCCACACATGCATGTATATATTTAAGAAATATGTGCATGTATACATTTTATATATATTTATTCACAATTAATATTATATATAAATATAAATATTTGATATATTAATAACACATTTTTCATAAATATATACATGCATGTGTGGGTATTTATATATACAAATTAATTATACACACTACACACACATATATTATGTAAACACAAACTTTTATTTTGGATGCGATTAATCGTTGCCCATCCCTAATGTCTACTTCAAAAATTGTATAAAAATTGTGGAAATATATGGTAAACTATATGGTAATGGAGTCTGGTTGTCACCTATTGAAAAAGTTTGGTACTGCGCCCAAACAAAATCTTACTGAAAGCGAATTTTTTGAGGTATCAATCTCAAATTTGAAACACACAACTTTTTCAGATTTTTGGCTTTGATTTTCTTGCAGTTTTAGAGTCCAACATGTTTTAAAGATATTTTATATAAAATATGATTAATTCAATTTTTACATTGTACATTTTCATAAACTCAAACTTCTACAACTTTTTTTCTGGTTCACTTCCTTAATTTATTTCACAGACAAAAATCATCCAAATGTCTTTAAAACAAGACCAATCTTACGTCTATATTCCAAAGCAGTTTTGAATTACAACTTTTTAAGTTTAGAATGTGCATTTTCATGTCGATTCAAAAAAAAAAAATGGGGGGAGCAAACAAACTTTGCTAAAGTATGTTTTTGTTTGTGTGCATACCTCTGTAACAATGCTCCGTGTAACATTTGTGTCGGGAGTGTAGAGGATTTTTCCTTGCAGAAAGGGTCTGACGGTTTTCCATAACAGACGCAGGCTGGACGAGCTCTCCATTGTGTCAGTCAAGTTTTTACAGTACTCACCTGGAAAGACAGAAGAGTGGATATACGTTAAAATATACAAAACATTACTGGAGAAGCAGATTCAGATGGAGCCAAGCTCAGACTCAAGCTTTGACTGCAATAATGTTTTTCTTGTGCATCAAGCAAGCACCACGCTTTCTATTTATCATATTTGATGAGCTCAGTGTGATCAAAATGGAATAAAAGCCTAAATCAAATCTGTGCATTGTATTAAGCTACTGTGTCTCTTTAGGAGACTTGGATTGAATGGCTTGATTCATATGGATTAGTTTTACAATGCATTGAACATTTACAATATTTCAATGGATGGGAAAATGATAGGATAATAACCATAAAAAAATATGTATAATTTTATTAGTTGAAATTAAATACATTTTAACTGAAATAAAATAAAATAAAACTTATTTTATTTGATTTTATTTTATTAGCTGGTTGCCAAGGCAGCATTTATCATTTTCATGTGACTTAACTTGAAGTAGGGATGGGCAACGATTAATCGCGATTAATCGCATCCAAAATAAAAGTTTGTGTTTACATAATATATGTGTGTGTAGTGTGTATAATTAATTTGTATATAAAAATACCCACACATGCATGTATATATTTAAGAAAAATTTGTTATTAATATATCAAATATTTATATTTATATATATATATAATATTAATTGTGAATAAATATAAAATATATACATGCACATATTTCTTAAATATATACATGCATGTGTGGGTATTTATATATACAAATGAATTATACACACTACACAAACATATATTATGTAAACACAAACTTTTATTTTGGATGCGATTAATCGCGATTAATCGTTGCCCATCCCTAACTTGAAGTACTAAAATAAATGTAAAAAAAAAAATGTATAAAAACTACATAAACACATACAAATAAAAATGACAAAAATACTATAACTATATGTAATGAAACGATATATATCTGCTTGCGCTTTGGTCGAAGAAGCAACAAAACGTCCTCAAGGACGTTTTGTGTCGCACACACTCGTTTCGGCTTGCGAGCCGGCCAAATAGTAACGTTACTTTTGAGCGGATGACGAGCGCGAGACGCCGAAATGGGTGCCCTAAGATTCTGAATGGAAAGTTTACTTTTAAAAAGTTGCCATATTGTCCCATTGACAAGACCAAGTGATGTGTGTTTTGTCGTTGTGAACTGAGCTATCATCATCGCAGCACGTCCAGTCTGAAACACCACTTGATGATGGCCAAGCAAACACACACACACACACAGATGATGTGAATTCTCCGCCCCCTCACCAATATTAGGACCTCGTCAGTATTTCTTTCACCCTTTTATTGATAGACAGTGTTACATTGTGTGAGAAATTATTTTTTTAGTGTGAAATTGAACACTATTCCAATGTTATTTTCAATAATAATTTTTCCACTTTTTCACTTTTCCATATTGATAAAAGCATTAAAATGAGAAAAAAATAATGTAACAAAAAGAAATCAAGAGACATTTAGAATAGATAAAAATGTGCGATTAATCGCGAGTTAACTATGACATTAATGCAATTAATCACGATTAAATATTTTAATCGTTTGACAGCACTAATATATATATATATATATATATATATATATATACACTCACATACATACATACATATAGACATTAAAACATCCAATTAGCATTTTCCAATATGTACTTTAAATTTGCTCAGAAAAAAGTTAATCAGTTCTTCAGAAGCTCGCTGTTCCCTACCGCAAAAACTCACCAGCAGCAACAAGCAACAAATTACGCCAACAAACGATTTAGATTTTATCTTAAAAATCTGTCACAGATTCATACTGAAAGTCAAGATTAGATTCAGATTTAACCCTCGAACCTCTGCACTTCAGCACATTCATGTATAGAGAAAGCAGAACAGGCATATAAAGGCATTTCTGCCCAGTCAGGTACACTCTGTTTTCCCTATAGAAAAGCAATAAACACTCTGTGCTCTAGCTGTGCCAGAAAATCATTACTTTAATTTGATTGAGCGAATGGGCAGCCCTTAGGTGAGACCTCAATCCAGGTAGGACATTTCAGTGTAAAATGATCATTATTTTGCTAGTGCTGAAAATCTGCAGTTATGTAATGATCAGGGCAAGGATTTATAAAACCAACAAGACTACAATTTTTACATAACATATGCCAAAATAAAAGTAATTATGCTCTTATTCTCACAACTAAGTAGTGTTATGCATAAATGCCCGTAGGTGTTAAGACCTGGTCTCAATTCATAAATTATTTAGAGCTAACAAAACCAAGTTACAGTAGGAGTTGCAAAATGGCTGTTTTGCATGGATCTGTTGAATGCAGTTGAATTTTGATTTGATATTTAATAGTTGAGTCAATACAGTGGCTTATTTTTTTTTTTCCATAACATTTTTCATTTGATAGAGTATTTTGGAGTTGGAAAATGTGATTTATAATCTATAAAAATCGCTAATGACCAGAGTTGGGGGTAATGCATTACGAAAACTGTGTTTTTTTGGGGCATTCGTAGTCTTAGCCTCAGACTAATGACGCCCACGGACCGTTGGCTGAATGTATGATGTATATGGCACACTTTTCTGGAAACAGTTCAGGAGTTTGGAAGTCGTGATCTGATTGATTGAATTCTTCAGGATGTCCAGGAGACGTGTGCGTCGCTTTCTTTAACAGTTCAGTCCGCCTGGAACCAGTTGCTGTGACGCCAAAACTCCTCGTTGAAGAAGAATGGCGTCGTGTTTATAACTGTGACAATGAGCGATTACCAGGATAAACTAAATGCTGGATTTTCGGAAGTATCTAAAATTTGCGGCTCTGTTGTTGCAGTAAACTTGCACAACCTTCTTGAATTAATCATTTATGAGATGCACGCCGGTCACCCCTAAACATGACGTGGAACAAAACGAACACTGATTTACGGTGGCCGAGAGGTGCAAAACAAATCACAATTATAAAAACAAAAAACAAGTCAGAAAACACAACGACAATTCAGAAAAACAACAACAAATCTGAAAACAAATTAACAAATCAGAAAAACACAAAACAAATCTGAAAACAAATTAACAAGTCAGAAAACACAAAACAAATCTGAAAACAAATTAACAAGTCAGAAAACACAACGGCAACTCAGACAAAACGGAAAAGGTAGGTATATGTGGCGAATGGAATACTGATCGCTGATTGGACGAGACATCTGTCAATCAAGACATACAGATAATACAGGCAGAAGAAAGATCGATTCGCGTGTGCATGTGTTAATATTAGCTGTATCGTCTACGATATTTTTTTTAATTATGTGCGAGGCTGCGAGCTGACATTATCGAGTAGGTCCCTCACTTTGCAAAAAACAAACATAATTGGAATGCAGTTATAATGCCCTAAAAATTCCAAATATAGGGGCAATGCCCCTGCATGAGCTTTGGCTTTTCTACATTTGTCGCACGAGGGAGACTCGAACTCAGGTCGTTCGCGTCAAAAGCTAAATCAGCTGTTCTTACACGCCACTCTCCCACTTTACCAGCTCGAGTTATTTTATAATTTTGCCTGACCAAACCAGATAGTGGTAGGAAGATTTTAATTTGAAAAGTTTTGTTCTCCATAATATCACTAAATTAGCCGGCTAAATATTTACACATGCACATGCGAATCAATCTTTCTTCTGCCGCAGGCGCAGTCTGCTGTACTTTCTGTATGTCTTGATTGACAGATGTCTTGTCCAATCAGCGATCAGTATTCCATTCGCCACATATACCTACCTTTTCCGTTTTGTCTGACTTGTCGTTGTGTTTTTTGACTTGTTAATTTGGTTTCAGATTTGTCGTTGTGTTTTCTGACTTGTTAATTCGTTTTCAGATTTGTTTTTGTGTTTTCTGATTTGTTCATTTGTTTTCAGATTTGTTGTTGTTTTTTCTGAATTGTTATTTTGTTTTCTGAATTGTCGTTGTGTTTTCTGACTTGTTTTTTTGTTTTTATAATTGTGATTTGTTTTGCACCTCTCGGCCACCGTGCTGATTGGCTGTCCTTGGCCAAGAAAAGCTGAGATACAGTCCAGACCTTCTGCCGTCAGTCTGATGTTCTGGGTAGACTGGGGCAGTCGTGACAAGTGGCCTAATGGTAAGAGAGTCCGACTGGTAACCCGAAGGTTGTGTGTGTCCACGATTTGCAGTATGTGTATGTGTGTGTTCCCTACTCACTAATGCTAATGTGTGTGCACTAAAGTGGATGGGTTAAATGCAATGCACGATTTAGCGCAAACTAAATCAACTATCGACTTAATAAAACGACTGTCAGGAGGGATACACGCAGATATAAGACATGCAGTGAAAAATTAGCACTCAAAAGGCCTGGACAGGGTTATTTTTGAGGATGACCTTATGCCTAGGGTTGGGTATCGAGAAACGAGTATCGATTGGAACCGAGACTAACTTTTCGTTTTTCCCGGAATCGTTCAAAAGTTAAAATTTCGATTCCTAGTTTCGATATTCACAGTCCGCCGAGCGGAAGAAGAAACCGCTGAACAACACCAACGAAGAAGCGTCTACCGGAAGTGTTGGCATAACCACGCGAGTCGAACATGAGTACCTTACGTCGGCGATCCAAAGTGTGGCTTCACTTTTCTAAAAATAACGAAATCTCGGCAAAATGCAAAATTTGTGACAAAAGGAGTATTTTTACAGAAGGAGTATTTCCTTCAGAAAGGATTATTTCCTTCAGAAAGGATTATTTCCTTCAGAAAGGCCGTTGGTCAGCAAGGTTAGCTAAACTTTTTTGACCCTGCCTCTTAAAAGAATCGGAATCGAGAATCGTTAGGAACCGGAATCGAAACAAGGAATCGGAATCGGAATCAGAATCGTTCAAATTCAAACGATACCCAACCCTACTTATGCCTATCTCTAGGGGTTTCCCTTTCAGACACAAAATTTATGGGAGGAGAGTATTTAAATGAATCATGCAAGGTGATTTACGTCAGTCAATTCACAGTTTTTTTGCTCCATTAACACCCCAAAAAGGCACTTCTTAAACCAGGCGTTAATTTGTGCTGCTCTTGCGTTGATCACAACGGAAATGATACCGCGTTTACTGGATTCATTAGTTGGGCTTTTCCTAAAATATTGAGTATTTCCCAAACTATATGCCAGACTGAAATGTGAAATCGAGTGATCTTGAAATCTGAAATATACAGGCAGATAGGAAACCTTTCAGTGCATTTAAATGTCGTATGAAACAAGGAAGTTTCTATGCTCTATTATATAATAATATACTTCAATCTAAAAGTAATAACAGTGTATATTTAAAGTAATAACAGTTCTCAACAGAATGACAAATGCAGTGTTTACACTGTAACATTCTGAAAGCGTTTTCAAATCTGCTCAAACGTAGATGTTTCTATTGTGATAATTATAATTTGGTTTCAAAAATATAAAAATCAAAAATATATGACAACAAATATGAACTAAGAATGAGCAATACATTAGTTACTCTATTTGTTCATCTTTGTTAAAGGGTTAGTTCACCCAAAAATGAAAATTAAGTCATTAATTACTCACCCCCATGCTGTACCAACCCCGTAAGACCTTCGTTCATCTTCGGAACACAAATAAAGATATTTTTGATTGAATCTGAGAGCTGGATCAGTCCTATATAGACTGCCTAAGGGACTGGCTCTTGACGGCCCATAAAGTCATTAAAGAAAAGGTTTAAATATTCCATGTGCCTACAGCGGCTCAATTATAAGTTTATCAAGCGACGAGACTACTTTTTGTGCGAAAAAAAACATAAATAACAACTTTATTCAACTATTCTATTACTTCCTTATGGGCGCATGCGCGAGAACTGAGACGAGGACGTTCTTCTCCTTCTACTACTTTTTGTTACCGGCTGCTCCTCTTAGGAGTATTACCGCCACCTACCGTATAAAATGATGATCCATATATAAGGCGCTCCGGATTATAAGGAACACTGTCGTTTATTGAGAAGATTAAAGGCTTTTAAGTGCACATTATAGTGCGGAAAATACGCTAATTGAAAAGCGTATGTACAGCGCGCATCTTCCTCTGCTTGTAAACAGAAAGTTTTGCGCTTCTAGCTATATCATCATCATCTTATACGGTAGGGGGCGGTAATACTCCTAAGCGGAGCAGCCGGTAACAAAAAGTAGTAGAAGGAGAACGTCCTCGTCTCAGTTCTCGCGCATGCGCCCATAAGGAAGTAATAGAATAGTCGAATAAAGTCGTTATTTATGTTTTTTTTTCACACAAAAAGTAGTCTCGTCGCTTGATAAACTTATAATTGAGCCGCTGTAGGCACATGGAATATTTAAACCTTTTCTTTAATGACTTTATGGGCCGTCAAGAGCCAGTCCCTTAGGCAGTCTATGTAGGACTGATCCAGCTCTCAGATTCAATCAAAAATATCTTTATTTGTGTTCCGAAGATGAACGAAGGTCTTACGGGGTTGGTACAGCATGGGGGTGAGTAATTAATGACTTAATTTTCATTTTTGGGTGAACTAACCCTTTAACAATAGTCAATTTCTCAACTAGTCAATAGTCAATTTCTCAAATAGTCAATATCTCAACTCATCTCAGCCATATTGCAACTACGAACTAGGTTAAAATCCCTGCTGAACTTCTTAACTAATTAATGAGCTGAGGCAGTCTTACTTTTATTTATGCATGAACCTTGTTCTTAACTGTAAAAAGAGAAAAAAAGGTTCATTCTTTGAATTTTGAGAAACTTGAGAATAAAACGCAAGTGTCTCAAAGCGGCTTTATGAATATCACCATGTGAATAAAACAACCCATTTGCTTGTTTTGTATTTTATTTATTGAGTTCTACACAATTTTACCTTTTCAAATGCTTTTCTTTTGTCTGTTCATTGCACACTAAACTTGCTCACAGAAAAGCCTTGATCTCAGTGGACCTAAACCTCTTGAAATAAATGCAAAACAAATGAAATGCATCACAGGATGACAAATCACCAACTTCACTCTCATGCACAGCTACATCATGACATCCCAAAACCACCGAGACTGATATGAGCGCAGACTCAATCCCTGGGCTACTGACTATAATGAAATCAGTTCTCCACAAAACTATATGATGTTACATTAGCCTGAACATCAGCACAAACAAAATAACAAAATCACCCAGCAGACACAAACACCTAAGCAATATCTAGCACACTACTGTAGTATTTATTATTTCTACTACTGTAGTATTTATTATCATTTTGAGCTTTTATTTTTTAAATTTGATTCTAAACTCTAGGTATAACATTAAATCTGATAGTAACTTTGAACTAAAAAAAAAAAAAAAAAAAAAAAAAAAAAAACGCTTCAGTGCGCTGGCACACAGCCTCAAGGTTATAAGGTTAAGATTTAATAATTTAGTTTATTTGTATTAAGTGTTTAAATATTTAGCTTTCATTTATTATTTCAGGTTTAATTTGAGCAAGTTTAATACTTTAACTTAAACGTATTTCTGTTTGTTTTTTTAATTCCAGTTTTTCATCTATACTTGCAGCTTTATTTCACTGAATGATAATCATTGTTAATGATTTTAAAACACAGCCAGCACTAAAACAAACATCACTAAACAAATAATGAAAGCTAGACTCAAAAGAGTGAAAAAAAAGTGCAGGAGTTGGAAACATTAATCTGATATTGCCATCACAGTAGAATAAAATAGATTGTTTTTACAAAAAAAAGAGGCACTCTTAATATAAGTATAATATAATGTAAATAAATCACTGGCTGGATAAGACAAATATTTCACAGTCCCAGTGTCTGCAGGTAGCACGCCTACTGTATATGTATCTGAATGAAAAAGATAATTACTGCTTGACTGAAGTGGATTTGAGAATTAAACAACATCTGAGATGCAATCACTTTGATTCCTGACATACGACTTCCATGCCACTTACTGGTTTGTTTGTTTTCCATAGTGGAACGACACACCAGAGGAACGTTCTGCAGATTTACTGAAAGATCAACTGTGCAACTGAATCTCATAACGGAGTTAAATTCCCCATTATGTACAGCAGATGCACAAACGCACAATCTGTGTTTCATAATGCATCTGTTTGCACTCCCACTAGAGAGACGTCAATGTGCCTCGTCGACCGACACATTCACTGTCTGGATTCCCACCGACGCTCGTGTACAATCCCGGCACAACGAATTCAGAGAGAAAGCACGATCCCATTAGCATGCAAACATGGCCGGAAACGCATCAAAACAGAATACAGCACAATGCAACACGGTTTTTTGTGATTTGAGGTGTCAGAACAACAGAAAGCCACAGCAGGCCAAGGCAGAGCTCGGGGAGAAACAGCCAAACCTATTTACTGGAGTTTCAAAGAGAAGGTAATTAACGGAACAACCCAACAGAGTCACTAATTAACTCGGTCCTCCTGATATTCAGCCGCACAGAAGTGCTCTGTACAAACACACAAGCACTGCGAGGCATTGTAAACAAACAAACAGCATCACAGAAGAAACATCAACACCCTCTGCTGCGCTGATGCGACTCTCGCCTGGCTTCTGCTGAGTCAGAAAGTACTGCGGATCCATTTGATCCGGTTCTCAAACTGAACTCAAATGATATGCTGGGATTGGATAACAGCTCAGTCAGTGGAGTGGAAAAGTATCCCTGAATAGTGACTCAAATATTGGTTCTTCCATAAAACTTTACAATCACATATGTTTAAAGTAAAGAAGTGCACTTTAGCATACTTTTCAAAAAGTACTTATTACATATATAATATACTTAAAGGGTTAGTTCACCCAAAAATGAAAATTAAGTCATTAATTACTCACCCCCATGCTGTTCCAACCCCGTAAGACCTTCGTTCATCTTCGGAACACAAATAAAGATATTTTTTAATGAATCTGAGAGCTGGATCAGTCCTACATAGACTGCCTAAGGGACTGGCTCTTGACGGCCCATAAAGTCATTAAAGAAAAGGTTTAAATATTCCATGTGCCTACAGCGGCTCAATTATAAGTTTATCAAGCGACGAGACTACTTTTTGTGCGAAAAAAACATAAATAACGACTTTATTCCACTATTCCATTACTTCCTTATGGGCGCATGCGCGAGGACTGAGACGAGGACGTTCTTCTCCTTCGACTACTTCTTGTTACCGGCTGCTCACCGCTTAGGAGTTTTACCGCCACCTACCGTATAAAATGATGATCCATATATAAGGCGCTCCGGATTATAAGGAACACTGTAGTTTTTTGAGAAGATTAAAGGCTTTTAAGTGCACATTATAGTGCGGAAAATACGCTAATTGAAAAGCGTATGTACAGCGCGCATCTTCCTCTGCTTGTAAACAGAAAGTTTTGCGCTTCCAGCTATATCAGCACATCATCTTATACCAGGGGTCGGGAACCTTTTTACCAAGAAGAGCCAAAAAAACTAAACAAAATTGAGAATTTTTTCAAAAGAGCCAGAGCAAAGTTTACACTCGTATATTAGACAAATTTACAACAGTAATATATAATAACAACAGTAGTAATATACGACTTGCACTAGTAGCAGTTCTGGTAGTTATATAACGTTACAACAACACTTTTTTTCCAAAAAAAAAAAAAAAAAAAAATGTGTGTGGGGTGGGGCTGACTAGCTTTCGCGAGGCACATAACATACGCGCGTGTTATGCGCGCAGCATGTTCTATGTCGCTCTATTCCGGGAGATTTTAACTAATTTTCGGGCATCAGGGAGACCGGAGACGCTCAATATGCTTCCGGGAGACTTGGGATTTCTGATATTTTGTTCACTGACATGCTGGTTTCTTAGCACACTGGACGAGAAGCGCAGCGCCTCATTTAAAATTCAAACACTTTATTCCCTATGACTCCGCCGTTTACACCTGGCCACTTCAAGCGTTTTCTGAGATCGGATAGCGATCCGATCGTGAAAAGACCAGGTGTAAATGCCCCCCGAAACGCATTTGAGACGGATTTGAATCCGATCGCTCAAACCACTTCAGGAGGTGGTCTGGGCCGCATTCCAGACGAAACTGGACATCGTGTAAATGCATCTGGTTGTTGAAACCACATATGTAAATTTTACTCATCCCCAAAATGCTAAGAAACAAACGTGTGAGAGCGTATTATAGGCTATATGTCATGCTATTTTAGTCAGATATGACGACGCTACTGCGACACGCATTACCTCAGATGAGCAGCTGAACGCCAAGCCAACGCGCCGCATCGCAAATCAAAGTGAAAGTAAGATGCAGACGATTAACACTACCATAAAAGTAGTCTAAAGAAAAGAAATGATCTTACCAGGACTGTTGCCGCTCTCTTTATTGCTGTCTTTGCTTTTTTTGAAATTAGCCAAAGATCAAATTTCGGCTCATATCTGTTGCTTTCGGTGACGCGCACTTCATTAAATCTGCATAGCGCGTGAATTGAAGATCGGATTTATATCCGTTTTGCAAAAACACATTTATGTGACCAGCGTGTAAATGGAATCGTTTTGATAAATCAGATAGCTATCCGATTTGAGAAAACGCATGAAGTGGCCAGGTGTTAACAGCCCCCTAGGAGTGGTGACCGGCGGCACATTCAGTCAGTGTCTGTCCGCGGCGCCCAGCAACGGCTCAGCAGAACCTTGTTCGAAATCCTGCTTTGCCACAGAGTGCCATTTACATAGTTTTATATAAAATTTACTTTTATTTGTATCAAACCGTCGTTAATGTAGGCTACATACTGACTTCACTGTGTGCTGCAATTTATATTTACTTTTACATTCATTTTCAGAAATCAGCTGCTTAAATGAGAATTGCTGAGGTAAAGTGTTCTGCAGACTTCAACGATTGTATTTAATTGTACAGTACAATTATAACATAGTACAGGCATTATCTTAATTCCATAATGTCTTTAGTTTAAACATTACAATATTGCCGGCCATAAACTTGCGCGTCCGGTGTGCAATAACGTTACCTCTTTCCTAGACGCGGCGCGCGCTTCTCGTCCGGTGTGCGATACTTCTGTCCTAAGACGCTTCTCGTCCGGTGTTATGACACCACACAAATTGAGAAACGGGCATCATAAACAAGTGATTAACAAGTGCTGCATGGTGCATCTCAAATTGTCTCTTAATATTTTACTTTTTGAGAGACTTTTTCAGTCAGCATTTGAAAATTGGGAGAGCCATATAAAATCCTGAAAAGAGCCATATATGGCTCGCGAGCCATAGGTTCCCGACCCCTGTCTTATACGGTAGGGGGCGGTAAAACTCCTAAGCGGTGAGCAGCCGGTAACAAGAAGTAGACGAATGAGAACGTCCTCGTCTCAGTTCTCGCGCATGCGCCCATAAGGAAGTAATGGAATAGTGGAATAAAGTCGTTATTTATGTTTTTTTCGCACAAAAAGTAGTCTCGTCGCTTGATAAACTTATAATTGAGCCGCTGTAGGCACATGGAATATTTAAACCTTTTCTTTAATGACTTTATGGGCCGTCAAGAGCCAGTCCCATAGGCAGTCTATGTAGGACTGATCCAGCTCTCAGATTCAATCAAAAATATCTTTATTTGTGTTACGAAGATGAACGAAGGTCTTACGGGATTGGTACAGCATGGGGGTGAGTAATTAATGACTTCATTTTCATTTTTGGGTGAACTAACCCGTTAAGTGTAAACTGAATTTTGTCTTCAGGCATAATAAATTTAACTGAATTATGTGTTAAATGGAAATGTATTATAGTTCAAATTTATATTAAATGCAATTAGCTGAAGTTAAGAGTGCTTATGTGCATCTTACTGTCCTATCAAATAAAAATTAAAAAAATCAGCTCTTACTGGTGTTAGTGCTGGTTGTATTGGTGTCATCGGCTGTTGCGGCCCGTGTGTTCTGTTGGTCCGATTCTGTTGACACGGTCCTCAAAACATCTCTGCTGGTGGTTTTGGACGTGGTGTTACTGTCTGTTCCACACATTAGCTCACTGAGGCTTCCAAATGGATCGGACCTGAAGTCCAAAGTACCTACCGCACTTAGCAGCGCTGAAGACCCAAAATTAGAAATCTGAGGGGAGAAAAAAAAAACAAAAAAAAACTGGAAAATCTCCACATATACACATTCAGAAATGACTCTTATGTTCACCAAGACAGCATTTGTTTGAACAGAAAATACAGTAAAAATGGTAATACTGACAGTAACTATAAATAGTATCTATTTTGAATGTATTCCTGTGATGCAAAGCTGAAATTTCAGCATCATTTCTAAAGTCTTCAGTGTCACATGATCCTTCAGCAAACATTACATGCTGATTTTCTGCTCAAGGAAGCAGTTGTGCGGCTGCATATTTTTGTGGAAACCGTGATACATTTTTTTCAGGATTCTTTGATAAATAGAAAGTTCAAAAGAATACCATTTTTTTTAAAATAGATATTGTAAAGTGTTACCATTTATATCACACACACATTTGAACAGTTGTTTACTTAGTTTGCTTTATTATCTGTATGAAACATTTGCATTACACTATCTGTGAGCCATGAGCAGAACAGACCTGTGAACCATTGTTTCTCTGGAGGAAGATACAATAAAAAAATCTCTTTAGAAAACATACTGCATACACACTTCAGGCGAACATTTGTCCATCCCATAACTGAATATTATGGTGTAATGTCATTAATTAATGCCATGAATGTCTAGTTCACGGCATATCTGCATAATACAAGTCCATCTGTGCTTTGCATCTGTTGGCCTGGCGGCTAAGCCGGCTAATGCCAAACCATGAAAAGGTGAAATGGTTTTTGGTGCGTGATCAAGACAGCACCTTCATAATCGAAAAAAAAAGTGTAAACTGTGTTTCAGTCTCACTTAACGAGCATAACAGACATAAAGGCTGTTCACTCAGAACGAAGGTGACAGCTGTTGTGTTAATATCAAATGACACGGTATATTACTTTCCAGCAAACTTCCAGCTGATTTTATTTATATAGCCATGTGCATGCAAACAGTAATGGACTGCACAGAAGCATGGGTAATAGAGCACAACAATGACGGCCCACTTTTTTAAGTGCCCTTGGTTACTGAATTATTTTCCTATTCATTTTCTCTACATTCAGAAACGTATTCACTACAGAGCTCTAATCCTTGGACCAAACCAACCAGTTCTCAGAAGAATAGCACAATATATTACTATAAAAAAGTATTCAGTATAACTTTATATAGTAATATGGAAAAAAATATGATACATTTGAAGTGTATTGCAAACAAAACAAGAAGTTTGAGAGTGTACAGAGATTCGAAAATTCCAAAACAGAGGGTACAATACCAAACCCTTGACATTGATTAAAAAACGCATTTAGTTCTGGTCCTCAATTTTTATTGTCTGTTCACAATGTTCTAGAACGGGGTACTCCAGTTTGGAGGGCAACAGGGCCGCATTTAAACCACATTAAAGCAAAGGGCCAGAAATTACAATTTGTATTCTAAGACAATTTGTATTTTATTTAGGCCTACTTAAGACAATATTTGAAGAGTTCAGATGCAAAAGCCTCTAAGTGCCATTTGAAATTTTCTTCTAGAATGATCATTTTTATCAAGCTTGTATATTTAAGTTCAGTGATTTCACTTAAATAGCAATGATAATTACCTATTAATTGTTATTTAAGTGAAATTACTGAACTTAAATATACAAGTTTGATAAAAATCATCATTAAAGAAGAAAATTTCAAATGGCATTTAGAGGTTTTTGCATCTGAACTCTTCATTTGTAGTTTTACTGAGTATTTACCAGCGCAGTTTATTATCTAGCTAAGTCTTACTAGTCCTTTAAATAAATAAAAAAATGACCATTAAAAGGATTAATAGTTTGTCTTGTATAAATGTAGTATTCTTAATGCAAAAGTGGATGAAAAAAATGCCAAAATGCATAAAGAAAAACATACTTGAGGAAATAAACTTAACAAGAACTGATAAAAAGAAGTGAAAAGTCTGCATTGTTTTCAAAAGTAATTTCAGGTCTGGCAGTTGATCACTGCACTGTAAAAAATATTTTCAAGATTTGTTATCACAACATATTTTCTTTTGTCAAATCAACTTTACAATAATTTATTTAGTTGAGATAACTTATTATTTTGAGTTTCTGATGGTTAAATTAATCTACTTCATTGTATTAACTCACTTTTTCCAGTTCAATCAACTTAAAATTTTAAGACAACCCAGGTTACTTACTTTAAGTTAAACCAACAATATTTTTTTACAGTGTAGTAATCATAACATTTTTTCTGTTGTCAAATCAACTTAAATAATTTATTTAGTTTAGATAACATATAATTTTGAGTTTCTGATGATTAAATTAATCTCCTTCATTGTATTAACTCACTTTTTCCAGTTCAATGAACTTAAAATTTTAAGGCAACCAGGTTACTTACTTTTTTAAGTTAAACCATCAATATTTTTTTACAGTGTGGCTGATCTGAGACCATCTGTCAGCAAGACAAAAACGTTGCACCTTTTCATAGTCCTCTTTTTTTATGCTGCATTGCAAATTGACATTGAAAATTAAAGTTTTGTTTATCCTGTTGCTAAGAGGACCATCGGCCACTTACACACTGCAAAGTTTCAGTAGTGTCAAACGCATTAAATGACGAAAAATAAAGTTATTTTGTTTTTTAAAGCTGCAGTCCGTTGCTTTTGGCGCTCAAGTAATAAACAGAAATGCATGCAACCTTTTTTCAACTGTAAAGAACCTTTAGTGCAATGAAAATGTTCTATGGATGTTCAAGGTTCTTCATGGAACCATGCCAATAAAGAACCTTTCTTTTTTTTTTTAAATGCATTTTATAAGACGTAAAACATATGTAAACATAAACGAACTGTGCATGTGTGTAAGTTTTGTTAGAATCTGATACATTATTTCAGGTATACACCACCCCTTCCTATCCAACTGAAACTTTATTTCCTTCAAGTTCAAGATGATGTTTTCCAGTCTGATTGAGCCATCAATCCGATAATAAACAGATTATTTGGGTGCATATAAATAGAGGCTGAGGTAGCTAGAGGACCTCACAGGCAGATTGCATTTTGTGAGACAGCAGGGTTTAGCAAAACTGGAACAGCTCTGCGCTTTAAGATATCGGACAGCTCTGTGCTTTAAGATTGTAAGATGCTTCAAATGTTGTAGCAGTCTGTCTCTGCATGCGAGTTGTTCGCTTGTAGATGCCAACAGATGAACAAGCTCTTCAGGAAAACTGGAGCGCACACTGGCAATCATCTGAACCCAATGGAGGCTGTGCTATTCCATAATGTTTTAAACTATGCAAACTTTATTTCTGTATGGAGAAAATAAATGGGATAATTCCATAACCTAAATGTTGTGCTATAGCAATGGAAATAACATAATACGAATGGTTTATATAAATAGAACCAAAAAAAAATTCCACAAAAATATGAAATGGCACAATTGTTTTTAAAACTGATAATAAGAAATGTTTCTTGAGCAGCAAATCAGCATATTAGAATGATTTCTGAAGGATCATGTGACACTGAAGACTGGAGTAATGATGCTGAAAATTCAGCTTTGCATCACAGAAATAAATTAGAAGAAAAAAAAGTTCACATAGAAAACACGTATTGTGGATTACAATAATTTTTCACAATATTACTGTTTTTGTATATAATATAAGTAGCCAAGAGATTTAAAAACACTCGAAACTTTTGAAAGGTAGTGTATTTCAGGAAACCATCAGGATGTCAAACTACAAGGAGTATATAAGCTGTTTTATTTTCTATAACTTATTTATGAGTTTTACAATTTTAGCAAATCCTGTTTAGCAACTTTAGGATGTCTAAATAGGTGTACTTTTGTTATTTTTTAAATTATATTTTTTCATTAATTAAACAATAAAAGTATTCATTATTCTTAAAATAAATAAATAGTTGTATAATAAATACAAAAATACATAGAATAACATTGATAACAGTGGAAATGAAAAGCGATTACAGTATTTACTGATCTTCCAGAGAAGATTTAGTTGGTGTGAAGATATGTTTGTTTATCCAACATATCTAATAGGTTTCGTAAGACAAAACATGGGATTTGTGCCTCTAAATTGAAACCTCATGGGACACACTATTGTATCCTTTTCCTGGATAACATTTTACATTTGTAAAAGATGGAAGTCCATTCATCCAAAACTGAAAACTCACCACTGTCATTAGTGGAGTGATATGAACGCCGGTTTTTGCCATCAGTACGCCCGTCTCCAGGCGGTTCAGACCCAATGCTATTGGAAGCTGAATCAGAAAAAAAAGAAGAAGAAAAAACTCATTTTAGTATTACTGATTTTTTTTTTTTTTTCTGAGCTTAATTGTGTATTACATGGGTTCTGCCTCACAGAGCCAAAGATTAAGACTGTATTACTGAACTGAAGCGAAGTACGGTTCAATCTATAAAGATCATTAGATTTTCAGAGTTTATTCTCGGAGCCTGGGATGTCAGGCAGTTAAAACAACCTTAATAAACTCCCGTTCACTGGCCTCTTAGCCAGCACTATCTCTGTGTCTATCTCTTTGACCTTCACACATTCAATAGCGATTACTTTAGAAGGAAAGGGAGGTTCAGAAAGAGGCAAAAGGGAAGTGTGTGTGTGTGTGTGTGTGTGTGTGTGTGTGTGTGTGTGTGTGTGTGTGTGTGTGTGTGTGTGTGTGTGTGTGTGTGTGTGTGTGTGTGTGTGTGTGTGTGTGTGTGTGTGTGTGTGTGTGTGTGTGTGTGTGTGTGTGTTGAAGTATTTATCTGCACAGGGGATTCCGTGGCAAATGGCTTTTTCTTTATTCATCTGGAGAACATTTATGCTCCCAACCTCTCAGAACCAAACCCAAATCCCTTCAGGATGAGAGTGGATGATAAATGTCTTAAATGTGAATATAAGAACAAATGGTTGAACATATATGAAAGGCCAAGGGCAGTTGTAACCTTTCCATATTTCCCTTTATAACTCAAAAACTGCTACATCTTTCTGACATATTTTTGTAAACGCATAACATGTTTATGTGTCAAATGGAATAGTACTGTACCGCTAAAAATATTTGAGAGATCATAATGTTGAATTTAACAGCCCTGTTATATGTGATAATTATATGAATTTATGATATCCCAGATAAGAGCACACCTCAGTTTTTTTTTTAAGTTGCCAATGCTATAATGTGTTTAAGCAAAAGTTTAAGTGATGTCTACATTATAATTATTTGAAATGGGTTAAAGTTCTCTCTAAAAGCAGGTAAGCAAAAGATTCACCTTTGTTTTCTGGGTTGTCAGATTACAGGTGAAACTCAAAAAATTAGAATGTCGTGCAAAAGTTCGTTTATTTCAGTAATTCAACTTAAAAGGTGAAACCAACTTAAAAGAAGGTTTTAAGCTGTAAGCCATAATAATCAAAATTATAACAAATAAAGACTTGAAATATCTCACTTTGCATGTAATGAGTCTATAAAATATATTAGTCTCACCTTTTAAGTTGAATTACTGAATTAAATGAACTTTTGCACAATATTCTAATTCTTCGAGTTTCACCTGTAATATGCCTGCCTTGATTTGATTATTATCTCTGTATTAGATACAAAATTTCTATCAAATCATAAATCCACAAAAATATAAACGGGCAACACAGAATTTCGAAAAATTTTATATGGCCCTATTACTGTAATAAATAAATAAATAAATAGTTAAAGTTTTATGAATTCAATTTATTAGATGTTGATTTAGATGCTTTTTAATTATTAAAAGTTAAATTTATCATTAAAACGGAATGCACAGAATTTGGGGGAAAAAAATATTAAATGTCATAGGGCCCTAAAAATTTAATTACTCATATATAAACATCCATATAATTAAACCAATGCACTTTCCTTTACTAGATATTAAGAAAATAGATGCCTTGGACATGACCTTGTTTCACTGTTCGACATAAATCACATGTTCAAGTGTTTCTACTGTATACTTCTGAAGAAGTGGCTGCCCTTCATTGAGCTCAGAGAGTATATCGGTCATGTTCACCACATAACGCAGTTATTTAACATCCTTCCATGTCTCTGCCAGACCCAAAGACGCCTATTGTGTCCATGCGCTCCTCTCAGTGCTGCATTCCATTTAGTCCCATTTGTAGCTGCAGAGCTTCACTTCTGTTAATAGTTTTATTCTGTAAGAGCTCCTGAGAGCTTTGTGTACAATATGTGCCCCCCCCTCCCCCCTCTCTCTCTAAGATGTGTACGAAGGTGAGATTCTGAGGAGAGATTTCTGAACGTTCCAAAGACATTCTGCGCTGCTGAAAACACAGACACACTCATCGATGCTGTATAAATGTTTTACTTCAGCTGAATTTAGTAATGCATAATATACTATATATATATCAAGTTTAATATTTAACGCTATACAATAAAAACGTATACACATTTAAATTACATGTCTGTTTTATATCAACTTTTGAAATTATATAATTATTTTTATGAAACAATTTGTATTTGAAACAGATATAGTGACTGTCATAACAGATTCAAACATATTAAATAACTAAGTCAATAGATTGTGTATGTATATAAAATACAATGAATATATAATAGCAAAATGCTTCTCTAGTTATTTATCTAGGTAAATAACACGTTTATGAACATTGAATTGCTTTAAGGTAAATGTAACATTGCGTGACATTCTTTACAAGCTGTTTTAATGATGTCTTTCCAAGGTATAAACACTGATTGTTTACAAGAGATGTGATATGAAATTTGATATGGTCTTTTTTGACTTCTGATGTTTAAAATGGTGATTTTGTGCTGTAACTTGTAGTAAAGAACGTATCTGTCACTCCACATTAAAGAGCGGAAACATTTTATATGTTATTTTTTCCTCAAGTAAATATATCATGTTATTTTTTTAATGTAGTAAAATAGTCCCACTCACAGAAATAAAGGAGGTTTACTCACTGCATTTAGAAGTTTCATGTTGTCAACATTCTGCATGAATACTTGTCTGGCTTGAAGAAGCTGATTGGCTGTCAAGGAGCATGTGATATTCTGAAAATCCGCCTTCTGATTGGATGAATTAAACTCCAGGATGCGATTGACTGATTCATCACTGCAGAGCACAGAGCGCAGATCTCCCTCACTTGAGAGCGCAGGCAACTACACAACAGAGAAGGAAACAGTTAGGATATCAAAACAAAAACTCAGATGAACATCAGAGACACACCTGCATGGTATTTCAGAAATCAAAATTAACTTACCATTAACATATACCCTGGCCCGAACTCTCGGCTCATTAACTCGAACTTTGCTCACTTAATTGTGTGCAAATTCTAAAACCAGGGTCTGGATTAAGTTCATATTGAAGGAGTATGGAACTTGACATACCCAATGACATACCAAGCATATAACCAGAAGTCACCATGGATATAGGGCTGCACAATTTTGGAAAATAATCTAATTGCAATTTTTTTAACCAATTTTGCGATTGCAATTTAACATGCGATTAGGCTACTTTAAGTTCTATATTCTACTTTATCTTCTATATTATTCAATAAATACAAGCAATAAATCATTGTATAGTTAGGGATGGGAATCTTTAGGCACCTCATGATCTAATTTTTTTTTCGTAATTAATATTGTTAATAACAGTTAAAAACAAGCAATAAACAAAGAGTGCTTTCAGTATTTAAAATAGGCTGACTGAACGTTTTCCATTCAAGAGCTGTGAGTGATTTGTCTTCTCAGTTTAGATAAGCTGCTATAAGCTACACTATAGCTATGCACAGATCCCTTTTGAAATATTTGAAATATAAAATGTGGTTTAAGATACCTTGTTTACATTCATTTCGCGTCATAAAAGTATTTTGAGATGCCACATTAACCAATGAGTCGCTCACAGCCGCATGCACGACCGCTCTGCACAAAGTGTCAGTATTTTAAATCGAATATCAGAGAATGAGAATTCATAGAACATAAATTTGCCTTAGTAGAGCATTTGTGAGGAAAATTCTGTCGGGAGAGACCGCGAACTGCAAGATTAACATCAAGCAAAACGGCAACCAGTGCGATAAAGTCCTTGTACATGTCCTTGTAATTCGTTTCCGAACATTATTTTTGGCTTGAGCGGTTTCACTCGTGTGCGCGCGTTTGTGTTTGTGTGTGTGTGTGTGAGAGAGAGAGAGAGAGAGAGAGAGAGAGAGAGAGAGAGAGAGAGAGAGAGAGAGAGAGAGAGAGAGAGAGAGAGAGAGAGAGAGAGAGAGAGAGAGAGAGAGAGAGAGAGAGAGAGAGAGAGAGAGAGAGAGAGAGAGAGAGAGAGAGAGAATATGGCTGTTTCTATAGCTCACGTTGCGTCATCACGCATCTCACTTAAGCTCAGACTCGATTCTGAAATTCTCTGAATATATTATTAAACATTATATATTAATTATATATATTAAAACATAATAATAATCACATAAATCAAACATAAACTGTTCTTTCCTGTTTGCCAGGCCAATGCGAAGCGTGCCAATTTGAGGCTACATCCATATAGACTGACTGCAGACTGTTTTTCTCTCGCGTCACATGACCAGAGTGTAATCGCAGCTTTTGCAGTTTAAAAATCACGTTTCATATCGCGATATTATCGCAAATGCCATTAATCGTTCAGCCCTAAAATGGACACTATTTTTTTTACTATGTCTACGAAGAAGCTCTCTATATAGTATATATATATATATATATATATATATATATATATATATATATATATATATATGTATGTTGTGCGAAATTCAACGCCCACTGGATGGAACCTCATCAATAGCATGCACTGAATATTCAGGGTTCAGACTTGCTGTTTTGGAACTGAAAGTTGAGGTTATCTGCTTACCCTGAATAAACGTACCCAAAACCTACTTTCTAGAATACCGCCTGGAATCATTTGAGTTTAGATAACATTTTGAAAGATCAATATAAAGGCAACATTTTTTGTTGCTAAGTTATACTGAGCCATGAACAAATACTTTTTTGTTTTGTCCTCACAAATGAATATATTTCACAATTGAAACCTGATGATCCATATCTCAGATCAGCGATTGCAAACCTCAAAAAGGGGGTTCATGAATTGATAAAAAGCTACTAATTAATCAAATGCAAAGTTAAAATAAAATGTTGCTGCACTACTAATCAATCGATATAGCTTAATGCCATATAGGGAAAAGAAGCAATTGCATCTTCTTATCTCGCAATTCTATGGAGCCCCTAGAGGGACTTTGACTTTGCATGCGCAAAAGAAACTCAAGTGCGCTAGCGATAGTTTTATTGTTCGCACTAGATACGTTTCACGTGAGCATTTTAATTTTTAGAGGTCCCTTTAGGAGCTCTGTACAATTCTGACATGTTTTTTTTTTTTTTTTTTTTTTTTTTTTTTTTTTTTACAATTGCGAGTTATAAGTCAAAATAGCGAGATATAAACTCGCAGTTAATATCAGGCAAATCAGAGAAAAATCAGAATTCCAAGATGTTAACTTGCATTTGCGAGAAAAAAAGTCTGAATTGTGAGACAAAAAGTTGCGATTACCTTTTTTATTTAATTAAATCACTTATTCAATAAAAAATGTGAGCATCGTTAATTAAATAAGAAATTAAAAATTAATTAAATGAGTACCGGTATGTCTACATTTTCAGCACTTTTATCAGTATTAAATAAAGTGTCAAAATAAAAGCTTGAGGATTTGAATGTTTGAAAGTGAGAAATTTATAACATTAGTATTGTAACTTATAGTGTGAAATAAAACATTTGTTTTAGGCCTTTAATTATCAAAGATTCTTTTGCCATTTTACATGACAATTGTAATTTATAACATCAATGTTTTTATTTCTTCATTTTTATAATTTGAGTTTAAATTGCCCTCTAAATATTTCTGTGCCTATTGAGATTTGCTTTCGAAGTTTAAACTACATGTGTTTGACATTTTACTGCCATGTGAATCTAGCTTAAACAACAAGCTTTATTGCTGAGGTAAAACACAGGGCTTTGTGGATGTGATTGAGTTTCTGTAGAAGCGCCAGGACTCTCGGCTGATTTTTCATTAAGGGATATTGGATCTCCTCCAGTCTGCACTAAAATATACAGCGTCGCTTTATCTTTCTGGCTCTCCATCTGTCTTTGTAGATGACGTACCTGGCCGAGCCGAACTTTCACCCTCATCAGGCTCGTGGCTGTTGTGCTTGGCACAGAAAGGCTGTTCGTCAGATATTCTGAAAACGTCTCGTTGGTTCTCAGCAAATTGCGAAGCGGAATGGACTGACCTAACAGAGAAATTAAATAGGGAATATTAGCACATTGTTCTTAGTGTAGCGTACATAGGTTCAGACAGACAGAAAATATAAATTTTTTTTAAAATCTTATATATTTTTTGTAGTCTAAACAAACAAAAAAAAAGTATTCATTTCATTTCACATGTATCTTAGAAAATTCTGTATAACATGTTTTCAAGAGGAGGTCGAAGTGTATTGCGAGCGCTTTGGGTAAATTGAGGTTGTGATTGAAGGAGAGGATGTGGCTTATTAAACACGTGTTAGCCCGTTAAAGACTCATTTAGCTATAAGGCAACACGCTGTTTTGTCATCATGCAACTGCAAATTCCTCCCACAAGCTTGCACAAAGACCATGAAAGCCAATTAGGCATATGAAAGCTTGTGTGTTTAGACATCAAGGGTGGATGGAGGTCTGACTGCGCCCTAGAGAGAGCTGTTGTAATTCTCATGAATGGGCGGATGTGTTTGAGAATGTGAAAAAAAAGAAAGAAACCTGACCCGGCTAATATGTATAGAGCCGTGCTAATTAGCGGCCCAGCGCTCGACGAGTATCAGACAGCGGCGCTGATTACAGAGGGCACATCATTACACTCTGCATCTTATCTGCGTCTTTGTTGTCATCTCTACAATCCTCTTCAACACCAATCAGGTAGGTCGCAGACAGACCGGCTTACGCACAAACACATGTGCGCGGATAAGCTCTGTTCGAGAGAGATTGGAGTCGTCACCTCGCACCTTAATCATCTCCGGCTGCCATGGCGTCACCCTGCGCTCCCATTGGCCGCTTTATTCCACGCTCGCTATGATTGGCCGCCTCTATCGGCGAGTCTCTGGCAGCGTTGTGAGTTAATTACTCTCTCTTAGATCTGCTGATGAATTTAATCTTGTATAATAGAAGTTCATGGCCCCAGAATGCAAATAGGCCTGCAGCGGTGACCACGTCCTGACAACACGGCCTATTTGCAAATGAGCTCCCTCAGAAATCTGAATATCATTAGACTAAACGGTATGAACAAACAACAGCAGAGCGGCAAGATATACGACCTGCACCTACTAAACAACAACTGCAGCTGTAAATTGCACAGTGCCTCTGTAGTCAATTCAAGTGCGTGTCCATTCTAGTTGTGCACATCATTGTGTAAGAACAGCAATGGCAATAGTAGTTATAGAATATATTTTAATGCCATTGCATCTGAGGTTATCTTCATGTAAAGCGAGTTACAAAAAAAAAAAAATACAATTTGCATAAAAACAATAATAAAAACCAAACAAAAATAAAAAACACAGGCGTTAAGATTATACAAGATGTTTTAAATTGCCATATTATACAAACTCCAAAACTTTTTCTGGTTAAATATTACTTAACGAGTCCTTAAAGGGATAGTTCACTTTGAAATTAATTTTTGATATGTTTTAGCTTACCTCAAGGGCATCCAAGATGTAGGTGTCTTTGTTTCCGCAGTATTTTCAATTTTGACATTCATTTTTCAGTCAAACTGTTGTTGTCTATCAGTCATACACTGTAGGCTAAGGGGGTCCACCAAAAAGCATGCACAGAGAAGTCAAAATTAAACATGATTTAATGACTTGTAAATGTAAGTACACATTGATGGCCTAAGACACGAAACGAGCGGTTTGTGTGAGACAACGAACAGTATTTATATCGTTTTTACCTCTTGTAATCATAGCCATGACAAAATGATCTGACAGCACGGGCGCTTCGGTCTGCGCATGAGCCGGAAGTGATCGCTTGCGTGCCTACGTCAATCTTTGTTTATACAGAGATTTCGGAACTTTTACCTTTCACTAAACATATTTAGATATACAGGAAAACGCAATGGAAGACGATTTCGGTATATCTAAATATGTTTAGTAAAAGATAAAACTTCCGAAATCTCTGTGTAAATATTGAGTGACGTCACACGCAAGCGATCACTTCCGCCGTAACATTGAACTGATTCAGTTCGGTTCAGTTGGACATTGCACAACTGATTCAGATCACTTGGACGTCACTGTGATTACAAGAGGTGAAAACGATATAAATACTGTTAGTTTTCTCACAAAAACCGCTCGTTTAGTGTCTTAGGCCATCAATGTGTACTTACATTTACGAGTCATTAAATCATGTTTAATTTTGACTTCTCTGTGCATGCTTTTGGTGGACCCCCTTAGCATCCAGTGTATGACTGACAGACAAGAACGGTTTGACTGAAAAATGTCCAAATTGAAAATACTGTGGAAACAAAGACACCTACATCTTGGATGCCCTTGAGGTAAGCTAAAACATGTCAAAAATTAATTTTAAAGTGAACTTTCCCTTTAAGTGAGCTAACTACATAAAAATGTTGTCTACTTGCATTAAAATTGGCATATTATTAAAAATGAACTAAAATAGACTATATTGCATGGAGGCATATTTGAACCAGAAATGCACAAATTTTGCACTCTAAACTCAAGTCAACAACTGATTCATTTGCCTCTATTTAGGGCCCAAGCCCTGAAAGGGCGAAGGCCCTATTGTTTTCCTAACGATTATTAGGGCCCAAGCCCTGAAAGGGCGAAGGCCCTATTGTTTTCCTTGGGATTATTAGGGCCCAAGCCCTGAAAGGGCGAAGGCCCTATTGTTTTCCTTCCGATTATTAGGGCCCAAGCCCTGAAAGGGCGAAGGCCCTATTGTTTTCCTAACGATTATTATTATTATTATTATTTATACGACTATTTGGGCACTTTTGGGGCCCTTAACATGCTCAAAAACTCTTGAAACTTTGCACACGGGTCAGAATCCGCGGCCATCAGGGCCGGGCTGAAGATGGTACCCGGGCGTGGCAGGGGGGCTAGACAGCGCCCCCTGGAACGGGGTCCGAAAACTTGGTCCATAAATCAAACACGCTTGCATGTAATAATATGAAACTCGGTGCACATGTTGATCTCATCGTTCATATATACCTCAAACTATTACTTTTTACCCCAGCCCAACAGGAAGTCGGTTATTTAGGGTTGTTCATAAAACACTCGCAATGGAATTTGAAGTACTCCTCCTAGAGAATTCAAACACACGGCACGAAACTCGGTCAGCATGAAGTCAAGGCATTGAGGATGAAAGTTTGCGAGGGGATTTTTGATATCTCAAACGGTTTGGCCGTGGCGAGGAAACGAAATTATGGCGAGAAACGTGAAACAGGAAGTGTGTTATAACTTCAGCATACATTAACTGATCTTGATGAAACTTCAGCAGTGTGTTCGCTGTAAGAGGACGATCACATGGATGTGACTATTGTGAGTCAAAGTTATAGCGCCACCAACTGGCAGCAGGAAGTGTGTCACTTTCAAAATGCTTTGAAATCACCCTCTTATTTTTACCCGATTTGCTTCAAACTTAATCTGTATAATGTAAATACATAGAAGATGAAGACCTGTGAATGGATTCTTGATATCTTTGATACTGTTGCCGTGGCAACGCATCAAACTTTAAAATTCTTTTTTTTGATGATTTTGAGACTCTTAGCGGCTTTTGGGGCCCTTAACGGGTTTGAAAACTCTTGAAACTTTGCACACAGGTCAGATCCCACAGCCATCAGAGCCGGGCTGAAGATGGTACCTGGGTGTGGCAGGGGGGCTAGACAGCGCCCCCTGGAACGGGGTCCGAATACTTGGTCCATAAATCAAACACGCTTGAATGTAATAATATGAAACTCGGTACACATGTTGATCTCATCGTTTCATCTATACCTCACACTCTTACTTTTTACCCCAGCCCAACAGGAAGTCGGCTATTGAGGTTTGTTTGTAAAACGCTCGCAATGGAATGTGCAATACTCCTCCTAGAGAATTCAAACACACGGCACGAAACTCGATCAGCATGAAGTCAAGGCATTGAGGATGAAAGTTTGCGAGGGGATTTTTGATATCTCAAACGGTTTGGCCGTGGCGAGGAAACGAAATTATGGCGAGAAACGTGAAACAGGAAGTGTGTTATAACTTCAGCATACATTAACTGATCTTGATGAAACTTCAGCAGTGTGTTCGCTGTAAGAGGACGATCACATGGATGTGACTATTGTGAGTCAAAGTTATAGCGCCACCAACTGGCAGCAGGAAGTGTGTCACTTTCAAAATGCTTTGAAATCACCCTTTTATTTTTACCCGATTTGCTTCAAACTTAATCTGTATAATGTATACAGCAGATGTAGACCTGTGAATGGATTCTTGATATCTTTTAAACTGTTGCCGTGGCAACGCATCAAACTTTACCATTCTTTTAGGATGCTTTTGAGACCCTTAGCATGCTTCAAATCGCATGAAACTCGACAGACACATCACATTTATTAGCCAGTAGACATGTGCAAAGTTTCAGAAACGGGCGTGGTGAGGGCTCAGTAGCACCACCTTTTGACAAAAGTGGGGTTGTTAGTTTTAACTAGAGTTACAAAAATCGGTATGTATATTGCACTCCTCGAGCCGGACAACTTTCTAATTGGCACTCATTAGCTAGGACCCACAGAAAGTCAGATATCTTTGTTTGAATGTAGAGAAAATCTTAGAATTTTGCCAGTCTCTCAGTGTCTCTCTGTGTGAGTGAGAGGAGGGGCGCCTGTCAGGTTAATTTTAACCCTTTATTTGCTGTGTGCGACTTCTCTGGCATTTTCGGGGGCCTTAACATCCTCTAAAACTCTTGAAACTTTGCACACGGGTCAGAACCCATGGCCATCAGGGCCGGGCTGAAGCTGGTCATCGGGCGTGGCAGGGCGGCTCGACAGCGCCCCCTGGACTGGGATTAGAACATTTGTCCATAAATCAAACACACTTGCGTGAATTAATATGAAACTCGGTACAATTATAGATCACATCAGGACAAACAACTTTCGTGCTCTAAGTTTTACGACAATTAAAATGGAAGTTGAGAATTATGGGTTGTTTGAATAGTTGTCCTAGGAGAAATGCATCAAATTACAACGCATATGTTTACCAATCACAACCAAACTCGGTGTGCAAGAAGTCAAGACATTGAGGATGAAAGTTTGTGAGGGGATTTTTGATATCTCAAACGGTTTGGCCGTGGCGAGGAAACGAAATTATGGCGAGAAACGTGAAACAGGAAGTGTGTTATAACTTCAGCATACATTAATATATCTTGATGAAACTTCATCAGTGTGTTCGCTGTAAGAGGACGATCACATGGATGTGACTATTTCGAGTCAAAGTTATAGCGCCACCAGCTGGCAGCAGGAAGTGTGTCACTTTCAAAATGCTTTGAAATCAACCTCTTATTTTTACCCGATTTGCTTCAAACTTCATCTGTATAATGTAAATACATGGCAGATGAAGACCTGTGAATGGATTCTTGATATCTTTGATACTGTTGCCGTGGCAACGCATCAAACTTTAAAATTCTTTTTTTTTTTGATGATTTTGAGACTCTTAATGGCTTTTGATGCCCTTAACGGGTTTGAAAACTCTTGAAACTTTGCACACAGGTCATATCCCACAGCCATCAGGCCCGGGCTGAAGATGGTACCTAGGCGTGGCAGGGGGGCTAGACAGCGCCCCCTGGAACGGGGTCCGAAAACTTGGTCCATAAATCAAACACGCTTGCATGTAATAATATGAATGAAAAACTTCATCTGTATAATGTAAACAGATGAAAAACTTCATCTGTATAATGATGAAAAACAGATGAAAAACTTCATCTGTATAATGTAAACATACGGTAGATGTAGACCTGTGAATGGATTCTTGATATCTTTTAAACTGTTGCCGTGGCAAAGCTTCAAACTTTGAAATTATTTTAGGATGCTTTTGAGACTCTTAGCATGCTTGAAATTGCATGAAACTCAACAGACACATCACATTTATTAGCCAGTAGACATGTGCAAAGTTTCAGAAACGGGCATGGTGCAGGGACTAAATAGCGCCACCTTTTGACAAAAGTGGGGTTGTTATTTTTATCTACAGTTACAAAAATCGTTATATACATTGTACTCCTCAAGCCAGACAACTTTCTAATTCATAGTCATTAGCTCAGACCAAGAGGAAGTCAGATATTTTGGTTTGAATATGGTGAGACTCTCTCTGAGCCTACGTCCGTGTATGGCAAGCCCTTTTAACATTTAAAAGCTAAGTTTGCCTATCCGGAAATTAACATTGTAGATATCAACAATGTCTTTCTGTCTAGTCGTAATTACATTTTGGATAGTTTGTATTATTATTTAAGATATCTGTAACATAATTGTGACTAGTCAAAATGACAGAGTATGGCAAGCCGTTTTAACATTGTAGATATCAACAATGTCTTTCTGTCTAGTCGTAATTACATTTTGGATAGTTTGTATTATTATTTAAGATATCTGTAACATAATTGTGACTAGTCAAAATGACAGAGTATGGCAAGCCGTTTTAACATTTAATCATGAAAGGGCCAAAGCCTTCGGCACCGCCACCCCGGTGCCTTTAGGTAACTAAAGGAGCCGGGGTTGCGGTGCCACCGGCTTGGGCCCGCCATCGCTGCTCGCAGCTATATTTTTTTTTTTTTTCTTTTATTTTTCTAACGACTATTCGGGCACTTTTGGGGCCCTTAACATGCTCGAAAACTCTTGAAACTTTGCACACGGGTCAGAACCCGCGGCCATCAGAGCCGGGCTGAAGCTGGTACCTGGGCGTGGCAGGGCGGCTCGTCAGCGCCCCCTGGAACGGGGTCCGAACACTTGGTCCATAACTCAAACACGCTTGTATGTAATAATATGAAACTCGGTACACATGTTGCTCTCATCGTTTCATCTATACCTCGCGCTCTTACTTTTTACCCCAGCCCAACAGGAAGTCGGCTATTGAGGTTTGTTTGTAAAACACTCGCAATGGAATGTTAAATACTCCTCCTAGAGCTTTGATCCAAGTTCGACGAAACTCAGTCAGCGTGAAGTCAAGACATTGAGGATGAAAGTTTGCGAGGGGATTTTTGATATCTCGAACGGTTTGTCCGTGGCGAGGAAACGAAACTATGGCGAGAAACGTGAAACAGGAAGTGTGTTATAACTTCAGCATACATTAACTGATCTTGATGAAACTTCAGCAGTGTGTTCGCTGTAAGAGGACGATCACATGGATGTGACTATTGTGAGTCAAAGTTATAGTGCCACCAACTGGCAGCAGGAAGTGTGTCACTTTCAAAATGCTTTGAAATCACCCTTTTATTTTACCCGATTTGCTTCAAACTTCATCTGAATAATGTAAACATACGATAGATGTAGACCTGTGAATGGATTCTTGATATCTTTTAAACTGTTGCCGTGGCAACGCATCAAACTTTACCATTCTTATAGGATGCTTTTGAGACCCTTAGCATGCTTCAAATTGCATGAAACTCGACAGACACATCACATTTATTAGCCAGTAGACATGTGCAAAGTTACAGAAACGGGCGTGGTGAGGGCTCAGTAGCGCCACCTTTTGACAAAAGTGGGGTTGTTAGTTTTATCTACAGTTACAAAAATCGGTATGTATATTGTACTCCTCGAGCCGGACAACTTTCTAATTGACACTCATTAGCTAGGACCCACAGAAAGTCAGATATGTTTGTTTGAATGTAGAGAAAATCTCAGAATTTTGCCAGTGTCTCAGTGTCCCTCTGTGTGAGTGAGAGGAGGGGCGCCTGTCAGGTTAATTTTAACCCTTTATTTGCTGTGTGCGACTTCTCTGGCATTTTCGGGGGCCTTAACATCCTCGAAAACTCTTGAAACTTTGCACACGGGTCAGAACCCATGGCCATCAGGGCCGGGCTGAAGCTGGTAACCGGGCGTGGCAGGGCGGCTCGACAGCGCCCCCTGGACTGGGATTCGAACATTTGTCCATAAATCAAACACACTTGCATGAATTAATATGAAACTCGGTACAATTATAGATCACATCAGGCCAAACAACTTTCGTGCTCTAAGTTTTATGACAGTTCAAATGGAAGTTATTTATGAATTATGAATTATGGGTTGTTTGAATAATTGTCCTAGGAGAAATACATCAAATCACAATGCATGTGTTTACCAATCACAACCAAACTCGGTGTGCATGAAGTCAAGACATTGAGGATGCTCAATTCCGGACGGATTTTTGATATCTCGAACGGTCTGGCCGTGGCGAGGAAATGAATTTTATGACTAAAAAAGGACACATAAAGTGTGTTATAACTTTGCTCAATTTACCTACAGTTACAAAACTTACCACGTATATTGTTCTCGTCAAGCCGATCAACTTTCTAATTAACAGTAATAAGCTCAGACCAAAAGAAAGTCAGATATTGCAGTTTGGATGTGTATCTTGTCTCTATCAGTGTCTGTGTGGGGAAGAGGAGGGGGGGGGGGGTTGCTGGTGTCTGCATTTATTTGTGTGTGTGTGTGTGTGTGTGTGTGTGTGTGTGTGTGTGTGTGTGTGTGGTGTGTGTGTGTGTGTGTGTGTGTGTGTGTGTGTGTGTGTGTGTTTGGCTGACTGTAGATTTTTTCTGCAAGTCCTTATCTTTTTGCATAACAATTTTGTATTTTTTTTAAATGACAAAATATGCATATAACCCTAATCTTTTAAATGTATAGCTTGGTTTAAATAAAAGTAAGATAAATTGGTAAACTACAAATTGGTAATTGAAGCTGAATGATTTTAAAATTAATGTGCTATATTTCAATACATTTGCTTTCCTTAATATTGTAAAACACTAACCTCATTTATATGTGTGTGTGTGTGTGTTGTGTTTTGTATGTATATATATTTTGCAAAGCCCTCACTGATGCAAGCTCTTCTGCACACTTCTCTTCGACAGTCAATGCGGGGGTTAAGTTTTTGCACGTCGTGCAGAATAACCCTCTTTATATATATATATATATATATATATGAAGAGTTCAGATGCAAAAGCCTCTAAATGCCATTTGAAATTTTCTTCTTTAATGATGATTGTTTTTTAACAAACTAGTATATTTAAGTTCAGTAATTTCACTTAAATGGCAATAATAATTACCTATTAATTGTTATTTAAGTGAAATTACTGAACTTAAATATACAAATTTGATAAAAAACAATCATCATTAAAGAAGAAAATTTCAAATGGCATTTAGAGGCTTTTGCATCTGAACTCTTCATATATATATATATATATATACTTAAAAAGCGGGGGTTAAGTTTTTGCACGTCGTGAAGAATAACACTAAAGGCACCATATATATACTTAAAAGTGGGGTTGTTAGTTTTATCTACAGTTACAAAAATCGGTATATACATTGTACTCCTCAAGCCGGACAACTTTCTAATACATAGTCTTTAACTCGGACCAAGAGGAAGACAGATATTTTGGTTTGAATATGGTGAGCCTCTCTCTGAGCCTACGTCCCTCTATGGCAAGCCCTTTTAACATTTAAAAGCTAAGTTTGCTTTTCCGGAATTAACATTGTAGATATCAACAACGTCTTTCTGTCTAGTCGTAATTACACTTTGGATAGTTTGTATTATCATTTAAGATATCTGTAACATAATTGTGACTAGTCGAAATGACAGAGTATGGCAAGCCGTTTTAACATTTAATCATGAAAGGGCCAAAGCCTTCGGCACCGCCACCCGGGTGCCTTTAGGTAACTAAAGGAACCGGGGTTGCGGTGCCTCCGGCTTGGGCCCGCCATCGCTGCTCGCAGCTATATTTTTTATTTACTATTATTATTAGGGCCCAAGCCCTGAAAGGGCGAAGGCCCTATTGTTTTCCTTGGGATTATTTTTCTTTACTATTATTATTAGGGCCCAAGCCCTGAAAGGGCGAAGGCCCTATTGTTTTCCTTCCGATTATTTTATTTTTTTTTTTTTTCTTTTATTTTTCTAACGACTATTCGGGCACTTTTGGGGCCCTTAACATGCTCGAAAACTCTTGAAACTTTGCACACGGGTCAGAACCCGCGGCCATCAGAGCCGGGCTGAAGCTGGTACCCGGGCGTGGCAGGGGGGCTCGACAGCGCCCCCTGGAACGGGGTCCGAACACTTGGTCCATAAATCAAACACGCTTGCATGTAATAATATGAAACTCGGTACACATGTTGATCTCATCGTTTCATCTATACCTCGCGCTTTTACTTTTTACCCCAGCCCAACAGGAAGTCGGCTATTTAGGGTTGTTCGTAAAACACTCGCAATGGAATTTTTAATACTCCTCCTAGAGCTTTGATCCAAATTCGACGAAACTCGGTCAGCGTGAAGTCAAGACATTGAGGATGAAAGTTTGCGAGGGGATTTTGATATCTGGAACGGTTTGGCCGTGGCGAGGAAACAAAATTATGGCGAGAAACGTGAAACAGGAAGTGTATCATAACTTCAGCACACATCAACCGATCTTGATGAAACTTCAGCAGTGTGTTCGCTGTAAGAGGACGATCACATGGATGTGACTATTGCGAGTCAAAGTTATAGCGCCACCAACTGGTAGCAGGAAGTGTGTCATTTTCAAAATGCTTTGATATCACCCTTTTATTTTTACCCGATTTGCTTCAAACTTCATCTGTATAATGTAAACATACGGCAGATGTAGACCTGTGAATGGATTCTTGATATCTTTGAAACTGTTGCCGTGGCAACGCATCAAACTTTACCATTCTTTTAGGATGCTTTTGAGACTCTTAGCATGCTTCAAATTGCATGAAACTCGACAGACACATCACATTTATTAGCCAGTAGACATGTGCAACGTTTCAGAAACGGGTGTGGTGAGGGCTCAGTAGCGCCACCTTTTGACAAAAGTGGGGTTGTTAGTTTTATCTACAGTTACAAAAATCAGTATGTATATTGTACTCCTCGAGCCGGACAACTTTCTAATTGACACTCATTAGCTAGGACCCACAGAAAGTCAGATATGTTTGTTTGAATGTAGAGAAAATCTCAGAATTTTGCCAGTCTCTCAGTGTCCCTCTGTGTGAGTGAGAGGAGGGGCGCCTGTCAGGTTAATTTTAACCCTTTATTTGCTGTGTGCAACTTCTCTGGCATTTTTGGGGCCTTAACATCCTCTAAAACTCTTGAAACTTTGCACACGGGTCAGAACCCATGGCCATCAGGGCCGGGCTGAAGCTGGTAACCGGGCGTGGCAGGGCGGCTCGACAGCGCCCCCTGGACTGGGATTCGAAAATTTGTCCATAAATCAAACACACTTGCATGAATTAATATGAAACTCGGTACAATTAAAGATCACATCAGGCCAAACAACTTTCGTGCTCTAAGTTTTAAGAAGGAAGTTGGGAATTATGGTTGTTTGAATAATTCTCCTAGGAGAAATACATCAAATTACAACGCATGTGTTTACCAATCACAACCAAACTCGGTGTGCATGAAGTCAAGACATTGAGGATGCTCAATTCCGGACGGATTTTTGATATCTCGAACGGTCTGGCCGTGACGAGGAAATGAATTTTATGACTAAAAAAGGACACATAAAGTGTGTTATAACTTTGCTCATTTTACCTACAGTTACAAAACTTTCCACGTATATTGTTCTCGTCAAGCCGATCAACTTTCCAATTTAAAGTCATTCGCTCTGAGCAACAGAAAGTCAGATATTGTAGTTTGAATGGATTTATTTCCCTGCCATTCACTCTCTCTCTCTCTCTCTCTCTCTCTCTCTCTCTCTCTCTCTCTCTGTGTGTGTGGGTGTGTGTGTCTGTGTGGGGAGGGGAGGGCTGTTGTCTGTGTTTGTGTGTGTGTGTGTGTGTATGTGTGCATGTGCGTGTGTGTGGGGGGGGAGGGCTGTTGTCTGTGTTTATGTATGTTTGAACCACACACTGTGGCTGGCTGCGATTTTTCCTATAAGTCCTTGTCTCTAAGTCCTTGTCTTTTTGCATAACAATTTTGTATTTTTTTTAAATGACAAAATAGGCATATAACCCCCATCTTTTAAATGTATAGTTTGCTTTAAATAAAAGTAAGATTGTATTTGTAATTGAAGCTGAATGAATTTAAAATTCTTGTGCTATATTTCAATATATTTGTTTTCCTTAAGATTTTAAAACACTAACTTCATTCTTTTCTGAATTACAAATATTTGTTTCTGTATAAAATAATACTCTGACTAAAAACACATTTGATGTTTCTTTTTGTATTTTTATTTACATGTATTTATGTATGTTGTGTGTGTGTGTGTGTGTGTGTGTGTGTGTGTGTATAAAGTGCAGGTTTTTTGAGATAAAGTAGAATTTCTATAACTGTGTGTTGAACTGATAAATCACTCTTTTTTTTCTTTTTTTTTAACCTTTATTTATCCAGGTAAAATGTTTGAGAACCATTCTCATTTACAAACATGACCTGGCCAAGAGGCTACAGAAAAAATAAGAACATAATGTACAGCTGTACATAGTCAAACACATAACACTTAGAACAAGCAGCTAAATAAAAATAAAAAAGACAACAAAGAGGAAAAAGAAAACGAATAGAGTGCTTAAATAAGTGTGTAAATATGGTTCATGATTGTCAGCAGGAAAAAGAGTCAACTATGTAATTTTCGAGGTTTTGCTTAAAGGTGGAGATTGGGATCAGAGATGTAAGTTCAGGTATTTTGTAGTATGTTCCAGTCGTGTACTGATGCAAAGCGGAAGGCATTATGTCCAAAGTAGTAGAAGTAGGGGGGATACTAAATTTAATCAAATTACTTGATCTTGTGTGATAGGTGTTATAAGCGGCATGAAATAGGGATGACAAATAGAGAGGTGCCTTGCCCAGAATTGTCTTATATATGAAGAGAAACCAATGATGGAGCCGCCGGGTATGAAGGGAGGGCCAACCCACCAGTTTATACAGGTCGCAGTGATGAGTGTGATAGGGTGCATTAGTGGCAAAACGGATGGCTGAATGATGGATTGTGTCAAGTTTTTTTAGAGCTGTGTTTGTGCCACTCTTGTGTGTGTTAAACACAATCTACTTAATACAGACAACTTCATTATAAAGATAAATAACAAATCCAAAAAATATATGATTATAATCTATGACAAAAAAAGCCATTACAAACTATATTAGTGGTAAATACACATTGCTCTTTGTATTGTTGTAAAATACATTCATGAAAAACAAGATAACAAAAATCAAAAGATAAAATTATTTTAGATAGAGCCATGGCTGCTATAAAATTGAGACAACATGTTTAAATGTTATAGCAGAGATGTTAAATGAGGCAGCAACATACAAACTTTCTAGAACAACATGGACCTGGACCTGGATAGCTGGTTTTTATGGAGGACAGTGAAGAGGAAGAGGGTGCAAATCAAACAGCTCATTCTCAGACTACACAGCAAACAGCTTAAGTTTTTAGTGCTTTGTTTGAGGTTTTTAGTGCTCTGTCCTATCTTTTATCAACACATAATAGATAGAACAGAACAAGAAAGGCAATTAATAATCTGTCATTGCATTATGATATGAAAGGCTCAGTACAGTGTGGCACAAAACGCTTATGCGCATCCCGAGTGGAGAATGATGCGCTTAAAGCCACATGGAGTTACAGCGCACAGCGCATCGAGTCCGCATTGATGCAAGCTCTAAATATACACTTCTTTTCGACAGTCAAAGTGGGGGTTACGTTTTTGCACGTCATACAGAATAACCCTAAAGGCACCAAGGTGGCGGTGCCACCGGCTTTATATTAAATATAAATATAGCTGTGAGCAGCGATAAAGGGCCAAAGCCGGCGGTACCACCATCCCGGTGCCTTTAGGTAACTAAAAGCATCAGGGTTGCGGTGCCACGGCTTGGGCCCGCAATCGCTGCCTCGCAGCTATATTTATTATATAATTATTATTTTACTACCTTTTGGGCACTTT
>NW_024121155.1:14107204-14121010 GCF_016745375.1 Pimephales promelas
TGTTCCTTCACGCACACAGTAACTGAAATTTAAAACCTTTAAAAGAAAAGGCTCAATAAACTATTGCATAGATAGATAATGTATAATACACTGTTCATAAATATGTATTCCTTTGTGCTTTGAACTTTCAATACGGACTCAATGCGCTGTAACTTCATGTGGCTTCAAGCACATCATTCTCCGCTCGGGATGCACATAAGTGCTTGTGCTGCACCGTATTGGAGCCGTAATATCATATGCAGTGACGTAATGACAGATTATTAATTGCCTTTTCAATTATGTTTGCTTTATAGCAGCCATGGATATTTTTTTTTATGATTTTTGTTATCTTGTTTTTCATGAATGTATTTTTTCAAAAATAAGAGCAATGTGTATTATCTATTATTAATATGGTTTATAATAGCATTTTGTCATAGATTATGACAAGTAATCATATGATCCACACAGCGAGGAACCAGCAGAACAGAGTGAACATTCTTTTCTGTTTAGTTCAATCCTACTTAATAGGAATTTTATTTAAAATGCTCGCTCTACTCCACACCATTAATGTCTTGTGCGGACATCCGTATTTTGACTTTCGGTTTTAAGTAAGCGATTTAAAAAGCTCCCAAGTCCCAGCGGAGTCACACGTTGATTAACCGGGGAATATACACAATAGGCCTACCTGATATTGAACACAAGAGGGCAGTATAGCACTACGTATGACTCAGATTATTATTTTTTTATGAATTTTACAACAATTCTGGCTGTTTTTTGAACGTAAACATAATTCTTAAATGAAAAAAAAGGAAAAATTGGGAAGTTATAATATTTGTATAATTTAATTTAGAAACAAATGATGTATAATTACATTTTTAGAAGATATGAGGCTTTTAGTGTTTACTTTTTTGACATTACTTTAATCTTTTGCCATAGTTGCACATGTCTACTGGCTAATAAATGTGATGTATCTGTTGAGTTTCAAGCAATTTCAAGCATGCTAAGAGTCCCAAAAGCATCAAAAAAGAATGTTAAAGTTTGTTTCGTTGCCCACAGGCATTTTGAAAGTGACACCCTTCCTCCTGCTGCCAGTTGGTGGCGCTATAACTTTGACTCACAATAGTCACATCCCATGTGATCGGTCTCTTACAGCGAAAACACTGCTGAAGTTTCATCAAGATCAGTTAATGTATGCTGAAGTTATAACACACATCCTGTTTCAATGTTTCTCGCCATAATTTCGTTTCCTCGCCACGGCCAAACCGTTCGAGATATCAAAAATCCGTGGCACTTTTTCATCCTTAATGTCTTGACTTCACGCTGATCGAGTTTCGTCGAATTTGGTTCAGTGCTCTAGGAGCAATAATTTAAATTCCATTGCATGTGTTTTTAAACACAACCCTAAATAGCCAACTTCCTGTTGGGCTGGGGTAAAAAGTAAGAGTGTGAAGTAAGTATGAAACGATGAGATCTATATGTGTACCAAGTTTCATATTATTACATACAAGTGTGTTTGATTTATGGACCAAATTTTCAGACCAAGTTTATTGACCAAGTTAATCTGATTAATAAACTAATTATATAAAACTATTGTCAATTCACTACAATTAAACTGGTTATATGCCTTTACTTATAAAAAATAAAAAATAAAAACTTAATTAAAAAATACCAGGCTTGAGAAATGTATTTTCTTTATGCAGGTCATACACACAGCAGTGAAATGGTTAAGCCCCCTCCCCCTGCACACACACACACACACACACACACACACACACACACAGACAGCCAGCCAGCCAGCCAGCCAGCAAAGACACAGACACAGAGACATGTAGGCTCAGAGTGGCCATATTCAAACAAAAATATCTGACTTTCTGTGGGTCCTAGCTAATAAGTGTCAATTAGAAAGTTGTCCGGCTCGAGGAGTACAATATACATACCAATTTTTGTAACTCTAGTTAAAACTAACCACCCCACTTTTGTCAAAAGGTGGCGCTACTGAGCCCTCACCACGCCCGTTTCTGCAACTTTGCACATGTCTACTGGCTAATAAATGTGATGTGTCTGTCGAGTTTCATGCAATTTGAAGCATGCTAAGGGTCTCAAAAGCATCCTAAAGCATCCTAAAAGAAGGGTAAAGTTTGATGCGTTGCCACGGCAACAGTTTCAAAGATATCAAGAATCCATTCACAGGTCTACATCTGCCGTATGTTTATTATACAGATGAAGTTTGAAGCAAATCGGGTAAAAATAAAAGGGTGATTTCAAAGCATTTTGAAAGTGACACACTTCCTGCTGCCAGTTGGTGGCGCTATAACTTTGACTCACAATAGTCACATCCATGTGATCGTCCTCTTACAGCGAACACACTGCTGAAGTTTCATCAAGATCAGTTAATGTATGCTGAAGTTATAACACACTTCCTGTTTCACGTTTCTCGCCATGATTTCGTTTCCTCGCCACGGACAAACCGTTCGAGATATCAAAAAATCCCCTCGCAAACTTTCATCCTCAATGTCTTGACTTCACGCTGACCGAGTTTCGTCGAATGTGGATCAAAGCTCTAGGAGGAGTATTTCAAATTCCATTGCGAGCGTTTTACAAACAAACCTCAATAGCCGACTTCCTGTTGGGCTGGGGTAAAAAGTAAGAGCGCGAGGTATAGATGAAACGATGAGATCAACATGTGTACCGAGTTTCATATTATTACATGCAAGCGTGTTTGAGTTATGGACCGAGTGTTCGGACCCCGTTCCAGGGGGCGCTGACGAGCCCCCCTGCCACGCCCAGGTACCAGCTTCAGCCCGCTCTGATGGCCGCGGGTTCTGACCCGTGTGCAAAGTTTCAAGAGTTTTCGAGCACGTTAAGGCCCCAAAAGTGCCCAAAAGGTAGTAAAATAATAATTATTATAATAATAGAGAAGAAAAAATAATCGCAAGGAAAACAATAGGGCCTTCGCCCTTTCAGGGCTTGGCCCTAATAATCGTTAGGAACAATAGGGCCTTCGCCCTTTCAGGGCTTGGGCCTAATAATAAAATTAGCTGCGAGCAGCGATGTGCGGCCCAAGCCGGTGGCACCGCAACCCCGGCTCCTTTAGTTACCTAAAGGCACCGGGGTGGCGGTGCCGAAGGCTTTGCCCTTTCATGATTAAATGTTAAAACGGCTTGCCATACTCTGTCATTTTGACTAGTCACAATTATGTTACAGATATCTTAAATAATAATCAAAACTATCCAAAATGTAATTACGACTAGACAGAAAGACATTGTTGATATCTACATTGTTAAACGGCTTGCCATACTCTGTCATTTTGACTAGTCACAATTATGTTACAGATATCTTAAATAATAATACAAACTATCCAAAATGTAATTACGACTAGACAGAAAGACATTGTTGATATCTACAATGTTAATTTCCGGATAGGCAAACTTAGCTTTTAAATGTTAAAAGGGCTTGCCATACACGGACGTAGGCTCAGAGAGAGTCTCACCATATTCAAACCAAAATATCTGACTTCCTCTTGGTCTGAGCTAATGACTATGAATTAGAAAGTTGTCTGGCTTGAGGAGTACAATGTATATAACGATTTTTGTAACTGTAGATAAAAATAACAACCCCACTTTTGTCAAAAGGTGGCGCTATTTAGTCCCTGCACCATGCCCGTTTCTGAAACTTTGCACATGTCTACTGGCTAATAAATGTGATGTGTCTGTTGAGTTTCATGCAATTTCAAGCATGCTAAGAGTCTCAAAAGCATCCTAAAATAATTTCAAAGTTTGAAGCTTTGCCACGGCAACAGTTTAAAAGATATCAAGAATCCATTCACAGGTCTACATCTACCGTATGTTTACATTATACAGATGAAGTTTTTCATCTGTTTTTCATCATTATACAGATGAAGTTTTTCATCTGTTTACATTATACAGATGAAGTTTTTCATTCATATTATTACATGCAAGCGTGTTTGATTTATGGACCAAGTTTTCGGACCCCGTTCCAGGGGGCGCTGTCTAGCCCCCCTGCCACGCCTAGGTACCATCTTCAGCCCGGGCCTGATGGCTGTGGGATATGACCTGTGTGCAAAGTTTCAAGAGTTTTCAAACCCGTTAAGGGCATCAAAAGCCATTAAGAGTCTCAAAATCATCAAAAAAAAAAGAATTTTAAAGTTTGATGCGTTGCCACGGCAACAGTATCAAAGATATCAAGAATCCATTCACAGGTCTTCATCTGCCATGTATTTACATTATACAGATGAAGTTTGAAGCAAATCGGGTAAAAATAAGAGGTTGATTTCAAAGCATTTTGAAAGTGACACACTTCCTGCTGCCAGCTGGTGGCGCTATAACTTTGACTCGAAATAGTCACATCCATGTGATCGTCCTCTTACAGCGAACACACTGATGAAGTTTCATCAAGATATATTAATGTATGCTGAAGTTATAACACACTTCCTGTTTCACGTTTCTCGCCATAATTTCGTTTCCTCGCCACGGCCAAACCGTTTGAGATATCAAAAATCCCCTCACAAACTTTCATCCTCAATGTCTTGACTTCTTGCACACCGAGTTTGGTTGTGATTGGTAAACATATGCGTTGTAATTTGATGCATTTCTCCTAGGACAACTATTCAAACAACCCATAATTCTCAACTTCCATTTTAATTGTCGTAAAACTTAGAGCACGAAAGTTGTTTGTCCTGATGTGATCTATAATTGTACCGAGTTTCATATTAATTCACGCAAGTGTGTTTGATTTATGGACAAATGTTCTAATCCCAGTCCAGGGGGCGCTGTCGAGCCGCCCTGCCACGCCCGATGACCAGCTTCAGCCCGGCCCTGATGGCCATGGGTTCTGACCCGTGTGCAAAGTTTCAAGAGTTTTAGAGGATGTTAAGGCCCCCGAAAATGCCAGAGAAGTCGCACACAGCAAATAAAGGGTTAAAATTAACCTGACAGGCGCCCCTCCTCTCACTCACACAGAGAGACACTGAGAGACTGGCAAAATTCTAAGATTTTCTCTACATTCAAACAAAGATATCTGACTTTCTGTGGGTCCTAGCTAATGAGTGCCAATTAGAAAGTTGTCCGGCTCGAGGAGTGCAATATACATACCGATTTTTGTAACTCTAGTTAAAACTAACAACCCCACTTTTGTCAAAAGGTGGTGCTACTGAGCCCTCACCACGCCCGTTTCTGAAACTTTGCACATGTCTACTGGCTAATAAATGTGATGTGTCTGTCGAGTTTCATGCGATTTGAAGCATGCTAAGGGTCTCAAAAGCATCCTAAAAGAATGGTAAAGTTTGATGCGTTGCCACGGCAACAGTTTAAAAGATATCAAGAATCCATTCACAGGTCTACATCTGCTGTATACATTATACAGATTAAGTTTGAAGCAAATCGGGTAAAAATAAAAGGGTGATTTCAAAGCATTTTGAAAGTGACACACTTCCTGCTGCCAGTTGGTGGCGCTATAACTTTGACTCACAATAGTCACATCCATGTGATCGTCCTCTTACAGCGAACACACTGCTGAAGTTTCATCAAGATCAGTTAATGTATGCTGAAGTTATAACACACTTCCTGTTTCACGTTTCTCGCCATAATTTCGTTTCCTCGCCACGGCCAAACCGTTTGAGATATCAAAAATCCCCTCGCAAACTTTCATCCTCAATGCCTTGACTTCATGCTGACCGAGTTTCGTGCCGTGTGTTTGAATTCTCTAGGAGGAGTATTGCACATTCCATTGCGAGCGTTTTACAAACAAACCTCAATAGCCGACTTCCTGTTGGGCTGGGGTAAAAAGTAAGAGTGTGAGGTATAGATGAAACGATGAGATCAACATGTGTACCGAGTTTCATATTATTACATTCAAGCGTGTTTGATTTATGGACCAAGTATTCGGACCCCGTTCCAGGGGGCGCTGTCTAGCCCCCTGCCACACCCAGGTACCATCTTCAGCCCGGCTCTGATGGCTGTGGGATCTGACCTGTGTGCAAAGTTTCAAGAGTTTTCAAACCCGTTAAGGGCCCCAAAAGCCGCTAAGAGTCTCAAATCATCAAAAAAAAGAATTTTAAAGTTTGATGCGTTGCCACGGCAACAGTATCAAAGATATCAAGAATCCATTCACAGGTCTTCATCTTCTATGTATTTACATTATACAGATTAAGTTTGAAGCAAATCGGGTAAAAATAAGAGGGTGATTTCAAAGCATTTTGAAAGTGACACACTTCCTGCTGCCAGTTGGTGGCGCTATAACTTTGACTCACAATAGTCACATCCATGTGATCGTCCTCTTACAGCGAACACACTGCTGAAGTTTCATCAAGATCAGTTAATGTATGCTGAAGTTATAACACACTTCCTGTTTCACGTTTCTCGCCATAATTTCGTTTCCTCGCCACGGCCAAACCGTTTGAGATATCAAAAATCCCCTCGCAAACTTTCATCCTCAATGCCTTGACTTCATGCTGACCGAGTTTCGTGCCGTGTGTTTGAATTCTCTAGGAGGAGTACTTCAAATTCCATTGCGAGTGTTTTATGAACAACCCTAAATAACCGACTTCCTGTTGGGCTGGGGTAAAAAGTAATAGTTTGAGGTATATATGAACGATGAGATCAACATGTGCACCGAGTTTCATATTATTACATGCAAGCGTGTTTGATTTATGGACCAAGTTTTCGGACCCCGTTCCAGGGGGCGCTGTCTAGCCCCCCTGCCACGCCCGGGTACCATCTTCAGCCCGGCCCTGATGGCCGCGGATTCTGACCCGTGTGCAAAGTTTCAAGAGTTTTTGAGCATGTTAAGGGCCCCAAAAGTGCCCAAATAGTCGTATAAATAATAATAATAATAATAATCGTTAGGAAAACAATAGGGCCTTCGCCCTTTCAGGGCTTGGGCCCTAATAATCCTTAGGAAAACAATAGGGCCTTCGCCCTTTCAGGGCTTGGGCCCTAATAATAATCGTTAGGAAAACAATAGGGCCTTCGCCCTTTCAGGGCTTGGGCCCTAATAATCCTAAGGAAAACAATAGGGCCTTCGCCCTTTCAGGGCTTGGGCCCTAATTAAAGCTGCAAGCAGCGATGGGCGGGCCCTCGCACCTGTAGCGCGTTGGGGTGTGAGGCGGCCGCGTTGCATATTCTGCGGCTCAGCCGGTACAGCTGTGAAATTTTTCGCTGCTTTGTTAAAGGACACTTCCTGTTGCCACTAGGTGGCGCTATGACTGTGGGTGAATGTCGGCATGTAGATTTGTTCAGGGCAGGACTCTTGTCAAATGTGTAAAATTTCGTGCAGATCTGGGCATTTACAGCCAAGTTACTACAACTTCCTGTTTCATGGCGAATCATCGACGCCACGGACACGCCCATCGACGAAAACGTGCAGATAGCACAACTTTACATCGTCAATGCCTTTAGAAGGTACAGCAGAAATTTGAAGTTGATCCTACTAAATCCCTAGGAGGAGTTCGTTAAAGTACGGAGTGTGTAAATCATCCCAAATCGGTCGCCAAATTCAAAATGGCGGACTTCCTGTCGAGTTTAGGGGATGGGTTCTTGAGGCTTTTTTGTACGTCTGGTCATGGTAGATGTACCACAGAAATTTCGTACATGTCGCTCAAACAAGCGGCGGGGGCTGCTTCGTTAAAGGTCACTTCCTGTTGCCAGCAGGTGGTGCAATTACTGTGGGTGAATGTCGGCATGTAGATTTGTTCAGGGCAGGACTCTTGTCAAATGTGTAAAATTTCGTGCAGATCTGGGCATTTACAGCCAAGTTACTACAACTTCCTGTTTCATGGCGAATCATCGACGCCACGGACACGCCCATCGACGAAAACGCGCAGATAGCACAACTTTACATCGTCAATGCCTTTAGAAGGTACAGCAGAAATTTTAAGTTGATCCGACTAAATCCCTAGGAGGAGTTCGTTAAAGTACGGAGTGTGTAAATCGTCCCAAATCGGTCGCCAAATTCAAAATGGCGGACTTCCTGTCGAGTTTAGGGTATGGGTTCTTGAGGCTTTTTTGTGCGTCTGGTCATGGTAGATGTACCACAGAAATTTCGTACATGTCGCTCAAACAAGCGGCGGGGGCTGCTTCGTTAAAGGCCAATTCCTGTTGCCAGCAGGTGGTGCAATTACTGTGGGTGAATGTCGGCATGTAGATTTGTTCAGGGCATGACTCTTGTCAAATGTGTAAAATTTCGTGCAGATCTGGGCATTTACAGCCAAGTTACTACAACTTCCTGTTTCATGGCGAATCATCGACGCCACGGACACGCCCATCGACGAAAACGCGCAGATAGCACAACTTTACATCGTCAATGCCTTTAGAAGGTACAGCAGAAATTTTAAGTTGATCCGACTAAATCCCTAGGAGGAGTTCGTTAAAGTACGGAGTCTGTAAATCGTCCAAAAATGGCCGCCAAATTCAAAATGGCGGACCTCCTGTCGAGTTTAGGGTATGGGTTCTTGAGGCTTTTTTGTGCGTCTTGATATGATACACGTCCCCACCAAATTTCGTGCATGTAGGTTGAATGTGGACGAGGGGCTAATTTTTTCCAATTTTCTAGGTGGCGCTAGCGTGCCATTTTTCCCCGCCCATCCGCGAAACCCACAAAATACGAAATTTTTCACCAGTCCTGACATGCGTGCCAAATTTGGTGAGTTTTTGAGCATGTTGCGGCCCCGAAAATGGTACTTACTTTGCAGAAAAAAAAAAAAATAATAATAATCCTAACAGTTTCAATAGGGTCCTCGCACTGTTAGTGCTCGGGCCCTAATAAATTAAAGCTGCAAGCAGCGATGGGCGGGCCCTCGCACCTGTAGCGCGTCGGGGTGTGAGGCGGCCGCGTTGCATATTCTGGAACTCAGCCGGTGCGGCTGTGAATTTGCTACGCTTCATTAAAGGTCACTTCCTGTTGCCAGCAGGTGGCGCTATGACTGTTGGTGAATGTCGGCATGTAGATTTGTTCAGGGCGGGACTCTTGTCAAATGTGTTAAATTTCGTTCAGATCTGGGCATTTACATCCAAGTTAATACAACTTTCTGTTTCATAGCGAATCATCAACGCCACGGACACGCCCATCGACAAAAATGCGTAAATAGCACAATTTTACATCATCAATGCCTTTAGAAGGCACAGCAGAAATTTGAAGTCGATCCGACTAAATCCCTAGGAGGAGTTCGTTAAAGTATGTAATGAGTAAATCATCCAAAAATGGCGGTAAAATTAGAAATGGCCGATTTCCTGTTGAGTTTAGGGCATCGCTCCAAGAGACTTTTCTGTGCGACTGGATATGTTAGTTGTACCACAAAAATTTCGTACATGTCGGTCAAACATGCGGCAGGGGCTGCTTCGTTAAAGGTCACTTCCTGTTGCCACTAGGTGGCGCTATGACTGTGGGTGAATGTCGGCATGTAGATTTGTTCAGGACGGGACTCTTGTCAAATATGTAAAATTTCGTGCAGATCTGGGCATTTACAGCCAAGTTACAACAACTTCCTGTTTCATGGCGAATCATCGACGCCACGGACACGCCCATCGACGAAAACGCACAGATAGCACAACTTTACATCGTCAATGCCTTTAGAAGGCACAGCAGAAATTTGAAGTGGATCCGACTAAATCCCTAGGAGGAGTTAGTTAAAGTACGTAATGAGTAAATCATCCAAAAATGGCGGTAAAATTAGAAATGGCCGACTTCCTGTTGAGTTTAAGGCATCGCTCCAAGAGACTTTTCTGTGCGTCTGGCCATGGTAGATGTACCACAGAAATTTCGCACATGTCGGTCAAACATGCGACTGGGGCTGCTTCGTTAAAAGTCACTTCCTCTTGCCACTAGGTGGCGCTATGAATGTGGGTGAATGTCGGCATGTAGATTTGTTCAGGGCGGGACTCTTGTCAAATGTGTAAAATTTCGTGCAGATCTGGGCATTTACAGCCAAGTTACTACAACTTCCTGTTTCATGGCGAATCATCGACGCCACGGACACGCCCATCGACGAAAACGCGCAGATAGCACAACTTTACATCGTCAATGCCTTTAGAAGGTACAGCAGAAATTTGAAGTTGATCCGACTAAATCCCTACGAGGAGTTCGTTAAAGTACGGAGTGTGTAAATCGTCCCAAATCGGCCGCCAAATTCAAAATGGCGGACTTCCTGTCGAGTTTAGGGTATGGGTTCTTGAGGCTTTTTTGTGCGTCTGGTCATGGTAGATGTACCACAGAAATTTCGTACATGTCGGTCAAACAAGCGGCGGGGGCTGCTTCGTTAAAGGTCACTTCCTGTTGCCAGCAGGTGGCGCTATGACTGTGGGTGAATGTCGGCATGTAGATTTGTTGAGGGCGGGACTCTTGTCAAATGTGTAAAATTTCGTGCAGATCTGGGCATTTACAGCCAAGTTACTACAACTTCCTGTTTCATGGCGAATCATTGACGCCACGGACACGCCCATCGACGAAAACACGCAGATAGCACAACTTTACATCGTCAATGCCTTTAGAAGGTACAGCAGAAATGTGAAGTTGATCCGACTAATTCCCTAGGAGGAGTTCGTTAAAGTACGGAGTGTGTAAATCGTCCCAAATCGGTCGCCAAATTCAAAATGGCGGACTTCCTGTCGAGTTTAGGGTATGGGTTCTTGAGGCTTTTTTGTACGTCTGGTCATGGTAGATGTACCACAGAAATTTCGTACATGTCGGTCAAACATATGGCGGGGGCTGCTACGTTAAAGGTCACTTCCTGTTGCCAGCAGGTGGCGCTATGACTTAGGGTGAATGTCGGCATGTAGATTTTTTCAGGGCGGGACTCTAGTCAAATGTGTAAAATTTCGTGCAGGTCTGGGCATTTACAGCCAAGTTATTACAACTTCCTGTTTCATGGCGAATCTTCGACGCCACGGACACGCCCATCGACGAAAACGCGCAGATAGCACAACTTTACATCGTCAATGCCTTTAGAAGGCACAGCAGAAATTTTAAGTCCATCCGACTAAATCCCTAGGAGGAGTTCGTTAAAGTACGGAGTCTGTAAATCGTCCAAAAATGGCCGCCAAATTCAAAATGGCGGACATCCTGTCGAGTTTAGGGTATGGGTTCTTGAGGCTTTTTTGTGCGTCTTGATATGATACACGTCCCCACCAAATTTCGTGCATGTAGGTTGAACGGGGACGAGGGGCTAATTTTTTCCAATTTTCTAGGTGGCGCTATCGTGCCATTTTGCCCCGCCCATCCGCGAAACCCACAAAATACGAAATTTTTCACCAGTCCTGGCATGCGTGCCAAATTTGGTGAGTTTTTGAGCATGTTGCGGCCCCGAAAATGGCACTTACTTTGCAGGAAAAAAATAAATAATCCTAACAGTTTCAATAGGGTCCTCGCACTGTTAGTGCTCGGGCCCTAATAATCCTAACAGTTTCAATAGGGTCCTCGCACTGTTAGTGCTCGGGCCCTAATAATCCTAACAGTTTCAATAGGGTCCTCGCACTGTTAGTGCTCGGGCCCTAATAAATAATCCTAACAGTTTCAATAGGGTCCTCGCACTGTTAGTGCTCGGGCCCTAATTAAAGCTGCAAGCAGCGATGGGCGGGCCCTCGCACCTGTAGAGCGTTGGGGTGTGAGGCGGCCGCGTTGCATATTCTGCGGCTCAGCTGGTGCAGCTGTGAAATTTTTCGCTGCTTCGTTAAAGTTCATTTCCTGTTGCCACTAGGTGGCGCTAGGACTGTGGTTGAATGTCAGCATGTAGATTTGTTCAGGGCAGGACTCTTGTCAAATGTGTAAAATTTCGTGCAGATCTGGGCATTTACAGCCAAGTTACTACAACTTCCTGTTTCATGGCGAATCATCGACGCCACGGACACGCCCATCGACAAAAACACGCAGATAGCACAACTTTACATCGTCAATGCCTTTAGAAGGTACAGAAGAAATTTGAAGTTGATCCTACTAAATCCCTAGGAGGAGTTCGTTAAAGTACGGAGTGTGTAAATCGTCCCAAATCGGTCGCCAAATTCAAAATGGCGGACTTCCTGTCGAGTTTAGGGTATGGGTTCTTGAGGCTTTTTTGTACGTCTGGTCACGGTAGATGTACCACAGAAATTTCGTACATGTCGGTCAAACAAGCGGCGGGGGCTGCTTCGTTAAAGGTCACTTCCTGTTGCCAGCAGGTGGCGCTATGGCTGTGGGTGAATGTCGGCATGTAGATTTGTTCAGGGCGGGACTCTTGTCAAATGTGTAAAATTTCGTGCAGATCTGGGCATTTACAGCCAAGTTACTACAACTTCCTGTTTCATGGCGAATCATCGACGCCACGGACACGCCCATCGACAAAAACGCGCAGATAGCACAACTTTACATCGTCAATGCCTTTAGAAGGCACAGCAGAAATTTGAAGTCTATCCGACTAAATCCCTAGGAGGAGTTCGTTAAAGTACGGAGTGTGTAAATCGTCCAAAAATGTCCGCCAAATTCAAAATGGCGGACTTCCTGTCGAGTTTATGGTATGGGTTCTTGAGGCTTTTTTGTGCGTCTTGATATGATACACGTCCCCACCAAATTTCGTGCATGTACGTTGAACGTGGACGAGGGGCTAATTTTTTCCAATTTTCTAGGTGGCGCTAGTGTGCCATTTTGCCACGCCCATCCGCGAAACCCACAAAATATGAAATTTTTCACCAGTCCTGACATGCGTGCCAAATTTGGTGAGTTTTTGAGCATGTTGCAGCCCCGAAAATGGCGCTTACTTTGCAGAAAAAAGAAAAAAAAATTAAAGCTGCAAGCAGCGATGGGCGGGCCCTCGCACCTGTAGCGCGTCGGGGTGTGAGGTGGCCACATTACATATTTTGCAGCTCAGCTGTTGTGGCTGTGAATTTGCTACGCTGGTTCATTAAAGGTCACTTCCTGTTGCCAGCAGGTGGCGCTATGACTGTGGGTGAATGTCGGCATGTAGATTTGTTCAGGGCGGGACTCTTGTCAAATGTGTAAAATTTCATGCAGATCTGGGCATTTACAGCCAAGTTACTACAACTTCCTGTTTCATGGCGAATCTTCGACGCCACAGACACGCCCATCGACGAAAACGCGCAGATAGCACAACTTTACATTGTCAATGCCTTTAAAAGGCACAGCAGAAATTTGAAATCGATCTGACTAAATCCCTAGGAGGAGTTCGTTAAAGTACGTAATGAGTAAATCATCCAAAAATGTTGGTAAAAATAGAAATGGCAGACTTCCTGTTGAGCTTAGGGCATCACTCCAAGAGACTTTTCTGTGCGTTTGGACATGGTAGATGTACCACAGAAATTTCGTACATGTCGGTCAAACTAGCAGCGGGGGCTGCTTCGTTAAAGGTCACTTCCTGTTGCCAGCAGGTGGCGTTATGACTGTGGGTAAATGTCGGCATTTAGATTTGTTCAGGGCGGGACTCTTGTCAAATGTGTCAAATTTCGTGCAGATCTGGGCATTTACAGCCAAGTTACTACAACTTCCTGTTTCATGGCGAATCTTCGACGCCACGGACACGCCCATCGATGAAAACGCGCAGAAAGCACAACTTTACATCGTCAATGCCTTTAGAAGGCACAGCAGAAATTTGAAGTCCATCCGACTAAATCCCTAGGAGGAGTTCGTTAAAGTACGGAGTGTGTAAATCGTCCAAAAATGGCCGCCAAATTCAAAATGGCGGACTTCCTGTCGAGTTTATGGTATGGGTTCTTGAGGCTTTTTGTGCGTCTTGATATGATACACGTCCCCACCAAATTTCGTGCATGTCGGTTGAACGTGGACGAGGGGCTAATTTTTTCCAATTTTCTAGGTGGCGCTAGCGGTGCC
>NW_024121155.1:14121510-14518567 GCF_016745375.1 Pimephales promelas
GTTTGAAATAATTGTCCTAGGAGAAATACATCAAATCACAAGGCCATTGTTTTACCAATCACAAACCAAACTCGGGTGTGCATGAAGTCAAGACATTGAGGATGCTCAATTCCGGACGGATTTTGATATCTCGAACGGTCTGGCCGTGGCGAGGAAATGAATTTTATGACTAAAAATGACACATAAAGTGTGTTTATAACTTTGCTCAATTTACCTACAGTTACAAAACTTACCACGTATATTGTTCTCTAGTCAAGCCGATCAACTTTCCAATTTAAAGTCATTCGCTCTGAGCAACAGAAAGTCAGATATTGTAGTTTTGAAATGGATTTATGTCCCCTGCGATTCTCTCTCTCTCTCCTCTCTCTCTCCTCTCTCTCTCTCTCTCTTGTGTGTGTGTGTGTGTGGGTGTGTGTGTCTGTGTGGGGAGGGGAGGGCTGTTGTCTGTGTTTATGTGTGTGTGTGTGTGTGTGGCTGGCTGCGATTTTTCCTACAAGTCCTTGTCTCTAAGTCCTTGTCTTTTTGCATAACAATTTTGCATAACAATATTTTTAAATGACAAAATAGGCATATAACCCCCATCTTTTAAATGTATAGTTTGCTTTAAATAAAAGTAAGATTGTATTTGTAATTGAAGTTGAATGAATTTAAAATTCATGTGCTATATTTCAATATATTTGTTTTCCTTAAGATTTTAAAACACTAACTTCATTCTTATCTGAATTACAAATATTTGTTTCTGTATAAAATAATACTCTGACTAAAAACACATTTGATGTTTTTTTTTTTGGATTTTTATTTACATGTATTTATGTGTGTGTGTGTGTGTGTGTGTGTGTGTATAAAGTGCAGGGTTTTTTTTAGATAAAGTAGAATTTCTATAACTATGTGTTGAACTAATAAATCACTCTTGTGTGTGTTAAACACAATCTACTTAATACAGACAACTTCATTATAAAGATAAATAACAAATCCAAAAAATATATGATTATAATCTATGACAAAAAAAGCCATTACAAACTATATTAATGGAAAATACACATTGCTCTTTGTATTGTTGTAAAATATTCATGAAAAACAAGATAACAAAAATCAAAAAGATAAATTATTTAGATATAGCCATGTTTTAAATGTATAGCAGAGATGTTAATTGAGGCAGCAACATACAAACTTTCTAGAACAACATGGACCTGGAATAGCTGTTTTTATGGAGGACAGTGAAGAGGAAGAGGGTGCAAATCAAACAGCTCATTCTCAGACTACACAGCAAACAGCTTAAGTTTTTAGTGCTTTGTTTGAGGTTTTTAGTGCTCTGTCCTATCTATTATCAACATATAATAGATAGAACAGAACAAGAAAGGCAATTAATAATCTGTCATTGCGTCACTGCATTATGATATGAAAGGCTCAGTACAGTGTGGCACAAAACGCTTATGCGCATCCCGAGTGGAGAATGATGCGCTTAAAGCCACATGGAGTTACAGCGCACAGCGCATCAAGTCCGCATTGATGCAAGCTCTACAATACACTTCTTTTTGATAGTCAAAGCGGGGGTTACGTTTTTTACACGTCGTACAGAATAACCCTAAAGGCACCAAGGTGGCGGTGCCACCGGCTTTATATTTAATATAAATATAGATGTGAGCAGCGATAAAGCGCCAAAGCCGGCGATACCACCATCCCGGTGCCTTTGGGTAACTAAAGGCATCGGGGTTGCGGTGCCACCGGCTTGGGCCCGCAATCGCTGCTCGCAGCTATATTTTATTATTATTATTTTGTAACCTTTTGGGCATTTTTGGGGCCCTTAACGTGCTCGAAAACTCTTGAAACTTTGCACATGGGTCAGAACCCGCGGCCATCAGAGCCGGGCTGAAGCTGGTACCCGGGCGTGGTAGGGCGGCTCGTCAGCGCCCCCTGGAACGGGGTCCGAACACTTGGTCCATAACTCAAACACGCTTGTATGTAATAATATGAAACTCGGTACACATGTTGATCTCATCGTTTCATCTATACCTCACACTCTTACTTTTTACCCCAGCCCAACAGGAAGTCGGCTATTGAGGTTTGTTTGTAAAACGCTCGCAATGGAATGTCAAATACTCCTCCTAGAGCTTTGATCCAAATTCGACGAAACTCGGTCAGCGTGAAGTCAAGACATTGAGGATGAAAGTTTGCGAGGGGATTTTTGATATCTCGAACGGTTTGGCCGTGGCGAGGAAACGAAATCATGGCGAGAAACGTGAACCAGGAAGTGTGTTATAACTTCAGCATACATTAACTGATCTTGATGAAACTTCAGCAGTGTGTTCACTGTAAGAGGACGATCACATGGATGTGACTATTGTGAGTCAAAGTTATAGCGCCACCAACTGGCAGCAGGAAGTGTGTCACTTTCAAAATGCTTTGATATCACCCTTTTATTTTTACCCGATTTGCTTCAAACGTCATCTGTATAATGTAAACATACGGCAGATGTAGACCTGTGAATGGATTCTTGATATCTTTGAAACTGTTGCCGTGGCGACGCATCAAACGTTACCATTCTTTTAGGATGCTTTTGAGACCCTTAGCATGCTTGAAATTGCATGAAACTCGACAGACACATCACATTTATTAGCCAGTAGACACGTGCAAAGTTTCAGAAAATGGGCGTGGTGAGGGCTCAGTAGCGCCACCTTTTGACAAAAGTGGGGTTGTTAGTTTTATCTACAGTTACAAAAATCGGTATGTATATTGTACTCCTCGAGCCGGACAACTTTCTAATTGACACTCATTAGCTAGGACCACAAGAAAGTCAGATATGTTTGTTTGAATGTGGTCTTGCTCAATCTGAGCCTGCTGTCTTTGCCTGTCTGTGTATGTGTGTGTGTTTGTAGGGGGAGGGGTATTAACCATTTCACTCCTGTGTGTATGGCCTGCATAAAAAATAAATGCCTTAAGCCTGGTATTTTTAGGGCCCAAGCCCTGAAAGGGCGAAGGCCCTATTGTTTTCCTTGGGATTATTTTTCTTCACTATTATTAGGGCCCAAGCCCTGAAAGGGCGAAGGCCCTATTGTTTTCCTAACGATTATTATTATTATTATTATTATTTATACGACTATTCGGGCACTTTTGGGGCCCTTAACATGCTCAAAAACTCTTGAAACTTTGCACACGGGTCAGAACCCGCGGCCATCAGGGCCGGGCTGAAGATGGTACCCGGGCGTGGCAGGGGGGCTAGACAGCGCCCCCTGGAACGGGGTCCGAACACTTGGTCCATAAATCAAACACGCTTGCATGTAATAATATGAAACTCGGTACACATGTTGATCTCATCGTTTCATCTATATCTCGTGCTTTTACTTTTTACCCCAGCCCAACAGGAAGTCGGCTATTTAGGGTTGTTCGTAAAACACTCGCAATGGAATTTTTAATACTCCTCCTAGAGCTTTGATCCAAATTCGACGAAACTCGGTCAGCGTGAAGTCAAGACATTGAGGATGAAAGTTTGCGAGGGGATTTTTGATATCTCGAACGGTTTGGCCGTGGCGAGGAAACAAAATAATGGCGAGAAACGTGAAACAGGAAGTGTATCATAACTTCAGCACACATCAACCGATCTTGATGAAACTTCAGCAGTGTGTTCGCTGTAAGAGGACGATCACATGGATGTGACTATTGTGAGTCAAAGTTATAGCGCCACCAACTGGCAGCAGGAAGTGTGTCACTTTCAAAATGCTTTGATATCACCCTTTTATTTTTACCCGATTTGCTTCAAACTTCATCTGTATAATGTAAACATACGGCAGATGTAGACCTGTGAATGGATTCTTGATATCTTTGAAACTGTTGCCGTGGCGACGCATCAAACTTTACCCTTCTTTTAGGATGCTTTTAGGATACTTTTGAGACCCTTAGCATGCTTCAAAATGCATGAAACTCGACAGACACATCACATTTATTAGCCAGTAGACATGTGCAAAGTTTCAGAAACGGGCGTGGTGAGGGCTCAGTAGCGCCACCTTTTGACAAAAGTGGGGTTGTTAGTTTTATCTACAGTTACAAAAATCGGTATGTATATTGTACTCCTCGAGCCGGACAACTTTCTAATTGACACTCATTAGCTAGGACCCACAGAAAGTCAGATATGTTTGTTTGAATGTAGAGAAAATCTCAGAATTTTGCCAGTCTCTCAGTGTCCCTCTGTGTGAGTGAGAGGAGGGGCGCCTGTCAGGTTAATTTTAACCCTTTATTTGCTGTGTGCGACTTCTCTGGCATTTTCGGGGGCCTTAACATCCTCGAAAACTCTTGAAACTTTGCACACGGGTCAGAACCCATGGCCATCAGGGCCGGGCTGAAGCTGGTAACCGGGCGTGGCAGGGCGGCTCGACAGCGCCCCCTGGACTGGGATTCGAACATTTGTCCATAAATCAAACACACTTGCATGAATTAATATGAAACTCGGTACAATTATAGATCACATCAGGCCAAACAACTTTCGTGCTCTAAGTTTTATGACAGTTCAAATGGAAGTTATTTATGAATTATGAATTATGGGTTGTTTGAATAATTGTCCTAGGAGAAATACATCAAATTACAACGCATGTGTTTACCAATCACAACCAAACTCGGTGTGCATGAAGTCAAGACATTGAGGATGCTCAATTCCGGACGGATTTTTGATATCTCGAACGGTCTGGCCGTGGCGAGGAAATGAATTTTATGACTAAAAAAGGACACATAAAGTGTGTTATAACTTTGCTCATTTTACCTACAGTTACAAAACTTACCACGTATATTGTTCTCGTCAAGCCGATCAACTTTCCAATTTAAAGTCATTCGCTCTGAGCAACAGAAAGTCAGATATTGTAGTTTGAATGGATTTAATTCCCCTGCGATTCTCTCTCTCTCTCTCTCTCTCTCTCTCTCTCTCTCTCTCTCTCTCTCTCTCTCTCTCTCTCTGTGTGTGTGTGTGTGTGTGTGGGTGTGTGTCTGTGTGGGGAGGGGAGGGCTGTTGTCTGTGTTTATGTGTGTGTGTGTGGCTGGCTGCGATTTTTCCTACAAGTCCTTGTCTCTAAGTCCTTGTCTTTTTGCATAACAATTTTGCATAACAATATTTTTAAATGACAAAATAGGCATATAACCCCCATCTTTTAAATGTATAGTTTGCTTTAAATAAAAGTAAGATTGTATTTGTAATTGAAGTTGAATTAATTAAAAATGCATGTGCTATATTTCAATATATTTGTTTTCCTTAAGATTTTAAAACACTAACTTCATTCTTATCTGAATTACAAATATTTGTTTCTGTATAAAATAATACTCTGACTAAAAACACATTTGATGTTTTTTTTTTGTATTTTTATTTACATATTTGTGTGTGTGTGTGTGTGTGTGTGTGTGTGTGTGTGTGTGTGTGTGTGTGTGTGTGTGCGTGTGTGTGTGTGTGTGTGTGTGTGTGTGTGTGTGTGTGTGTGTGTGTGTGTATAAAGTGCAGGGTTTTTTTTAGATGAAGTAGAATTTCTATAACTATGTGTTGAACTAATAAAATCACTCTTGTGTGTGTTAAACACAATCTACTTAATACAGACAACTTCATTATAAAGATAAATAACTAATCCAAAAAATATATGATTATAATCTATGACAACAAAAGCCATTACAAACTATATTAATGGAAAATACACATTGCTCTTTGTATTGTTGTAAAATATTCATGAAAAACAAGATAACAAAAATCAAAAAGATAAATTATTTTAGATATAGCCATGTTTTAAATGTATAGCAGAGATGTTAATTGAGGCAGCAACATACAAACTTTCTAGAACAACATGGACCTGGATAGCTGGTTTTTATGGAGGACAGTGAAGAGGAAGAGGGTGCAAATCAAACAGCTCATTCTCAGACTACACAGCAAACAGCTTAAGTTTTTAGTGCTTTGTTTGAGGTTTTTAGTGCTCTGTCCTATCTATTATCAACATATAATAGATAGAACAGAACAAGAAAGGCAATTAATAATCTGTCATTGCGTCACTGCATTATGATATGAAAGGCTCAGTACAGTGTGGCACAAAACGCTTATGCGCATCCCGAGTGGAGAATGATGCGCTTAAAGCCACATGGAGTTACAGCGCACAGCGCATCGAGTCTGCATTGATGCAAACTCTACAATACACTTCTTTTTGATAGTCAAAGCGGGGGTTATGTTTTTACACGTCGTACAGAATAACCCTAAAGGCACCAAGGTGGCAGTGCCACCGGCTTTATATTAAATATAAATATAGCTGTGAGCAGCGATAAAGGGCCAAAACAGGCGGTACCACCATCCCGGTGCCTTTGGGTAACTAAAGGCATCGGGGTTGCGGTGCCACCGGCTTGGGCCCGCAATCGCTGCTCGCAGCTATATTTATTATAATAATTATTATTTTACTACCTTTTGGGCACTTTTGGGGCCCTTAACGTGCTCGAAAACTCTTGAAACTTTGCACACGGGTCAGAACCCGCGGCCATCAGAGCCGGGCTGAAGCTGGTACCCGGGCGTGGTAGGGCGGCTCGTCAGCGCCCCCTGGAACGGGGTCCGAACACTTGGTCCATAACTCAAACACGCTTGTATGTAATAATATGAAACTCGGTACACATGTTGATCTCATCGTTTCATCTATACCTCACACTCTTACTTTTTACCCCAGCCCAACAGGAAGTCGGCTATTGAGGTTTGTTTGTAAAACGCTCGCAATGGAATGTCAAATACTCCTCCTAGAGCTTTGATCCAAATTCGACGAAACTCGGTCAGCGTGAAGTCAAGACATTGAGGATGAAAGTTTGCGAGGGGATTTTTTATATCTCGAACGGTTTGTCCGTGGCGAGGAAACGAAATCATGGCGAGAAACGTGAAACAGGAAGTGTGTTATAACTTCAGCATACATTAACTGATCTTGATGAAACTTCAGCAGTGTGTTCGCTGTAAGAGGACGATCACATGGATGTGACTATTGTGAGTCAAAGTTATAGCGCCACCAACTGGCAGCAGGAAGTGTGTCACTTTCAAAATGCTTTGATATCACCCTTTTATTTTTACCCGATTTGCTTCAAACTTCATATGTATAATGTAAACATACGGCAGATGTAGACCTGTGAATGGATTCTTGATATCTTTGAAACTGTTGCCGTGGCGACGCATCAAACTTTACCCTTCTTTTAGGATGCTTTTAGGATGCTTTTGAGACCCTTAGCATGCTTCAAAATGCATGAAACTCGACAGACACATCACATTTATTAGCCAGTAGACATGTGCAAAGTTTCAGAAACGGGCGTGGTGAGGGCTCAGTAGCGCCACCTTTTGACAAAAGTGGGGTTGTTAGTTTTAACTAGAGTTACAAAAATTGGTATGTATATTGTACTCCTCGAGCCGGACAACTTTCTAATTTAAACTTATTAGCTAGGACCCACAGAAAGTCAGATGTGTTTGTTTGAATGTGGTCTTGCTTAATCTGAGCCTACATCTCTGTCTTTGCCTGTCTGTGTGTGTGTGAGTGTGCAGGGGGAGGGGGCTTAACCATTTCACTGCTGTGTGTATGGCCTGCATAAAGAAAATACATTTCTCAAGCCTGGTATTTTTTAAATAAGTTTTTATTTTTATTTTTTATAAGTAAAGACATATAACTAGTTTAATTGTAGTGCATTGACAATAGTTTTATATAATTAGTTTATTAATCAGATTAACTTGGTCAATAAACTTGGTCTGAAAATTTGGTCCATAAATCAAACACACTTGCATGTAATAATATGAAACTTGGTACACATATAGATCTCATCGTTTCATATATAGCCTACTTCACACTCTTACTTTTTACCCCAGCCCAACAGGAAGACGGCTATTTAGGGTTGTGTTTAAAACACATGCAATGGAATTTAAAGTATTGCTCCTAGAGCACTGAACCAAATTCGACAAAACTCGATCAGCGTGAAGTCAAGACATTAAGGATGAAAAGGTGCCAAGGGATTTTTTATATCTCGAACGGTTTGGCCGTGGCGAGGAAACGAAATTATGGCGAAAAACATGAAACAGGATGTGTGTTATAACTTCAGCATACATTAACTGATCTTAATGAAACTTCAGCAGTGTTTTCGCTGTAAGAGACCGATCACATGGATGTGACTATTGTGAGTCAAAATTATAGCGCCACCAACTGGCAGCAGGAAGTGTGTCACTTTCAAAATGCTTTGAAACCACTCTCTTATTTTTAACCGATTTGCTTCAAACTTCATCTGTATAATGTAAATACACGGCAGATGTAGACCTGTGAATGAATTTTTGATATCTTTGATACTGTTGCCGTGGCAACGAATCAAACTTTAACATTCTTTTTTGATGCTTTTGGGACTCTTAGCATGCTTGAAATTGCTTGAAACTCAACAGATACATCACATTTATTAGCCAGTAGACATGTGCAACTATGGCAAAAGATTAAAGTAATGTCAAAAAAGTAAACACTAAAAGCCTCATATCTTCTAAAAATGTAATTATACATCATTTGTTTCTAAATTAAATTATACAAATATTATAACTAAACCAATTTCTCATTTTTTCATTTAAGAATTATGTTTACGTTCAAAAACAGCCAGAATGGTTGTAAAATTTAGAAGAAAAAAAAATGATAATCAGAGTCATACGTAGTGCTATACTGCCCTCTTGTGTTCAATATCAGGTAGGCCTATTGTGTATATTCCCACCGGTTAATCAACGTGTGACTTAAATACGTTTTTAAATCGCTTACTTAAAACCGAAAGTCAAAATACGGATGTCCGCACAAGGTAATGGTGTGGAGTAGACCGAGCGTTTTAAATAAATTCCTATTAAGTAGGATTGAACTAAACAGAATGAATGTTCACTCTGTTCTGCTGGTTCCTCGCTGGTGGATCATATGATTACTTTGTCATAATCTATGACAAAAATGCTATTATAAACCATATTAATAATAGATAATACACATTGCTCTTATTTTTGAAAAATACATTCATGAAAAACAAGATAACAAAAATCATAAAAAAATATAGCCATGGCTGTTATAAATGTTTGAAATGCATAGGACAGATGTTTAATGACGCAGCAACATATAATTGAAAGGCAATTAATAATCTGTCATTACATCACTGCATTATGATATTACGGCTCCAATACGGTGCAGCACAAAGCACTTATGTGCATCCCGAGCGGAGAATGATGTGCTTGAAGCCACATGAAGTTACAGCGCATTGAGTCCGTATTGAAAAGTTCAAAGCACAAAGGAAATACATATTTATGAACAGTGTATTATACATTATCTATCTATGCAATAGTTTATTGAGCCTTTTCTTTTAAAGGTTTTAAATTTCAGTTACTGTGTGCGTGAAGAACAATTATAGTGCTCTGACTCTAGTGTTGTGATCTAACCGACAGCGTCCGACACCCGGTAGAAAGTAACACGGTTAAGTTACAGCAATAAAGTCCAGCAAGAAAAAGTTTCTTCATTCGAAAATATAGACCTTTAGACCTTTATCTTAAAGATCCAGTATAATAGGATTAACATTCAATCATCTTGAAGATCGTTTCATCATTGACTGTAACCGAATGTGACGTGCTGTTTGAATGCTGAATGGTGAATGACTGACAGGCGCAGAGAGGGAAAAGTTTGTGTTCTTGAATTTAATGACTTAAATATTAATTTCTATATCACATAATAGCTTCAGAACACTAATAATACAGTACACAAAAACTTTATGGTACTTCATTAAGTTTTTGTGCCTTTGTGCCTAACATAGAATAGTATATATGCACAATATAGAATTTGAATCAGCCTCGTCAAAGATGGCAGTGTCAGAGCCGATACCGATCCTGAGTATCTAATCGGCGCACTTCTTTTCAACAGTCAAATTGAAATTGAAATTGAAATTGCTTGAAACTCAACAGATACATCACATTTATTAGCCAGTAGACATGTGCAAAGTTTCAGAAACGGGCATAGTGCAAGGACTAAATAGCGCCACCTTTTGACAAAAGTGGGGTTGTTAGTTTTATCTACAGTTACAAAAATCGGAATATACATTGTACTCCTCAAGCCGGACAACTTTCTAATACATAGTCATTAGCTCGGACCAAGAGGAAGTCCGATATTTTGGTTTGAATATGGTGAGCCTCTCTCTGAGCCTACGTCCCTGTATGGCAAGCCCTTTTAACCAGTGGCGGCTCCTGCAAAATCTCTCAGGGGGGGCAAATATTTGGATGATTGATAAGGACAAGGCCCACCCATGCAATGGATAAATTAAGAGCTTAAGCATGTAAAGTCAACTTCACTTTAATATTAATGACAAATAAAGTGACTTAATAACAATAAATCTTCTTGTTTCTATACTCACTATTATTACACTTATTACATCACATTAAAGAGATTCGGCACACAAATTAAGATATTTTTGATTATATCTAAGAGCTGGATCACTCCTCCATACACAGCAAATTCTGGTTTTTGGAATAAACTCCGTTAGTTAAAATCAACTCAATCTGAGTGTACATGTGAGACCATCAAATAGACTCCAGCACAGAGTTAAAATAACTCTGCTCTTGGAGTTGAATTTTTAACACTTTTTCAGAGTTAAAATTTATGGAGTTAAAATACTAAACCTACGGAGAGTAAATGGAACTCTAAAAATAATTATATGAACTCATTACCAGTGTTAAAAAGTAACACTTAAAAAAATATTTAGAGTTAACATTTATTTAACACAATATAATGTTTTGTGTGGAAATTACTGCACTGAACACCATATTCTTGATTTACTGCCTTTATTTCAGCAAATCCATTTGGTTCAGATTTGAGGAGGAGTAACCTTCAACCGCTTGTCAGCAGGACAGTCGTATCTGAAGATCACAAAAACAACAGTATGAGGAATAATCTAGCACCATTCATTGAGAATGCAAAAATATATTAGCTGAAAATCAAGCACATCGTGATCGTGGGTCACCACTAATACGTAGCCTAACGTTATAGCTGTTACAATTCAAATCATTGCAGGCCTACACAGCACAACTATATCTTATTTTCCAGGGTAACGTTAGACACTGCAATTGTGTAACCACGCTATTCCTGTAATGCATTGATGCATCAATTTCACGGTAAAACACTCATTTTCAGAAACATGGTGAATGGAAAGACGGTTAGCTAATGTTAACTCGTTTACATCGACAAAAACTCCACGCAAATAGCCATTTAAAAACTTGAAACAATAAGTAAACAAACGTTCAACAGCAAGTTTGTCAGAGTCGTTGACGTTAGTAAACAGTATAACTAGCCTATAACTTAACAGCTACGCGATGACCAAACGTGTTTGTCAGAAAATATAGAACATTTTTAAATATATTCTCTTTTACCTACCTCACGACGAGGCACATAAGTCCATTATTCCTTTATCCAGCGGCAGGGTCGTGTCGTGGCGCACTTCTCAAAAATAACTCCAGGTGTAGCTAGTGTTAAAACCAAAACACACTCCTGAACACCAATGAATGAACTGAAAATACAACACAGCCGGGGAGTATCCAATAACACAAAGTGTAGTCAGAGTTAAAAAAATAAAAACTCATGATTTTTCAACTCCTGAAATTTGCTGTGTAGGCTTCTAAAGGACTGTGTTCGCCATGACGTTGTTCAAGTTCAACTGTCTAAGCCACAACTCGCGAGATGTCCCAACAGTCTCTCTCACTCTCGCTTTTTTTTTAAAATCAATTTGATAAAGATAATAAAGTAGTGTTTCATTTTTTTTATTGTTCCTGTTTGAATTCAAAAATGTTTTAAAATATTATTTGTCAAATATTAAAGATTTTTAATAGTGTATGTTTGTTCCCACCAATCGCTGCACAAGTTAAGGATACGTATGATGATGTAAGCACGCTAGTGCGAGCCCTCCCGGAACCCATAGAGAATGCGTTGCAGTGCCTGCAGTTCGAAAAAAAACATCTTTGAATGCAAGTCTATGGGAACACTCTGGGCGATTCTCAGCCAGAGTGAAATCGCCCAAAAAGAGGCGGTACTCCACAGAACGTGACATGACGCTGATTGGACTATATAGTGATGGCTAGCGTAACTCTCTGGTTGAATGAGATTGTGAATGTGATTCACATTTTGGAGGTGCGTCGCCCAATCGCCCCAATGAAGAAACCGCCCCTGCTTTTAACATTTAAAAGCTAAGTTTGCCTGTCCGGAATTAACATTGTAGATATCAACAACGTCTTTCTGTCTATTCGTAATTACATTTTGGATAGTTTGTATTATCATTTAAGATATCTGTAACATAATTGTGACTATAGTCGAAATGACAGAGTATGGCAAGCCGTTTTAACATTTAATCATAAAAGGGCCAAAGCCTTCGGCACCGCCACCCGGGTGCCTTTAGGTAACTAAAGGAACCGGGGTTGCGGTGCCACCGGCTTGGGCCCGCCATCGCTGCTCGCAGCTATATTCTCCTTTTGTAATCCGATCCAGACAACATGTAAACACTTGATCGGATTGTTGAAAACCGAAACTGAAAGGACTGCGCATGTGCAATGACGTTAAATAAATGTAATGACGTAGGACGTGCAGAGCGAAATGATTTTTTCTGTTGAATAAAGAGTCATATTAATAAGTTTTCCGTCATTTTAAAATTCTCATTTTACTCACGCGTATGTTTACTCACTCCTTGTCTTGGATTCTCATCCACAGACATCTGGTTTTGGCCGGTGGGAGGAGCTTTTTTACTGCATGATCAGCACGGCAAAACAGTTAAAATGCTCTAAATTATGACCAGAGACGAATTAATATTACGTCTGCTGTTTCAGATCCGATTTGAAACTTGTGACATATAAACGAGCACATCAACCCGATTACTTTATTTATCATTCATGCAACTAAACACCTTGTTGTTCGGATTCATCAATCTTATTGATTTTATTCCGATTGTGTCCACGTAGCTACTGACAGCGGCAAACGCATGCTCTTTTCACTTGTAAAACCGAAGGATTTATGGGTAATGTAGTCTCTGTTCTCGGTGGCACGAATCAGGAAGCGTGCATTTTGAAGAGCGCTCTGAAAAGCGGCAACACAGCCAAAGGATTAAAACAGATGTGCAAATGAGCGTACCGGTGCACTGAAAGCATGTTCGGGGTGCACGGAGAGGTGGCGGTCCGCTTAAAGCACTGAACATAGTTCTCCAGAGAAGTCATTTGCTGCCATTTGTTTTATTTTAGTTTGTCAATTATTTACCAACATTCATTACCCCATTGAACTTATTTTCTCTTGTTTATTTAAATCCCTAGACATTGTGTTATATTTCTGTAACAGATCAATTTTGTTCTTGTTTTTTTATTATAGCTTGTCACATATGCCCCATTTGGGTGTGAGCCCCATTGTTGTGTGTGTCCCTTTAAATGTAAATGAGCTGCTTTTCCGCTCCTTCTTTCAGTAGAGGGCTGATCCATAACATGTGCTTCGGATACCACGGAACAACATAACAGCCGAATTTCTCAGGCAAAATATCAAAAAGAGCCAGAAAATATATGCTGCATGGAGATAGAGTACGTATCGTTTAACGTCATATAGTTATTTTATATAGTCTTTTAATGACATGCTGTGGCATTTGTGCTGTGTATAGTATTTCATTGAAGGTGAAAGGTTGTGCCAATAATAATGCCTATATTTTTATTCTACTCTGTACAGCATTCAAACTTTTTCGCAAAAATGAAATTCAACCATGGTGTCCTGTGGCTCGGATGTTCGTTGGTACATCCTGCAGCAACAGAACATTTATAATGTTTTTAGGCGCAGACATTGCAATACTAGCTGTTCTGAGAGACTGATGATGATATATGGGGATTATAAAAAAGGTATTGGGTGGATTTTTACCATTATAGGCTGGTTGTTTACACACACTGTGGACACACATCTGTGTTCAAACACATTATAAAAGTTCATTTTGCATAAAAAGGTCCCCTTTAAGTGGCCTTTAGATTAATTTATTTAAAAAATAATATAAAATTATATTGTCTGCAAGTACATTTAAAAATATATATTAATATTTGAAGTGTATCACAAGTTTCATGGTCATATTCAGTTTCATTGTCTTGTTTAGTTTGTAGTCATGGTTTTCTTTGTATATGTTTGCTCTGGATCTTCATAAATTGTCATGGTTTCTTGTTAGTTACACACCTGTTCCTTGTCTCATTATTAATCTAGCCCTTTGTATTTTAGCCCTCCATCTCTATTAAAAGTGTTGTAAAAGTAAAAGTGTTCTATTAAAAGTGTTGTTCGTTCTGCGCCACACATCACTCCCTTGAAATCAACTACACGCTAACTCCTGACAAGTGCACATTCAATACAATTAAGTGCACTTTTTCACTAGAGTATGTCAACTGCTGATGAAAAGGTCAACAAAATGTTTATAGATTATGCTGGAGACACATTATTATTATTACATGTAACCACATTGAGAGTTAAAGGGAAGCTCAGCACAAAAATTTTAAATGTGTATATACAAAATTGTTTCTCAATATTTATGTTCTTTGCATTTAATCGTCTTTGTTCTTGCTTGTATAGTTCATAATACACCATTGGGAATAATTTCATATTATCACATAACATATGAGTTTAATTTTATGGGTAAGAGGTAATAAATTCCCAATCAAATTATTCAGATTGAGAATTTGTGTATTTGACACACAAGGAGACAGTGTACATTTTTTTTTTATATGATTAGAAAATATGTCCTCATAAATGAAAAAATGCTCCAGAAAATCAAGTCCAGGGGGCAACTTGGATGTAACCCTCTAAGAAAAAGCAAGCTCATAAATATGAATTAAAAAAATACCATTACAAATGGTTTACAAAATTCATCCTCGACCTCCAGCCTCTACATTCAAAACATTAACGCATGAATCTCTGCACAAACACTTTTCATATCTGGCTGACTAATAATTTTATCATGTACATTAATGCTTCAAGAGGAAACAGACTCTGTCAGGGCCTTTAATAAGGGCCTGGATCTGGCTATTATTGTCAGTAAAAGGAAAATTTGCTTAAAAAAAAAAAAAAAAAAAAAAATTGTAATATGAGTGACATGCATTAATCATATCTATTTTGTCTTTATTTCTTGCAAAATGTTCATTGTGTTTTTCTTGAGCATGAAGTCATTTGTATTCAGGTGGCGCTTCCCCCTTTCCGAATATATTGTATTATTAAACTTTCATGTTATAGTTGAATATAATTGATATCAGTGATTCAAACAAAGAAGAATTTTAAGAGGATGAAAACTTATAAAAGCCTGCAACAGAGACCATTGATTCATGAATATAAGTGAAAGAACAATATATGGGAAAGAATTACAAAAATGATCTGTTTAATGTGCAGTGTCAGTCTTTTTAGTTCCTACATTCTATTTACATTTTAATACACAGTGTACAGATGCATGAAGTACTCCAACGCAGGTGTAAGTCATTATACACAGATGAACCAAAATGACACAGTCTCATCCCAAAAAGTCATATAACTGACGTTCTGGGACGTATTTTGACCATACATCAATATCCGCCTTTTTAGGGCCCCCTTAAACGTCGGTAGATGGCGATCCCGGGCCGTCATACAACTGACGCTTTACCTTTAACGTCAGTTAGGTGACGGGTTAGGTTTAGGTATGGGGTAGAGTTAGGATCCCATAACCTCATCTACCGACGTTTAAGGGGGCCCTAAAAAGGCGAATATTGACGTATGGTCAAAAGACGTCCCAAAATGTCAGTTATATGACGTCTTGGGATGAGACCGGGTTGACCAAAACATTATGACCACCTGCCTAAAATGCTGTTGGTCCTCTGCGTACTGACCGCCGAGGCATGGACTCTACAAGACCCATGAAGGTGTCTTGTGGTTTCTGGCATCAGGGCGTTAACAGCAGGTCCTGGTGAACTCTTCATGATCCTCAACCCATTCCTGAACAATGTGTGCAGTGAGGCTTTATTCTGCTGAATAAAGCCTCATTGGTGGCAACCTCCACCAGGGAACACCCTGAAGGAGTGTATCCCCTGTCTGCAACAATGTTTAGGTAGGTTTCACGTGTCAAGAAAGACCCCGGGTTTCCCAGGAAGACATTGCCCAGAGCATCACACTCCCTCCACAGGCTTGTCATTGTCTAACATCATGATCCCTCAGTAAATCCTGGTACCATCACTTCCTCAGATAAATTGTGCACACAGACACAGCCGTCCACATAATGTAAAAGAAAATGGGACTCATCGGACCAGACTACCTTGTTCCACTGCTCTATTGTCCATTTCTGATACTCGCCTGCCTATAGGCGCTTTCGACAATGGATGGAGTCATCGAAGGCACTTGGATGCATCCAAGTGTGATGCACTGTGTTGTGACACATTACCATCATTAAAATTTTGTGTCTTGTTCCACAGTAGAAATTCTGTTGGCTCAGACCAGATATGATAGCCTTCTTTGCGCTTGTGTATCGATTAGCCTTGGGCGCCCAACACCCGGATGCCGGTTTGTTTGTCCTTCCTCGGACCACTGTTGGTAAATTCGGTACCTTCTGAACCGAAGGTAGGCTACTCTTATCCAGTCACCTTGCCATTACAATTTGGCCCATGTCAAATTCGCTCAAATATTTATTCTTCCATTCCTATATTTCTACTGCATCCAACATGTTGATTACGAGAAGTGATTGTTTGCTTACCATCTGCTCAGACCTTAACATGCGGCCTTGTTAAGAGATGATCAATGATATTCGCTTCAACTGTGAAGGTGAAGTTTACAGTCACAGTTACACAACAACGTTTTCAGCTAAAAAAGTAAAACTTGTTATGCGTTATGGCCGTTCATTTACCCGACAACCACGTTTTGGGGGCCTGAAAATGCAAACTTTTGAAAATGGGTTCAAGTTTCTGAAAACGCAAATCTCTGAACATGAGAATATCATGCATACATATTACTTGTTCAATCTATAGTGTTTCATCGCCATCCAATGGCCTGGCAGCAGAATACAACGGGTTTTTTTTAATCGTTTTTGTAGATCCTTTTGACAATCATGTCGTCTGTACAAAGAAAAAACTTCTCCGTTTTAAGCATGTCGTTGTCGTGTAAACGTACCCTTAGCTAATCAGTGCAGCCTATTTATTTAACCATTATCCACTCACCTAAAGGATGAGGGACACCTGTTTAATTTCTCATTAATGCAATTATCTAATCAACCAATCACATGGCAGTTGCTTCAAAGCATTTAGGGGTGTGGTCCTGGTCAAGACAATCTCCTGAACTCCAAACTGAATGTCAGAGTGGGAAAGAAAGGTGATTTAAGCAATTTTGAGCGTGGCATGGTTGTTGGTTCCAGACGGGCCGGTCTGAGTATTTCACAATCTGCTCAGTAAATGGGATTTTCACACACAACCATTTCTAGGGTTTACAAAGAATGGTGTGAAAAGGGAAAAATATCCAGTATGCAGCAGAGTATGTGAGCGGAGTGGAGCGGCGTAATTTTGAACGGAGCGCGGAGCAGATTTTTTAAAAGTCGGAGCGCCGTGGTTTTCACTCGCTCCAAGAGCGCTCCACTACTAAAAACTGCATTTTTAGTAAGGATTCAGACGTTAAACACATTACGCTAGCATGATACAGCTGGATGAGTCAAATCAGAAAAAAATGTGAAGGTCATGTTGACGATGGACATGAGTGTCTGCAGTAGGTTATATTATCAAGTTTAGGCTACTGAAAATGACCGGGCAACACGACCTCATGAAAGTGCGTAGCAATAGCACCAATTTTATTTCTCGTGCCATTTATAGGCTATGCCAAAACTTTTTGCGTGCAAATAAAACACACTTGTCACAATGAGGAGTCGTTGATCCAAATGCAAGTAAAACAGTTTATTGTAGACACAGCACAGAAGATACTCAAAAGAACACGTTTAGCAGGCGGGAGACGTGGAAGACAACACTCCGACTGGAAGATGTTCACACTCGACAGGAGATACTCAAAACGCCACGATTAGCAGGCGGGCGACCTGGAAGGAGTCCGACGGGGAATCTCCAGTGAAGGCTAGCTCAAAGGCAGGTGAATGGACTCAGGCGATCTCCCAAACGGCTGGATGCGTAGGAAACACAGACAAAAACTCCGCACGGAGACTAGGACACGGAACTGTGTGAGAGACACAAACAAGAGTGACGAACCGACACTAAGCACAGACAACTCCAGCGATATAAAGACAGCTAACAAGCCTAATGATTAGCTGCAGCTAAAGGCTGATAAGTGTCAGCTGGAGCTAACAACAAACAGGTGAACACACCCACAAACCCACGTCTACAAAACACACCAACAGAAACTCAGAACGAACACCCGGATTGATGCACCGTGACAACACTAAACCCCTTGGTTAGGATAATGAGTGTGAAGCGCGTTCTTGCCATTTAGTGCGTAGGCACGAGGGAAAATCGCAATGGAAGATGATTTCGATATATGAAGAGTTCAGATGCAAAAGCCTCTAAGTGCCATTTGAAATTTTCTTCTAGAATGATCATTTTTATCAAGCTTGTATATTTAAGTTCAGTGATTTCACTTAAATGGCAATGATAATTACCTATTAATTGTTATTTAAGTGAAATTACTGAACTTAAATATACAAGCTTGATAAAAATCATCATTAAAGAAGAAAATTTCAAATGGCATTTAGAGGCTTTTGCATCTGAACTCTTCATATCTAAATATGTTTAGTGAAAGGTAAAACTTCCGAAATCTCCGTGTAAACAATGCGTGACGCAGACGCGCGAGAAATCACTTCCGGCGTAACGTTGGAAACGGTTCAATTCGTTTCAGTTGAACATCAGATTTGGAAAGGTAAAAACTATATAAATACTGTTTGTTTTCTCACACAAACTGCTCGTTTTGTGTCTTAGGCCATCAGTGTGTACTTACATTCACGACTCATTAAATCATGTTTAATTTTGACTTCTCTGTGCATGCTCTTTGAGGTGGACCCCCTAAACCTGCATTATATGACTGACAGACAACATCGGTTTGACCAAAAAATGTCAAAATTGAAAATACTGTGGAAACAAAGACACCTACATCCTGGATGCCCTTGAGGTAAGCTAAAACATATCAACAATTAATTTCAAAGTGAACTATCCCTTTAATTACTTTATTCGAAATTTCCTTGGGGAACGAAAACGGAGTGGTATTTCTGATATCAGTGAGCGAGGAGTGGAGCGGGAGTGGTAAACGGTGAATCTGGAGTGGAGTGATTATTAAATGCTTGGAGCATGGAGGGAAAATTGTTTCCACTCCACTCACATACTCTGGTATGCAGCAGTCCTGTGGGCGAAAATGCCTTGTTGATGCTAGAGTCAGAGGAGAATGGGCCGACTGATTCAAGCTGATAGAAGAGCAACTAATCTAAAATAACCACTCGTTACAACCGAGGTATGCAGCAAAGCATTTGTGAAGCCACAACACCCACAACCTTGAGGCATATGGGCTACAACAGCAGATGACCCCACCGGGTACCACTCATCTGCACTACAAATAGGAAAAAGAAGCTACAATTTGCAAGAGCTCACCAAAATTGGACAGTTCAAGACTGGAAAAATGTTGCCTGGTCTGAGTGTCGATTTCTGTTGAGACATTCAGATGGTCAGAATTTGGCGTAAACAGAATGAGAACATGGATCCATCTTGCCTTGTTACCACTGTGCAGGCTGCTGGTGGTGGTGTAATATGTGGGGGATGTTTTCTTGCCACAGTTTAGGCCCCATAGTGCCAATTGGGCATCGTTTAAATGCCACGGCCTACCTGAGCATTGTTTCTGACCATGTCCATTCCTTTATGGCCACCATCTACCCATCCTCGGATGGCTACTTCCAGCAGGATAATGCACCGTGTCACAAAGCTTGAATCATTTCAAATTGGTTTCTTGAACATGACAATGAGTACTCTGTACTAAAATGGCCCCCACAGCCACCAGATCTCAACCCAATAGAGCATCTTATAGGGATGTGGTGGAATGGGAGCTTTGTGCCCTGGATGTGCATCCGACAAATCTCCATCAACTGCAAGATGCTATCCTATCAATATGGGCCAACATTTCTAAAGAATGCTTTTAGCACCTTGTTGAATCAATGCCACGTAGAATTAAGGCAGTTCTGAATGTGAAAGTGGATCAAACACAGTATTAGAATGGTGTTCCTAATAATCCTTTAGGTGAGTGTATGATATCAATGACTACTGGTTAACAAGAGCGTAAAACATGTTTCTATTTGCACAGAGACGCACGTTATAAGGTTTACTCTCCTTGAAGAACAAATATTTAGTTGTGTTATTTATAATGTGGGTGGTATAATGTGACATTGTCAACATACCTTTGCAGTTCCGTGATGCGGCCGTTTTGACTCTCCTAGCACCCATAATAATTATATAGTTTGCATATCTTATGTTAAATTGCAGCAAGTACAAACAAGGTTTGCATGGACTACATTTCGCACATTCAATCCGCACATGCGCCGCTCAACAGGAAGATTATCCAAAAGACTACCTGCATCCAGACCAGGCAGAATCGCTGTCAAACACTGCGTCCGCTGTCCTGCAGTCTGATGTCCTCACATCACTCTCTACAGGTCTAACAATACGAGGACGCAGCCCGAGCACAAGAACCATCTGCACCATCTCTCTATCGCTCTTTTTCTCTTTAGCCCAGTGGAATTCATTCACAGCTTGTCCTTTTAGAGTCAAATCAGATAATAGGATCTTTGTACGAGGGTCTGTGGTTAGATAGAGGGGTGCCCTGGACAGTTTACTCTTTAAATGAGAGTTCTCTCTCTCTCTCTCTCTCTCTCTCTCTCTCTTATGTGTGTGTGTGTGTGTGTGTGTGTGTCGTATGGGTCAATATCTAATTAGGGCTTAAGTGCTGAGAGTAATAGATCAGAAACAAACTAATCTGGGCATCTCTGCATGCCACTGGGTCACAAGGGCAAACACAAATTCACAAATGCCAGTGGCCAATATTATGTTCTTAACTAAAGTATAATGCATATAATAATTTGTATAACTCGAAACCACAAATAACATCTATTATGGTGAGATTGTACAACCCATGAAAAGTGTTTGTGTGTTGAATGAATTTAGCTAATTTATGTTAAAAAAAAACAGTAACATATTGAAATATTATTTCAATTTAAAATAACTATTTTCTATTTAAATATCATGTTTTCTATCATTACTGTATTTGTCAGTGTCAAATGATGTTTCAGGAATCATTCTAACATATGGATTTGCTGCTCAAGAAACATTTATTTTTATTATCAATGTTAAACAAATGTTTTTACTGTATTTTTGCTGAGCAATAAGATACTTTTTAAGATGTGTTCAGATGAAAACACGTTTCAATGTCAATGCATTGCTATCATAAACTAACTTTTTCCGTGATTTATTCATCTAGATAAATGTACCTATTTTTCATTGTTAGACTACGTACGTTGTGTTAATTTATGGTACCAAGTGCATTAACTACATGTTAAAGAATTTAACTTTACTACAAAGTGCTTTTGAAAATGTAACGGTTGGTCTATTAAAATGTAAAAAAAAAAAAAAAAAAAAAAAAATGTGTGCACATTATCTTTGCATACATTAGAATTTCCTCTCCACACATTAAAAATAATGGTTTATTATTTTTTTTCCTCCAGTGATGCCTTTTAATATTTTTTTGACTGTAACGAACATTTTATGTAATAGAAAGGTTCCATGGATGATAAAGGTTCTTTGTGGAACCATCAATGGCAATAAAGGAGTATATCAAAACTGCATATAGAACCTTAAAGGAGAACTCCAGTGCAAAATGAATAAAGTGCATTACAGTAACGCTAAATAGTTTTTAGAGATAAAACTCTTTACATTCGATTATCATGAAAACAAATCTCAGAGAACGGTTGACTAGGTACCAAAGGTTCCGTTTTACACCGGAGTTCTCCTGTCAGGCACATCATACCTATTAGGGGCTTTTTATATCATTTTATGGATCATTTTATAGTTTTAATTCATTCATTTTATTTTAATTCATTTTTGAATGAAACAGATTTTATAACTCATGCTTCATAACAAGAAAAAATTTCAGCATAAAAGAGTTCTTTAAAATTGAGTCAAGAAACATAGGGTTCTACAGAATACAGTATGGATCCCCATTGAACCTTTTTTTCTCTAAAAGTGTGATCTTTATGGATTTATAAGCAGTTTCAGTTAACATAAAGGTGATTAAAATTAATAATGACATGATGAAAGATAACTAAATTTCATATAATATTTACATCAAGGGGTTGACATTAACACCCATCAACCGGCATTTTAGCAGTGGTGTGTAACATAGTAACTCCCAGTAACCACTTTGGCTGAATTTTAATTTCAATTAAATAAACATATGTGCCGTGGGTTTCCGAAAGAATCGCAAAGCTTTAACTATTTATATTCATATAGCATAGTTTCTTTAAGCATCTTAGAGCGGCTCCATTCACAGTAAATGCTGCTCCACACGAACTCGGTAATTGTGTGCTGTTTGTTTGTTTCCAATAACATGCATTTGGGTGGTAACATGCATTATTAAGTCTGACACGCTTTGTTTTATATCGAAGTTGCATTGCTATCATTTACAAGCATGCACTGCGTCTCAGCAGCTAAGTTAAAATCCATCTATGCATATACTGTGAGTTTGGGTTTACTTGGTTAAAGTGCTTGGGTTGCATTTGTTGTAATACGTAATGTACATTAATTGATTGTTTATATTTGGTATAATACATTCTAAAAGTGTTGTTCAATAAAACCAAATGATTACTTGATTTTGATATTTATTTGAACAAATTATTTTTGCCTTGCTATTATTATATACTCTCTGCATTAATGCACTCTGTCTATTTTTATTGCCACAAAAATAATATAATCCGATTAGTCGATTAATCATCAAAATTATCAACTGATTGAAATATCGCCTCGTTCTCATGAGCAAATCACACCCCCATTAAACATAATTTCCTAACAAAATTGAGGCTAGTGAAAATACTAATGACTATTGACTTTGGAAAACCACTATCCATAGTGGCTGGTGAGCAAAAAAAAAAAAAGTTAGTTAAGCTGTGTTTACATCAAAACACAAAAATGAAATAAAATGCTGCACCACAAACAAACTCTTTTCAGAAATCAAGGACCAAAACATTTCTGCTGTGTCTGCTTTTAGTATTTGATATTTCACTTGTGTAAAGTGAGTATAGACTGTCACACAGCACAACAGCTGTTTCATATTCTAATAAAGCTTTCAACATGAGTTAGTGCTCTAATTTGGTAAGTACACACTCGTAACGCGTTTAAAGGCCGCTGCGGCAAGCGTGTGTTAAGTGTGAGATTGTTAACTCCTCTGCTGTTTTTTACTCTCACTTCAGCAAACACACACACACGCACTTATTAAAGTCAATTACAATAATTGCTTAATCAATTGTTTAAGGCGGCAAGCGTGTGTGATGGAAAGGTGAAGGAGAGAGGCAGACAATTGACCCCAGAGCTTGTTTGCGCTGATGGAGCTGAAATAATTTGCAACGGTCTCTCCACACTAAGAAAAGAGGAAATAAAGATGCGTTTATTACCAAAATCTGTCAGGAAGGTACACGACACTGATATCAGCGCCCAGGCACTCGCGGGCGGACATGAGAAACGGAGAAAGTGACGAGAAAATGATGATAAAATGAGAGCGAAATCACAAACTGATTATTCCCGCTAAAGTCACATGAGATGTGATTGGGCCTCGGTTGGCCACAGGAAACTACAGACACCCTGTCGCTTTGTCAACTAGTCTGTGACGTAAAGCAGAGAAACAAGAGGATCGACACTGATGTCAGACAGATTGTACTTATTAGTTTGACAGTGTTATGACATTAATAAGGCTTCATTCACACCCTCAGTGTTTGGGATTGACACCCATACACTAACAGATGTGACTTTCCAATTCCAATTCATTTAACAGCTTAGGAACAGGCTGAACATAGTCTGTAATTTTGTTTTGTTGTGATAGCCATGAAAATCACACTGAAATACATGTGGATATGGTACTTTTTTTCTTTTTAAGTTGGCATTAAAAAGATGGTAGTGTCACAGAGCTGCCCTCTCTTGCTCGTGTTCCCCTTGCTAACCCTTTGTATAAAGACATGAACACATACTTGGGTTCCCTTTCGTTGTCACTCCGTCGGATGATGACGAATGGGATTTTCGCTTAGAAAGCCTATCAGCTTCAATCAATATAAAACGATCCAATGGCAAAGAAATGCCATGGGTCTGCGGATTTTGCATAGCGTAACTCCACCTCACTTCGTGGGTATTTAAAGAGGATGCTGAAGCAAATCAGGCATGTTTTCGCTTCGGAGCCAAGTTCACTCTTCTTTCCCCAAGCAATTCTCAAAAGAGATCGTCAGCTTCTTTGAGACTCTCGTGTTGGTGTGATGGCGATTTCCCGGTGAGTTTGCGCTTCCTGCTATCTTTGCAGTGATTGCCAGAGAGTGTGTTTCTCCCCGGGCACTTCAACACTGAGATTTCTCTCACAAAAGAGCTTGCATGTGGCACGTCTTTTTAAAGATGCCTCGCACCTGCACTTCTGGATGCGGCAGAGACTTGTCTCTGACTCTGATGGTCATGATCGCTGTCTAGTGTGTTTGGGCATTGATCACGCTAAAGCAGCACTCATGGATGACTCATGTTCTCTCTGTGGGGACATGACCATCTCGTCACTACGTCCTGAGTGCTTGCGGCTGGATGATTGTTTTTTGGGCACAACAGCCGGTTCACGCCAACGGCCAACACCAATACCATTCTTTCCGGATGTGCATGATGAGATCTCGAATTCCTGGAAGACCCCCATGTTAAGTGTTACTTCTCGGGAGATGGTAGCAGGATCACTCCTGCCCCCGGAGGAGGGCCGGGGGAGAATCTTTTGTTCTCCTTTTCCCGCTGCTAACCCCCTAAATTGGTTAAAGAAAGAAGTAACATTTCCATCCCTGAGCACACAGAGTTCTCGTACGACACAGTGCGCCGCCCCCGAGCCATGCACCCCTCGTCCTCCTCTGTTCCAGAGTTGGATGACAGTACACGCCGTCCTCAGACCGTACCACTCTCATCCCCTTCTGTTGCCACCCCCCTGGCAGAGCAGACCCCCGCGGAATGTTTGTCCTTCCCTGGTCTCCTCTGTCAGTACGCGGCCAGTGACCATGTCCTCACACCGGGCCGCTATGCCGTCCGTGTCCGGGCCAGTCATTCTGCTCCGCTGCACCTCTGGTGGGAAATCTGTGGTTCGTATGACCCTACTGGTACAGTTTTTAGGAGCCTGGCTAGAGCTTCCCAACCTGTCCCGTTGGGTCGCTCGGATGATCAGGCTTGGCTACGCAATTCAGTTCATGCGGTCTCCTCCCCGCTTCAGGGGAGTCCACTCCACTTTGGTCGGTGGCAATGCCCCTATCTTGAGAGCGGAGATTGCTACCCTGCTGGCTAAGGGTGCGATCAAGACTGCCCCTCCAGCCAAAATGCTTCTCCAGCTTCTAAAGCCCATACTTGATTGTCCCGAAGAAAACTGGTGGGTTACGGCCAATCCTGGACCTGCGCGTGCTGAACCGCTCCCTTCACAGGCTTCTGTTCAAGATGCTCAATGCCAAATGCATTTTCGAATGTGTACGTCCCAGGATTGGTTTGCAGCAATCGACCTGAAGGACGCCTACTTCCATGTCTCCATTCTCACGACAGCACCTCCTTGGACCATTCCTCTGAGGAAGGACCTCCTTTCTCAGGAAAGGGGCACCCTATGGCACCCTCGTCCCAATCTTTGGAATCTCCATGTGTGGATCCTGGACGGGACGAGGCAGATTTGAGTACCCTACCACCAATGGTGGTGGCTACCATCACTTCCGCTAGGGCGTCCACAAGACACGCCTATGCGTTGAAGTGGAACCTCTTCATCAACTAGTGCTCTTCTCACCGAGAAGACCACCGGAGTTGTTCGATCAGTGTTGTGAGTTGTTGTGAGAGTTTCTTCAAGAAGGGTTAGAGCGAATCTCTATCTCTACCCTTATGGGGGTGGGAGGGGGAAAGGGTTGGAACAGTTTTTTATGAGGTTATTGCTCTTTACTTTCAATAATTATCACTGAAATGAAGTTTGTGTTGTGCTATTTGAATTTGTGTATTGAAAGAAATTATCTTTAATACTTGTCCATGCTATATTACATCTGAGTAATAGTTGTAGTTTGACCTTAGTAGAGTCACGCGACAAATGTGTAAGGGAGGCAGCCCCTGTGTTAAAAACTGGTACAAAGTGGTCAGCAAAGAAATCTGTAGTAGAGGCAAAGGCTGCCCTTCAAATTGGGGATATAGTGGGACAGGTACAGCATGGAAGAGGGGGTTTTGGGCTCAGTTTAGCTCCTCCTAAATGGCACAAGGCAGGCCCAGCGCAAAGGAGGAAGCTGGTAGTCAACGAGGTGTGAAAGCAGGAGGAGAGGATGAGGTGTATAAAGGACATTTACCAGGCCAAGCAAGGAGAGTGGATGAGATGGAAGAGTGTGGAACAACGCAAGATGGGCTGGCAAGACCTTTGGCCAATGGAGGAGAGTATGATCAGTTTCTTGCCCAGGACAACTGGAAGCTGCTAGGGACTATAAGATGCTGGCTGATCTTGATGAACAACTTATTTTTCCACCTGAGATTGCCACCACTAGCCTATGACCAGACCATATACTGTATTGTTTTGTGGTCTGGATCAGCACGCATTGTTCAACTAATAGAGTTAACAGTGCCATGGGAGGATGCAGTAGAGGAGGCATATGAGAGGAAGAAACTGCAGTATGCTCATCTGGCCACTGAAGCAGGACAGCGAGGATGGAGAGTCCAGGTTTATCCAGTGGAAGTGGGTTGTCGAGGTTTTGTAGCACACTCTACAACCCGGTTCCTCAGAGACGTCGGATTCAGTAGCCAAGAGTTGTGTCGCACAGTAAAGAAATTATCTGAAGTAGCAGAAAGGAGCAGCAACTGACTGTGGTTGAGACTGAAATATTCTGGCTGGCTGTGTACAGGCCGCCACGCTACAGTTTCGTAGAATTCTTGAAAATCTTGAAGAGTCTGTTGGTTTATTTGTATAGTTGCATAGTATTTACAGTCATTACATTCCTGTGTATATTGCGTGAATGGTGGGTGGTTGGGCAGATATTGTGTTTTGCGGTAGGTGGTATGCCATACGTAACCGTTGCCACTGAAACTGAATTAATGCACCAGTGGGGCTCGACAGCCTTAGTTAAACGGGTTGGCGCGTATGGTTGAGTTGCGGAGAGATTGTGAGATTGTGGTTAGGTCCCAGCAGCAGGAGGGATGTAGAGGTCAGTAAGCTGGGCTGAGTTGAGTGGGGGATGGATGGGGGTGACTCTGGGACGCCAGAGTCACTGTCGAGCCCTCTTGAGGTGTTGTGGGCTAGGTGCCCACTTGAAGACCCTAGAGATGTCCCCTTCTCGGTTCAATCCAGACGGTTGTCGTGCTAGTCCACTAGGGAGACCACGCTGTAGTTGCAGCCGTCGTGTGTGCCAAGTACACTGCAGCCATTAACGCCTGACAGAACTCCTGACAGAAGACAGAAGAATAGTTTACTGTAAAGCTACGTCTTAGTTTTGCTTATCTTGGCAAAAGCCTAGTACAAATCAGCATGAAGTTTTAACATCTACTCTTGTATAATGGAAATCATTACCCATATGTATAAATTCTCACACAAAGAAGTGGTCAGTTAGTCTATGACTGGTGTTCAGTGAGTGCAATATCTGCTGAGGAGTAGCTGACATGGCAAATTAATTGGATGGATAATGGTTGCAGTTTGCTATTGGTCAATCTCGTGTGACTTGACTTGTTGTCCAAACCTCACGTCAGTAAACACGTCATCAGAGAAGAGACGAGATGTCGCTGAAAAAAAAAATATATTACGAGGCACATGAATTTAACAAAATGATATGCAATATAAATCATTTGGAATAAACACTGATATATTCCATAAAGATAAAGAACAAAAAGAAAAAAAAAAAGAAAATTGCTACAGGAAAGGTAACCCAGGAGCTTTATTTGTGAAAGGCACATTGAAAAATTTTCACACAATTTCTGAATCCTGACACTCAAACACCAGAGCCACACACCACATCTCCAAACCCATACACTAAATCTCAGCCTTCGACTCAGTTGTCAACCAAAACACACAATTACACAATTACAAACACAGAAATCTAACAGGAAGTATCTTGATTTCCTTTTTCAATCACAACCTATCAGAATGCCACAATAATTCATGAGTACCTTATACTAACTCATCATATGTGCAAACACGAATGCTTTACTTAACACCAACCCATCATGGCTTAAATAGGCCTATGGTAAAATTATATTTTTTACGGACTGTGTAATACTGTATCCACAACCACAAGTGCTTACAAAACATAGTTTGGTTTTATTATTGATTTCGTGTTTAGCGTGAATTTTTCAACATCTCTCTGCCAATTACTTTCATAAGAGCTCAGGAAAATAGCTTTAGGTTTTGAATAACTGTGTGTATATGATAAATCCAAAAATATGAAAGGTGTTTGCAACATAAGACAAATATTTGCTTTTGATTAGTGTTGGGATATTTTGAATGCAGTGCTTCATTTTAAAAGAGATGTAAGGTATTTTGCATTTTGTGTGTGCAATTCTTGGATTTGTATGTGAAGTAAAAAAAAAAAAAAGATCGATTCTAGACTAATTTGATTACAGTTTGTCTCGATTGTTTACACACATTTTTTGGTACTTGAGACACAATGACCACAACATGTAACTCATTCACCAACCCCCTGAACCAATTCTGCTAAACTACAAGCACAATTCCTGCTTTACACTCAAATTGCAGTTCTAGAACACACTTTTTTTCCAAAACACTACACACAAGTCTCTGCTTTTGGCACAATTTTCATGCAGAAAATATCTTGTTTTCACAAGTAACACACTGCCATTCAAATATGCACACTGACTCATCACAAGGGCAAACACCCGTCGCACAGTTTAACAATTAGCAATCAGAGCTTTAGCATAAAAGGGCAACAGGTGAGCTCTTCAATGGAGCAATGGATGCCAACATTGGAAACAGAGGCAGAGGAGTGAGAGTAAGAGGAGGAGGACGGGGAGGACGAGGACGACGAGGACGAGGAAGGCCAAGGACCACAATCTCTAATGAGATCCGAGCCACCTTGGTTGATCATGTGGGTAAAGAGTACAGCCAAATCTGAGCAGATACACTGTAGCATCCATCATCCGGACTTTCCGAAATGAGAATAGGTCAGAAATCTACTCTCACTAGAAAATTACAGTATTGCATATCAATACAGTACTCAATGAGTACAGTAGTACAGTATTGCCTGTGGACTGTTCTGTAGGACTGTAAAAATACTGTAAAGTATGTTTCAAGTATTTAGGAAATGTATACCTCTTTGTATTTACAGTATTTTACTATTTGTTTGGCAGAACTGAAAGATTACCAAGACAAGATGGTCGGGAACTTGTTCTGTCTCCTGAACAGGAAACTGAAATCATAAACATGGTCCTAGAAAACAACGCCATAACATTACAGCAAATATAAAGGAAAATAATAGAAAACAATGACATATTTCAAAATATTGATAGGGTAAGCTTATCAACACTGGACCGTGTCTTGTGCAGAAATCATCTCAGGATGAAGCAGGTCTACAGGGTGCCATTTGAATCCAATTCAGAGAGAGTCAAAGAATTGTGATATAATTATGTGCAAGTGAGTCCCACAATTGATGTATACTCTCAACACTGTATACAGTAAATTATACATATTTCAATATTGTAATCATAATGATTGTGCTTCACTATAGTGTCACAATAGTGTAATACCATGTCTATTTCTGATGTTGTCATGTGTGTTTCAGAGAGTCCTTGAGGTATGGGTGGCTGCAGTGGAGCACCAGTTTATCTTCATTGATGAGGTTGGGTTCAACCTCACAAAAAGACGAAGGAGGGGAAGGAATATCATCGGCCAGCGTGCCATTGTTGAAGTCCCTGGCCAGCGCGGAGGGAACATCACAATGTGTGCAGTGATTACCCACCATGGCGTCACCCATCACCATGCTACCCTTGGACCCTACAACACCACCCATCTGATCACATTCCTGGACATCCAACCCGGTCTCATCCCAAGACGTCATATAACTGACGTTTTGGGACGTCTTTTGACCATACGTCAATATTCGCCTTTTTAGGGCCCCCTTAAACGTCGGTAGATGAGGTTATGGGATCCTAACTCTACCCCATACCTAAACCTAACCCTAAACCTAACCCGTCACCTAACTGACGTTAAAGGTAAAGCGTCAGTTGTATGACGGCCCGGGATCGCCATCTACCGACGTTTAAGGGGGCCCTAAAAAGGCGGATATTGACGTATGGTCAAAATACGTCCCAAAACGTCAGTTATATGACTTTTTGGGATGAGACTGTGTTAGGACATCCTACACAATACACTCATTCCACCAGATCAGGTAGATGGCCCTTTCCACAAGGCTGCTCTGGTTCGTAACTGGTTCACTGCCCACCCCCGCTTTTTAGTTGTTTATCTCCCTCCATATTCTCCGTTCCTCAATCCAATTGAGGAATTTTTTTTCTGCCTGGAGATGGAAAGTGTATGACCGTAATCCACAAACACGTATACCACTTCTCCAAGCTATGGAGGACGCATGTGGAGATATAGCAGCTGATGCTTTTCATGGCTGGAATCGCCATGCCAGGCAATATTTCCCCCGCTAGTTGGCCAGGGAAAACTTTTCTTGTGATGTGGATGAAGTTCTGTGGCCAGACCGCAATAGAAGAGAGGATGCAGCATTTTTTTTTTTTTTTTTTTTACTGTAACGGTGTACAGTAAATTCTTCTGTTGTTTTGTATGTAGTGTATGTGAAACTTTGTGTTGGTTGGGAATGGGATGTACACTGTGTACATTGTTACAGTGTATTTGTGTGTTCTGAGTATAAAAACAATATTCTCAAATATTTTACAACACACGCATGTACTGTCTGTAGTAAGTGTAACACTGAACAAAAAGTCATTACTTTACTTACCAAGTACTTTACTTACACATCAGTGTTCAACTGTTTCTTACAGTTTTTTTCAATTGCTTACACTCTAAAATTAAAACTTTCCCACTAATAGCAAAACCTACACTCAAGGACCAAAACACCAGCCTAGATTTGCACAATTGTAAGCACGTTGTCACCTTCACCCTTTTTGCAAAACATTATACACAGTTATTTGTAAAACTCTACACACATCTTCACACCTTAGACACAGATAAGGATTGTGAGGTTACTTCCTTGTCATTACAAAGCCCCAGTTTGCCATTGACCACACTAATGAATGAATTGGATATGCACATCCACCATGTGTGGAAGCACACATGTGCTAATTTGAAAACGCAGCACTCAGGTGTGGTATAAAAGGGAGCAGCTGAGTTCACCTGTCAACAAAAATGGAAGGATCTAGAAGAAGAAGAGTGAGAATACGCAAGAGGGGGAGCTCAAAGAGGAGATGAAGGAGGTAGAGGAAGAGGAGAAGGAGGTAGAGGAGGAGGCCCAGGTAGAAGAAGAGGAGAAGGAGATAGAGGAGGAGAAGGAGGTAGAGAAGGACCTGAAGGGTTGATAGAACCTGAACAAAGAAGATGAGGACCAAACTCGACTCAAGAAATCCGTGCAACACTTATTGACCATGTTATCAACCATGGACTGACACTGACGGAAGCTGGACAAAGAGATCAACCAAATCTCAGGAAAAAAATCACAAATCACACTCTTAGAAGAAAAGGTTCTATATAGAACCTTAAAAGGGTCTATCAGTGCTACGTATTTGGAACCCCTAAAAGGTTCTATACACTCTTAAAAAGGGTTCCTCTGGGTTATATAGAACCCTGGGGTTCCATACTTGGCCAATAGAACCTTTTACCAAAAAAATGGTTCTATATAGAGCCATTTTGGAGTTCCATATTTGAAGCGGGGGATGGAACCATTTCTTCTAAGAGTATTCTTGTTGCTTTTACATAAGTCAAACTGTATGTACTTCATGCAGTAATTTTTATTTGTCTACATATTTTATTTCTGTCATTGATTTCATTGTTGGTTGATTACTGTAACAGATTATGGTAAGAGATACTGTAAATAAATACTTGAAATATAAGTCTGCAGAAATCACAATTTTTTCATCTAAATTATCCCTTACATAACAATTTCTTGTCAAAAATCTAGCACATGATAAACTACTACTTACTAAAAATAGCTTTTTACAAATGTGTTTTTTATTTATCAGTGTGAAACTGGCTGCAGTAGTGTCTGATCATTGAGGATTGTGTTGGTTAAATGAAAACTGATAGCATTTTTACATATACGTGTATATCTTTTGACTGAAGTGTGTATGTTTTGACAGAGGTGTGTCATTTTGCAAACAATCTAGGAATTATGCAAATTGAGTGTGGTGTTTGGATAATTGTGATTATATTTTGAAAAAAATAACCCGGTTTTTAAAATTGCGTGTAAACAATTGAAAAAAAACTGTAATTCATATGATGGTTTGTGTCTGTCATTTGAAAACAAAATACCATTTTGAGAACAAATAACATTGTTTCGAATGTAAAGTTTCATTTTGAAGGAGAATTGAGGGGTTTTGCCCATTGTGTGTGTGTGTGTAGAGTTCTGAGAATATGAGGCATTTTTTCAGAAAATGTGTGTAAACAATCGAGAAAAACTCTAATAAATGTTATATCGTAAGAATGTTTGAGGTCACTTCGAGATATTTAATTTGGTATACACTTTGCAAAGTTGTTTAGATAACTTCTAAAATTTAAAGGAGACAAATGTGAGACAACCAGAGTCTCTACCAAAGGATAAAAGTCTGAGCACAGTATGTGCTTTTATTACGATCTCTTCTCTACTTAAGAGGAGACAAGTGTGAGACCATTGGTGTCTAGTTTAGAAGAAAAGTCTGAGCACAGTGTGGGATGTTACTGAGATGTTACTTCTAAAACTTCAGAGAAGACAGAAGGCAGAATGTGACAGAAGGAAACACATGTGCGAGTATTAGAGTTTTGGTCTCTGGAGGCAAGTGTGAGAAGCAGGTGACCAAACAAAGTCTCCATTTGATGTTAAACTTATCTAATTTCTGTCCAGGAGAAACATTTCAGATGTTAAAGAGATCTTACTTCTGAGATTACAGTTTACTGAATGGGACTACTAGCCATGTTACCCACAGATTACATAAAGTAAAATGGCATATCAATGCACTCGGTTATATCCGTCACAACACAGTTGAGAGGCATCTTTATACAAAGTTTGGTTAAAAAAAAATGGAAACCTAAAAAAAAAAGAATACCATTGTTCTTGCCTCTGTCACGGTCTGGTGCTGGCTGAGGAACCAGAGGACTCCAGAGTAACCATAAAGATGGCTTTTAATATAATAAACAGGCAGGAAGACAGGAACACAGGAACACGGGTGCAACACAGCTCACATTAGACAACGACCGACAAAGACTGAATGAAACTGAGGGAACTAAATACACAGATGAATCGAACATAATGGAGTGAAAACAGGTGAAACAGATGATCAAAAACGAGGAACAGGTGGCTGATGAGGGAGTGAGTTCAGGAGAGGAGACAAAAGGATCCTGGGAAGTGTAGTGCAGATGACGAAGACAGACTGGTGCAGACGAAGGACTGTGACAGCCTCCATGGCATTTCATTTCATTTTATTTTAACAGGTTGTATTTTAACAACTAAGTGTCCTGGTGTCCACTACAGAAGACAAAGCATAACATATGAATAAAATATAATAATAATAATAATAAAATGCTAAACAAGGTAATGACATGAAAAATATTAAACAAAAAAAAAAATTCTTTTTCTGGGTCTCTGGATCAGATAGGAATAAAAGTAAAGTTATGTACAGTAAGTGTTGCTGAATTTCTGACTCGTGCTTTTTAAATCTTATAACCAAATTGATGCAAATAATGAAAATTTGTAATAAAATTAACTCTTAAATGCACATTTGGATGTTTTCTTTCTATAGTTGAAAGAAGACATGTTATGGAAGCACAATAAGTTGATGATAAAACAACGGTTTTGCCTGTATAGTGTCTTGTTTAGTTGATATACAGGTATTTATTTATCACTTCTATTTTCATAATAATAATAGTTTATTAGGGTGATTAAATGTAAGTAATGACAGAATCATAATTTTGGGGTAAACTATCCCTCTAGTTTTGCATGACCCTTGACCTGACTTCTTGGTCTGTTTTGAAATTATGTTGGAAGTCAGAGACACATTTCCACAAATGTGCACAAAGAATAATGTGATCTAATCAAATGCAATCTTTCTCTCTTTTCTGTGATGTCATGATGAATTTTAGAAAGCCAAGCGTGACTGTAAAGCAGGACCATCAAGCATCGCTGATGTCTCCCAGTGCGCTGATTAAATATTAATGGCGGCACACTCCAAGGAGAATCGTTCGCCCATAATTTTTTACTTTAGATTGCATCTTAGCAGGGACACGGTGCTGCCGGGATGCTTATTGTTTCAGCATTGGTAATTTCTAGACTGCTTTCAAAGAAAGGACTGTTAGTCTCTAAATCAGATCAGGAGACACTCGAATTTGTCCTTGTATGACATGTTTTTTCTTTTTTTTTTCACTGTGAAAACTGGCAATTGTTGGTGTGATATCTTTTTTTCGTTTTATGAAATTTATTGATTTATTGGGCTCATATGCTCGGTTCAGCTGATTTGAAATAGCAGGGGTCATATTTCAGAAGAAATAAGAATTTTACTATGACACACAGCAAAAACTGAAGGGAAATGCTGCATATACTGTAAGAAGACCACTATGTATGATAATTCAGTTTACCCCACTGGGAGTGACGTGCAGAAATGTTGAATGTATTTTCATTAATTTAATTCTTTCATTGGTATGAGAGAATACAAAATAACCAAACACCTTCTGTTTTTTGTGTTGAGTTTATAGTCATAGACCGTTTTAAATTTACCTTAGCTGTTGAAAACAATGCTAGCATTAATTGTTGCAGGTCATGAATGCAGGTTTGTGATTGGTTATTGATGAATTGTGGCAATGATTGTGTTTGGCCACTGGCCAACTGACTGACAGCATGTCTGGCAGACTTTCCTTTCTGCTTGACTGACACTATTCTGTAACTTTCCACTTGACAGGTTGCATGTACCTGGATCAAATTTGTAATCTTTACAGCAATCTGGCCTTTAGCAGTCTACAACCGAAAGCACACAGTAACAAGTCAATACTGCAGTCCAACAGGAACAGAGTGCAGGCACTGCAGACCTTCTTAAATGATACATATAAAGCAGGTCTACTGAATGCTGAAAAAGAGCAATTTTCCCATTCATCTTCTCCATATAGGCCAAAAACTCTAAGATGAATCATTACTTTTGATTCACAAAGCATTTTTAGTTGAACCAAGCAAAAGGTTATGAATAAGGAAATAAATAAGACTATATATTTTCATTAAATAATATAAAATTATAAATGATGGTACAGTATTTTTACAAGTATTAAAAGTGTTTTAACAACATATTTTATGCATATTTTGCGAAATAATCAAATAAACAGTATACAAATATATTAAGAGTATAGGGAGCCTGTAATATTTTGCAAAGGCTTATGGCTTCAGGATTGTGGGTAGTGTAGTTTTTCCAGAGGAATTTGGCTTTATTTTGGCTAACTATGACCATACTAAAACTTTATTTCCAATTCCAATTTAATAAATCAATCAGATGAAAACAACACCTCTGAGAATTCAGCCATTAAAAATATTTTGAAAAAAAAAATGAAACTGAAATCACATTGGCTGAAAAAAAAAGAAAAAAAAAAGACACACACACACACACACACACACACACACACACACACACACATATATATATATATATATATATATATATATATATATATATATATATATATACTGTGACTAACTGCTTTATAGCACTTTTACACTGGCTGGGAGAAAGTTTAATTAATGAAATGTAAATAAGGTTAAAGTTTTCAAACAGCTCAATTTAGACTATCATCCCTCAGCTATTTTTTACTGTAATACATTCTGAGAAAGAGACATAGTATACATGAATGTTTGTACTCACATTGATCACACTAATGTACCATGTTTTTGGCCTCAAAACTATGATGAGAAATGAGATCTGTGAGGGCAGAAAAGTGGGAGAACTTAAGCAATAGAACCAAGTGTGAAAGCAGCATTAATCTTGCAGAGGTGAATGACCCAATCAGATTCTGCAAAATGTCCCTCACAGACACATTTCTTGATTTAACTGTGGCATGAAAAACTCTTCAGTCAAGGTCACCTCAATCAACATCCTCTTCTGGAGCATTTCTAGCCTGATTTCAACGCCACACAAGAGAGAAACAAATCAGCTTTAAAACATTTTGAGGCGAGTGACAATCGACAATTACACTGAATGGCTGAAAACAGTTTAATTCTGGTGATCCATACCCATAGAGAGACACAAATTAATGTGATATTGAAGTCTCGGTGTCACTGCTGTAACAAAATCTAAAGCCTGGTTTAGACAATTTGGCTGTCTGAGACACATTTTTGTGAATCCTAAAGATTTCTCTGATAGGCCAAAATCTTTCATCGCTAGTTCGACATGTTTGCTGACAGTGGATTAATAACCATTATTATCAAATCTTACCTTAGATGAAATTCTGGAAGCATCAGAAGTCGAGGTGCAGTCCTGCAGTGTGGCTTCTCTTACGACATTCGTCAAAATAAAGAAAAAATGTGACAATACAATATTTCAATGAATCACTCCATGACACAATCCACTGATTAGAGTCATTTGATGCACTAACAATATAATACAACAATTTGACAAAAATAATATAATATTCAGTTGCACTATATAGCCTCACAATAGCTGAGTCACTTTTTGGCAGTATTTTTTTTAGCAAACTACTTTTTCAACCAACACATTCTCATCCCAAGACGTCATCTAACTGACGCTTTTTACCATACGTCAACATCCAACGTTTTAGGGTACCCTTTAACATCAGTTAGATGACGATCCTAGGGCATCATCCAACTGACGCTTTACCTTTAGGTAGGTTTAGGTCTGGGGTAGGGTTAGGGATAGGGATATATAGCATCATCTAACTCAGTGTTTCCCAACCCTGTTCCTGGCGGCAACACTGCACGTATTCTTTGTCTCCCTAATCAAACACAACTGATTCAACTCATCAGCTCATTAACCCATGGGATTATGAGCTAATGAGTTGAAACAGGTGTGTTTGATAAGGGAGACAAAGAATACGTGCAGTGTTGGGGTGCCGCCAGGAACAGGGTAGGGAAACACTGATCTAACTGACATTAAAGGGTGCCCTAAAACGTCGGATGTTGACGTATGGCCAAATGCGTCAGTTAGACCCAGTTAGACGTCGAACGGGCTGTTTCAACAGCTTGACTCTATTTGAACTGCTTACAACTATAACAAAGCTATGAAGGGAACGTTTAGAAATAATGCTCTTATACCTTACAGTTTTTCTCAATCGTTTACACACATTTCCTGCAAGTATGCCTCATACTCTCAGAACTCTACACACAAATCTAAAAACACACACACAATCGGCAAAACCCCTGCATTCCAGTGCAAAATGAAACTTTACATTCAAAACAATGTTAAATATTCTCAAAATGTTATTTTGTTTTTAAATGACACACACAAACCATCATATGAATAGACATTTATAAGAACCAGTTGAACACTGATGTGCTCAATGTAAAACACTATGATCAATGGAAAACACTTCTTTTCCATTCATCATAATGACTTGGGCCTTTTTTGTTCAGTGTTACACTTACTACAGACATTGTATAAATAAGTGTCTTGTAAAATATTTGAGAATATTGTTTTTATACCCAGAACACACAAATACACGGTAACAAATATATTTTACAGTATTTTTACTGAACATACAAAACAACAGAAAAAAAATGTGTATGTTGTTACAGTAAAATAATAATAATAATAAAAATATCTATGCTGCATCCTCTCTTCGGTTTTGGTATTTTATGCTAAATCTCTGATTGCTAATTGTAAAACTGTGTGATGGGTGTTTGCCCATGTGTGAATATTTGAATGGCAGTGTGTTCCTCTTGAAAACAAGAGATTTTCTGCATGAATATTGTGCCAAATGCAGAGAAGTTGTGTGTAGTGTTTTAGAAAAAAGTAGGTTTTACAACATCAATTTGAGTGTAAAGCAGGAATTGTGCTTGTAGTTCAGCAGAATTGGTTCAGGTGGTTTGTGAATGAGTTACATGTTGTGGTCATTGTGTCTCAAGTACCAGAATTTGTGTGTAAACAATTGAGAAAAACTGTAATAGGAACAACCTGTAAACATATCTTTGTTAGCTTGGAAGTAACTTGTTGCTTGACATGCACCAGTTTAAAATAGCTTCTCAACATTGCACGTGTAATATTTACCATCCTAGAAACATTTATCAATCACTAAAAAATCCAATGTTTACCAAAGCATAGGGGGAGGAGAAGGGAGATGAAAGGCAAGGGTGATATGTCAGTTGTGATGGGACGTTTGCTACTCCTAAATGGACCGCTCATACTGACTACAGAGCCAGAGGCCTGACAAAACATTTAGTTCTGCCACTTTACCAAATACACACACACACACACACACACACACACACACACTAGTATTGGATCTGTCACCCTCCATTGCTTGGGCGCTGGCCCAATGTCAAACTCATTTTAACCGTGCTGTTGTTCTTCCGTGGTGTCCTCTTGCGCTCAGAGCACCAACCGGACTCGGCTTACAGATGGATTCACATATTCATGTAACCTCTTTAGAATGAGCATCTATACTCATACATAAACATGAATAGGATCTCTGTAGCGAAATGGAGTATCCACGGTCACACATGAGAGGGGAAGTCTAGGATGTGGACCACATACATGATCAGATGTTTACATTTTTTAATGCACTTACAAACTATAAATATATGACAAATACATGATGATGCTGTGGTATCTCACCTGGAGATATGTCACAATGCAAACCGTATTACCTAAAAACGTATCTTCATGGAAGCTTTTGTATTTCATATTTTTTGTATCTAATTGAAAAACTTCCATGTGAAATGAACACTATTGTATTGACAGTAAAAAAAACATTTATTCTTTTTCACACAAATTATGATTACAGAAGCTGATTATTGATTAATAAAGAGGTTATGATCTCAATTATCAAAGAGCAGGATTTGTAACCTAATTGATTTTGACTGATATGTTTTTGAGAATATACCCCAAGGGGTAACACTTTATAATAACTGCAAGCTATTAAACATTTGTTAAGCATGAGTTAACAGTTAACAGTTAGCTAAATGCATTTTTCTTGATGCATAAGCATATCTATAATGCGTTTAATAATTGTATTTTTATACTTTGTTGATGATCAATTAATAATTTCCAAATGAAGTGTAGCATTATTTACAAGCCAGTAATTTAAGAGTTGTCAGTCATTCATAAGATCACTTAGAAAGTGTAAGTAAATAGTTATAAAGCATTCAGTAGTGGTGAGTTAACTATTTTGTGAGCTCATCTAAAGTGAGGACTATTCATGCCTTTTAAAGCATTTATAAAGGATATTTAAAGGGACCATGTGTAACTTTTTATGTAATTTATTATTTAAAATCAATATTTGGTAACACTTTATAATAACTACACGCTAATAATCATTAGTTAAGCATGAGTAAACCATTAATTCATCATTCATAAAGCATTAATAGACATTAATAAGCAGTTCATAAATACATCTATAAATGCTTTCCTCTTGATTTAAAAGCATATCTATAATTTGTTTAATAATTGTATTTTCATCCTTTATTAATGATCAATTTATCATTTCTAAATGAAGAATTGCATTTTTTATAAACCAGTTATTTAAGAGTTGTCCGTGGTTCATACGATTACTTAGAGCGAGTAAAAATGATTAACAAACTATTTAAATGTACATTCATACATCTTATTATTCAGACATATAGTGATGGTAACTTAATGTGTTAATAAATGCTTTATTAACATGTATTAATGCTGTAATTAAGGATTAATTTGGGTAGTTATAAAGCATTTAGTAGTGGTCAGTTAACTATTTTTGTGACCTAATCTAAAGTGAGGACTAGTCATGCCTTGTAAAGCATTTGTAAAGGCTGTTAAATATTTCTATGTTCTGTATCACTGTGTTGTGTTTGTTACATTTTACTGTTTAGAAGATTGACGAGTCTTTAAATCGCCTTTATAAATGCTTTACAAATCATGAATAGTCCTCACTTTAGATTAGCTCACAAAAATAGTTAACTGACCACTAATAAATGCTTTATAACTACCTGTATTGACTACATTTACTTACACTTTCTAAGTGGTCTTATAAATGACTGACAACTCTTAAACAACTGGTTTGCAAATAATGTTATACTTCATTTAGAAATTATTAATTGATCATTAACAAAGTATGAAAATACAATCATTAAACGCATTATAAATATGCTTATAAATCAAGAAAAAAGCATGTATAGCTATATTTATAAACTGCATATTAATGTCTCTTAATGTTTTATAAATGATGTATTAACTGTTTACTCATGCTTAACTAATGATTAATAGCGTGCAGTTATTATAAAGTGTTACCCAATATTTTTATTCATAAATATGTCCTCAATGGCGTACAAATACCTGCCAATTATCGGACTTATCCTCGTAAACGAAGAAATTATTATCTGTACACATGGGAGGGGTAAGTCCACGGAGGCTTCCATGTAGATCCGCCATCTTGACAAACTATAATAGCGGAGAGGGACATAAAGTACTAGGCAAACGCGTTTCCACAGCGCACTTTCGTTCAAAGCCGGCGTGACGTGACTGAAAGCAGCAGAAGCGGAGGCTCACCGGAGATTACAAAAAAAAAACACCAGTTAATGTCGGGATAGATTCAGGTGGATGGAGCTAATGCAGGAGAAAGATTTCAAAAGAGACGCTGAAGTCCTGCTTTCTTCTCGACAGGTAAGTCAATGTTACAGTCTTAATTACAATATTTTTTTCATTGTTTGGTTGTGCACTATATAATATAGAGAGATGAACATTTATAGTTAAAAGCTGATGATGATAACTAATGCATGTAGGCTACTTCAGAAACTTTGTTTGAAATAACAAACCTGTTCACCATAAGGAACACTCGACGAAGTGCTCATCCTGTCCAAGGGGCAACCTCCCTGTCTCTCTCTTGAAGCCAACATGGAAGTGAATTAAAGGTGCAACAATCTTCTAAACAGTAAAATGTAACAAACACAACACAGTGATACAGAACATAGAAATATTTAACAGCCTTTAAATCTCCTTTAAAAATGCTTTACCAGGCATGACTAATCCTCACTTTAGATGAGCTCACAGACATAGTTAACTGACCACTACTAAATGTTTTATTACTACCCGAATTAATCCTGAATTACAGCATAAATACATGTTAATAAAGCATTTATTAACACTCTAAGTAACCATCACTATGTCTGAATAATAAGATTTATGAATGCACATTTAAATAGTTTATTAATCATTTACTTACACGTTCTAAGTAAACTTATGAACCACTGAAACCTTAAAGGTGCCCTCTGGGATTTAAAATCAAATCATACAACATGTTCCATACCAGATGGGGGCAGTAAACCTCCAGAAATACCTCCACGGCCACGCGCTCTCTCATGTCTTCAAACAATATGGGCGAGTGCTGTGTTGCTCTGTCTCCCTCGTGCATATTAATCAAATCAATTGACACGATAGTAAAAGTTTGGAAGACCGCAGTTTCACGTGGAGCATTTGGAGATTTTCAGAGATTAGAGACTTAATGAACAACATCTCAATACTAAATTATAAGGGCCGTCTCATAGACAAGTCGGTGCATTTCGACGATATGGGAAAATTAAAGCCCAGGCTATTATTTCTAGTTTTATGATATTCGATTTGTTCATATTACATTTTTATCATTAGTTTGAATTAATTTGACAGACAGCATTCCCTGATGTGGACCAAGCTAGCGTCAGAGCTGCCAACTCTCACAACACTTTTCACACACTCTCACGCCACACATCAATTTTGTCATGCACAGAAAAGGACACGGAGACCGATCTCAGCTCTCAGATTCTGTTCATTTTATTATGCAATTCAAACAATAAATACAGTATTGGCTCTTTACACGACAGATCCCTAGCACACGTGAACCGATCATCTCTACTAGCTAATGGTAAAAGAACACGAACACTGTTGAAAGATACAGTATGCTACAACTTACCAAAATGTATTCCTCATGCATAATATCGACCAATTATTGTTTTTTAACTCTTCCCTGAACTGAAATGTAGTAGTGGGCTGTATTTTCCACACGACTGACGTCAGGTTCAAGTAAACACAAGCTGGCGCGAGCGCGACTCACTCGTGTACTGTAGTTTGGCTGGTGGTAACGTTGCCCGCCCGCATACCGCCTCCCATGGTCGAAACTGGTATTACGACACCTGCCGGGCCGGGGCTAGTAATTTAGCATGCTAATTCAGGTTAATATCTCGGCAGCACTATAACTTGTCAGTTTTTTAAAGACATCATCAACCTTATTTCTTCTCAATCTTTTGATGCGTGTAGCTCATTTTTGGGATATTTTAACCTCAATTTTTACAGATGGCACCTTTAAATAACTGGTTTATAAAAAATGCAATTCTTCATTTAGAAATGATAAATTGATTATTAATAAAGGATGAAAATACAATTATTAAACAAATTATAGATATGCTTTTAAATCAAGAGGAAAGCATTTATAGCTGTATTTATAAATTGCTTATTGATGTCTATTAATGCTTTATGAATGATGAATTAACTGTTTACTCATGCTTAACTAATGATTATTAGTGTGTAGTTATTATAAAGTGCTACCAAAATGGGTAAAGCACTCCACACTTCAAATGCTCCAAGATCTTTTCCTTGATCTAACATAAAACTTCAAACAATAGCTGAGTCCCGAATAGACGCCTGTCTCTTTTTGGCTGTAGGTTTGAGTAAATAAAAGCCGGTCTCAAATAGAGGCCGTGTCTGTTTTTTAGTTTCGGTTTGTATTTAATCTTCTAAAACCCGTCAGATCGTCCGCTTTTTGGCAGCCGCCAAAGCAAATTTTTGTCCCACCAAAGCCTTTTTTGATTGGTGAGTGATGTAGAATAGAATGTCTGCTGCGCTTAATAGGGTGCATCGTTCACTCACTCCTCGAGGTGCATGTTTAATATTAAATATTACAAAACAATATTAACCTGTTAACTGTCACCCCCCCCTTTTTTGAATAGACATGAAAATGCACATTTCGAACTTAAATGGTTGTAATTCAAGAATGCTTTGGAATATAGACATATGATTGGTCTTGTTTTAAAGAAGACATTTGGCAGATTTTTGTAGAAGTGAAATAAATTAAGAAAGTGAAACAGAAAAAAAGTCATAGAAGTTTGAGTTTATGGAAATGTACAATGTAAAAATATTAATTATTCATATTTTACATAAAATATATATTTTCAAAACCTGGGCTGCTCTAAAATGGCAGAAATATCAAAGCCAAAAATCTGAACAAGTTGTGTTTCAAATTTTAGGTTGATATCTCAAAAAATGAGCTTTCAGTAAGATTTTGTTTGAGCGCAGTACCAAACATTTTCACTAGGGCACAACCAGACTCCATTACTGCCCATATAAGGGCGCCTGCATTTCCATTCGTGTTTTGAGTGATATGAACCATTATTTTCACAATTTTCATACAATTTCTGAAGTAGAGATCCTATTCAGAAGTAGCATGGGAAGTTTGGCAGATTTTGATATGAATTGAACCTCTAAGAAACACATACAAAGAACACGCATGTAAGTCATAGCTAGCTGACACGTCACAAATGGTGAATTTATTATTTTTTTCTTGATATTTTAAACTTTTCATACCTTTTTTTTCCAAAATAATTGAATGGATTCTATCTTTTGAACTTTTGGCATGAAAACAAACTGAGGTATCCACCATTTTTTCATGATTTTTCATGTTTACTGCTATTTTAAAATAAAGGTCTGAACACGCCTTATGAGTATGAAAATATTCTTGTTTTATATTGATAAATTATGGCTTCTCTGTAATATATTTTGAAAATCAGTCACCAAATATGGAAACTAGAGATTGTAAGCTTTCAAATGATATATAGTTTGTCAATATTATTTAAGGTATTTACTAAGATATTATTGTTTTAAAAATATAGTGGCAAACGTCCCACCTGTGGGACGGTGACAGTTAAATAACAACATCAGACTGAAACTGAAATGCTCATGAACAAGTTTAAAATGTGCTAAGCATTCCTCCACCATTAAGACTCTTGTGGTGGATCTGATCATGGGGAATTTGCATATCATAATTATTAATTCATAATTATTCATACAGGTCTGTATCGGATCAGTCTTACATGTTATTGAATCTCCTGATAAGGTATAATATGTTATTTTACCTGCATGCATGCATGTGTAGTCTCTTGGCAATTAACCGCAAGTTGATTGCAATTAATTACACAGATCACATTTTACAAAAAGGCAAAATTTAATTAGCTCAATTGTCAGAAAAATATTTGTGGGGATTCATTTATGATCAACGCATCTGCTTGTCCCACAAGCTTGATCATTCGATCTCCAGCCTGGTTACTCCTGAGTGTATTGTACCCGAGATACTATTTATCTCCACACTCACATGGGAGGTCGAATCGAAGGTCAGGACTGCCTTTGAAGGGGTAATGCCTCCGCCCAGTTGCCCACCGAGTTGATTATTTGTGCCAGAGGGGGTTAGGTCAGACATCTTATAATGGGGTCACTGTTCCAGCATAGCATGTCATCCAGGGGTAAACGCAGCAGTTTTTTCGCCAAGCAACGGTTCTGTTGGCTGTTAATGGCTCGCAACATTCTGAGGTTTTTTTTTGGCTTGCTCGGTTTGCGCCCCTGGTAAGACTTCCAATTGACCCCCAAATGGGTTACTCCAACCGCTGTCTGTCCCTTCAAGACCCTGGTCCTATATAGTGCTAGATATTAATACCGCCCTTCCAACCGGTTCTTGAACGCGGCTCATTTTATTCCCTTGCCCAAATTATCATCTGGCAAAAAGACAGTGGTGGCTGTCTTAGATCACTTTTTTCATCTACATGGCCTCCCAACAGACGTGGTTTCTGACAGAGGTTCCCAATTTGTGTCCAAATTTTGGCAGAAGTTTTGTAAATTACTGTGAGCGACTGTAAGTCTATCTTCGGGTTACTACCCCCAAAGCGATGGGCAAACCAAGAGAGCCAACAAAGATTTAGAGAAAGTGTTCCAATGTTTGGTGTTTAAGAATCCTTCCTCCTGGATTCAGCAACTATCATTAGTGGAGTACGCACAATAACTCGTTACCAGTGTCATCTATGGGCTTATCGCCGTTTGAGTGTAGCTTAGGGTAACATCCACCAGTTTTTTCTAGCCTGGAATCCGAAGTCGCGGTCCCTTCGGCTCACGCCTTCATCCAGGGGTGCCACCACACTTAGACTAGAGCCCGTGAGACTCTGCTCCAGGTGGGACCGCGCACCAAGGCTAAAGCCGATCGCCACCGGTCTAGGCCTCCCATATACGTCGTAGGTCAAAAAGGCTTTCTACCAAGAACATTCCGCTCCGTGTCTATTAAACTAGCTTCCAAATTCATTGGCCCATGTACTGTCACCAAGATCATTAGTCCGGTGACAGTCCGCCTCAAACTTCCCCCTGCATACAAGAAAATTCACCCCGCCTTTCATGTTTCCAAATTAAAGCCTGTTTTTCGTTCTCAGCTTAATCCGCCGGTTTCGGTTCCCCCACCGCTGCGACTCATAGATAGGGAACCCACATATTTGGTCAATCGTATTCTGGACTTGAAACGGAGGGGACGCGGATACCAGTATCTTGTGGACTGGGAAGGTTATGGTCCGGAGGAGAGAAGTTGGGTACCTGCCAGGGACATTCTGGATTAATCCCTTATTGATGATTACAATCAACAGGTAGGTCCTCCAATAGGGAGGGGTAATGTCACGGTTCATTAAATCACTGACTCCGTCTCGCGCTGTGTTTGTGTGTGAGTATGGGTGTGGTCATTGATCAGTCACTGATTGTCATCAGCGCCATTTGATTTTGATCAGCGATCTCTAATTATACCTTGGTCTTTTGTCTTGTGTTTGTCAAGGGGAGAACAGTGTGAAGGAGCTTGCTTACAAGTTCCTGTATTTAGCGGAGGGGCTCAACATTAGGGATGCAGTGCTAAAGGACACATTCAACACCAGCCTTAATGTGCCTGCTCATGCCTGGGAGATGGGAATCCTAGGGATACTATCATTATGGCAGTTTGTGGGGGATGTTTGCCATCGCTGATGAGAGGGTGGCCTTCCGCCTCTTGGCCCACCTCCCATTTACCTCACAAACTGCCAAGTCCCTGGTCCTCCGATGACCCCTTTGGGGAGAGGGAGGAGGAAGAAATGTTCGACCCATAAGCCTCCTATCCAGTGCTGGCTGAAGCAGCTGCAGCACCCCAAAAGGCAGTTATTTCCACACTGCCTCGCCAGCACAGGAAGAGGAGGGCTCCTGACGCTTCAGGACCTGACTTCTGCGGTCTCAGGTCTGGTGGTCTGGGAGGACCCGAATTCGGGGGTCTCAAGTCTGGTGATCCAGAAGGACCTGACATTGGTGATTCCAGGCCCGGTTGTCCCAGAGCTGTCCACTCTCCCTGTCACAATCCCAGTGGTGGCCAAAGAGTCTGCAGGTTCTCCGCACTCTAGTAAACAAAGGAGGAGGAACGCCTCTGCCTCTGAGGTGCCAAATCTGCTCTGTACAGCCAGGACTCCAGACCCGCCGGAGTCTCCCTGGTCTCTCCCTTTGGCACCGCCCTGGTCCGCAGCCAGGATTCTTGATCCGCCGGAGCCCACCTGGTCCGTCCCTCTGGCTTGAGGTTCCCTGGTGCAACCCTCCCATCCCACCCTGGTTTCTGCTAAGAACTGACTGGATTATAATGCTGGCTCTTTCTAGGCTCCCCTCCCTCACTCGCCTCGTCGTCTCTGTGTTTTTGATCTGCCTGTCTTGTATTTTGTTGTGTTTTGGTCTTGTACAGTTATGCTCCTGTTTTGTTTTTTTATGTCTCTCGTTAGGGACGCCAGATGGCATGATCCTACAGAAATTATTATAATATGATGCTCAAGACACATTTATGATTATTATCCATGTTGGAAACAGTTTTTTACATTTTTATTTCAGGATTCTTTGATGAATAGAAAGTTCAAAAGAACAGAATTGATCTGAAATGGAAAGCTTTTGTAACATTAATCACTACCATTCAAAAGTTTGGGGTCAGTAAGAATTTATTTTTTTTTATTTTGGGGGGAAAAAAATTTGAAAATACTTTTATTTATCAAGGATGAGTTAAATTGATCAAAAGTTACAGTAAAGACATTTATAATGTGAGAAAAGATTATATTTTAAATAAATGCTGTTCTTTTGACCTTTCTATTCATCATAGAATTTTGGGGGGGAAATGGTACATGACTGTTTTCAACATTGAAAATAATAATTTACGTTTTTTGAGCGTAAAATCAGCATATTAGAATGATTTCTAAAGGATCATGTGACACTGAAAACTGAAGTGTATTCAGCAACAGTAATGATGTTGAAAATTCAGCTTTCAAATTACATTTTAAATATGTTAAAATAGAAAACAGTCATAATATTATAATATTTGTCATAATATTTCACAATATTACTGTTTGCTTTTTTTTCATCAAATAAAGCAGCCTTGGTGAGCAGAAGAGACTTTAGAAAACATAAAAAATCTTACTGATCTAAAACTTATATATATATATATATATATATATATATATATATATATATATATATATAAATGGAAGCTCTTTATTGACAATCTAATTTTGTGTCAGAGAATTTAATCTTTGTCCAAGGATCAAGTCTGTTCCCCGCAAGAGAGAGATATGAGAGAGTGATATCTGAGTATTTAATTAAAATTACTTAAGTATGTCACATCTAATTAGAACTGATGACCAACATATCTTTATTAAGATCGAGAAGATAATCTGTTATAATATGTTATTCATTACATTACAATCCTTTACATGTTATCATATTATGTTATCATATTATAATTTATGATGGAGGTAATGATGTGTGTGAGTGCGGGTGTTCAATGCTGCTGTGATTGAAAAGTACACCAACGACAAGGACATGGAGCAACCAGACTAACCTGGCTGAGAGGTATAGAGGGAAAAAAAGCCAATTTGGACATTTTTGGGGATTGAACTAGCCATTGTGGTGGTAGACGAAATACTTGAAGAGCACATGAAATCAAGACTTCTGTGGCTTTTATTAAATTACACTTTTAGTAGAGTTCACCTCAAGGTCTAGACAGTCAAATAGTCATCAAGGATAAGGATATTTTGTTTGAGCTAAATTGAATATGAATATTAAAAGGCAAGATTGGCTGTTGAATCTATTAGCAAATTGTTGTCAGACAAATTTTTTTATACAATTCAAAGTTTGCTTTCTTGCCCATCCAAGCCAGAAATTATGACATCTATAAATAGTTTTCCCAATTAGAATATATTTTATTATGAAAGGCTCTCGATAATAATATTAAATTTAGATGTAAGGAGCCACGTCATTTATTTGTCACAAATTTGGATTAGTTTAACTGTCATATATTTAACAGATAAAAACAAATTTACCTTGCTGCATTCTCATTGTCTATACACAGTGTTTTAAAGGCACAATATGTATTTTTTTTTTTTGTTTTAAAAATAGCAAAAATAACTGTATCTATGTTATATATTTTATTTCTATTAAATGTGTACTTACATTATCCCGACAGTTTCCACCAACTTTCAAATCTGGAGAAATTTATAGTTTAATTCGAAGACACTGGTTTTCTTTATTTTCGTTTAGTCGCCCGTCCATGGCGTCATATTACCTTTGACGAATCTATTTTCTCTAACTTTCTGCGGAACCCAGCAAAACCGCCAAACACAAATTGCAAATTGACTTCCGCCAATAAAAGCAAATAAAACGATGAAGAAAAAAAAGTAGTAGCTAGTATCATTTTGCAACTGCACCAAACTTGACCGAGACTATTATATGTACTATCTATATTAATCTGTATTATATAGTTATGGACCACGCTGCACGTTCTGCTGCTGGAGCCAGCTCAATAGAGATTGCTAATGTGACGCCACCATTGACGTATTACCAGTGGTGAACACAAAGCATTTTGGGAATCCGAGGCTCAAACAGTGTACAAGATGCTGTCTACCTGCTGTGTTGTAAACACTAATTATCAATTACGTTGACTATTAGGGACAAGGAAATTGATTTTTTGTCAAATTCGAACGACTTTTTTATAATTTAAGACAGTATGGGTGAGTTTAATTTGTTCAATGATCGATCATTAATCTAGTAAATGATTTAATCCACTGAACACTGCTTTGGTAATATAAAAACACTCTCCCAACAGCATACGGTTTCTTTTTAGCCTTAAAAGTCATTGATTCCAAATTAAAATTATTTAGTTGTATATATCACTTGCGATGGTATTTTGTATAGATATGGCCAGGCATGCAGTTTACCAAAAACATTAGAGCAACAGCACTACGAACGCCCGCGGCCCACAAGTGACATCACAGTAGCCTAGCGACACACAGCTACATAGTCGCTGACGGTGTGAACGGGGCTTTTGGCTGGCGCAAACGCACACTCCAGTATTGCAATCTTGACATGAATTCTGACTACATGCAAATGACAGAGAGCGATGAGTGTGGAATAGCATTTGAACAGACAACAGTTTTCTGCTCCACTTTTACAATCTCCAGGTCTTGGACCCACCCATCTTTGAGAAAAGACTTGGGCCTGCTGCAGCGACTTGAAGTTACTGAAAACTTTGTGTGTGTATGCTCTAACATTTAATATAGTTGTATATATGGGTGCTGGAAGTTGGGCAACAGGTTGATGTCTCCTGGCCAGTCACTATGCTCATATAGATCCAGTCCTTTGATTCCCTTTATTTTCTCTTCATATCTTGTCTTTGCATTAGGATTTAGCTCTGACCTTGAAGTGGGAGAAAAAAGGTGCCGGTACTCTCTTGCATTGACTTAATCGTCTTTGGCTGATAGTCATCTAATTGGTGAATTAGTAAATTATGTCAATTTTCTCATTTATTTTTTATTTTTTGACAAATCATCTGTTTAAGGTAGAAAATATGACACTTACTGATTTCAAATATGATTAAATTCAAGATGGGTCTACATTCTCATTATGGGAGAAAACTTGAGGAGATGTGTTTGGACAGACAATACATCATTTATGAAGCTCTTATGTTATTCTTTGTTGTAGGTGTAAACTGCAGTTGTCAAATTCTTAAGCTTGAATGGATACTTTGACAATTTTCAATCTGGTTTCCGATCGCATCACAGCACAGAGACAGTGCTCTTAAAGATAATAAACGATATTTGCTTAAATACTGATACAGGCAAATTATCAGTACTGGTACTTCTCAACCTCAGTGCTGCATTTGACACTGTCGATCACGACATACTTCTTTACAGGCTGGAAAACTAGGTGGGGCTTTCTGGAATGGTCCTAAAATGGTTCAGGTCATACTTAGAAGGGAAAGGTTATTAGGTGAGAAAATGAGACCATAAGGAGTCCCTCAAGGCTCAAGGCTTCTTGCACCACTCCTATTTACCAGTATATGCTCCCAATGAGCCAAATAATGAGAAAGAACTAAATTGCTTACCACAGCTATGCAGACAGCTCTACTTAGCCCTATTGCCTAATGACTACAGCCCCATTGACCCCCTGTGTCAATGCATTGATGAATTTGGATGTGCCAAAACTTTTTTCAGTTAAACAAAGACAAAACTGAAGTCATTGCATTTGGAAACAAAGATGAAGTTCTCAAGGTGAATGGATATCTTGACGCTAGGGGTCTAACAACTAAAAATCAAGTCAGGAATCTTGGTGTATCTCTAGAGTCAGACCTTAGTTTCAGTAGTTATGTCAAAGCAATAACTAAATAAGTATATTATCACCTGAAAAATATTGCAAGAAAAAAAATACAAAAAATTAAATGTTACCAGGGGGGTTAAAGTTAACCACATGGGGACCAAGGTGTATTTGGGGTCCTAGAGATGTTCTGACATGCCCTGACATTTGTACTTTTTTCAGTTGCTTATAAACATATTAATGGCACAGGTAAAATTATACTCTATTTAGCACAAACAGGGCTACCATAATATGTGAGCAACATGTACATGTTTGTATTTTTGAGAGAATATTGTTTATGCGTGGTTATTGAAAAAAACTAAAAATGAAAGTTTCTGAAATAAGGCCACAAAACACGTACGAAATATGCATCCACAAGACTTTTGACTAATGGATGTTGTGGCCTAGAGTTTTTTCTTCACCATGATTGGATAACAGTTGATTAGTTCATTTCTGACAAAACATACTATATATTTAACATATGAGCAAAAACTGTCTAACTAAAGCTTATTTGATGTCTATTTTATAGTAAAAACTTTATAATCTATTTTGTCTGTAACAGTAGGCTATGCATCTGTGCATTCGTTCGTTCACACACCGATTCATATTTAAACATTTTTTTTGGTTTTACAGATCAGTATAGAACAAATGTCAGTAGCCTAGTCTATATAGTCTTACTAATGTAGGAGCGAAAGTAAATGAACGCCCAGCGCGCGCGTCTGTTTGTGATTGCATTTCATATTTAAACAGTCTTTGTGCAGTTCACAAACACTATTCAATAACGTGATTAGAACAAAGCACTTATAAAGTGCTTTGTAAGTAAATAAATAAATGACTTGTGAATAAATTACTTACATCAGCTGTATCCATGTGCTCCTCGAAAAGAAACAGGTAACTCAGGTAGCTTTCAAGGTCCTGTCCAGGAGCCCAATGCTCCATGCACGTTGCACACTGCACACCAGTCTGTCTTGGATGCATGAGTTTTGACAACAACACACCTGGACACTTGTTGTAATGGACCCCATGCCCGTAGAAATGCATGGTCTCTCCAGCAGAGGTGTAATCTCCGGGTTCAGAAATTAGAAATAATATCATAAAGAGAAATCTTTTGTGTGTCTGTGACAAGTATTTAATGAGTTACTGTTTTTTCGGATGCATTTTAGAAAGATTTTTGCCGAGACAGAGTGAGCTCAAAAGGTACCCTGTTTATTTTATTTATTTTACAAAAACACAAGGATTTGATGTTAACAAGAGCACACACACAAAAGAAGACCCTCTATGGTTTATAATCATGTATTGATTTTATTTATATGACCATTAATGACGGAGTATTTTAAGTCTATGTTGTAGCTATGTGAAAAAAAAAAAAAAAACTATCAAAACGTGGGGGCGCGTTTTTGGTCCTCAGGGGGTTAAAGCAAAATTGAGACATGGAATTGCACATCTTTCAGGTCTATTATCGCGAACCAATCCTGTTGGTGAATGCATGTCAAAATGCTTTTCTGCATTTGGTTGCAACCTTTCTTTGGCACAATGCTTAAAGCCACACTGTGGAGCTTTTGGCCACTAGGGGCGCTTGACAGCGGGCACATTCAATGCACTGAAAACACCGTCGGCCTGAGCTGACTGTATATGGGTGTTGGTTTATTTTTACAGAAACCATGGGACATGTGGTGTGTAACGTTAGTGTTTGTGGGTACTACTCAGTCGTGGGCATGTTCACTAAATTTAATGTAACATTACATTTGACATGAGTCAATTTTATTAGTGCGAGCCCTGCACTGAGGCGGGCTCTGTTTGTGTGTCGAAATGACTGGGCTGTGGGCATTTTATTACACTCATAAAACCATCGGCTGTGGCCGAAAAACCAGAAAATACTACTCTGCTTATATGAATTTATATGGGTTACCTTGGAAACGGCATTTTTGTGCACGCCAGCGAGTGAAGCGAAAGCTGGATCAATGTTAATCCTCATCCTGGCTTTTAATTTGTCACTCTCCCCTTTTCTTTTTTTTTAGTTTCCTCTGATAAAAACGTTGCATTCTTACTTGTAGCTATTGCTCGGCCATGACGAAAACATACAGACGGCAATCAAACGCGAGTTGAGCACTAACGTCAGAATCTGAGGAAGTTGTGGGTGGTGGGGGAAGCGACATATGCCGTAAAGCGGTTGAATTTTGTAGTTCTTTTTGTGCTCGGGTTCCTACCCGAAACCCGAAGTTACAAAGTGCTAGTAAAAGCGATACAGACACCTTCAGGCTACGGCAGACATGTCATTCAACCTATTGTAAGTCGATGTACTATCTCAATGGGTTTTGATAATATATTTTAAAGGTTGAAGAGTTCCACAGTGTGGCTTTAATCCCAGCTGTAGAGAAAGGTTCTATTGCTTTCTTCGCCCATAGGACTGCAATTTCCGCATGCAGGACAGGGGTGTCTTTACCTGCCACCAAGATAAAGAGAATCTCATTAGATGAGCCAGCTCGTAGAGTTGGGAAGTGCTAACCAGGCCTCAAACTCACCTGGGTGGCACTAGAGGAACTGTACATGCGACAGGGCAGTACAACTGTACAACTTACAGGGGTTGGACAAAAAAACTGAAACACCTGGTTTTACTACACAATAATTTGTTAGAATGGTGAGGGCCTCATTTTGCATCCAAATTCAGCACCAATTGACAGATAGAAGTCCTTCACAGTGACCAGAGGGATTATGAGCCGTTCCTCTTCCAGAACAGTGTCCAGGTCACTATATGATGCTGGTGGACTCGCTCCTCCAAAACACCTCAATAATATTCAGATCTGGTGACTGTGCAGACCATGGGAGATGTTCAACGTCACTTTCATCTTCATCAAACCCCTCTGTCACAAGTCTTGCTGTGTGTGTTGGTGCATGATCATGCTGATACACGGTTTGAGCATCAGGTGCTCATGATCCTCCAGAAGGGTTTGGTAGTCCTCGGCAGTGTCGTGTCCATCAAATACAATCAGGATTGTCATGATATTGGAGCTCAAACCATCACTGATCCACCCGTGCTTCACTCTGAAGATTGGCCGCCAGGCATATAGATGTGAAACCTCCAACATTGGCCAGTGTTTCAGTTTCATTGTCCAACCCCTGCATGTACATGCAACGAGGCAGCAAAACGGAGTTAAACCTGGTGCAACATGCAAGAAAAGGACTGGGAAGTCTATGCGACCCAAAAATGTGAAAAAGTTTATGGCCATCTGAGGTCGGGAGATAATATCATCCACACCTAGAAACACACAGGCGGAAAGGCATTTTAAAAATATGCTCTTGATCTGTGTTTTCTTTTTTGGATTAAGCTTGCTCTTTCAGATCGCTGAAAGGCCCATGGGGAAGTTCTCTCTGCATAAGTCCATGCAAGTCGTGGAGAGAGTACTGCACGCTTTACACCAGCAATCCTTCCCAAATGAAGCAAATGGAATGAGCTTGTGTATAGATGACACTTTGCTTGGCCCCGAAGAACAAATCTGAATGAGTGGATGCACATCGGCTTCTTTCATACCCGTAAGTTTTGGGGGAGTGGTGCATGTAAATTGCATTTTTTTTTCTTTTCTCAAACTATCAGAGGTGATTAGGGTGCTCAAGTATGACCCCTACTGTTAGTCACTGACATGCAGTCGAAGTGACTGACAGATAAAAAAACTCTCTGTTTGTGTCTTTCCTCAGGGATAAGTATCCAAAATGTGGTGTAAAAATAACATGAGATGAGGGAAGGAGAGAGAAAACATAAGAAATCCTGATATTTTTTTTTTCTCTCAGAGCCCAGATCCTTACCCTCCATTACTGCAGTAATATGACTGCTCTACACAGGCCCACATACTTTATATGTCATTTATATTATAAAATACCCTCAATGTCTTCGAGAGATTGGACTAACCCAGGTCGAATCTTCAGATGCACAGAGCTGCACTGAGATTAATAATATGAGACAAATATAACAACAGTGTGTGTACATATGCACACAAAGATCCAACACAAACATTTTCTTGTGTTATATTATTGACCTTGAGGTTATGATCAATGTGATCATTTTAGATAAGATTTGGCCATACCTGTACATTCCCTTACAAAAAAGAATTATTATTACTATATTATTATTATTACTATGCTATTACTATACTTCTTTTAAACTATAAATAAGAATGAATACCCAAGTCTACTTTTCATGTACTTAAGTCATGAACTTTTCAGAAAAATACATTATGTAATTCTCAGAAATATTCTTAAAATTGTACTTAAAGCTGCTTTTTTAAAATCGTAGCTATTTTTGGGTTAAAAATTATCCAAAATACATATTTGAGAAAATACATAACCAGCCAGTGTCAAACTATCTGCTTGCCTTTGCTTGATTAAAGGGTTAGTTCACCCAAAAATGAAAATTATGTCAGTATTTACTCACCCTCATGTTGTTCCAACCCCGTAAGACCTTCGTTCATCTTCGGAACACATATTAAGTTATTTAAGATATTAAGATCGCTCCTGCATACTAGTCTATAGGCTTCTTGAGGGAATGACACTTGCTGGCATCGAAAAGTCATCAAAGACATTGTTAAAATAGTCCAAGTGACTAGTGGCTCAATTTTAACTTTATCAAACGACGAGAATACTTTTTGTGCGCAAAAACAAACAAAAATAACCACTTTATTTATTTACATTATAGTTTTACGTGATATGATAACTTATAAACATAGCTGTCAACATTGAACATTGAAAATAAGGGAGTTTTCCCGGAATCCATCCCCAAAATAAGGGATTTTTTTTTTTGCACGATTCTTACCCACAAACTTAAAAAATAAAGTACTAATCCTTAAAAGTCTAAAGAGTTCATAACTAACGTAAGCTATGTGTGAGAGAGAAAGAGACAGTGTCATTTAAAGAAAAAAAAATCTACATTTGGATTAGTGGTGTGTTGCTCTTGCATTTGGACAACAATTCTACTGTTAGCCTATCACACATCTTCTAAAATCCGCAAAATAGGGAAGTGGGCTGTCTGTTTACTTCAATTACATTTACACATTTTGTGTAGCTTAGCCTATTTAGCCTGATGGTGGACCATCACTCAGAAGACACACTATCCTATCTTTATCCTCCTGAGGCCCAGAACGGTTTTTTTTTTCTAGTTTTTTTTTTCTTCTTCGTGTAATCACATTGTTAAGAGCATAAGAAACAAATGGAAAAAATAAAATATATTTTATTCATATATTTGAAAATCGATTTATAATGATTATTATTTGTTTAAATTACATTGATATCTGAATTTATGTAAAAACCTAGACTTTCAAACATCAAAATGTAATTTTAATATGTATTCGAGTACAAAATGACATAGGGCCTACAGCTAGTCTAAACATGTAGTTTCCTATTTTTTATTAATTTTTTTGCCTGGAAACGCAAAGAAATTCCAGGCAAAAAACACGCTTGCCTGTCGCGTGAAAAATAGGCGTCAGTTCTATTTCTAGCATGCACGCGTTTTCTGGAGACGCGCGTGTCACGCAGGCAGCGTGCAAGCTCTAATCTGTTAACATGGGAGCCGAAATAAAAACGTACACGCCACGCAGCCATGTGTGTCTCCGGCCAGTGCGCGCGGCACCGCATCCGAGGATAAACGACTTCAACCCGAATCTGTCCGAGCTCGTACGTCTCACACAAAAATACGGGATATTTTACGGGAAAATACTCAAACGGGAAGACAGCGGGAAAAGAGCTAAAATACGTGAGAAACCCGGAAAAAACGGGAGGGTTGACAGCTATGCTTATAAACGACTGTTAGATTTAATCAGTGTGATTCACTGCAATGTCAAAACCAGAACAAAAGTGGATGTTTCTTACTAGTTCAGGTGACATTTTCCGGTGAAAATTTGTATGTTGGTCATACTTCCAAAAAGAATAATCTGTGATTCTGACAGTATCCACATCGGCGCGGTGACTGACAGCCTCACATTCTCCTCAAACATTGTGTTGTTCCGCACTGTGCCATCTCAAGGGTGTTGATGTCACAGTGTCTGGTGTGTGTTTCCCTGGGTGTCCACTTAAGGTCTCTTCCCCATATTGTCACCCACTCATCATGAACTGCAATTCACTGCAAACCCCCCTTAGTTACTCATGCTGTGACAGCTCTTCCTGCTGAAATGTTATCAATCTTTTATAAAGCAGCAAATGAAGTGTCCGATAGAAGTAGGCTAAAGGGGCTGCAATATGCGTTCGAAGGCTATATTCAAGAAATACAGGTGAAACGCAAGAAACAACAAGGCATCCAAATAGAGGAAAAAGCGGTAACACTTTAGAATACGGTTCCTTCGTTGAATAATTACACAAGAACTAATGAGTAACACAATATTAACAATCTAGTAACTATTATTAACTAACAAGAAACTCTGATTAACGAACTAGTAAGTAATAGCGCAAAGGCGAAAGTGGTAGTTCACTATTAACTAATCAATAACTACTATTTTTTTAATACTTCCCGGAGAACTACTGAAAAAGTTTATTAACAATCTAGTAACTACTATTAACTAAAAGAAATTCTTATTAACAAATTAGTAAGTAATAGCTCACAGATGAAAGTGTTACTAGATACTTCTGTGGGAATTACTAATTATTTGGATTCGTATTATAAAGTAAAGATCATTGGAACTAACTAATAATTACTCAAGTGTTACTAAAGACATTTTCTAAAAGTATACTAAAGTTCACCAATAATCTCAAACGATTGCACAAATCATAACTAGATCATGTAGTAACACTTGAGCAATTACTAGTTAGTTCCAATGATCTTCACTTTATAAAACGGATCCAAATAGTTAGTAATTCCCACAGAAGTATCTAGTAACACTTTCATCTGTGAGCTATTACTTACTAATTATTTGGATCCGTATTATAAAGTGACGATCATTGGAACTAACTAGTAATGACTCAAGTGTTACTACATGATTTAGTCATGATTTGTGCAAACGTTTGAGATTTTTGGTGAACTTTAGTATACTTTTAGAAAATGTCTTTAGTAACACTTGAGTCATTACTAGTTAGTTCCCACAGAAGTATCTAGTAACACTTTCATCTGTGAGCTATTACTTACTAATTCATTAATATGAGTTTCTTTTAGTTAATAGTAGTTACTAGATTGTTAATAAACTTTTTCAGTAGTTCTCTGGGAAGTATTAAAAAAATAGTAGTTATTGATTACTTAATAGTGAACTACCACTTTCGTCTGTGCGCTATTATTTACTAGTTCGTTAATCAGAGTTTCTTGTTAGTTAATAATAGTTACTAGATTGTTAATATTGTGTTACTCATTAGTTCTTGTGTAGTTATTCATTAACGAAGGAACCGTATTCTAAAGTGTTACCGAAAAAGCATAACATTACCGGTCACAGTCAAACAATGAACCACCACATATCCTACTAATCGAGACGAAGGCTGGGACTAACAATATCAGGGAGCAACACTGTTCATGCAAAGCTGGGTAGGTCTCTATTCACTTCTATAATTGTTATTACAAAGCAAACGGACTACACAATACCACAAGTATAACATTGTATTTATTAGCAGAGTGTGCTAGCGTATCAACAACTGGTATGAGAACCGAAATCATAACCTAAAACATTATAAAACGGTCTAACTAGTACAACTTCACAGTAAGGTTAGAAGCAAAAAAATGTGCTTGTTGATCTTTGAGGGGTTTGGCTGATTGAAGACGTCCATATAGTTCAATCCAAAGACGACACTTGTCAGGATTTGACTTTTTGGGAAGGGAAAAAACGGACGCCCCCCTCCAACCTCACTGGGAAACGCGTATCTGTGTTACAAATGCTCCAAGCACGTTTAACCATATTTTTGATAAAACTACAATGGTAATAGCCTGCCGAGACCAAAAATATGAGACGCCTTTGTTGAAAGTCAATGGAGCACTGTGAAAAAGTGTCGGACCTCTGTGGGAGCTCGTTTTTAGCTGCACTGTGATTGGTCTATCTACATTCTAGGGCGTGGCTTAGCCAAAGGTGAATTCCCATAATCCTTTGTCTGCATTCATCTGATCATTGCTGTAACGAATCGAGGCGAATCAAACACAACTTAATCAAATTCATCTCTCATGGGATTAATTGAAATTAATCCCCCCCTCAGAACACTTTTTATGGTCCTGCAGACCAACAGAATGCCACAGAAAGGGGGTACTCCTTTGATCCTGGACAAAGATGTAACCCAGATCTCCTTTTTCTAACTCACTTATCAGCAAGAACTGTGCTTGACTTTTCGAACATACCATGACCTCACTTTTGAGATCTGAGATCTCACACATAAGATCATTAAAACTGAAACAGAATAATTCTTGGACTCAGAATTAAACTACATAAGTTTCTGTGTTTCTACAATTCATATGTTGATGTATTCTGCTTGTATCACACATTAATCATGCCATTGTTGTTAACTATTAAAGGGTCACTTCACCCATTTGCATTAAGCTTTGTATCTTTAGAAACCCAGTCATATTTTTGAATGGTCATGGTTTATTCCCTTATTTTCCCCTGAGATGGGAGAAATAATGATTTAAGTGTTTTACTTCCTGCTTACCCAGATAGCAAACTGACATTGAATCAACGTGGAAATATGACATCGAAACAACGTTGATCTGACTTTGTTTTGCTCATCGAATTAACGTTGAACCAACGTCAGACGCATCATTCTTTCAAAACTAACGGAAAATCAACTTGAAATCAACGCGTTGTTTCAACGTTATGAAAGCAAACCAATTTTCGATTTTCATTTAGCTTTGAAGAATGCCGCGTCTGACGTTGGTTCAACGTTAATTCGATGAGCAAAATCAACGTTGTTTCAATGTCATGAGAGACGTTGTTTCCACATTGATTCAATGTCAGTTTGCTGTCTGGGTATAAAATCGTCACGTTGCGTCACGATAAGCAAGAAGTCATATTTCATTAAAATCTTTAGAACTACATACATTAGTTCATTATTATTCCAGGGTGTTGAACCCACTCACCCTACAAGCCTATTACAGATCAGTGGGTGGGACTTCACTTGCAGAAACTGAAATCAATATCGGCCATCTTGTTTGGAAGCTAAGCTAACAAGCGCTGTGGAGATAGGAAGTTATGACAATGACGGGAGAAACTAAACATGATATGGAAGAAGAGGATTTTGAAATTCTGCTAATTGAATCCGATGTTCGTGGTTATCTTTACGAGTCGCAGTATAGTTTAGAGCAGCTGAGGCTCATGGAGGAGCAGGAGACTGTCGCGGTCGAGGACCCCACACTGAATCTGGCGCTGAGCGGATTGCTGTTGCCTGTACTCTGCATGCTACGGCCTACGGACACAGCCCATCTACTGCAGAGAATTTCAACAAAGGCAATTTCTCCTGGAGGAAATCTCTGAATCAGACGAGCACAAAACGTTTGTGTTCTGATAGTTTCGCCTGACTACACATCCAGGTATCATGCAGTAATTCACCAAACAGAAATGAATACAAATGAGGACTAATTCACTAATGAGTTTGCCAATGTAACGTTTGTGTTTGGGTTTGTTGTTGTGGGAAGAAGGAGGCAGGAACCGGCGAACATTTAAGCATTTTAAAGCTGTAGTATACGATGTTGAAAATCGGTCGAGAGAGCCTGAAACGGGAGGGAAGTTTTGAAAAACTCATCCCGCCTCTCCACACACACCCCCCTCCCCTCTGCTACCTGATACCTCCCACAGGGAAACGATTTGAACAACGTCACTCAATCAAGTTGTCATCATCGGAACTGAGATGTACTCTGTGCAATGTCTGATTCTCGAACAGAAACCCGCTAGGCATACTGCAATATATTCAAGCACTTCAAGAAATATATTTATTTACTTTGAACCGTGATACAGGTGATGCTAAACAGCTAACATTCCAATGCCGACCGGCAGCATTAGCAAGTTTTCAGACTGATAAAAAGCTATTTATGTAACACGTCACACCATATAAGAGTACAAATAAATGTTTACCTGCTCAACAAAAAGTCAGCCGTGTCAGCGTCGGTATTCAGTCCCAGATCTCGCTGAAGTTTCCTCCATCGGTCAATGGTGAACCCTATATTTATCCTACTCAACTTTCGGCGTTCTTCACATTTTCTTTTCGTCTCTGCTTTTTCCTTAAACGACTTTCTCTTCCGTCCTAACTTTCTTGTAGGGGCAAGCAGAGGACGCTTGCTGATGTATTTTTCGTTGTTATCCATTGCTGTCTGATGTGCTACTTAGCTAGCTACCATGTGCGGTCACCTGCTAACGTGCGCGATTCTCATGACGCAGAAGGGGGGCGCGGTCGGGCGCGGTCGGGGTGGAGACGCGAGCTCCAGGCGGAGTTTCAAGTGTAGCTGGTGATTGGATGAGAGCAGTTGACCAATGTAGCTTTGCGCTCGCAAAGCTTCCATTGGTCAACTTTTATGTGGCTGTACAGCCAATAAAGTGAATGGATTTTTTTCGTTCTTTTTTCTATTTATATTGTTAGGATTATACTATATAACCATAAACAGCATCTAAACGAGGATATTAATAATGAACAATCTTTGAAATCGTATACCCTAGCTTTAATAGTAAAATGAACAAATACAAAACGAAAGTATAAGCCAGCAGCCCCTCATTGGCTACTGCTGTAACATTACACACAACAAAAACAAAACACAACATAAAATCAGGCCTGTTTCTCTCTCGATCTGCTGTCGGCCCTCCCCGTTTTATGCTTTCGTTTCTCCATGAGAGACACAAGACCGGCGCGCGCCTCACAGGTGTCTTTCATTATCAGTCTCTGTTATAACTCATGCCACCTGCCTCGTGCAGCGCGCCGTCCTCTTAAGTTACATCGCTCTCCCTCGATCGTCCTGCTGACCACAGCCAACTAGACATTTTGTGTGAAATGAATTTCAAACTCCGGTGACGGCTAATGTTAGCCTTGTAGACGGAAGAATGAATTCTCTGTTTCAAAGCTACGTTTACACATGGTTTCAACTCCAAAGACATCTCATTCGCCTGCTAATCACATGTGATCGGCAACGAAACCTCCATCCAGGCACTTCAAAGACAACCTGCCACGCGGACCCGGGAAACCCCCTTCGATGCAATGATGAAAGGAATTCCCTAAGCCACGCAAGACAAGCAAGTACTCCAGACTCTAACTGAACTGGTGCTTTAGTGTAAATTGAATAACCTCTCTAAGAAACGAAGGTTTAAATTAATGATTGGTGGTCCATTCCAGGTTACGTCTTATAAAGTGCATCTTTCTCTCTTTCTCTCTCATTCCCGTTCCAACTCACTCTTTTTCGCTCTCTTTTCCTCTGCGCCTTGTATGAATGTGTGTGTGTGTGTGTGTGATTATGTTTAGACCTTAGTTTTGTGTTTAGGATAGCTAATAAAGTCTTCCATATATATGAAAAGATAATTGCCTTGTGTCGTGCTTGCACATTTAATGTCTTGTACTGTTCGATCTAAAGTTACCTTGCTAAGACATAGTGTTTCACTATAGATTGGGTGTTTATATCTTTTGCAAAGGTTATAACTACGGCCCGTTCGAATGAACTCTAAACGAGTCATTTGCTCGGTTCCAATAGTGATTCGTTTAAGATTCATTGTAAATCAATGAATCATTTCCCTTTGAGCTAAATTGGCCGTAAGGCCCCCTTAAATACATTTTATGTATATTATTAAATGTTGCTTTTGCTACATTGCACACAGCTGTTTCCCATTATCCTGTTAGTTCTCTGTGTATAAATACCCTGTCTGTTTCTGTGTCCATTGTGGATTCCTTGTTTTCTGTTGTGCTGCACTTCCCTGGTCTACTTTTTGTTTTGTTTTGTTTTGTTTTGTTTCTTGTTTGTGTGGATTTTGACCCTTGCCTGGTTGACTATGGATACACATTACCATATAATAAAACTGCACTTGGATCTACCTTTTGTGTGCATACCGTGACTGTTGAAGTATAACTCACGTAAAGTTGATAATTCTGTGAATGCAGATTTTGAACAGAGATGTGTCAAAGAGGAAAAACGCTGCTTGAAGCATACTTGACTTATACTGACAGAAAAGTCAAAGTATATTTGGCCTGTTCTTCTACTCAATCATTTGATATACTTAAAAGTAAAATTACACAGACCTCCCAATTTCTTGTAGTTTTCTTAACACTTTTGATTGAGTAGCCTATTATATTTTTTTAATATTCGTCTAATAAACATACATTGTTAAAAACATATTGATAAACAGATATTGACAATCGACTTCATCTGTGTTTTGATCTATTGATTTTGATCAGTCTGGATGTAGACTTTGATAAAAATTAGATTCCATTTCAAGTGAACTCACAGGACATTGATTGGCACCAAGGGAATGCTTCGCATCATGACGTCTGAAGCACATGTAAAATCAGTTAAGTGGTGTAGCGAAACATCAGAGGCCGCCCAGATAGCAAACTGACCTTGAATCAACGTGGAAACAACGTCTCTCATGACATTGAAACAACGTTGATTTTGCTCATCGAATTAACGTTGAAACAACGTCAGACGCAGCATTCTTCAAAGCTAAATGAAAATCGAAAATTGGTTTGCTTTCATAACGTTGAAACAACGCGTTGATTTCAAGTTGATTTTCCGTTAGTTTTGAAAGAATGACGCGTCTGACGTTGGTTCAACGTTAATTCAATGAGCAAAACAATGTCAGATCAACGTTGTTTCGATGACATCCGCATTCAATCAAATGCGGATGTCTTATGACGGCCAATGCGTGAGGCAGCTTGTACCAGGAACACTTTAAGGTTGAGTTTATATATTTTAAACCACTGAATCGCTATAAAATTGCGAATAATTCGATTCTTAACCTTTTAAATAGATTATTCGCGTAAATAAACGATTCACGATTCAAAATACATGTTTCAGGATCGATGCATATGCATCGTCAGGATTTATAATCGATGCATCGAGAAAACGAGCGAACCGTTACACCCCTACTTCTGTGTCATTAGTAGCGCTCATTGTGAAACTGTCCCTGTCTTATTAGGTGTTGTTTTGTCTTTATCATATACGTGTGTATAAATATAATAAATATTTATATTTATATACCCCACATTATTCAACGGGTGGGAACACACACATTCTTTGTGTAGCATGTTTGGGTGAAGGGGCATGGACAGTCAACACTCGAAGGGTGTTGGCTTTGAACACAGTGATGTGCTTCTAATGCGGACACTCCGATCCCGCTTGGTGTTCTTACATGTGGACGCTCAGGTTCGCGTTCCCCATGGCTCTCATCCAATGGCAAGCACAGTCATGGGGTTCGCAAATGGATCTATCAGCGGGGTTAGAGATGGGCCCAGCCTTATCTCTGCCTTCACCTGATTGGTCCAGCGCCTTCTCTCAGGGTTTGGTTCCTTCCGCCCCAATTGAGGGACAGACATTGGAACTATCTATTTCTAAGGAACTAGATGTTATCAGTATTGACTGAAGAGATACTGATTATTTGTCTCATGCAGTCTCATGCATTTGAGGAGCTGGTTGAGTTTGTGACAACAGCAGTTAATTAGTACGTTTGTTCCAAAAGCAAGCTGGATGAACACTTTCTGCCATCACGATCACAACCTCAACTCCGGAGCCTACTGTTTTCCCCTGTTATCCACACTGAGGTGTCGAGATCGTAGGAGAAACCAATTTTGTACAGAGTATAAAGTTCACAAACATCAAACTATTCCTCTATATAGAATTACAAAGAGCATGGTTATGGGGAGATGCCAAAAGTGGAAGAGCTATCTTCCCTAAAGGCCTATAGCATTACCCACTAAGCCAGTCAGAACCACATCTTCACTAGTGGGTGAAGCTTACTAAGCCGCTGGTCAGGCTGCAGCATGCCTTCACACTATGATGCTGAGTTGTTAGGAGACATGGATGAGGGCGGGGGAATTGGTCCTGATGTAGTTTGCGAACTATGTCGAGCCACAGATTTAATTCTCAGGGCCACCAAGGAGATGGCTAAATTCATTCGCCGTACTATGGTAGCCCTGGTGGCCACTAAGAGGCATCTGTGGCTCAATCTAAGCAATATTAATCAATTATTTGGGTCATACCGAAAATATAGATACCGATTTTGCCATAGTTGGCTGAACTTCCTGGCGTTCTATTAAAAAAATATACTTTTTCCAACTCCGCTCAGTCCAGGGGTGTCCAAATTCGGTCCTGGTACGCCACTTTCTTGCAGAGATTAGCTCCAACCTGCTTCAACAGACCTGCCTGGAAGTTTCTTGTATGCTGTTCAGGTGAGTTTAATTGGGGTTGGAAAAGAACTCAGCAGGATAGTAGGCATCCAGGAGCAGGATTGGACACCCTGTCCTTGTCTGATTTTCAACAAATTCGAGTCAGATCATCATCAGACCATGCCAGCAAAAATTTGTGATTTTGAATTGTATTTATGGGCTTTAAACCATTACGCTTAAAATCATCTTCAAGTTGCATTTCACCCATTTCAACATTAATCTTTATTGAAAATCTATCATATATGTAATTGAAATGTAAAAGAATTTTTGCCTCTTGAAAGAAAAAAGACAGAAAATAACCGAGGGGCGTATTTGTATGTAAGACAACAACTCCCACAATGCACCACATTGCACAAAAAAGAAAAAAAGAAAAAAGAAAAGAGTCAGAGCCAGCCACAGTTACCAGCAGCAGTGAAAAGGTGCAGTCAGGTCAGCAGCTTAGGTACAGCATCAGTGAAGAGCAGTCAGCTCCTTCTGCACAGGATGGTAAGTCATGCTTGAATAGATTGAATTTGCCATGTAGGCTCACTTTCAAGTTGTTTGTCTCTCATACTGTATGAATCATAACTACAAAAGAACAATAATTAACCCCCTGAGCCCGACGGCGTCGTCGACGATGCCACACGTCACCTCCGATAAATGTTTACATAACTCGATGACAGATTTATCGATTTTCTTACCGTTTTTTCCAGCAGAAAGCTAACGAGCTAGCCATCACAGGGTGTCTTTCGGGTCTTTCTAGCCTTTACAGAAGGTTTTTCTATCCAGCCTGGAACTTGTGCTTCCTTTCAGAGGTTTTCAGCAATAAATCCAAACGCTTTATGTCAAACTTTGATAATCTTTGAAGCCCATAATTCATAAATATTCGGTCATTTTGCCGCTAGCTTGATGCTAGCGGACATCCTGGATATCACGTGATGTTTTCACGTGATGGTTTTTGACCAATTACAGGCTGATCCGTTGTAAACATTGGTGTGCGTCATACGCATGAACCAAGCGCTGATATAGTGTTAGAGAGATAGAGAGACTCACGGAGACGCGCGATTCACAGAGAAACACAGCGAATGTACGTAAATAAAGCGCTGGTCTATTTTGGTGCATTGCAGGATGAAGGATTTTCAGGAGAACAGAGCTTTTTTGACAGATGAGGAACTAGATTACCAGGATAGACCCAGCTGAAGTGCCATTTATTTATTTTACTGTAAAAAAGTATTATAGTAGTATAAATGTATTATAAAAGAATTAAAAAGAAACATAATAAATAAAAGAATAAATAAAATAGAAATGCAAAACCTGTGATGTGGCCCTCTGTGTGATGCTGATAGGAACTGTTTTGAGGCTTGGCACCAAGTGAATTTCATGAGGCCCCAAACGCCTGGACTTCTTTGGAAAATGTAATATTTTTTGTTCTGTACAAGTTATAATGTTTATTCCTGTGCTCCAGGACTCCAAAGACATGAACAAACTATTTTCCAGAGGAAAATTGCTTAGCTTTTATTTATTTGTGTTTGATTTCAATAAATAATTGAGTGATTCCATTTCCGATTTATTTTTCATTTGTCTTTATGGTCCCATAACTTATTTTACATTCAGGTGACATCAATGTAACACAAATATGCTGAAAGTTCAATTTGTCCTGAAAAAAAAGAGGTGTGTCAATTGTCTGTGCACCAAAGGGTTGATATTTTACAAGCTTTTTTAGTAAATGACACCAGACGGAAAATTTATTGTAAAAATACCCTTAGGTCTCAGAGGGTTAAAACAGTTGTAAAAGACAGAAGAACAATAATAAAATGTGCATAATACTTAAATACACTCACAAACAAACAAACAAACATGTATGTATGCACATGTTTTTGATTGTGTGACTGTAAAAATATATATATTTATAAGTGTATGTGTGTGGAAAAACCTGCCTCTAGCCTATTGATGTCTCAGATATCTGTGTATTCCCACAGCTAACCAGCGACCCAGAGGAGGATCAAGCAGTGTCTGGAGATCCACCTGCTAAGCATGGTATGTCAAGTTCTGTTATACCATTCATGGCATAACAGTTACCTGAAGTTGTTGTGTACTCTCTCATACTTGATTTAATTGAAAAAGTACGTTCCAAGTTTCCCTAAAGTTTCCGCTATTTATTTGCGAATACACTGCAAACCCCACACTTAAACAGACAATCAATTCTTCAAATCTCAATACAAAACATTTGGAAAGGACAAAGGAAAATGTGTGACACTGATCTGTCCACAAATAGTCTATGGGTGTAATGGTTATTGTTTTTACTATTTCAGGTACTTTATCTAGTGAGCAAAGTGATTCAGAGGACATATCAGTAGGTGATGGTGACAGCGATGACAGAGAGGATCCCCATGTTGCACAAGTGCTGTCCCACCTGGACCACACAGTATGTTGTGACATTCTATCTTTTAGTTTACACGACATTATGAGAGCCTTCAATCGCATTCTAAAGTGTTACCGAAGGCAGTACTAACAGATTCTTCCATACGTGATGGCCTTAATGAAGCATACAACAAGAAACTCCAAGAGAATAGAAAATATATTAAAACAGTGGCTGAAGTACTTCTTTTGACGGCAACACAAAACATTGGACAACGAGGTCACCGTGAGACAGAATCGGCAGATAACAGAGGAAACTTTTTTAGAAATTTTGGAAATGATTGCAAAGCATGACCCAGTAGTACAGAAAAAAATGACGGGAAAGCAGAATGCCAAGTACACAAGCAGTGTAATACAAATTGAAATCCTAGAATGCTTGGCAAATATGGTCCGTGAGGATATAATTCAGGAAGTGAAGAAAAGTGAAGTGTTCTCTGTGATTTCTGATGAAACCAAAGACCTGCAAAAGAAGGAGCAGCTCTCACTGGTACTTAGGTACTACTACAATGGGGCAGTGCACGAAAGTTTTCTTGACTTTCAACAAGCAACACGATTAGATGCAGAAGGACTCAAGGACAAAATCATCCACTGTTTGGAAAATATGGACTTGAGTACAGATCCAATCTTGTTGGACAAGGTTATGACGGAGCATCGGTAATGAGTTGGAAACACTCTGGAGTGGCAGCCAGAATAAAGTCTGACACAAAACATGCAGTTTATGTACACTGTAACGCACATTGCCTGAACTTGGTACTCATTGATACAGTGAAGGCAGTTCCAGAGGCTGATTGCTTTTTTGCACTATTGCAGAAGCTTTATGTGTATATCTCAGGGTCCTATGTCCACCAGAAGTGGCTGGATGTGCAAAAGGAAATGTATGAAGGTCAGCCGAGGGAGTTTCAGAAGCTCAGTGACACGAGATGGGCATGTAGATGCTTGGCCTGCAAGAATCTAATGGACCGATTACCTGCTGTACTTCGTGTTCTGCATGACATTGCTACAGAAAATAGTGGGGAAAGATCTGTAGATGCTCGAGGTTTGCTGACTCAGCTAGACCTAAGCTTTGTCAGTCTTCTTGCAACCTTTCGAAGGCTCCTTGGGGATGCAAAGGTGCTGTCTGACACCCTCCAATCTCCTTCACTTGACCTTGTCATGGGAGTGGATTTAGTTAGGGCACTCGAAGACTCATTTCAGGAGTACAGAGGTGAAACATTTGTTGACAATCTGTGGGAAATTATTGTAGACACTGGCACAAAGTGCAATATAGCCATTGAATATGCAGAGAAAAAGAAGTCTCAAAAAGTGAATTGCAGATTTGGTGGGTCTGTCATAACCTCTACTTTGGGTCAGCGCAAATGTAACGATGGTGACAAGGATTCCTTTCAGAAGACAATCTTTTACCCCATTGTGGACACCATACTTGGAGAGTTAGACAGGCGCTTCTCTAAAGACAATTGTGAAATAATGAGAGGAATACAAGCTTTGGACCCCAAAAGCCCATGTTTCCTTAAAGAGGAAGTAGTTTTTCGACTGGGAGAAATTTATGAAAGTGACTCTGAAGATCTCAGTCATGAACTCCACCAGACAAAGAGGCTTTTGCAAAGGAAACAGCAAAGTGGAATGCCAAACTTGTCCAGTATTGTTGAACTTGCAGTGTTCCTTGAACCTCATAAGGATGTTTTTCACGAGCTTTTTCGTCTATGCAAGATAGCCATAGCCCTCATGGTGAGCAGTGCAGCATGTGAGCGCAGCTTCTCAGCTCTTAAACTCATCAAGACCCATTTGCGCACAACAATGACAGATGACTGACTGAGCAACCTGGGTGTTCTCAGCATTGAGTTTAGAAGAGCCAAGGCACTTGACATGGACAGATTCATTAAACTTTTTGCTACCAATCACCAAAACAGGAAAATTCATCTGATGTAAGATGGATGAGTTTGTTTAATGGTCTTTTTGTAGAAAGTTTGGTTTGTTACAGCTGTTTATGCACAATTATAAGAAGTTATATTTGGTCTGGAATAAGTCTTAACTGTTTGATTTTATTAAATGTAATGCATGCTTAATCAAAGCCAACGTTTCAATTTATATCTTCATCAGGGTCTTGGACATGAATACTGTCTGGGTTGAAAATCACATTTTGCACATTTTCATATCACAAGGCATCCTATATTCTATTGGATGAGTTGAGACTGAGTAGTTGAATTTTGCTATCTAACCAGGGTTCTCAAGTCTCACGCATTGGCCGTGAGACACACTCATTTCGACCGGTTCACACGCTCACACGCCACACTGTGTATTTCTCACGCTGAAAAGGCAATGCCAACCAAGTTGTCCTGGCTGAAAGCTTTCTAACGTTGTATACGAGGCGCAGGCAAACAAAGTGAAGTGTCCTGCCGCCAGCGCGTATCTCCGCCAGTTTTCGTTCGTTACTAGGCAACATATATGCGCGCTGCGTGCACCACTGATCTATACATGACATGTCATTCAGTAGCGCGAACACACGGAAATGGACGGAACATCCTCGGTATCCTAGGTAACCAACAACATCGCGCGAACACATGTGTCGTGATGGAGAAGAAGGTAAGTTGGAAGAAGCTCGTCTAACATTTTTGGGCTAGAACATTTAATATGTAGCCCATCATACATTATTATTGATGCAGTCAAAAACTCTACAACTACTTTGCAACCAGGCTCAGTTTGGCTTTCTTACGTTATCTGAAACTAAGAGAAATGTTAGTGGGTATGGAAAGGAATGAAGATTTACTGATTTTATTTTAAATTATATTATTCTGTAATATTAATAGTCTTTCTAGTTACATTAAGGATGTATTACAGCAGATTGCTCTGGGTAATATTTAATCATTGTCATAATGTTGCATTTGTATTTTTCAAAGATGTCAGGAAAAAAGCAGAAAGATATTTTGTCATTTTGGGCACCAAAGGGTAAGCCCCCTAAAAAGGTTGCCAGATTAGAGGAGGAGACAGTGGAAGAGGTGGTGCACTCTAATCTGTCCATTTGTTCTCAATGTCCCACCACACAATAAATCATTCGTCTAGATAGAAGACGCATTCAAAAATCAAAATGCAATTTTTAAAGATTTGTTTGAAACTGTTTGGAGCAATTTGTTTTATTTTTGGTTAGCTATATTTGTAATACTGCATTAAAGAGTATTTGATGTGATGAATTGCTCTGTCATTTATCAGATTTACTAATTGTTATAATTTTAATTTGTTCTGGTTAATTATTAACAATGGGTAAAATTGGGGGTGGGGATGGGTGGGGCGGGGCTTCATTATGGCTCCTCCCCTAACCGCGTGTGATCTCACTCCAAGCTTTTGCTCAAACTTGAGAACCCTGTATCTAACTTAAGAAGAGATAAGGGTTTTAAATCCACTACAAGGAAATAGCTCTTAGAAAATGCGTACCCTATCCTGAACATAATTACTGATTAAAAATAGACCTTTTAAAATAACCAGAGATACTTGAGGACTGTGGTAGGTGGAAATTAATTAAAAAAATTACTTCATCATATGTATTTTTAACAGCATAGACACCTTTATTTGACATTTATGAGACAAGAAATCATGGGAGGGGATGTGACATGCAGCAAAGGCTCGGGGTCCGGGATTAGAACCACGGTCGGCTTCATATATATACAAATTAAAGGGATAGTTCACTCAAAAATGAAAATTCTATCATCATTTACTCACCCTCAATTGTTCCAAACCTCTATGTGTTTATTTGTTCTGCTGTGCACAAAGGAAGATATTTGGAAAAATGTTTTAATCAAACAGATTTCAATCCCCATCGACTAGTCAATGGGGATTGAGATCTGTTTGATTAAAACATTCTTCAAAATATCTTCCGACATCACATCCATCGTTGAAATTCTCTCCAGCAGACGGACTCTATCTGTGTTCGTAGTTCACAGCGAGAGCACATGCACGGCAGTCCGCCTCAGCTCGAGCCACTCCAGGCTCCTCAACCGAGAGCACATGTACCAGCTGTCCGCTTCAGCTCGAGTCAGTCCAGGCTCCTCGACCGAGAGAACATGCACAGCAGTCCGCCCAGCTCGAGCCAGTCCGGGCTCCTGGACCGCGACAGACAGCCGCCTCCGGTTCCTCCATCAGCCTCAGCTGCTCTTCACTATATTGTGGCTCGTAAAGACAGCCACGAACATCGGATTCGAGCAGCAGAATTCCAAAATCCTCTTCTTCCATATCATGTTTATTTTCTTCCGTCATTATCATACTTCCTATTTCCACAGCGCTTGTTAGCTTAACTTCCTAACAAGATGGCTGTTATTGATTCAGTACCTGCAAGTGAAGTCCCACCCACTGATCTGTAATAGACCTGTAGGGTGAGAGGTCCCCTTGAATAATAATGAGCTAATATTTGTAGTCTCTACATATTTTAATGAAATATGACTTCCTGCTTATTATGATGTAAAATGACGATTTTTACGCCCTGATAAGCAGGATGTAAAACACTTAAATCCTTATTTCTCCCATCTCAGGGGAAAATAAGGGAATAAACCATGACCATCCATGACACAAAGAATTCAATCCATGACCCAACACTGACTAAACAAACTGCTGTTCTCAATACACTGACCCAAAGCAACACTTTTATGACTGCACAGACCAGATTCATGTCTACACACAGTATAAAATGATCCGAACACCATTTTTATACCCCACTTTTTAACTCGTAACCATTTAGAGCCATAAAGAGACCATTATTGGACTGTGAAAGACAGACATGCCCTAATACAGTGAATATTGTAGACGTGAGGTTGATTGAATGTTCTCTCAGATGTGCCACTAATAGGGTTTAGTTCAGCTGTACCAATACCATGACAACCGGCCTAATGAAGAATGATGGGAATGTATTGTTTGACGACGACACACTCTGTGTCATCGAATCAGAACTCTTTATGAATGCTTATACATGGATGAGACACACTGGCATAACAATAACCAAAATGAATTAATTGAATATTGGAAGGACAGGGGTATGTCTGCTGTTTGATTTATGACTTTCCAAATATAATCCTGAGTCTGAACAGAGTGTGTGTGTGTGTGTGTGTTTGAGTGTGTGTGTGTGTGTGTGTGCGTGTCATTGTACAGAGAAATCTGTCAGGCCGGTCAGTGAGCTGTAGGTGCAGCAAGATGATTGCGGCACTATTCATTTTTCTAATGCCCACACACCTCAGCGCTCATTCATTACCCTCAGAACGCACATTGATGGGTCGAGGACTGTTCTTTCTCTAATTCTTTGTTAGTGTCGTCTGTTACCACATCATACTGTCAGGTACGTGGCAGAACTGGGTGGAAAACACATATGCGCACACTCTCTCGGCTCTGATAATGAGGTGGTTTTACATACTGCTGACCATGCTGCTTAAACACAAGGTCACTAAAATAACACTAAAATAATACAAAATCTATCAAAACCATACATACACTTTTACAAATAAAGAGTCTTTATTGACATATATAGATCCATGAAAAACCTTTAACATGCAAAGAAAAAAATGATCTTTTTTTTTATTTTATCAAAATGTTCTTTACACTACCAAAAAAACAACAACTTTTGAACTGTTCACTGAAAGTATCTATCTATAGCATCACTGTGAAAACCCCCTTTTGGGACCTTTATTTTTATAAGTGAACTACATCAATGAATAATGTTAGATTTTTAAAAATAAACATTGAAGAATCTCACATAACCTATAGATTATGAACCACATTGAACCTTTGGTGCCACTTTATATGTATTCACAAGGCCTGCATGCTCAGCACACTCCTCTAGCAGTGAGGCATAAGAAAAAAAAACTCAACAGCTTTCACTTGAGGTGCCTGCAGTGTATTTTGTGCATCCAGTGGCAGGACAAAGTACCTAACACAGAGGTTCTGGAATGTCTGGCATACTTATCAAGAAGCGCCTTCGTTGGCTTGGCCTCGTCAGGAGAATAGGCCCAGGTCGCATTCCCAAGGACCTACTGTACAGCTCCCGACTGACTGGAAGTCCACTGCTGTGCTACAAAGACTGCAAGAAAGACATTAAGCTGTCCGACATCTATGTCGGCATGTGGGAGAGCTGTGCAAAAGACTGCTCCATCTGGTATCTCGTTGTCAGACTTTACAGAACACACAGAAAGCCGAGGAAACCAGAAATAAAAACATTGCTGCAAAGAGAGTCAAGAGGAAGGAAAAGCAACTGCAGCCTCAGCAGGCATCGTCTTTCACCTGCAGAAAATTTAGTAGAGTTTGCCATTCTAGAGTCTGGCTCTATAGCCACTTGTGAAAGTGCAGATATAAAATCAAATAAAGAAAAAAAAAGGAGAAAGGAAAAATGTCCATCGTCTCCTGTAGAAGACGTCCTCCTGTGGACATGTCAAATAACTCTCGTTAAAGTAGACAGTTTTAGACTGGTAGACTGATAGCTTAGTGTTAGGTCAGGTGTTAAAGTTTGGGTTAGTAAAATAAGTTGACATACTTGCAAAGACTTAGTAGCACGTATGGAATCAGTCCAATGGTGAGACAGAACGTCATAGGTGGGTGACGTCATCGACCAGGACCAGCCTGCCGCATCACAAACATCATGGAGGGAAACACCTGAAGGTAAACTTTAGAAGTGGCCATACTCCTAGTAGAGTGAGCTCGTACAGCCAAAGGTGAAGGCTAACCAGCTGACTCATAAGCAAGTGAAATAGCCTCGACCACCCACTTGCTCATCCTCTGTTTAGATGCGGAACACCCCTTCCTGGGTGAGCCAAAGCAGACGAACAACTGTTTAGACTTCCTCCATAGGGCAGCTCTGTTGACATAAGCATCTAGAGCCCTGACAGGGCAGAGTAAATTAAGTTTCTCCTGGTCCGACGACGTAAACGGAGGAGGACAGAAAGCCTACAGTACTATAGGTCTAGCAACATTAGAAGGGACCTAAGGGACATAACCTGGCCTAGGATGGAGGAAGGCCATCACCATAATAGGCGAGAATTCCAGGCATGAGTAACCGAGAGAGCTTGAATGTCACCGATTATTTTGAGTGACGAGATAGCAAGAAGAAAAATAGTTTTCAGAGTTACAAATTTCTCAGGAACTTCTTCAATGGGCTCGAAGAGAGCTAGGGAGAGACCTTCCAATACGATGGCCAAATCCCAGGTCGGCACCCTCGTGCGAACTGCTGGCCTCAGCCTCGAGGTGCCACGAAGGAAACATGTTATAAGTGGGTGTCTCCCCAAAGAGACTTCACTCAAAGAGACGTGGTAAGCAGCTAGTGTCGCCACGTACACATTTAGTGTGGAGGGTGATAGCCCTGTTGAGAAGCACACCTGCAGGAACTCCAGCACTGCACCCACTGGGCAGTTAACTGGGTCCAGTCGGTGTTCTACACACCAAGAAGTGAAAAGCTTCCACTTCAAGGCATATAACTTCCTCGTGGCAGGAACTCTGGAGTGAAGGATGACCTCGGTTGAGAGACTTGAACTTATGAGCTGGGCCCCCTCAGAGGCCAAGCCTACAGTTTCCATAGTTCTGGGTGGGGGTGAAGGATCAACTCACTTGCTTGAGAGAGAAGGTCTCTCCAGAATCTCCAGAGGAGAGTTGTTGAGGAGAGATACTAGGTCCGCGAACCATACTCGGGCCGGCCAGTATGGGGCTACCAACAACAGACAGAAAAAAAAGTCTATTTTGTGTAATAAATGGTGTCTTGGGGATGTAGAGGCACAAGGCACTGTTATAATCATGTCATTTTTGCCGCGTGCACCTTTGGGCTCATGCAGATGCGTCAAGTTTAAACAAGGCTTTACGCTTTAACCAGCTCAGCCACAGTAACAGCTTATATAAGCCAGCCAAAATTTTACTACCCTGTTAGAAAAAAAATATATAGTTGCATAGTTTCATGTGGTTCTTCTCCCTCGCTGTATTATGGGTTTGCTATATATGGGGAGAAATGAGCTGGTTACATTTGTGAGACAATCCGATTATTACTATGAACATATTATATATTAAAACCCTTGATCCTCACCTGACTATGGCTTTGTAAACTTTATCCATGATGGGGTTTATAATGGACTGTGGTACAGAAACATTGACAATGTTAAGTCCGCAACACACCAAGTCGATGCCAACGAAATAGCGCTGATGAAAGCTGACTGTGTTGTCGCCTCTCGTCCGCTCTCATCGGGGTAAAAAGCTGCACTTGAACACACCGAGAGAACTACGACCGACTGTCAGCTAGAATGTGCGTTCTGCGCCTGCGTGTAATGAGCCAACTGTCTTTTTCTGTAGATATATTTGTCTATATTTGATTATTATTTATTATTATTAATAAGATTATTGTGGGAGTATTTTTGTATTTTCAAAATACTAATTACTTGTATTTTATTTAAAGGAGCTAAACGCAAGTATCTGAGTTTTTGCAGAACTACGTCCCCTCTGGCGACAAGTGAAACTGCGTGCGCGCTCACACACACATCACATACGTTTTCACGAGCTGTTCATAACCAAAGGAGCATCAGCCGCACACTGTGCGGCACACATCTTTTGTTACAGTCATAATGAGGTAATACAGTTATAAATCTGCAGGTCATTTAAAATATATGAAAGGAAAGGCATTCGAGTACACACTTACAGGGGTTGGACAATGAAACTGAAACACTGGCCAATGTTGGAGGTTTCACATCTATATGCCTGGCGGCCAATCTTCAGACTGAAGCACGGGTGGATCAGTGATGGTTTGAGCTCCAATATCATGACAATCCTGATTGTATTTGATGGACACGACACTGCCGAGGACTACCAAACCCTTCTGGAGGATCATGAGCACCTGATGCTCAAACCGTGTATCAGCATGATCATGCACCAACACACACAGCAAGACTTGTGACAGAAGGGTTTGATGAAGATGAAAGTGACGTTGAACATCTCCCATGGTCTGACAGTCACCAGATCTGAATATTATTGAGGTGTTTTGGAGGAGCGAGTCCACCAGCATCATATAGTGACCTGGACACTGTTCTGAAAGAGGAACGGCTCATAATCCCTCTGGTCACTGTGAAGGACTTCTATCTGTCAATTGGTGCTGTATTTGGATGCAAAATGAGGCCCTCACAATTCTAACAAATTATTGTGTAGTAAAACCAGGTGTTTCAGTTTTTTTGTCCAACCCCTGTATGTGTGTGTGAGGGGAAAACAGGGGTAGTAGAAAACTTCGGTTTTTGTTTCCATCTATCTCTATATTGAACTGTTTTATGTGCTTACTGTACCTATCCACGTATGATTGTATAATTATGGAAACACGTTCATGAACAATATAATTTATTACTTTGTATAGGACCCGTTTGAGCCCTAGAACAGACCGGAGATCTCTTAGTTTGTTGAAAAAAAATGGTGGATCTCTCGTCTTATTGGACAGACATAAGTTGTATTTTCTTTGTCTCACGTGGAGTTTGCGTTGTGGTTTGGAATGAACTACAAGCCGGTCTCTTTGGGGCTGTTTACACCTGGCCACAATGCGTTTTCTCAGATCTGATTTATCAAAACGATTTCATTACACCGCTCACATAAATGTGTTTTTGCAAAACGGATATAATCTGATCTTCAATTCCCGCGCTATATAGGCTACAGAATTCATGAAGTGCACGTCACCGAAATTAACAGATATGAGCTGCATTTCATTAATCATCGGCTAATTTCAAAATCAGCAAAGACAGCAATAAGAGAGAGCGACAACAGCCCTGGTTGCCTGGTAAGATCATTTCATTTCTTTACTTTTAATGAAGATGGTAGTGTTAGCGTCTGCGACTTACTTTAACTTTGATTTGCGATAGATTGCGGCGCGCTGGCTTTATGAATAGACGCTCAGCTGCTCATCTGAGGTGATGCGCATCGTCATATATGACTAAAATAACATGACATAACCTATAGCCAGCTTTCAACAACCAGATGCATTTACACTTGTCCAGTTTTGTCTGGAATACGGCCCAGACCACGTCCGCAAGTGATTTGAGCGATCGATTCAAATTCGTCTTGAATGCATTTCGGGGGGCAACCTGGTCTTTTCACGATTGAATAAGCTATCCGATTACAGAAAACGTATGAAGTGACCAGGTGTAGGCTAAACAGCTCCTTTGAATCCATCTTCTACTTTTGTGGAAAGTTGACTAAAGTTGTGTCGCTCGAGTTGTCTTCTCTGATACGGAGAATGGCGGCGAATACACTACCTGCAAGACATAGGCACATAGCCAGGAGAGCGTGAACGTGCATGACGTCACTGCCAGTCTCAGATTTGAGCCCGAATCCCTCTTATATATTTCACTGTACAGGATTATAGAGGCGATCTCAGTGATCAGAGAAGGGCTCATTCAGCCCATCAGACGATTGTTTAAGCATGTATGGGTTAGAAAACGGCTATTTTTAATATGAAATGTTGCGCAATGCAAATAGATTTTTCACATCCGTATTTTGTATTTTATTTAAATACATTTCATGAGCCAGCATTTGTATTTTGTAACAAAATAGTTTTTGATGTATTTGTGCCCACCTCAGCACGTGCTTACCATTTTGAATATCAGTCCTGTAAAACACTTTCTTTATTCCACTCCGCTCATGTTAATAGTTAAATATTCGCCAAGGAACAATCAGGTAAGATGACGTAACATAAGAACAGTCTTATATCTTTACCGTTTTGACTTGGCTTGCTGTTTGGTTTGGACTCTTTCACTAAGCTGAACAGCCAATCAGAGTTCTCTCATTCCCCGATGGCCTGACGCCGATTCAACATGTTGAATCAGGCGAAACAAAGCCGACAAGGACTATTTTCAGCCGACGGCACAAAACCATGCGGAACACACAGAGGAAACTTAGTCGGCCGACGCACAAAAACTGCCCGACGGCCGACCGTCGGCTTGGTGTGTTCCGGGCTTTACACACTCTTGGCTTTGTAACGATTCTAGAGGCTGCCAGGTGCACATCTTTCAAACCCAACGGTTGAAAAGCTTTTACCTCAAAGACGTTTAACCTTTGTTCAACATATGCGCGCATGACCACGCTAAAACCACGTGAGCTCCGACGGCACGCGCAGGAACTGTAAGGCCGGTCAACGAATGGAGCCTTATCCAGCATACATGAAAAACATGCAAATATATTTGGGTTACCAAGCTTTCAGAGCATTAAGACCGTTTTCTGTGTTGTTGTCAGAAGGGATAAACTGTCTCTGTCAATTTTACCAAATCAATCTCTCTCTCTCTCACCCTCTCTCTCACTCTTACTTCCACTTTCAACCTCCTCCCTGCGTTTGTTGTCGTTTGTGTTATTGTCTGTAAATACATGTATTCCTGTTACGTTAGCATCTGTATGCAGTGCTGTCTTTATTAAGTTCATTATATATATTTGATTGATTCACTGCCTTTTTGCTCATATCCGGGTCACTTAAGTGTTTATGATTCTAGCTGCGAGCTTTACAAATTAAAGATACTTTAATAAGTATTTGTTTATAGAACAGGAAAGTTAATCCAGTTTAAATGTATAATTACACAGTAACAAGGATATCTTAAAATAAAGTGGGTAACACTTTAAAATAATGGTCCGTAGTTAACAAGTAGCTATGCAGGAAGTAATAGGTAGTACTGCATTAACACCGAAGTTAATACTATTAACTAATATGGAAGCAATATTAACTAAGCATTAAGTAATAGGTAATTTAGTACAAAGGTAGTTCCTTGGTAGGTATTTGATTGTTACTAAAGAATATATCCTCATTGAGAACTACTTGTGAACTAAGAAATAATAACCAATTAATTACTAATCACAAAAGTACCATGTCTAAAAAGTGAACAATTGTGGGGGTTTTATTCTCTTAACATGGTCATAACATTTCAGAAGCATGTGCCTCAAATGGGTTCTTTGTGGAAACCAGTTTATGAAGTTTATATATCCCCCCAAATACATTAGCTAGGTTGAGATTGTGACCACAACTCTTGCCAGGATGGACGCATGTTCTCTGTTTATTTAAAACTTAAACATAAAATAATACTAATAATGACAGTTTTTAAAAATAAATCTTAAATAATTAGGAAGTGATGCTGACACTCTCATGATTGGATTAGTTCACTATTATGAGCTCTATTGAATGTCAGTCACATATATCTCAGACTCCAAAGACCTATAACTTTATGTTACAGTAGCTGCCTGAGAAGGACTTCTCTTTAGGACATGAATATAAACATTGATGTTCACTTGTCAAAAACAATTAGCATCTTTAATGAAGAAATTGGCTGCATTTATGTTACGATAAGCGCAAAACCACATCTTCCAGATTACAGTGTTTGTTAGAATAGTGCCTCACAGAACCTGTACAGTATGTGGCAAATATAAAATTAAATAACTTGTATCATTTGTGAAAAACATGTTAACGCCTCAATAACTACTTAAGCGTTACCTTGTGTAAACATTGCGGGATGACAAGGTAACGCTTGTAGTTAGTTAGGACTTAACATGTTTTTCACTTTAAAATAATGGGCCACATCACTAGTAGTTCCTGCGGGATGACATGTTAACTCCTAACTAACTACAAGCGTTACCTTGTGTAAACATTGCGGGATGACAAGGTAGAGCTTGTAGTTAGTTAGGACTTAACATGTTTTTCACTTTAAAATAATGGGCCACATCACTAGTAGTTCCTGCGGGATGACAAGGTAACGCTTAAGTAGTTAAGTAGTTAAACATGTTAACTCCTAACTAACTACAAGTGTTACCTTGTCATCCCGCAATGTTTACACAAGGTAACGCTTGTAGTTAGTTAGGAGTTAACATATTTTTCACTTTAAAATAATGGGCCACATTACAGTTCCTGCGGGATGACAAGGTAACGCTTAAGTAGTTAGTGAGGAGTTAACATGTTTTTCACAAATGATACAAGTTATTTAATTTTATATTTGCCACATACTGTACAGGTTCTGTGTGGCACTAATATTCTAACAAACACTGTAATCTGGAAGATGTGGTTTTTGTGCTTATCGTAACTTAAATGGAGCCAATTTCTTCATTAAAGATACAAATTGTTTTTGACAAGTGAACATCAATGTTTATATTCATGTGCTAAAGAGAAGTCATCCTCAGGCAGCTACTGTAACATAAAGTTATAGGTCTTTGGAGTCTGAGATATATGTGACATTCAATAGAGCTCATAATAGTGAACTAATCCAATCATGAGAGTCTCAGCATCACTTCCTAATTATTTAAGGTTTATTTTTAAAAACTGTCTTTATTAGGATTATTTTACGTTTAAGTTTTAAACAAACAGAGAACATGCGTCCATCCTGGCAAGAGTAGTGGTCACAATCTCAACCTGCTAATGTATTTGGGGGGATATATAAACTTCATAAACTGGTTTCCACAAAGAACCCATTTGAGGCACATTCTTCTGAAATGTTATGACCACGTTAAGAGTAAAACCCCCACAATTGTTCACTTTTTAGACATGTTACTTTTGTGATTAGTAATTAATTGGTTATTTCTTAGTTCACAAGTAGTTCTCAATGAGGATATATTCTTTAGTAACAATCAAATACCTACCAAGGAACTGTCACAGTCTTCGTCTGCACCATCCTGTCTGCGTCTCCAGCACTACACTTCCCAGGATCCTCTTGTCTCCACACCTGAACTCACTCCCTCATCAGCCTCCCGTTCAGCGTCCTGTATTCATCTGTTTCACCTGTTTTCACCTCGTTTAGTTTGATTCCTGTGTGTATTTAGTTCCTTCCCATTCAGTCTGTCCTTGTCGGTCGATGTTTATGTTACCTCGTGTTGAGAGTGTATCCCTGCCTGTTTCCTGTACCCGTCTGCTTTTGAGAGTTCAAGTAAAGCATTTGTATTGGAGCTTTGCCTCTTCAGTCTGTCTTCCTCAGCCTGCACTCCACCACACCCCGTGACAGATCGACCGACCGCCAAATAATGGATTTTGCAGCAGTGCAACTTCTCCTCCTGGAGCAGGAGGATCAATCCCTCGAGGCCCACACACAGAGGTATTTGGACTTGATACCTCACGTTCACTATGATGATACCAGCCTCTGTGTGTTCTTCCGGGCAGGCCTAAACGCTGAAACCCAGGCACGCCTGCCCGGAGAGGGGCCTCGAGGGAACTTCGCGGCCTATGTGGAGTGGGTGCTGGTGTCATGTGGATCTTCTTTCACCGTGGACGACGGCACCAGCCCCACTCCAACGCCAGGGACCGTCCAGCCCGAGACCGTCCAGCCAGAGCCCGAGACCGTCCAGCCAGAGCCAGAGCCCGAGACCGTCCAGCCAGAGCCAGAGCCCGAGACCGTCCAGCCAGAGCCCGAGACCGTCCAGCCAGAGCCAGAGCCCGAGACCGTCCAGCCAGAGCCCGAGACCGTCCAGCCAGAGCCAGAGCCCGAGACCGTCCAGCCAGAGCCAGAGCCCGAGACCGTCCAGCCAGAGCCCGAGACCGTCCAGCCAGAGCCAGAGCCCGAGACCGTCCAGCCAGAGCCAGAGCCCGAGACCGTCCAGCCAGAGCCAGAGCCCGAGACCGTCCAGCCAGAGCCAGAGCCCGAGACCGTCCAGCCAGAGCCAGAGCCCGAGACCGTCCAGCCAGAGCCAGAGCCCGAGACCGTCCAGCCAGAGCCCGAGACCGTCCAGCCAGAGCCAGAGCCCGAGACCGTCCAGCCAGAGCCAGAGCCCGAGACCGTCCAGCCAGAGCCAGAGCCCGAGACCGTCCAGCCAGAGCCAGAGCCCGAGACCGTCCAGCCAGAGCCAGAGCCCGAGACCGTCCAGCCAGAGCCCGAGACCGTCCAGCCAGAGCCAGAGCCCGAGACCGTCCAGCCAGAGCCAGAGCCCGAGACCGTCCAACCAGAGCCAGAGCCCGAGACCAGGATCCCACCCAGCCTCCCTCTCCCACCTCCTCCCGTCACGCATCCGTCAGCCCCTCCGTCTGCCAACTCCCCTGACCCAGCTGGGTCGTTGGATCCCCGGCCTTCGCTTCACACCTCCTCTATCTGGACACTTCCTCGGCCCCCGGTCCCATCGGATCCCCCGTGGCTGCTACCTCCCTCAGCTCCTCCATGGTCCCACAGTCCACCAGCTCGGCCAGGCTCCCTCGTCCCTCCGAACTCCCTGCACTCCCTCGTCATCCTCCCTTCACCTTTGGACTTCCTTCCCTTGGCTCCGCCCCGTCATGTCACCCCCCCGGTTCAGTTGGACTCCTCACTCCCTCCAGTCACCCGTCAGCCCTCACGCACTCTGACCTCACCGTGTCCCTCTGTGCCCCTGTCAGCACTTCGGTCACCAGAGCCTGCGGTGTCCCCTTGCTCCCTCGGTCCCTCCTCAGCACCCATCATCGTCGGTCCCTCAGCTACACCCTGGTCTCCTCTCCCATCCGCTCCGCCCCTGTCAGTCGGCCCCCTGGTGTTGCCAGTCCCACTACCATCGGCTCCACCAGGGGTCCTCCCTCCAGCTGCTCCGCCCTGGTCTCGCCCTCATCATGCTCCGCCCTGGTATCGCCCTCAGCCTGCTCCGCCCTGGTCTCACCCTCAGCCTGCTCCGCCCTGGTCTCACCCTCAGCCTGCTCCGCCCTGGTCTCGCCCTCAGCCTGCTCCACCCTGGCCACGCCCTCAGCCTGCTTTGCCCTGGGGACGCCCTCAGCCTGCTCCGCCCTGGGGACGCCCTCAGCCTGCTCCGCCCTGGCCACGCCCTCAGCCTGCTCCGCCCTGGTCTCGCCCTCAGCCTGCTCCACCCTGGCCACGCCCTCAGCCTGCTCCGCCCTGGCCACGCCCTCAGCCTGCTCCGCCCTGGCCACGCCCCGCCCAGCCCCCAGTTCGTCCCCCCTCCTTCCTCTGTTATGCGGCGTGAGGTCACGCCTCCCGGGAGGGGGGAGTTCTGTCACAGTCTTCGTCTGCACCATCCTGTCTGCGTCTCCAGCACTACACTTCCCAGGATCCTCTTGTCTCCACACCTGAACTCACTCCCTCATCAGCCTCCCGTTCAGCGTCCTGTATTCATCTGTTTCACCTGTTTTCACCTCGTTTAGTTTGATTCCTGTGTGTATTTAGTTCCTTCCCATTCAGTCTGTCCTTGTCGGTCGATGTTTATGTTACCTCGTGTTGAGAGTGTATCCCTGCCTGTTTCCTGTACCCGTCTGCTTTTGAGAGTTCAAGTAAAGCATTTGTATTGGAGCTTTGCCTCTTCAGTCTGTCTTCCTCAGCCTGCACTCCACCACACCCCGTGACAGGAACTACCTTTGTACTAAATTACCTATTACTTAATGCTTAGTTAATATTGCTTCCATATTAGTTAATAGTATTAACTTCGGTGTTAATGCAGTACTACCTATTACTTCCTGCATAGCTACTTGTTAACTACGGACCATTATTTTAAAGTGTTACCATAAAGTGTTCCCTGTGTATAACATACACAAACCCAAGATCTGATGTGATAACGTATCTTCCATGAGTAAGAACACGCACAAAAGTTATTGTATAAAATATGTTTAGAAAAGAGTTGGTAGTGCTTTTACAGATTGAAATAATCAATGCATAAACGTGTGTTAATGAGACTTTTTTTTTTTTAAAGTGTTACCCAATTTTTCCCACAGCAGTCTATTATAGCATTATTTTTTCTTCACCAAACATGCATGTTTGACAGTATGAAGGCTTCCTGTCCAAGTGGGCACTTATTGGGTATGATAAGCTGCCAAGTGTGGTTAGCCTACATGAGACTGGTGTGTTAGAGACCATAAATGTGCAATCATACAGCAAAAACATGCTTGAGGATGATGCTTAAATGCAAAAAGAGGAAGAGAAACCCAGAAGGATTAGAAAGAGAATTAGAGCGAGAGAGAGAGAGAGAGAGAGAGAGAGAGAGAGAGAGAGCAGGATGAAGGTATAATGTCTCTTAGAATTGAAGGCAAAAGCAACAGGAGACCATCAATTGATTACAAATGAGTTACACACACACACACACAGAGAGAGAGAGAGAGAGAGAGAGAGAGAGAGAGAGCGCGAGAGAGAGTGAGAGAAAGAGATGGAGAGGTCAGGTATGCTCCAAAAGCGAACCCAGCGAAGCTGAACAAAGCTGTAGCCCTCAGAGTCTGCAGACTGCCTTCCACAATTACAGGCTTGCTAAAACTTTAAGCAATATGACTGTTAACGCTTCCTTTTACAGTCCAGTTACCCATGTTAATACTATGTACTTATTTTAGTAACTACAATTACTGGGTAATAACTAGTACTAACCCTGAACCTACCCCTAAACCTACCCCAGTTCCATGTACTTAAAACTCTCCATGCAGAGTCTGCATTGCCAACACGAATCTTGGCCAAACAGTTAATCAAAATTAATCCAGACCAACAAAACATGTCATGTCTCAAATTTAAGCTCGTTCCACCATAACACTGACAACCATTTTCTTTCAGAAATAACCTAATTCATAGCCTGACTACGTCAGACTTCCTACTTCCACTAATTTCATTTCGCTCCTGTAGTCCGTCTGAGATAGCAGCCCATCTTTCAGTTTTCCACCGGTCTGAAAACAGCCGGCCAATCAACGAACAGAGGGCGGGCTGAGAGCCGTGACGTAGGTGCTAATCGCCGAGCTTTACATCGCAGGTTAGTGAAATCGAACCGAAACGACCGCAGAAATGGGAAACAAGACACGAGGTGCAATTCGCTCTGTTATGGAGAACATTCCGGGGTTTTTCAAACTGAAGCAAAAGTCGTTTACAGCCATGTTCACTCCGGTATTTCGCTCGCATCATCAAGTGTTTACAGCTAGCACCGGCGCATGCACTTCTGCCGCTGTAGGCGAAAAACAATTTTGCCGCCCCTCTATTTGCAACGTATACCAGCAACAACAAACAAAGACCAACATGCCATATAACGCGTAAAAAACTAGTCTAAAGTCAGTGGCGCTTTGCACGTTGTTAATAATGCTATTTTAAGGGCGCATACTTGGCCATTATGTAGCTTGTGCACAACGCGCATACACTTTGATTCTCTCATCGACACAGATGCAGCCGTTTTTATTTATGCAAATCATACATTATAACAAAAAAACATATTAACACTTCAAGCTTACACATATAGGCTACCCACATTTTTCAGTCTAATTGTAGTAATGACGGATCATACCTGTTTGGCCTATTATATAGTGGCAAGACACATATGTATAAGGACATAACTTACTCCCATACAACGTCACTTCTCTGTCTTTTACGGCCATGACAAGAACGTCGGTCTCCTCGGCTGTGGATCGTGTGAATGCTCCTGGTGCGCTCTTATTATCAAATTATTATTATCATAATAATAACAACAATCCACCATATTTCGTTTCGACATTCTGCTGCATTAGTCTCAGATAGGTGATTAGTGATAGGTGATTGAACGATCTGTTCATTGCGTATGTCACGTGACAAATGAACGTAAGACTCGGAAGGTAAAATGATTATTTATGTTCCCTGTAAATCATTTTTTACTGCATTATGTTTTCTTAATTCAGAATATGATCAACATTGCGTAGGTGGATGTGATCGGGAAATTTGGCTGTTAAAATTATAACATTTAAAGCCACTTAAATAAACGAAATGACTCGAATGACTCAGAGAGTCAGTAAAATGAACTTCCTATTACCCAGTCGTGATCGTGAGAGCAGGGGCTCAGGCTCGGAAGCTAAATCAGTCATGACTCGTGAGAGCAAGGCGTGCCGACGCTGCGGGGCGGCCGCAGCTCAGTAAACCATATAAATTAACTAGTTTGTGAATTGTTCATTCCCGGTTGGCACACATTTTGCAGCCCTTACAAAAGCACCGCTCCCTGTTTACAGTGGAAGTTTGATCATAGATTTGAGTTCGATGCATGTCTCGATGCGGCTGTGTCGGCGCATAACATACATCATAAATAAACTTATCTGACTGGCTTACGGGTAACCAATGATTTTAAACTTCAGGCAAGCGCCCGTTGCGAGAGAGAAAACACTTCTCTATTATGCCATTCCAGACTCTGTCTACGAAGCAAAGTGAAGTAGTAGAGTCTGGTATTACCAGGCTACCTTATGCATGCATCGTCATCCTAAAACACTGACCAAAAAAACACTAACAACAGGGAGCATAACATACATGCTTATCATGCCACAAACTTGTAATTTGAATGATTTTTCCACATAAATCAGTATTTCATTATATTGTAAGAATAAGATCTTTTTTTACATTTACAAGATTACAGCATAATGAATGAGAAATGCATCAATTTGTCTGAGCACCGATATACTGTTATCAAACTGACACCACCTGAGAGCAAACGGTTAGATGAATATGTAAATATGTGCAGAACGCTTTCCATTGTCAATGACAAATTCAACAAAACAACAATATTGAGAAAACAGCATTTTAATAAAGCAATAGAAGAGCATAATGGTCATAGCAACAGTTTGCATGAGCTCTATTTCACTCTTGTAAAGTCACATCATGTTTATTTATATGTCACTTTATATAATAGTTACAGTTTTTTTCAACTGCTTACACACATTTGCAAAATTCCTTACACCTCTTGCAAAAATGAAGCACTGCATTCAAAATATCACAAACCCATCTCAAAGGCAAATTGGTAATTGGCAGAGAGATGCTACGGTAACCACGAAAGCAAGATTAAAACCAAACTTCTTTTTTTTTTTAATATTAAGAATATTAAGCATAGCGTCCTGACAGGTCACGTTAGTCAGCGCATCAGCTGACTCTCAGCTGATCCACATCTACCTATGCTACTATTGGAATACGACGCATCACTGTATACATATATAATCTTTTTCAGTATTATCAGCAGCCATCGCGTTTCTCATGAACTATACCGGTCAATCGTTACTGATAATTCCATAAAAACAAAGAAGCGTACACTGTGTTAGGCATCATATTCTATAGAGATTGCGGTAACACTTTACATTACGGGTGCACTAATATGCATTAATTCATGCTTAACTGATAAACAGATAATCATGAGTTAATGTATAACTAATGAAGAACTAAACTATTAATGACATCTTTATAACTAGTACAATGTATTCCACTTTACTTGAGGACAAGTAAAATGTTCATGTCACAGTTATAATGGTGTCATAACAACCAAAGTTAAAACCAACCATCACATATGATAGGGTAATGTAATGTTAACACACTACAGGTTAACAGGTTATGATTTCTTGGTTATGTCAAGTTGTCATAACCAAGACATTTTTGTCTTGGTTAATGTCAAGTTGTCATTACATTTTTGTCTTGGTTAATGTCAAGTTGTCATAACAAAGACATTTTAAACAATGTCAACTTTGCATTTAAAGTGTCATAAATTACCGAATGACACTTAATGACAACAGTCATAAACATTCATAAAGACTCATGTCTTCATGTTCATGACAGGTGTTATGTCATCTTTATGACAGTGTCATGTCAGTCTTTTGCAGACCCCTTCAAATAAAGTGTTACCCTTTCTTCCAAGAGCAACAGAGTCGCACGACGGCACGAGCGTCTTCACTATGACACACCCTTTACGGCATTGGTCCTGGCTTTTGTTCACACAGCGCGCGTCCCCAACCCGGCATCAGTCCCGGTATCAATACCGTGTCGTGTTTGCGTTCACACAGAAGGCGTTCTGGCAATTTCCCGTCAATTTCCCGGGATCAACGCGCTGTGTGAAAGGCGCTTAAATGGCTCAAAGCAGGTATTTCATCAATATACAGGCTAAATGTCAAAACAGTAAACAGACAGCTACACAGTTATTAAAGGGTAACTAAACCCCTGGTCAGAGCCTGACTCCACCCACTAGCAATATTTGAAAAATGCTGAAAAAATGGGCAGACCCCAGCGGGGCCAGGGGGCGTGCACCTGAGACCCGCCGTGAGTGACAGCTGCTGTCAGACTCTAAAATAGAGAGAGACTGGAGAGACGCAAGTAGCTGCCTTTGCAACAGAGCGGCCATTTGAAGCCGAGGACTTTTCTCCCTCACCTTCACTCACCTGAAGTGGATGAGGGTGAATTGTATGTAGACACAGGGCCAAATCCATTCGAGCCGCTGGCTCAAACTGCGGTCTTAACTCCCGCATCGCGACCGGCATCTGATGAGTTTTGTCGTCGAGTTGATCTCAATAGCGCGCGCTCTGTGGGCATATATTCATATTGATATTCTGCCGCTATGTGAAAAAATCCAGCAAAATGCGCCGGCTCATTTGTCGACCCCAGAGGATTAGCTTTATCCTAACCATAAATTGTGATTAAAATATCCATGATCACTCACATCAAGACGCCGCTGCGGTGGAGGAGTCCATGCAGGAGGAGCAGTGTTCGGCACTGCGTGTGGAGCTGTGTGGAGAAGCCCATGTCCACCTCTATTCCGTTACTATCCTGATCACTGTACTAAACACTGATAAATCTATGCTAACTTGAAGCTATCCTAACTGTACTATGCTACTAGCTACACAAAATAATCTAAATTATCTATATAATGCTATGCTAAATAGATGCAACAATACTCTATCCTGATCGTTTTCAAAAATAATCTAAATAACTATATAAATGCTATGCTAACTAGATGCTAATATAGGCTATGCTATCCTGATCGTTTTCAATACTCATAAATCCAACTCCTGACTCGCTACAGTAGTTTTGACATGCTTTTATAACAGGGGCTGCCAAGGGCGTGGTGAGCTCGCACCAAGGGTGTGACAGAGTGGCGTCTGAGAGTTCCCTACGTCAGAAAGTACCCCTACTGCAGGAGCTTTCCGTTTAACCTGAAGAGGGCAGCACTCAGACGTTTTTATCAAAACACACTTTATACTCAATTGTCAAAAAATGTACTCGAATCAATGAACAGCATTTATGAAGCCGCATTCTTACAGATCATTAACTAAAAAAAAGTTGTTTTGGTGTTTAGTTACCCTTTAAGTCACTTTCAGAAATGTACCAGATATCATCATTGTAATTCTGTACTGTATTGGAATGCTGTGCAGTTAAAAGAAAGTTTGTTTACTGAGATATGTTTATGCTACAATAACCAAAGTATTGTCATTATTAACACGTTTTGTATTTTATTTCCAGGCTCTACCTAGCTGCTAAATGCAGACCGACTACAGGTAGAAATGCAGGAAGGTGTACCTATTTTCAAACTCTCATTTTCAAAGTGTAAAAAGAAACAGCCGACCTTTGGTAAGGCTTGAAATCAATTCAAACAACACATATTTTGGAATTCTCAAATGTATTTCCAATATGAAATACAGAATAATAAATGAAATGCAAAAAAATAAATAAATAATAAAACGCAACCAAGTAAAAATAAAAAAGTAATGTTTGTGCTTGTGTTTTATGATACAAGGTTATGTTGCTGACATGATGGACATAATTTTTGATGAAGTCTTTTGTCAACCCTACGCATACACCGATGCACTGTTGGCCATGCCTGTCCCAGAGGACCTATCAGCGCAGTATGAAAGGCCGAACAAGGAGGAGGTATTTGCCAGCTTTGTGTCAAGGTTCAAATAGGGGGCAGTTTAACCCCAACGTAGTGGCCTTCCTCATCAGGAAACACTGAGTGGATGCACAGGCCACACAAGCTGGAATAATGACCTGAATTCTGCGTCCCAGGAGGCACCAGCTCACAAATAAATGATAGGAGAAATACCTGTAGCGACTAAACAGAAATGATTGATATGTAATTTTTTTTTATTATTATGTTTATGTTTGCATCTTTAATGCTTCAAAAAAAAAATGATAGTTTCTTTTCCCTCTGATGTAATTAAATCTTGACACTGTCTATAATATATAATTGAAATTAGGCACAATGTTTGTTGTTGTAATAAAATGTCAAGACTCAAAACAGGACTTTATTTATTATTTTAATAACTTGTGAAACAAAGCACAACTTACTGGTGTATTCCTTTCAAACGTAGAGGCCCACAGTCAGCTCTGTATTTGGCCAGCATTCTGCAGGGAGTAGACATTGAGACAGACAGGCTCAAATCCAGGATGCTCAACCATACATGTGAGCTGTTCTTTGACCTCTCGTAGTTTTCTAGTAACCTAATTACATATAGAAAAGGTAAGTGTAATTTGTATGTACAGTTAACTGTCAACTGAAGAGACAAAGTAGTTTCCAACTTAGTGGTGAGAATGCTACCTGAGGAATTTCCAAGTAGCAAATACTCTCAACTTCTATGGACATGGTAGCACATTTTCCACAATGGTACCTAAACAAAATGGTAAATGTAATATTGCATATATATATATATATATATATATATATATATATATATATATATATATATATATATCAATGATTTATTCCTCAAGAGTAAATCATTGGTTATGTGTAACATGACTTCTGTATATGGGGAATTGGAGTACTTTGTCATTAAAAAAAGCTACATTACAGTCTTCTCTAAACTAGAAATATTACTGATATAGATGCTAATACAGCGTTCGCTGTATATACTATCGCTAGCTACATGATAATAACAGTAACCGTATACATAAAACATATGAATATTGTACAGTATCGAGACATAATATTTTAAACTAACCATTCGGAGAAATCCTGCTGGAGTTGCAACTTCTTCAGCCGTTGCTTCTCCATCCGAAACAGATTCTGGGTCAAACTGAAATGCTTGAACGTGTCTGCGGGCCATTGCAATTTGTCCAATGTAAACATGCATGGTACCGTTGCCGCAAGATGGTCAAGGTCACACCGACCCTACACCTTGTCCCGCCTTTCTCCTCCTTAATAGAGTGTCGAAGTCACTTTGACGTCACTTTGTAGGACAACTCGGAAGCTAGCGTTGCATGGGTTCTCTCGATCGAAAAGCAATACATTTTCCCCATTGACTTTTGGAAAATCGCAAAAAATAAGATCTGTGCTTAACAAAGAGTTGTGACCCTTACACGTTTTGTCTATCAAGATAATCTTTACAAGTAAATCCAAAATGTATACATTTTGAAGCCTATATAAAGTTTTTAAAAACACAAGCAGACACAATAAACTTTAAAAAACCACAAGCAGGTTATAAATATGTGTTTTGTTCACTTGTTCACCACAGACCTTATTTCAGGCGATTTTGCAAAAACCCATTCAAAAATCCCATTGACTTTAGAGCGAGGGAACCGATAGTGCTAAATGCTAACTCACTTTCGCGTTTTGGCCTACAGAGTGACGTCGTAACTTCGGCACTCTATAGCAGTCATTCCCAAAGGCGGGGTCCCGACCGACAAGTGGGTCGCGGGAGATTTTGTATGGGTCGCCAAGTCAAGCACTATTTTTCAGTGTGATATACAGTAGGTGGACAACCAGAATGTCGTTTACCGCCGCGGCAAGAATAAACCAACCGTATTTCAAAGTCGGTGGCGAAATGACCACCAGGTGGCGCAAAGGGACATTTAGCGAAAGCAAAACGTAATTATGTAAAAGTAGCCTACATTTTAAATAGAATATAGCTTTAACTAGAATAGAAACTTTTAGGCTATAGGAGAACATTTTATTAATCAAAAGTTAAAATAGGCCTATCTCGCAGTCAGCGAAAATAAAGTGCTGCTTTCAATGACGCTAAGGAATGCGAAGACTGAAGAGCGCTTCTCTCGCGTGCGCACACTGACTGCTGAACAACCGAACTTCTGGGCTTTTGTCAGTGAGAAAAGTCGTGGTCGAGTGGTAGAACATTGGTACAATTATTTTGATGACACTGTTTCGAATCCCGCATAAACATGTATTAAAATTACCTTGCATTTCTATTTTACATTAAGGAACAAATCTCTTCCAACAGATTTAATTTAACTCTTCTAACTTAATTTACATCTTCAAAAGCAGTTATTATAAAAAAAAATTCCATGTAGAAAAAAACAAAACAAAAACATAACCAAGCTAAGCAAGTTGCGATTTGCCGGTGGGGTATTTCTCCCTCCACAGTAATCAATGCTATAATTCGCCTAAATAGACAATATCAAATATGTGTATATATATTTTTAAATATGCAACACGCACGTTTAAACAACAAATAGCCTAATAAAATCTGAACCAGCGCTTCTGCGCCTGTATTGACACATAACATGCAGCGCGCGTTTCAGTTTCAGTGGCCTTAATAGCCTATTCTTCGACAAACGCGGCGGTGGTGACTTGAATTTATTTATTACTCATTAGACTGAACACATGGCTGAGTGGTAGAGCATAGGGCTATGGTTTTACCATTACAAACACATGGGTTCGATGCTTGCTCAAACATGGATTACTATGGTTATGTTTTATATTTAGGCTATTAATGCAGAAAGATTTGTTCTAAAACTCTGTTACACCATTTAGTTTTTTGCTTATATTTATAAAATAAAATGACCATGCATTTCTATTTTAAACTAAGGAACAAATCTCTTCCAACAGACTGACTGAATTTACATCTTCAAAAGCAGTTATGCAAAAAATATAGAAAATAAAACTTAATGGGGTTCCACGTAGAATTAAACCCCCCCCCCCCCCCCTCCACAGTAATCAATGTTATAATTAGTCTAGACCATATCAAATATATTTATTTAATTATTTTTAAATATGCAACACGCATGTTTAAACCTCACCCCCATAACCAACAGAAATCTAAACACATATAGTACATTTAGCCAGTTAAAGAAAGGGCTCATTTATTATCAGAGCTGTCAACAATAACTTACTTCTAGACCTGCTATCGCTGTCCACTTCTTGGCTTGTGTGAGTGTCATGTGCCATGTTTTTGGCTGATGTTTGTTTGATTGTTGGTTTGCTGTGTATCGATTGTACAGTTTGATATAATAGTATTTCTTACTAAATGAATTGTAATTTTCATATTGTTATGTAAATATGTAGTTTTACTCTCTTTTAGGGTGACTTTTTACCATCTGCCTAGGGACTGCAGATGAAAAATAACCTTTTGTCTAATTCTGGCAGTTTGATAGAAATGTTTATTAATATGCACTGTCCATGTAATAATAATAAAAATACATCCAAAAAGTAATGTTGAGGGTTCTTGACTCTGTCACTGTTCCTTTCAAATGGGACCCTGTACAGCTCTTTCATTCTCAGTTGATTTTCCGGAGGACACAATGTATTGTTGAGGGGCTCACAGTATTTATGTTAGCAAAAAATGTGGCATCATTAAGACAATGCAAATTGTATGGCATTATTGGCCAAAACCAAATTCATGATAGCCGTCTCTTGCTTTTCAGTAAACATGTGACCTTGTCCACCATGAAACATTCGCCTTTCCATTCTGTAGAAGATTCAAGAACAGTGGTAGTGTGTACATAATATATATTTTATACAATATAATCAGAATGTCTTCTTACAGTCAGCTGCAGTTGTACAGTATGATAACCCACCAGACTGTGATCAATCATGGAGTGCACTGCAGTAAATGGATGCATGGGTGCTAAAATACAGGTATTATAGTATACCATTTGTTATGCTGAAACAGCTCTTCTTGTTCCTGGTCTTTGTCCTCCTCCTCTTCCCTGTCCGACTCGTCCTCTTCATCCCCTTGCTCCCCTTCAAATTCCTCCTTCTCTAATTCAAACTCTGCCTCGTCCTCTGGCTCTCCTTCCAACTCCCCTTACTCTGTCTGCATTGTTTGCATCCATTGTTCAAATCATGACCTTTTGCCTTGCCTTTGGCCTATTCTAAAGCTATGATTGGTTGGTGTTAAGTAAAGCAATGAGTGTTTGCACATATGAGGAGTTAGTGTGAGGCGCTGATGAATTAGTGTGGCATTTTGAAGGGTTGTGTTTGGAAAAAGGAAATCAAGATGTAAAAATGTAGATTTTTGTTACATAGAGAATTGTGTGTTGTGTTTTGCAAAAGGTGTGTGGTTCTCAGTGTTGCCAACTATTTTCAAATGGAAGTAGCTAACACCTTTCCTAAAAGTCGCTAAATGTCGATAGATGACGTCATACATTAATTAGCATATCTGTGACCTCATCACGTCGTACTTGCGTTCCGCGGCTTGCCTAATGTGTTTTCTCTATAAATTAATGCTCAGCTCACATGTTGTATTTAATATATTAGAATATAATACAGCCAAATGTAAAATAAAGCTGTTCTCGTTTCCTATACAATTTTTGTCACACAAAATGAGTGATATATGCCTAGTGATGACAAAAAAAGTAATACAGCAAGCACAACAAATGAAAGGAAAGGAAACCAAATTGTTTAAATAAAAACCATTATTATTTAAAGAAAGCAGATAAGTGATAGGTCCATGGGAAACACTGCTCATTCATTCTAGAGAGAACGCCATTTCACCTGGCCCTCTTTAGAAGGTGGAATAAAGTCCTGTTCAGATGTATTCCCGTAGCTGCTTTCTGTCAAAACAAAAGAAAGATTAAAGTAACAATTTCCTGCTATAATGTGTTTAATTACCCATCAAATTGGTATCCAAAATTAACATCTGCACTGGACAAAATATTTAGACCTACCTTGCTTAATTTGAAATGTCCTAAATACATGGAAGTGCTAAAAATGTTAAATACATATAATACATTAAATACATAACATTTTTTTAAGAATTAGAAGGTTCTATCTGCATTTGACCCATTCCAAAAATCGTCTCGGTTACGTATGTAACCCTCGTTCCCTGAGTAGGGAACGGAGACGTTACGTCAGAAGTGACGGAGATTGGGGGATTTCGCATAGAAAGCCAATCCTCTTCGAGTATTAAAACACGAGCCAATGGCATGCAATGCCTTGGGGCTGCGGAAATTTGCATAGCGTACTCCGCCCTACTCCGTGAGTATAAAAGGAGGAAGTGAACGCAACCGCAGTATGTCTTCGCTGAGGAGCCAAGACTGAACTCGGCCTCTACCCAGCGATACAGCAGAAGTGGCAGGGAGACGTAACGTCTCCGTTCCCTACTCAGGGAACGAGGGTTACATACGTAACCGAGACGTTCCCTTTCGTAGTCACTTCGAGTTACGTCAGAAGTGACGGAGATTGGGGGTCTGTGCCATCACGCCAACTTCAGGCTGTCTTCCAGTGCCCTGCGAAAGTCTAACCCCGAGCCTTACCTGTTTTCCTTAGGGATCCGACTTAGACACAGGATTACCAAGGTACACTGGGAAACATATCCCGAAGGGGACATGCTACCAGCTGCCTACCGAAGGGAGGACTTACGAATACACATATGGCCACATAGGAACACATATGGAATCACTGGAGCACCAACCGCAGGTGGCTACTAATTTCAGCTCCAGGGGTGGCAGATGGCTTGCCAAGGGAAGACACATGCTCAGAGAGGCTTACAGTGGATAATACACATGAGACGGTTACCAGGGGGAACCGTACGCATGGAGGCACCTAGCCAGCATCCAGAGCCACAGCAGTGGTGCCCGCATCGTCGGTGCTGGAGGACTCAAGGCTTCAATGGAAGAACTGAGGAAATATCGCACTTATCCAGTCCGGGGAGTGGAGTGGCGAGCAAGCGAAGACACCTGAGCGGATCCAGAACTGGCCGAAACGAGTACGTGAGAGGATACCGGCTCAATTCGCAGATTATAGAATCTGGCGAAGGTGTTGGGTGTCGCCCAGCCTGCAGCTCTGCAGATGTCTGTTAGCGAGGCACCGTGCGCTAAAGCCCAAGAGGAGGCCACACTCCGAGTGGAATGGGCCGTCACACCAAGGGGGCACGGAAGGCCTTGCTGCTGGTAAGACAAAGCAATGGCATCCACAATCCAGTGGGACAGCCGTTGCTTTGAGAGAGCCCTTCCCTTCTGGCTCCCTCCATGACAGACAAAGAGCTGGTCTGAGGTCCTGAAACACTGCGTTCTGTCGACGTAGGTGCGGAGAGCACGTACCGGACAGAGCAGTGCCAAGGCTGGGTCTGCCTCCTCCGGGGGCAGCGCTTGCAGGTTCACCACCTGGTCCCGGAAGGGAGTGGTGGGAACCTTGGGCACATAACCAGGCCGGGGTCTCAGGATCACGTGAGAGTAAGCCGGCCCGAACTCCAGGCACGCTTCGTCAACGGAGAATGCGTGCAGGTCCCCCACCCTCTTGATGGAGGCCAATGCAACCAGGAGTGCTGTCTTCATGGACAGAAACTTTAACTCTACCGATTGCAAAGGCTCAAAGGGATGCCTCTGCAGAGCATTTAAAACTACCGAGAGGTCCCAAGAGGGTACGAGGGGAGGACGAGGCGGATGCAGCCTCCTCGCTCCCCTCAGGAACCTGATGACCAGGTCGTGCTTCCCTAAGGACTTACCTTCCACTGCTTCATGAGAAGCGGCAATGGCCGCGACGTAAACCTTAAGGGTGGAGGGCGACAGCCTGCGCTCCAACCCTTCTTGCAGGAAGGAAAGCACGACACTGATCGAACATCTCCGGGGGTCTTCTCCGCGAGAAGAGCACCAATTGACGAAGAGGTTCCACTTCAACGCATAAAGGTGTCTCGTGGACGACGCTCTTGCGGAAGTGATGGTTGCCGCCACCGCAGGTGGCAGCGAACTCAAACCTGCCTCGTCCCGTCCAGGAGCCACACGTGCAGCCTCCAAAGATCGGGACGAGGGTGCCACAGAGTGCCCCGTCTCTGAGAGAGTAGGTCTTGTCTCAGAGGAATAGGCCAAGGAGGTGCTGTCGCGAGGAGCATGAGATCGGAGAACCACGTCTTGGTGGGCCAGTAGGGGGCTACCAGCAAGACCTGCTCCTCGTCCTCCTTGATCTTGCACAACACCCGTGCAAGGAGGCTCACTGGGGGAAACGCATACTTGCGTGGGCCCCGTGGCCAGCTGTACGCCAGCGCATCCGAGCCGAGAGTGCCGCGGGTCAGAGAATAAAACTGGGCGCAGTGGGACGAGTCCCGAGAGGCGAACAGGTCTATCTGTGCCTCCCCGAACTCGTCCCAAATCAGCTGGACCGACTGGGGATGGAGTCGCCACTCGCCGGAGAGGGGACGGACCCGGGACAGCTCGTCGGCCGCCCAGTTCCGGTCTCCAGGAATGTACACTGCACGAAGGGACCTCAGGTGCTTCTGACTCCATATCAAGAGGTGGCGGGCGAGCTGCGACAACTGGCGTGAGCGTAGACCCCCCTGGTGGTTGATGTACGCTACTGCCGTAGTGTTGTCTGAGCGGACAAGCACATGCTGGCCCTTGAGTAACGCTCGGAAGCGGTGTAGGGCGAGCCGTACTGCCAACAGCTCGAGGCAATTGATGTGCATGAGGCGCTGGGCTCCTGTCCAGGAACCGGCGGCTGCATGCCCATTGCACATGGCACCCCAACCCGTGGTAGATGCATCCGTGGAGACAACGAGATGCCTGGAAACTCGCTGAATAGGGACGCCGGTCCGTAAGAAGCTGAGGTTCGACCACGGGAAGAAGGTTCGCCGGCATGCCGGAGTCACTGGGACTCGGAGCGAGCCGCGATGCCATGCCCACCTCGGGACTCGATCGCGAAGCCACAGCTGAAGCGGTCTCATATGAAGCAAACCGAGCGGCGTTGCCGTGGCCGCGGATGCCATATGCCCCAGGAGCCTCTGAAATAGTTTCAGTGGAACCGCACTCTTGCCCTCGAACTGTCGAAGACAAGTCAGCAGTGAGTGCGCGCGCTCGTTCGTGAGCTGCGCGGACATGGCGACCGAGTCTATCTCCACGCCGAGAAAAGAGATCCTCTGCACGGGGCAAAGTTTGCTCTTCTCCCGGTTGACCCGAAGGCCCAGACGGGCTAGGTGCCGGAGCACCAGGTCTCTGTGTTCGCAAAGCTGAGCTCGAGAGTGTGCTAGTATCAGCCAGTCGTCGAGATAGTTCAGGATGCGAACCCCGTGTTCGCGAAGGGGAACAAGGGCTGCCTCGACGATCTTCGTGAAGACGCGAGGGGACAGAGCTAACCCGAATGGGAGAACGGCGTACTGATATGCCTGGCCCTCGAAGGCAAACCGAAGAAACGGTCTGTGTCGAGGTAAAATGGACACATGGAAGTACGCGTCCTTCAGGTCGATCGCTGCAAACCAATCCTGATACCGAACACATTCGAAAATGCGTTTGGCCGTGAGCATTTTGAACGGTAGTCGATGGAGAGAACGGTTCAAAATGCGCAGGTCCAGGATCGGTCGTAACCCACCGGTCTTTTTGGGGACAATGAAGTAGGGGCTGTAAAACCCGGACCTCACCTCGGCTGGAGGGACCGTCTCGATTGCACCCTTCGCCAGCAGGGTCGCAATCTCCGCTCTCAAGACTGGGGCATTGCCACCGACCATCGTGGAGCGAACTCCCGTGAAGCGGGGAGGAGACCGTGCGAACTGAATCGCGTAGCCGAGTCTGATCGTTCTGATGACCCAGCGGGATATCCCAGGAAGCGCTAGCCAGGCTTCCAGGAAATGGGCCAACGGGGTCATGCGAACCACAGACGTCCCCCCGGAGGGGCAGCGGTGCGGGTCGACTGGCACGCGTGCAGGAGTTACCCCGCTCGGATGCGTCGAAGCCCGCTCCCCGACAGAAGGGACCAGGGAAAGCGGAGCGTTCCACGGGGGTCTGTTCTGCCGGGGGTCTGGCGACAGAGGGGGAAGGGATTGGTGTAGCCCTGGGACGACACACACACCCTTCCGCGCCCTCAGAGACAGAGAGGAGTGTGTGGGCTGACGCACGGGGGCATCGAGCGCACCCACTCCAGTCTGTGAGCTCAGTGAGGATGTCAAGTCTTTCTTTAACCAGTTCAGGGTGCTGCCCACCCGTGGGTGAGCAGCGGGGAGCTGAGAACAAAAGATTCTCCCCCGGCCCTCCACCGGGGGAAGGAGGGGGCCTGCTACCGCCTCCTGGGAAAGACTCGAGATCGTCACTGAGCGGCCCGTGTCAGGATCTTCGCTTGGCCTGGCGTTTAGCGGGGCGAGCGGCCTGAGGGGGCTGTGACGCCGGCCTGCGGCCTCCTCGACGCCGGGCCCGGGTGAAGGCTGCTGCTGGGGCCGGGCGGGAGGGAGGGGAGCCGCAGGGGGGCGTCCTCGGCGGCGAGCAGAGGGAGGCACCTGCGCCGATGACTGGGTGGAGGCAGCAGCTGGTCGCCGGGGCAGGATGTGTTTGATGGCCTCCGTCTGCTTCTGAGCGGTGGAGAACTGCTGGGCGAAGTCCTCGACCGCACCGCCGAAAAGGCCAACCTGGGAGAGCGGAGCGTCGAGCAGACGAGTCCGCTCAGCGCTCCGCGTATCTGCCAGGTTGAGCCAGAGATGGCGCTCCTGAACCACCGAAGTGGCCATCACCTGACCGACGGCGCGAGCGGCCACTTTCGTTGCCCGGAGAGCAAGGTCAGTGGCGGACCGCAATTCCTTAAATGCCGTCGAGTCAGTCCCGCCCTCGTGCATGTCTCTGAGCACCTTCGCTTGGAAGACCTGCAAAGTGCTCATGGCATGCAAAGCGGAGGCCGCCTGTCCCGCCGCTCTATAGGCTCGCGCCGCCATAGCAGACGAGAACCCACAGGCTTTGGATGGGTGCTTAGGAGGACCACGGGTGGAGGCGCTCTGTGGACACAGCTGCATCGCAACAGAGCGCTCCACCGGGGGCATCCCAGTGTACCCACGGGCGGCCCCACCGTCGAGGGGGGGAAAGGCGGGGGAGAGATCGCGCTCCCGAGTGGACAAAGGAGCCCCCCAAGAGCGCGATAACTCCGCATGCAGCTCGGGGAAAAAAGGTATCGGAGTTGGCCGTGGCCTTGCGGCGGCAGCTTTGTCCAGATACCAGTTATCCATCCGCGAGAGATCGGGGCAGGATGGAGGTTTCCATTCTAGCCCGATACTCCAGCGGCTCGAGACAGCATGGCCGTCAGCTCGGGATCTGACACGGGCAACGCTGGCACTCCGAAGGAGGCAACGCAGCCGCATCTTCCTCTCCCGAGGACTCAAGCCCGCCTAGTGATGCAGTGATAGACATCACATCATCATCTGGAGCGCTGCTAGAAGCAGCCGGCGCCGCCGAAGAGACAGCCGACTGAATCGAGCTGGCGCTCGCTGGCTCACGCACTGAGGCGGGAGGTGTGGCCCGAGGAATCGTCGGGGCTCTATCCCACACCGTCACCGTTAGATCGCCGGGTCCCCGGGTCGACGGGCCCCCTTTCGTGAAGGAAGCCGATCGAGTAGGGGGGACCGGGGCTCTCACTCTAGTGAGATCATTGAGCCTCGACCTCAGTGTGGAGATGGTCATGCTCCCACAGAAGGAACATGAGTCATCCACGAACGCTGCTGCTGCATGCTGAATGCCCAGGCATACAAAGCAGCGTTCGTGACCATCAGATGATGACAGAAATCTACCACATCCAGAAGGGCACGGGCGAACCATCTTTAAAAAGACGTGCCGCGTGCAGCTCTTTCACTTTCACTTTTAGAGAAAGGAGAAATTCACTCTTTCAGCGCTGAAGCTACCAGGGAGAAGTGCAAAGTCTGGCAGACCACTGCTCAGATCGCAGGCAATGCAAAATCTCGCTGGGTACCGCCGTCACACCAACACTGAAGAGGACGCTCGTTCTCGAAGAGTCTTGAATCAGCTTTTAGGAGTGAAGAGGTTCTCTTGGCTCCGAAGCGAAAACATACTGCGGTTGCGTTCACTTCCTCCTTTTATACTCACGGAGTAGGGCGGAGTACGCTATGCAAATTTCCGCAGCCCCAAGGCATTGCATGCCATTGGCTCGTGTTTTAATACTCGAAGAGGATTGGCTTTCTATGCGAAATCCCCCAATCTCCGTCACTTCTGACGTAACTCGAAGTGACTACGAAAGGGAACCCCATTTACAAATTTGAGAGGATTTTGATATTGTATATTTAGAATACATTTAGGGTCCCTGTTATTTTCATGTTTGAAAGAAACTTGTTCCACATATACATTTCCCTATATGTAATACAAAAACTTTAAAAAGCTCAATATTTCAAAATCACATCCGAGGACTGGTTTGTCACGATAGATCTAAACGCATACTCACATCCATGTCTCCATCCTCCTTCAGCACAGAAAGTTCCTGTCTTTCGGGGCAAAGAATACCAATATCGGGTGCACGCTTTTGGTCTATCTCTATCACCCTGCACGTTCACAAAGTGTGTAGATGCAGCTGTGGCCCCGCTCAGGCTGCAGGGCATACACATGCTGAACTATGTCAATGACTGGCTGTATGAGGGACCAAGCAGTCAAGGAATGGGGGTCATAGAAATATTTTCCCAAACATCCATCCATCCATCTTCTTCCGCTCATCCGGGATCGGGTCGCGGGGGCAGCAGTCTAAGCAGAGATGCCCAGACTTCCCTCTCCCTAGACACTTCCTCCAGCTCTTCTGGGGGGACACCGAGGCGTTCCCAGGCCAGCCAGGAGACATAGTCTCTCCAGCGCGTCCTAGGTCTTCGGTCTTCCCCTGGGCCTCCGCCCAGTGGGACATGCCCGGAACACCTCACTGGGGAGGCGTCCAGGAGGCATCCGGAACAGATGCCCGAGCCACCTCAGCTGACCCCTCTCGATGTGGAGGAGCAGTAGCTCTACTCTGAGCTCCTCCAGAGTGACCGAGCTTCTCATCCTATCTCTAAGTGATCGCCCAGCCACCCTGCGGAGAAAGCTCATTTCGGCCACCTGTATCCGGGATCTTGTCCTTTCAGTCATGACCCAAAGCTCATGACCAAAGGTGAGAGTAGGAACATAGATTGACCGGTAAATCGAGAGCTTTGCCTTACGGCTTAACTCCTTCTTTACAACAACAGACAGGTACATCGACCGCATTGCTGCAGAAGCTGCACCGATCCGTCTGTCAATCTCCCGTTCCATCCTTCCCTCACTCATGAACAAAACCCCAAGATACTTAAACTCCTCCACTTGAGGAAGGATTTCTCCACCAACCTGAAGTGAGCAAGCAACCCTTTTCCAACTGAGGACCATCGCCTCGGATTCGGAGGTGCTGATTTTAATCCCAGCTGCTTCACACTCGGCTGCAAACTGTCCCAGTGCATGCTGAATGTCCTGGTGTGAAGGGGCCAACATGACAACATCATCCGCAAAGAGCAGAGAAAATCGTGTGGTCCCCAAACCTGACACCCTCCGGCCTCTGGCTGCGCCTAGAAATTCTGTCCATAAAAATTATGAACAGAACCGGCGTCAAAGGGCAGTCCTGCCAGAGTCCAACATAAGTCCGAAGAAGTCTGACTTACTACCGGCAATGCGAACCAAGCTCCTGCTTCGGTCATACAGGGACTGGACAGCCCTTAGCAAAGGACCCATATTGCCTGAGCACCCTCCACAGGCCGCCTCGGGGGACACAGTCGAATGCCTTCTCCAAATCCACAAAACACTTGTGGACTGGTTGGGCAAACTCCCATGAACCCTCCAGCACCCTGTAGAGAGTATAGAGCTGGTCCAGTGTTCCACGGCCCGGACGAAAACCACACTGTTCCTCCTGAATCCGAGGTTCCACTATTGGCCGTATTCTCCTCTCCAGTAACCTGGCATAGACTTTCTCAGGGAGGCTGAGAAGTGTGATCCCCCTGTAGTTGGTGATCCCCCTGTGTGATCCCCCTGTACTTGCTATGGTTAAATCGAAGCTAACGCCGGTCAGACCGGATGTGCTTTTTATCCTTTCCTGGTCTTGATGTTACCTGCCCGTGATGCTTACTCTGGCCATTGGACTAGTTTACAAACATGCTTCAGATGCAATCACACAGGGGTGTGCTCAAAGCAACATCGACACAGTGCCTCTTTCCCTTCTCAGGGTACTAGGGTTACAGTCGTAACCTGAGACGTTTTCACTCATGGAGGTCTAAACTTGACCAACTGAACAGGCCAAATGGACCAGAAAATATTTTCACATGAAAGTTAGCACACCTACCTATAATGGAATCACCATGGACCAATGGTAGTATGAAGGTGTTTAGCAGCTGGAACAAAATTTTCTCTTAAGTTTGCTTTGGCAAGCTGTTTCGAACTCCCAAAACAAACTCAAAACGAAGTTCGTTTTGGCCTGATTTTGTTAGAAATTACATCACATCAGTTCGTTATTCAATTTCATTTGAAGTATATCAGGAGCCTTCTGTGTTGCTGTTTGCAAGCATGGATCAAAGGGGGCATGGGCACAAAAGGAGGGTAAGACACCAAGGCACAGGGGCCAAATGATGGTGGGGGAGCTGCTGCAAGAGTAGAAAATAGAGCTCAAGTTTTAAATGAAATGTGGGCAACAATTATTGACTATGCCATCAATCATGACTTGTAGGGCCCATTCTGATTCGGAGCACTGTGGCATCTATTTTCAGGCTTTTGGAATGAAAAGATGTAAGTCACAATGTTACTGTATACCACTGTGTATTTCAGATTTACTGTATTGCCCTGTTGGAAGAACAAACAATTTCTATAGTAATGCAGATGTTTCATCAATTCCATTTATGTGACTGTCATAATGTCAAAGGCTTTTTGCTTTCAATTTATAGAATTCACACACGACCACACACTGGTAGCAGAGGAAAGATCTTTAGTGTTGATCAGGAGACTGACCTTGTATAAATGATCAGACTGCATTTAATTCAGACAGCAGTAGATTAAGGGAGCATTTAGAAAGATCAACAGTGTGAGTTTGGCAACTATTGAAAGAGTCCTTAAAGAGCCCCTATCATAGCATTTGAAATGTTCCTATTTTTGTTTTAGGTGTTCCCAAAAACAGTTTAACGTGCATGCAAGCATAAAAAACACTTTATTTGTCTCATAATATGCATTTATTTGCATTTATAACTGATTTGATCAACGACTCCCAAATGATTCGTTCGACGATTCATTTTCCCAAACACTTCCTTTGAGTGACGCGAATCTGCTGCGATTGGTTAAATGACCCAGTCAGTTGTTATTGGTAAACCGTAGGCAGAGACTGTCGGCAACGGAATGCCCATAACCAGGATTATAGCTTGTCAAGTGTTGAAAATTGTATATAGTGTTTGAACAAACGTGTCAGAAAAAGAGGACTTTCCACACGGTCCCTTACTCGCGTCTCCGTCAAGAGCGAGCTTTCCCAGCGAAACTCACATTGCAGGGGCTTTTGAGGGGCAGTGCTTATTATATAGAGCAAAGTCATATTTGGCTAAGTCGTTTAGGAGGTAATTGGCATTTTTCAATGAATCTCTGGTGAATTTCAAAAACAAAACTAACTTTACCCCGCTTAGAAGCTGCGCGGAGTGTACACAACACACACAACACAATATAACTATATTGTGCGTGTTACAGAAAACATAACAGCAAACATTATTAATACTACTTACATATTGTGATTTGGAGGAGGACGACCCTGATCCATATACACTGGATTGCAAATATTACTCATTGCAAATATGAACTCTGACCACTGATTCTTCATATGCTCTTCCCTGGACAGTGGAAACAAGTGGCTGAACTGTCTTTGCAATGTAGAACACAGCGTCTTCTCGACATGATGCGATTCAGCTGAAGTATTTGAAAGTGTTCACTTCAAGTCTGTGCGCGCAGTTGTTGGGAGCGGCCAATGACCTCTCTACGTCACGATGTAACAGCTAATGACTCGTTTCAAAAACAATTCATTTCATAGACTCAGAGTCGACTCTCACTTTTGAAAGACAATAACTTTATATACGGTGCACTTTCAGATATAAATCTTTGCAGGATGTTTTCATTCCCTTAGAGCAGTAATTCTCAAAGTGTGGTCCGCGGACCACTAGTGGTTCACCATCGCCCCCTAGTGGTCAGCGAAAAGATGACCTAAACTAGGCAAGTGTTTACAAAATTGTCACTTTCGCACATATCAGTGAGATCAGTCTTCTTGGCTGATCCCTAGAGCGTACGATCACACGGATGTGATTAGAACGGTCAGTGCATCACATGATCAACTGCTAAATTCAAATGTTGGCGTTGGCTGGCGCTGAGCCAGAGACGGGCGCACTCAGTGCTGCTGTCATATTCACGGATGCAATTTCCTATGGCAGAGGTCGGCCGCCCCCCTAAACTTCTGCCTAGCCGCCCTAAAAATTTGTGATTAATGTAGGCTAGGAATTCATGTTTGCTTCAGTCTTGTTATAATCAGATTTGGCGCGTTCTTCCTCAATCCGCAGCGGTGCAGAGCAGAGAGCACGTCAGAAACAGAGGACAACACATTGGGACACAGCTAACGTGTGTGTGTGTGTGTGTGCGTGCGTGTTCATCTGAGCCTCATTGGTCTGTCAATGCTCGTCAATGTCAGAATATTTGAGATGACAAATCAAATCAAAGTAGGCGGGCTTTATTTTCAGAGACAGACACTGCTGAGCGCGAATTTTAACATTGCGTTTCAACGCATACAGTCAAGTGCGATGTAAGATGTAAGTAGCTAAACTTAACATTTCATATTTGACATTTTTTTAGGTCATAAATGTTAAACGAATGACAAAAATAATCAGGCAAACTAATATAGTTTTGTCTAATTTCGCCATTTTGAACTGAAAATTAGTAAATAAAAAAACAGTAACGTGACATGTAATGTAATAATTAGTTTACTGTCATTGTTGTGAGGAGACAAGAAACATTAACAAAGCCGTTTTCATCATTTTAGGCACATGAGTAATAATGAATGTATATACATTTGAGAATATAATACAAATTGTAGCCTTTAGTACAAAGCTAAGCCTTCGGAGGGGAAGAGAAAGTGATGAAGAGACTGAGGAAAAAAGAAAGTGATGGAGATGAGGAGAGATTTTGACAAATAATCTACTGCCCACTGACATGGTTTTAAAGCAATTTCCTATCCTTTTTTTTGGTCTTCAAACAAACGTCTTGAAAATGCAAATATCAGATAACTAAAAAATGTGAAGCCCCTACCAACCTCAAATTTAGGACCTCTTTGATTATAAAGCCCTGTTTACGGCCCTGTATTAGGCATACAAGCAATAATAAATGTGTGGCCTATGCATATTGTGAATGCATTTAATAAACTTAATTACCAAGCTTTAGCTTTCAGTAAATAAACATCTGAGAAAAATTATTCATAGGCAAAATCAACCTACATCAGTTGACCCTATGTTACTTTCTTCACTGACAGAAAAATGAAAAGCCTATATCAGTCAAAGCTCAGTTAGGAGTTAAATTTAAACTTAAATTGAGCTTTTTCTTACATTTTTTTGTTTTTGGGGGGGCGTGTTGGAGTGGGATTTTGTTAGGTGGTCCTCAGAAAAAAAAATGGAAGATAAAGTGGTCCTTGGGCTGAAAAGGTTTGAGAAACACTGCCTTGGAGCTATATTCCACACTACATGAACATTCATTTTCAAAACACCATGATAGGTGCTCTTTAAATGAAATCATGTCAGAATGAAACCACTGTATAGAGTTTCATTTCAAAGAAACTCTGACATTGTGAAGGAGGCAAGATTCCAGTATGTGCAGGAACAGATTTGCTATTGTAATGCCTTGTACGTTATACCATACAGTTACATGCAACTGGAATAATTTGCTTTATGAATTTTCTTCTTTTTTTTCTTAGAGAATAATGGAGCTGGATGATGGTTGCCTGGCAATAGGTGCGGGATGCCAGGGATGGATACGGCATGCAAGGAGATATTTCCCTCGATGCATTGTAAGGGAAAACATTCAATGAGACGTAGATGAGAACCTGCAGCATAATTGTCAGGAACGAATGGACTAAATGTGAAGTTCTGAGTATCTCTTTATTTAGTTTTATTTTTTTTAGATATTTCCACCCATAAGTTTCCTTTGGTTGTTTTTTAACAGTATTCAGAAGTCAGAAAAGAATGATATATTTCTTACTGATAGCTGTGTTTTGCTAATTGTGAAATTATTAATATATAAATTGGACCACTATTTGTGTTGTTTAATGGAAATATATATATATATATATATATCCCTCAGGTGTTCTTCGGTCATTTCTCAATTCATTCATGACTCAATTCATTGAGTCATCTCATCGCAGGTTTTGGGGCACCTGAAGTCTCCATGAGAGGCTGGATAGAAACTGGAGCTGACGAACGCTATTTACCAGCGGAATAACAGCGGAAAAGCAGATGGGAAATAATTAGCATAGCTGATGTTCACAATATTAATGCATTCAATCTGATTCAACAGTAGTATAGACCCTTTTACAGTTAGTAAATATGGTGACGTTTTTTTGTGGGCGGAGCTTAGGTGGAGGCAGAAAGATCCATCTGGCCGCTTCACTAACGCTAGTTAGCAAGGATTGTTAGCTTGTTTTTTAACAATGACTGGAGAAAATCCGATATTATCTTAATGTGTAAGGTCACTCAGTGTCCAGGACCGCGATTGTTATTTCCAAAAGTTATTTTTAACGGACGGAACCAGATTGGCCGACCTGTAGCCGCTTACACGCTCACTCAATGCATGGATGATCTGACAGGATTAACGTACGTTACCTCGGTTGAGTGGCCTGACTTCTACACCTACCTTATAGAGAAACCGATCGTAAAGATAAACTGAGGGCATATAAATCTTTAGATGCCTACATGGTCCTGTACAAGACTTGTGTGTATGATCCGCAGTTCTGCCGAGTCAGCGCCGAGACCACGACAATGTAAAGAGTGACATTACGGTGCGATTTTAATGATGTGAATATTTTCTAGAAATAAAAGTTCCAGATACAGCATATTCATTTTTCATCAATTCTTGCACCAAACAACTCAACAAGATGACATTTAATAATAGTAACAATTATTTAAGCTCCTTATTATGTAGCCGAATCTGTGCTGTTTTGCATTGACCGCCTCCAGTTTTCACTTTGTTTTGCCTCCAGCTAGTGCCGTGACTTAACTGTGACGTCGGCGCAAAAGGGGTCTATAAAAGGTAAGCATTATGTGAATGTTTGGCTAAACTGGGAACAACTGGGACAGCGAGTCTGAGCCTCGAACAATATCAGGAGTAGGAGCTACATGTGAAAATGCCCTCCCTACTTTAGTGGACTTAGATACCCTAGGAATGACCAGAAGTCTCAAACTTAGTGATCTTAAAGAACGCAATGGATTGTAGGCCGATAGACGGTCCATTAAATACATCATATTTTCTTGACCTAGTAAGAACTGTAGCAGCAGCATTTTGAACTAACTGTAGCTTGTTTATTGGGGATGGAAGACAACCAGGAAATAAAGCATTATAGTAGTCTAGTCTCGAGGTCATGAATGCATGAACTTACTTTTCTGCATCAGAAACAGATAGCTTAGCAATGATTCTAAGAATGAAAAAGGCTGTTCTTGTAACATATGAAATTAGATTTTTGAAAGACAAGTTGCGGTCCCTCCAAATCTGAAAAAGGGTGCCCAGATAGCAAACTGACATTGAATCACCGTGGAAATATGACATCGAAACAGCGTTGATCTGACATTGTTTTGCTCATCGAATTAACGTTGAACCAACGTCAGACGCGTCATTCTTTCAAAACTAACGGAAAATCAACTTGAAATCAACGCGTTGTTTCAACGTTATGAAAGCAAACCAATTTTCGATTTTCATTTAGCTTTGAAGAATGCCGCTTCTGACATTGGTTCAACGTTAATTCGATGAGCAAAATCAACGTTGTTTGGCAAGTCTGGGCATCTTTGCTTACACTGCTGCCCCCACGACCCGGCCCCGGATAAGCGGAAGAAGATGGATGGAAGTCGCGGTCAAGTATAACACCCTGGTCTTTTACTGTAGTGGATAAAGTAATAGGACATCATTTTAAATAAAAGTTGCATTGTAAGAGGTTTTTTGGGTAGTTTTTTGGACCAATAAGCAATACCTCCATTTTATCTGAATTTAGTAGCAGGAAATTACACGTCATCCAGCATTTTATATCTTTAAGACATTTGATATCTCTGTCAATTTAGATAAGTAAGTGTTTGCAAGAGTATTTTATGATCTATAGTGTTGAACACAGTGCTAAGATCGAGTAGGACTAGTATTGAGATCAGCCTTGCTCAGAAGCTAAAAGTAAATCATTTGTAATTTTAACTAGCGCAGTTTCTTTGCTATGATGCAGACTGAATTTAGAGTAGAGTGAATTTAGAATTTAGAGTCTAGAATTTAGACATAAAAGGAAGATTTGAAATGGATCTCTAATTTGCTAGGTTATTTGGATCTAATTGTGGTTTCTTAATGAGAGGTTTTATTACTGCCAGCTTGAATATTCTTGAAACATGACCTAAAAATAAAGACGAGTTAATAATATTGAGATGAGGCTCTTTCACTACAGGTAACACTTCTTTCAGTAGTTTATTGCGTATTAGATCTAATAAACATGCTGTTGATTAGGGCTGGGTACCGAGTTCGGTACTTTTTTAGGCACCGACCGATTTGCCTTGGTACTACCGAGTATCAATGTCTTGTTTTTCGGTACCAAATTTCGGTACCTAGATGGTTAATCTCGTCAACGTCAGTGAAACAATAAGCACACAGCATGATAGGCTGTGGCGGAAAACGCTACTTTACGTGACTGCTCAGAGACGTAGCACGTCGCACGTGAGTGTGTGTGCGTGTACGTGTAAGCGTCCCAACCCAGATGGATAGAAAATATGTGGAAATGATCCAAAGTGTATCTGTGTGCCAGACTCGATACTAGAATTTTGAGTACTTGAGAGTACAAATGCTGCGTTCAAGTCCTCCTGGGAAGTTTGTACATACGAGGTGGGAAGTCGTGTTTACGACGTGAGGTGCGTTCAAGTCAGTTTCGTCGGAGCAAAATGGCAGTGTACCTTCTTTTAAAGAATTACACGAAAATACAGCAAGGTTTGTTAACTTTTGTTAACAAAGAATGTGCATCAGGTGTGTTTTTCTTTTTATGTTTTTATAGCTTATGAAGCCAATGTAAACTCTATCATTAGATATAATTTTTATATTACAAAGATATCATATTTTGTGCAGAGAGCTTGCTTTATAAATGAAAAAGCCTTACAATGTCAATGAGTAAACATTGAAATTCAATTAAAATTTACCGTCAACAGACGTTGAATGAACGTTTCTCACTGACACGCCCCCAACTCGTACAGATCGGGGCTTAAAGAAAATCCCGAGCTCCCCACTGGTATTTGCGACATTGTGGTGGCGTTCAAGTGTGTTCAACATCTTCGCCATAGTCAGCATCGCCATAATCATATTTGCATAATATGAGCACAATGAGTTCATTGAAGTAAAGAAAACATGTTGTTAAATGATTAGGAAACAGAAAACTTTTGCATTGGTGCTTTTTTACATACTCAAAATATTAGTCTGAAAAAGTCAACAACTGAAAAATAAAATAAAAATGTAGGTAATATTATATTGATAAAACTGGTTCCATAATATTGGTATCGAAAAAGGTATCGTTCAGGAACCGGTAACGAAGTCAAGGTATCGGTATCGGTATCGAACATTTTGTTTCGATACCCAGCCCTACTGTTGATTTAGATGCAATGATAAGTTTATTTAAATTTTCCTGTCCTATAGTTGTAAAGCGAAGTGTAGTTGTTCTTGACGGGCGATAATTGAGGCTGAATCATAAGACATAAAAGATTGTACATTTACAATTGTGTTTCTGATGCTTTCTATTTTCTCAGTGAAGAAATTCATAAAACCATTACTACTATACTGTAACAGAATATTTTGCTCAGGTGATGTCTGTTTATTTGCCACGGTGTTAAACAAAAATATTTTTTTAAGTTTGTGGAGATGCTCACCCCTGCTTATTTTTAAAGCCTTTTTATAATGTGACTTACTGTCTTTCCACACAATTCTAAAGACCTCTAAATTAGTTTGTTTACACTCTAAGTTACGAGTTTCTCTTGATAACATGTGTAGCACTGTTGTACCATGGTGCTTTAGTTTTCTCTCTAACCTTTTTTAATCTAATTGGTGCAACAATTTCTAATGTACTAGAGAAAATGGTGCTCAAACTGCTAGTCATTTCCTCTAGTTCATCTGTTTGTTTGGGTTCACTGAGCAGCTGAGATAGATCAGGTTTGAGAATCTATCTATAGTGGTGGAAGGATTGTTCTGCCTGGTTGATAACGTGGCACAACATGACAAATTTCAGCAGTACGTAGTATGCAAGTTACCGTGCAATGATCAGTGACATCATCACTTTGCAGTATAATATCTATATCGGTTGGATTGGTCCCATATGATATAATTAAATCTAGTGTATGATTTAGACAATGTGGGACCACTGACGTTTTGCTTGACCTTAAAGCAGCCACTCTGATTCTGCTGGGTGCAGGCCATCAGCACAGTGGGCCTAGCTCGCTCCCATAACAGATTCCAATTATTTACAAAGAGCAGTTTCTGTTCTTTACAGTGTACACCATAACATTAAACATGTATTTAGTGCAAATAATCTACTGAACCTTCCCTGTTCTTGTCGGTACTTGGGTAGCAGTCCAGACACGATGATCGTTGGCGCTGTGCTGCATACCGTCTCAATCAGGCTCCTGTAGTCCTTCTTCAGATCCTCCGTCTGCCACAGCCTGTTGTCGTTCACTCCTGCGTGCAGCACAATAGTTCCGACGTGCTCGTCACCGTTCTGGAACCTGTGCAACGACATCTAGAACACGAGCACCATGAAAGCAGTGAGTACGCAGACCTCAAAGACCTGGAGGGGTGGAGAGGCTCTGGTCCTGGCTCATGTCTTCTGCTGTGGGATCATCCAGGGTCCATGGTGTTGTGTTGATGCTGGAGTGAATGAAGCCGGGGATGATCGTGTCCAGGGTACTTGCACACATGGAGTAGACGAGGTCGTACAAAAAACACATGGAGTAGACGAGGTCAGAGTGAAAAAGTTACTACCCACTGATTTATGCACCGATCTCGCGCTCGGCTTGCATCTCTTGTACTGTAGATCATGGATCTTTGTCTCCACAAACTCCAGCTCTAACTGCACTGAATCAATGCAGCAGAGGTAACGTTTGACACACATTTGATATATTCACCATTATAACAGATGAACAGTAAATTAGTAGTGATACTGCCAATATCACTACTAATTAATAAGGACTGAAATCCTGGAGTGTTGGGAAAGTTCACTTTCTACATGAACTAGTTCAAGTTCAGTTCACATATTTTAAAATGAACTAGTTCAGTTCATAGTTCATACTTCAAAAATGAACTAGTTCATTCATAGTTCTTTTTTCCATATGTTGCAAGGTTTTTTTTTTTTTTGTTGTTTTTTTTTTTTTGCCACAGCCCATATACAACCACAGACAACAATTATTTTATTGACGGGCAGTTTGCACAGAAATGTAAGATTTTTCCCATCCTTACTGTCGACCTCGTCATAAAATCTGTTTAAATGATCATCCAATGACTCCTTGGTCGCTGCTTTGTTGATGGCGGCCGCGGTGCAACACTGCCCAGATTGCAAACTGACATTGAATCAACGTGGAAATATGACATCGAAACAACGTTGTTCTGACATTGTTTTGCTCATCGAATTAACGTTGAACCAACGTCAGACGCGTCATTCTTAAAAAACTAACGGAAAATCAACTTGAAATCAACGCGTTGTTTCAACGTTATGAAAGCAAACCAATTTTCGATTTTCATTTAGCTTTGAAGAATGCCGCGTCTGACATTGGTTCAACGTTAATTCGATGAGCAAAATCAACGTTGTTTGGCAAGTCTGGGCATCTTTGCTTACACTGCTGCCCCCACGACCCGGCCCCGGATAAGCGGAAGAAGATGGATGGAAGTCGCGGTCAAGTATAACACCCTGGTCTTTTACTGTAGTGGATAAAGTAATAGGACATCATTTTAAATAAAAGTTGCATTGTAAGAGGTTTTTTGGGTAGTTTTTTGGACCAATAAGCAATACCTCCATTTTATCTGAATTTAGTAGCAGGAAATTACACGTCATCCAGCATTTTATATCTTTAAGACATTTGATATCTCTGTCAATTTAGATAAGTAAGTGTTTGCAAGAGTATTTTATGATCTATAGTGTTGAACACAGTGCTAAGATCGAGTAGGACTAGTATTGAGATCAGCCTTGCTCAGAAGCTAAAAGTAAATCATTTGTAATTTTAACTAGCGCAGTTTCTTTGCTATGATGCAGACTGAATTTAGAGTAGAGTGAATTTAGAATTTAGAGTCTAGAATTTAGACATAAAAGGAAGATTTGAAATGGATCTCTAATTTGCTAGGTTATTTGGATCTAATTGTGGTTTCTTAATGAGAGGTTTTATTACTGCCAGCTTGAATATTCTTGAAACATGACCTAAAAATAAAGACGAGTTAATAATATTGAGATGAGGCTCTTTCACTACAGGTAACACTTCTTTCAGTAGTTTATTGCGTATTAGATCTAATAAACATGCTGTTGATTAGGGCTGGGTACCGAGTTCGGTACTTTTTTAGGCACCGACCGATTTGCCTTGGTACTACCGAGTATCAATGTCTTGTTTTTCGGTACCAAATTTCGGTACCTAGATGGTTAATCTCGTCAACGTCAGTGAAACAATAAGCACACAGCATGATAGGCTGTGGCGGAAAACGCTACTTTACGTGACTGCTCAGAGACGTAGCACGTCGCACGTGAGTGTGTGTGCGTGTACGTGTAAGCGTCCCAACCCAGATGGATAGAAAATATGTGGAAATGATCCAAAGTGTATCTGTGTGCCAGACTCGATACTAGAATTTTGAGTACTTGAGAGTACAAATGCTGCGTTCAAGTCCTCCTGGGAAGTTTGTACATACGAGGTGGGAAGTCGTGTTTACGACGTGAGGTGCGTTCAAGTCAGTTTCGTCGGAGCAAAATGGCAGTGTACCTTCTTTTAAAGAATTACACGAAAATACAGCAAGGTTTGTTAACTTTTGTTAACAAAGAATGTGCATCAGGTGTGTTTTTCTTTTTATGTTTTTATAGCTTATGAAGCCAATGTAAACTCTATCATTAGATATAATTTTTATATTACAAAGATATCATATTTTGTGCAGAGAGCTTGCTTTATAAATGAAAAAGCCTTACAATGTCAATGAGTAAACATTGAAATTCAATTAAAATTTACCGTCAACAGACGTTGAATGAACGTTTCTCACTGACACGCCCCCAACTCGTACAGATCGGGGCTTAAAGAAAATCCCGAGCTCCCCACTGGTATTTGCGACATTGTGGTGGCGTTCAAGTGTGTTCAACATCTTCGCCATAGTCAGCATCGCCATAATCATATTTGCATAATATGAGCACAATGAGTTCATTGAAGTAAAGAAAACATGTTGTTAAATGATTAGGAAACAGAAAACTTTTGCATTGGTGCTTTTTTACATACTCAAAATATTAGTCTGAAAAAGTCAACAACTGAAAAATAAAATAAAAATGTAGGTAATATTATATTGATAAAACTGGTTCCATAATATTGGTATCGAAAAAGGTATCGTTCAGGAACCGGTAACGAAGTCAAGGTATCGGTATCGGTATCGAACATTTTGTTTCGATACCCAGCCCTACTGTTGATTTAGATGCAATGATAAGTTTATTTAAATTTTCCTGTCCTATAGTTGTAAAGCGAAGTGTAGTTGTTCTTGACGGGCGATAATTGAGGCTGAATCATAAGACATAAAAGATTGTACATTTACAATTGTGTTTCTGATGCTTTCTATTTTCTCAGTGAAGAAATTCATAAAACCATTACTACTATACTGTAACAGAATATTTTGCTCAGGTGATGTCTGTTTATTTGCCACGGTGTTAAACAAAAATATTTTTTTAAGTTTGTGGAGATGCTCACCCCTGCTTATTTTTAAAGCCTTTTTATAATGTGACTTACTGTCTTTCCACACAATTCTAAAGACCTCTAAATTAGTTTGTTTACACTCTAAGTTACGAGTTTCTCTTGATAACATGTGTAGCACTGTTGTACCATGGTGCTTTAGTTTTCTCTCTAACCTTTTTTAATCTAATTGGTGCAACAATTTCTAATGTACTAGAGAAAATGGTGCTCAAACTGCTAGTCATTTCCTCTAGTTCATCTGTTTGTTTGGGTTCACTGAGCAGCTGAGATAGATCAGGTTTGAGAATCTATCTATAGTGGTGGAAGGATTGTTCTGCCTGGTTGATAACGTGGCACAACATGACAAATTTCAGCAGTACGTAGTATGCAAGTTACCGTGCAATGATCAGTGACATCATCACTTTGCAGTATAATATCTATATCGGTTGGATTGGTCCCATATGATATAATTAAATCTAGTGTATGATTTAGACAATGTGGGACCACTGACGTTTTGCTTGACCTTAAAGCAGCCACTCTGATTCTGCTGGGTGCAGGCCATCAGCACAGTGGGCCTAGCTCGCTCCCATAACAGATTCCAATTATTTACAAAGAGCAGTTTCTGTTCTTTACACCATAACATTAAACATGTATTTAGTGCAAATAATCTACTGAACCTTCCCTGTTCTTGTCGGTACTTGGGTAGCAGTCCAGACACGATGATCGTTGGCGCTGTGCTGCATACCGTCTCAATCAGGCTCCTGTAGTCCTTCTTCAGAACCTCCGTCTGCCACAGCCTGATTTCGTTCACTCCTGCGTGCAGCACAATAGTTCCGACGTGCTCGTCACCGTTCTGGAACCTGTGCAGCGACATCTAGAACACGAGCACCATGAAAGCAGTGAGTACGCAGACCTCAAAGACCTGGAGGGGCGGAGAGGCTTTGGTCCTGGCTCATGTCTTCCACTGTGGGATCATCCAGGGTCCATGGTGTTGTGTTGATGCTGGAGTGAATGAAGCCGGGGATGATCGTGTCCAGGGTACTTGCACACTTGGAGTTTTCGAGGTCGTACAAAAAAACACATGGAGTAGACGAGGTCGGAGTCAAAAAGTTACTACCCACTGATTTATGCACCGATCTCGCGCTCGGCTTGCATCTCTTGTACTGTAGATCATGGATCTTTGTCTCCACAAACTCGAGCTCTAACTGCACTGAATCAATGCAGCAGAGGTAACATTTGACACACATTTGATGTATTCGCCATTATAACAGATGAACAGTAAATTAGAAGTGATACTGCCAATATCACTACTAATTAATAAGGACTGAAATCCTGCAGTGTTGGGAAAGTTCACTTTCTACATGAACTAGTTGAAGTTCAGTTCACATATTTTAAAATGAACTAGTTCAGTTCATAGTTCATACTTCAAAAAATGAACTAGTTCATTCATAGTTCTTTTTTCCATATGTTGCAAGGTTTTTTTTTGTTTTTTTTTGTTGTTTTTTTTGCCACAGCCCATATACAACCACAGACAACAATTATTTTATTGACGGGCAGTTTGCACAGAAATGTAAGATTTTTCCCATCCTTACTGTCGACCTCGTCATAAAATCTGTTTAAATGATCATCCAATGACTCCTTGGTCGCTGCTTTGTTGATGGCGGCCGCGGTGCAACACTGCCCAGATTGCAAACTGACATTGAATCAACGTGGAAATATGACATCGAAACAACGTTGTTCTGACATTGTTTTGCTCATCGAATTAACGTTGAACCAACGTCAGACGCGTCATTCTTTCAAAACTAACGGAAAATCAACTTGAAATCAACGCGTTGTTTCAACGTTATGAAAGCAAACCAATTTTCGATTTTCATTTAGCTTTGAAGAATGCCGCGTCTGACGTTGGTTCAACGTTAATTCGATGAGCAAAATCAACGTTGTTTCAATGTCATGAGAGACGTCGTTTCCACGTTGATTCAATGTCAGTTTGCTGTCTGGGTAGTGTCTTGTGTTGCCAGATTGGGTGTTTTTTCGCTACATATTAAGGCCTGTTTACGCGTGTTTTAGCCGAGTTTTCGCCTGGAAGGCTCTATAGAAATCTGGCACCCTATTGTATGAAGTTAACGTTCACAGTATTGTTCATCAGGCAGTAATGCCGCGTTCCAGGCAACCTGTAACTCGTGTTTTTCCAACCTTATACCTGTGAAAGTGCACTGGAACGGCAGTCAAACCCGTGACTTCCCACCCGTGAACTCGTACTAGACCGATGTACTCCCAGTTACGAGTTCTGACGTCACATAGCCCGCGAACCTTTACAAAACTACAATGACAGCCCCTACAGATGCAGTGTTTCTGCAGGCGGTACACGGTGAGGACACTTTAGGACAACATAACGTTAACTAGTTTAAAATAAAAGGTATAACAGCTTATTTTGCCTCATGCGCTATTTTTCGTCCTCAGTTTTCCCACAAATAAACAAGGAGTAAGCACCTTTGGCGTTAGCAATTATTACAAATGCACATGAGCCCCGTAAGGTCCGCCATGCTGGTTTGTTTACATCTAGGTAACGTTAGTTTGGCGTGAATGACCTGGAATGCTACAAAGTCGTAAGTCGTGGTTTGAAGTCGTGATTTACGTGCTCAAAAACCTGCCTGGAACGCAGCATAATACAGTACGTTCAGTTCACGTTCGCCAAAAATATGAACGCGTTCATGAACTATCGTTTATTGAACTCGTTCAGGCACAACACTGAAATCCTGGATAGAACCCGTATCCTTTCAGTGAAATGGGTGTAAATTAGACTATTGATAGGCGTGCAATGCTATTGGGCTTAAGGCTAGTAGCAGAAATTCGGAAAGTTGGATATAAGTAGTGATATCAAAACAATCCAATTGTTTTTTATAAGGAATACTGTAGTATCGAAGTTAAGTTCACATGCTGTAAAAATAGAAAGTGCTTGTTTATAAATGAGTGGTAAAGAAGAAAATCACGGATTTATTAATCAATTTGACAGAGCTCCAAACACAAACCGCGTACACACACGCATGCGCAAAAAGTGTAGGCCCAGCCCCAGATAGGTTCGATCTGGGTTAGAACATTTTGCAAACAAAATTAGTAATTTTGGCAAGTGAGCTTCAGTTTTCAGACTGATGACTGTTTTGAAAATGCGGACAAATGTGTTTAAGACATAGAGAAAAACTGTAATTTACTTGCGAATGAATAATAAAGAAATAAATGTAAAAAATATATATCAAAAAACCATAGTATAATCCTGTATGTGCAGTATTGGAGTCAGAGCTGTGGCCGGAGTCCTTTTTGTGTTTGTATATTCTCTCTGTGTGGACAATGGTTTCCTCTGGTTTTAACACACAATCAAAGACATACAGGACAGGAGACTATTGTCTGTATATGTGAGTGTGATTATGAATGTGTGCGAGTGTGTCATCCCTGCGATGGACCGGCCATCTGTTCAGGGTGTTTTCCTGCCCACAATCCAAGATGCTGGGCAAGGCTCCAACCTCCCCACGACCCTACATAGGACAAGTGCTATGGATGGATGGATATTGTGAGCGTTCTAGTCCTTTCTCTCTACCGTTATTCTTTCCTCATGTGTATTCCTTGATCAATGTTTCCAAACAAAATCATTTTGAAACCATCCTGATTTACCAAACTGAAAATATAAGTTACCACTGTAATACAGACAAAAATTTAGGACACAGGATAGGCTTTCAGCTGAAATTGCAATTAGTTTATTTGTAATACATATTTAATTTCACTGTTAATATTCTGCTAAGAATTTATATTTACAGTGTGTGTCTCACGCAAAATGCGTGAGACTTGAGAGCTCTGTATTTAAATATGAAATGCACAGAGTTTGCCATAAGTCTGATTTGAATGTGCTGTTATCAGTTTTGAAAGCAGTGTAACATCATTCGAAAAATTTGCTGCATACAGTATATATAGTGTTTTGCAGATGGTGAATTATGAGTGACGTTCCAGGTTACTTGACTGTAACCCTGTTCCCTGATAAAGCGGAATGAAGATGCTGCGCTGCATTGCCATGCGGAATGTTCCCTTTCAAAAGCTACAATCGATTCTGCTCTGCTTACTGCATTGGGAACGAGAAAGCCCACGCCACCGTGCTTGAAGGTGTCTGGACTCCTTACAGTTGTGTAGGTGTGCTCACAAGAATGCAAGAAAGTCCTAGACATTAGCTTGTTATGTTGACTCGAGGACATGAGAGCCCAGAGTGGAATGAACATCCAAGCTATAAAATCTAATGAATGTGTGCGGAGAGGACCAGCCTGCCGCATTACAAACAAATTGCAATGGGGTACCCCTTGCCAAGGCAGCAGAGGAGGTGACCCCTCTAGTGGAGTGAGCCCTTAGCCGCGTGAAAGGAGGTTTTTGGAGAGGTTATACCCATAAGAAAAAAAATCTTTTGGGCCAGAAGTTTGTCAGGCTCGGTTAAATAGGCTATATAAATAAATTGATAGTCCTGCTGCACGGATTTTTGTAATTATTCCAGATAATATAACAAATACATAATTATTGATAGGCCTACTTGTTAAAAGGGCTTTGTGTGTTTCATTTATTGGGCTATCTACTGTCAATTATAGAAAACGTCTCAGGTTACGACTGTAACCTATGTTCCCTGAGAACAGGGAACGAGACACTACATCAAATGCTATGGGGAAACGCCTCAGCGTGACTGATGACTGAAACACTATAGAATCACGACAATCCTATTGGCCGGCGTCAGCCATGAAACAAAATGTACAACAAATCGGCACAAGACTACACACACACACGAGTCTGAGTTAACGCAGTGTTAAAAAAAACTGTGGCGAGCGCGACGGCGGGGTTTGATAAGGTTAACATAGCTCCTTATTAGCTAGGCTACTTACATGCTTGCTAACCTTTTTTTAAGGTGGGTCTCCACATTGACAGCATGTTGGATGGATCTGTGCAGCGCTGTTTATGATACTAACCATTCAATACACAGACTGGTCCGCTGTCAATGTGTTTGAGAGAGAGAGAGCGAGAGAGAGAGAGAGAGAGCGTGCGAATATGCGCTGCACGCAACTCTGTAGTAAATTACAACTTTTCCCATCTTAAATTGTTAAAAACACGGAAATCAATATGTGGCGGTCAGCGCTGATAATGTGGTGGGCTGCCACTAATAAATGTATGGGAAACACTGCTACCGGTTATCACTCAGATAAACATATGTGGCGTTCTAAACCAGGACAGACTAAACACCGACTACGCCACTCTGGGAATTTCACCCAGAGAATGATTTTTCTACCCAAGCTTTATAAATCCAACAGCTAAAGACACACAGATTCGTGTACAATAGAGCCAAAGACAGTGTTCAATTTTGAAAGCACAGCATTTATTAATTTCAATAATTTAACAGTTTAAAACAATCGTCTCTCGGGGAAGAGAACACAAAACAAACAAAAAACAAACAAAAAAAAACTAAATTGCTGAGGCTTACCGATGGAGGCAAAGTATTCAAAAGGTGGTAAAAGATCCCAGAACACCCCCCCAGTAAACACACAAACACCCCCAATAATAGTAAATGCAAACAGGGAAGTCCACAGCACTCCAAACGGGGACAACACCACCCAGACACCAATACCTCCACCGGCTCTCAGCTACTGCAACAGAAAGAAAAAAAAAGAAAACCAAAGAAGTACGCAAATAAAACACACACTCTTTCAACAAAGATTTACCAAAAAGAAAATACAGAAATCAGAAAATCAATATTTTTCTTATCACAAAATAAACAATAACTGCCAGAACCAACTAAGGCTCTAAAGGGGCAGTAAAAATATCAAAAGAAAATAAACAAATAAATAAATGTTCTCAATTCAATAATCAAAGAAAATCAAAATCAAAATAACCTTCACAAAATATAAACAATAACTGCCGAAACCTACAATGGCTCTACAAAGGCAGTAGAAATATCACAAGAAACAAACAAATAAATATTTCCCAACTCAGTAAATCAAAATAATAAACTTAAAACACAAAAAATGACTGCCAAAACCAACAATGGTTATAATACAGCAGTATAAAGAAAGATATATATATAAATATATATATATATATATACACAAACCCAGTAAATCAAAAAAAAATCAAATTGAAGTATAAATACAACTTTAATCTAAATTGGAATCAAAACAAACAAACCAAAAGAAAGCAAACCCAGAAAAACAAACTTCTTACATTGACAAAATTATAATATAAAGCCCCAAACCCCTTGAGCTAATCACGTATCATAAAAACAATAGCACTCACGAACCAAATGCCACATACTCTTGGCCAAACAGCCGTAACTACCCGGTGGCCGTGATCGACGAGCATACAGCGATCAGTCGCTGATATGCTATTTACACCGCGGTGGCCCGGGCAAAGTGGCACATGTGGCAAACGGAGACATAAATAAAACACGGCAATGCTGTAGCACCTTAAACACAGGCAAAAAAAAAAGGCACTATATAGTTGTCAGGCAAATAGGCAAAAGCAAAACAGCAGCCAGCGAATCGGTCCTGTGCAGCTAGTGATGATCTCCGGCTAAACTGGCCTCATGCCTGTTAGCTACACAAAGAAAAACTACCATTAACCCCCAATTAATAAGAAACTAGATATAAATCCCACGTCATCTGAGATACATACCCATCGTTCAGACGTACCCGAGGGAGAAAGCTCGACGAGTGCCCACGGCACTGATAATGCAGTGTGTTCAGTGGTTCAATGAATTGAACGACGAGATGAGAGTTCGTCCATCCGGCCGGAGATCTACGAACGCCAGTAACCACATAATACTAGTAAGCAAGACGGCAGGAAACAATGTTCGCACGGAGACAGCAAAGCCACTACCCTACCTGTTAGCGCAACAACGCACACACGGAGAGAGGGACCCGGACGCACAACGCAACTTCCGGTCACCGATGAGCAGGAGAGGGCGTCAGAAGGATTACGCGCTATTTATAGGAGGGAGCTTCACACGGGGAGTGACCAAGGGAACACCAGCTCATTAGACTAACTCGTACTGCCACAATCTACCCCACCTTTTGGATCGTCGACCCGACGACGGGAAAAAAACAAAATAAAACCAGAATATCCCATACTAATTCCAGGGTCGAAAAAGAGCCGTTATCGCATTGGACCCAGGGCCGGAAGGATCGGCCGCATTGCCCGTAGACGCTAAAGGACGAGGAAGGTGATAAACATTAGAATGTTGACCCGCAGTTGACCGTGCTGTCCGACGTATAGCCACTTCACTGACTGCAGGGGCAGCTCTAGGCAAAGGAACTGGAGGGGCAGAGGATCCTTCCGCTGCACTGTTAATAGGAGGCACTAACAAGTCTTGCCTGATAGATACTGGAATAACTGGTAAAAACTGTGCCCGGGTGGAGCGTTGAGAATCAGACACTTGAGTGGGAGTTGCCAGAGGGGCATCATGTCTCCACACCAATAGATCCTCTTCTATTGACTCATCCTCAAGCAGCGGCTGGTCCGCAGGAGGGGAACAAGGTGAAGCAGCCCCACCTGAAGGAGACCCTACTACCACTGCCTTCAACAATGCACGATTAACCTGCTTAACTTTGGTTGGTTCATCCACTGGTGCAATTGTATACACTGAGCCCTCCTCTCGAGGTACTCTAAGGACTCTGTACTGTACTGGACCATAAAGGTCGCGGAGCTTATGACGGCCCCGTGCCGAGAAGTCACGAAGCCACACTAACTGGCCCAACTTAAAAGGCACATCCCTCACCCGCCGATCATGGTTGTGTTTACGACGCTGTGCAGCAACCCGTAACCTCTCCGTGGCACCTTCGAAGGCCAACTGTAAACGAGTCTGGTGCTCCTGAATCCACTCATGGACATTGCCACCCACAGGATCCTGTACCCGACCCAAGAGGAAATCAACGGGTAGTCTAGGCTCCTGCCCAAACATTAAAAAGAATGGAGACTCACCGGTGGCCTGATGGGGAGTGGTGTTATACGAGAAAAGGACCTGTGGCAAACAAGAATTCCAGTCCCTCTTCCGAGACGCTGGCAGGTGCGCAACAAATTATGGAGCGTCCTATTGAACCGTTCACATTGGCCATTACCGGCCGGGTGATATGGCGTGGTGCGAGATTTTTCAATGCCATAAAGTCGACACAGCTGTTGGATCAGGGAGCTCTCGAAATTACGGCCCTGATCAGAATGGATACGAGCGGGGACACCAAACTTAGAGAACCACTCTACCACCAAAGCTTGAGCCACGGTGGAAGCTCGTTGATCGTAAGTGGGAACAGCAAGGGTGTATTTACTGAAAACATCGGTCATGACCAATACGTTTTCTATACCACTCTGAGTAGACTCCAACATGGTGTAATCAATGGCTAATATCTCGTTAGGCCGAGAGGCCAATAAGTGTCCCATCAGACTGGAATTAGGAGGTCGAGTGTCCTTGGCAACTTGGCACCTCTCACATGCCTGACACCACTTTGACACGTCCACAGACATACCCGGCCAGTAACAGCGCTGACGTAAAAGCTCTAACGTCCTTTCTATACCCTGATGGCCATGCTCCTGGTGAACCTTAGTTAACACCTCTTCTTTTAAGGAAACTGGCACCACTACCTGCAAGACCACCTCCGCGCCGTCAGGGCGAAACACACGGCGATACAAAACGCCACTTCTCTCCTCCAACCGGTCCCACTGGCGGAGCAGCACTAGTGCAGGCTGAGTCAACCCTTGACGCTCTTCAGCATTGGGGCGTTGCTTACGTCTCCAAAACCCCAAAACCTCCCGAATACATGGATCAGCCTGCTGGAGAGCACACATATCAGAAGTGGTATGGTGAGGCAGAGCCATGACGGCCGTTTGAATTGCTTCAGCCTGAGTGCCCTGGAGAGCCTGCTGCAAAGGCTTGGGCAATGACGTCCCAGGAAGCATAGCTTCCATATCTGCTGGGCCAGGAGGATGTTGACGAGATAAAGCATCTGCGTTCTTATTACTTCTGCCCGAACGATATTTTACCTCAAAATCAAACGATGCCAGCTGAGCAGCCCAACGTTGCTCAGTGGCACCAAGTTTAGCAGATGACAAGTGGCTAAGCGGATTGTTATCGGTAAATACCACACACTTGTGGCCCAGCAGGTATTCCCGAAATTTCTCCGTCATAGCCCACTTAAGTGCCACAAACTCCAGTCTCATAGAGCTGTAGTTCACCATATTACGCTCCGTAGGCCTCAAACCCCGACTTGCATAAGCTATGGGCCTAACTTTACCATCCTGCTCTTGTGATAAAACAGCTCCTAGGCCGCCATGACTTGCGTCCACCTCTAAAATAAAAGGAAGCGAAAAATCGGCGTATGCGAGCACAGGGGTACTTGTGAGCCTAACTTTCAGTGCTTCAAAACTGCTCTGGCACTCTGCGGTCCAGTTCTCAATGGTAGCCTGCGCTGTCACTCTCTTAGACTTCGCGGCCCCCAGATGAGCCACCAGCTTATGTAGGGGAGCCGCCAGCTTAGCGAAACCCTCCACAAAGCGGCGATAATAACTGGCGAACCCAAGGAATGAGCGCAGCTCTGAAACTGTAGTAGGAGGCTGCCAGTTAGCCACAACCTCCACTTTGCTTGGATCGGTTGCAACCCCTTTGCTGGAAATCACATGCCCCAAGTAACGCACCTCCTCCTGGAAAAAGGCACATTTGGTGAACTTTGCCTTAAGGTTTTCTCTTTGAAGCCGGCAAAGCACTACTTCCAACCTATCCAAGTGTTGCTGGACGGTGGAGGAGAAAACCACAATATCGTCAAGATAAAGCAACAAAGACTGGTTTTGTTGATCACCAAACAGTCTTTGCATCAATCTTTGGAACGTGCCAGGGGCGTTACACAGCCCAAAGGGCATGCGATTCCATTCAAAAAGCCCAAAGGGGGTGCAAAATGCAGTCTTGGGCCGATCTGCCTCAGCAACTGGGACCTGGTTATACCCACTCGCCAGGTCCAGGGTTGAGAACCAGCGAGCACCGGTAAGAGCATCTAAAGACTCCTCAATACGAGGAAGAGGAAAAGCATCTTTTCGGGTTTTACTGTTGAGCTGCCTGTAGTCAACGCACATTCTTAGAGTTCCATCCTTCTTCTTGACTAAGACAATGGGGCTGGCATAAGGACTACTGCTCTCCCTGATGACCTGTGCCTCGAGAAGTTGGTGAATATGCTCTTTAACCGTCTCGTATTCAGACGGAGGAATTCGCCTATGACGCTGCCTGACCGGGACATTGTCTAAAAGAGGGATATCATGAGCGATCAGATTAGTACAACCAAGGTCTCCATCATGAGCAGAAAAGACAGAACTATATCTCTCCAGAAGGGACTTCACCTGACCCTGCTCTTCAACAGACAAGCACGAAAGGTCCATGGTGTCTATCTGCTCCTGCATCGTAGAAACAGCAGTCTGAGAAGCCACTGTAGCCGCCCCCGAAGGTACCTCCGTAACTCCTGTCGGCAGACTAACAACACAAACCCCATCCAATGTACCTACCACCGTGCGTGGGTAGAGCAGCACATCAAGGGTACCCACATTCACCACTGGGATGTAGGCAGTACCCCTTACCACCCGAACCAACGCAGGAGATGCCAGGAGTCCAGCTGGCAATCCAGAGCTCGGAGGTTCAAACAGTACAGTATCTTCAGAATACTGCGCTGAACATGTGGTAGGGACAATTTTCATCACCCCTCCCGGAATCCGACAAGCCTTTCTGCCTCGCACTCTTACCTTACCAGCTGCATTAAGGGAACGGGTGCTGGCCTGCTGGCACCCCTGCAACGCCCTCACAAAAGATTCTGGACTATTGGCAACAGCAGGCAAGTCAAACATGGCCAAGCCATGCAGACTGAAAAGCTCTCTATAGCATCTGCGAATCACGTTCATTCCCAAAATACCAGGAACCTGCGAAGACGCACCACTCGGGGGGTCCTTAACTACCAGCAGCCCACACCGCTGCATCAGTTTACCACAAAGCTCAATATCAAGCTCCAAGTAGCCAAGGTAGGGAATAGCCAGCCCATTAGCTGCCCTAAGCTGCAGCCAGTGACAGGACTGAAGCCTCTCTTGACCCCATGGCTCGAACTGCTGAAGAAAGAAGCTCTCAGTGACTGTGGAAACCATCGACCCGGTGTCCACCAAGCAGGGGACCTCAACTCCACCCATACGCACGTCTAAATGTGGACAAGAAGACATCAACTTTGCAGTGTCTGGCAGACAATTAAAAACAACTGAACCAATCGCTGCCCCCTCCGAACTGTGGCTCTGCAATCCGGCGGGTGCTAGTTTTCCGACGCAGGAGCGGGGTGAGATGGCCTATTAAAAGGTGGAGGGGCAGATGAAGTAAAGGGTGCACGAGCAGGGACACGTTCTCCTTCGCACTCCCTGGCAAAATGGCCAGGCTTCTGACACCGCCTACATATTATAGGGCCACTATAAGTTGAACGACCGCGCTGACTAGAGCTCTGCAGGCGGCCAATGCTTTGAGTAAGCTGATTGAGCTGGTCTTGCTGCAGCCTCAGCATCTCCCGCATTTCACTAAGCTCAGATTGATGTAGTGAGTTACTAACCGACCGAGGATCACTCTGAACACCAAACTGAAAACCAAGGGCTGAAGGGACAGAGTGACTCCGGCCCCTAGCGCCTCCAGGCAAACCCTCTCGTTCCCACCGGATCGCTTCTGCTCTCACCTCAAGGAGGGTAGCGGCTGGCTGTCTACGCGCGTACTGCTTCAGCTCGCGACGGAGAGCGCCGTCAAGTACATGCTCAATAAATTGATCACGTAGTAAAACATCAGCATTTGGAATATCGCCGGGGGCACGCTGCTTTACCGACGTCATAAGACTCATCAGCGCGAGGGAGAACTCTTGCAGGGTTTCCCCTTCGCGCTGCCGACGGGAGAAAAATGCTTCCTGCAATGATACATAGGATTCGCAACAACCATAAAGCTCCTGCAAAATGGCAATTATCTTATCTGGGCTCTCACGTTCTGCAGTAGGACGAAATTTTACTTCCTCACGGGCCTCTCCCTCTAGGTGGTCAAACAAAAAGAATGCCTGATCGGATGTAGACAGATGACGTGCCCTCATACAGGATTGCACTTCCTCAATCCATTCTGCTAACCCTATACCTGACCTTCCCCTGAATATAGGACATTTTCGATCTCGGGGCACAAAAACCAGTCTCTCAGTTACAGGAGCTCTAGCCACTGGTTGAGCAGTGGTTAACACATTAGGGGGTGTGGAACTAGGTCCAGGCAAGGCCGCAGCCTGCTCCTGGCGCAGCTTCTCATTATCTGCTCTTAACTGCTTAACTAGATCCCTCAACTCCTGTAACTCTCCCTCCATACTCACCCTACCCAACAAAGGGGGACTCGACCGTAAGAAGGTAGAAAGACGGGGAAGTCGCCGGCTGCTGTTTTGCCTGTAACACACAGAAAAAAAACAGAAGAGAAAAAAAACAAACAAAACAAAAACAACAAAATTGAACACGTCCTTGGCATTAAATTGCGACCCTGCCGACTATACGCCAAATGTGGCGTTCTAAACCAGGACAGACTAAACACCGACTACGCCACTCTGGGAATTTCACCCAGAGAATGATTTTTCTACCCAAGCTTTATAAATCCAACAGCTAAAGACACACAGATTCGTGTACAATAGAGCCAAAGACAGTGTTCAATTTTGAAAGCACAGCATTTATTAATTTCAATAATTTAACAGTTTAAAACAATCGTCTCTCGGGGAAGAGAACACAAAACAAACAAAAAACAAACAAAAAAAACTAAATTGCTGAGGCTTACCGATGGAGGCAAAGTATTCAAAAGGTGGTAAAAGATCCCAGAACACCCCCCCATTAAACACACAAACACCCCCAATAATAGCAAATGCAAACAGGGAAGTCCACAGCACTCCAAACGGGGACAACACCACCCAGACACCAATACCTCCACCGGCTCTCAGCTACTGCAACAGAAAGAAAAAAAAGAAAACCAAAGAAGTACGCAAATAAAACACACACTCTTTCAACAAAGATTTACCAAAAAGAAAATACAGAAATCAGAAAATCAATATTTTTCTTATCACAAAATAAACAATAACTGCCAGAACCAACTAAGGCTCTAAAGGGGCAGTAAAAATATCAAAAGAAAATAAACAAATAAATAAATGTTCTCAATTCAATAATCAAAGAAAATCAAAATCAAAATAACCTTCACAAAATATAAACAATAACTGCCGAAACCTACAATGGCTCTACAAAGGCAGTAGAAATATCACAAGAAACAAACAAATAAATATTTCCCAACTCAGTAAATCAAAATAATAAACTTAAAACACAAAAAATGACTGCCAAAACCAACAATGGTTATAATACAGCAGTATAAAGAAAGATATATATATAAATATATATATATATATATATATACACAAACCCAGTAAATCAAAAAAAAAAAAAATCAAATTGAAGTATAAATACAACTTTAATCTAAATTGGAATCAAAACAAACAAACCAAAAGAAAGCAAACCCAGAAAAACAAACTTCTTACATTGACAAAATTATAATATAAAGCCCCAAACCCCTTGAGCTAATCACGTATCATAAAAACAATAGCACTCACGAACCAAATGCCACATACTCTTGGCCAAACAGCCGTAACTACCCGGTGGCCGTGATCGACGAGCATACAGCGATCAGTCGCTGATATGCTATTTACACCAATGAGGCGGTGGCCCGGGCAAAGTGGCACATGTGGCAAACGGAGACATAAATAAAACACGGCAATGTACAGCACCTTAAACACAGGCAAAAAAAAAAGGCACTATATAGTTGTCAGGCAAATAGGCAAAAGCAAAACAGCAGCCAGCGAATCGGTCCTGTGCAGCTAGTGATGATCTCCGGCTAAACTGGCCTCATGCCTGTTAGCTACACAAAGAAAAACTACCATTAACCCCCAATTAATAAGAAACTAGATATAAATCCCACGTCATCTGAGATACATACCCATCGTTCAGACGTACCCGAGGGAGAAAGCTCGACGAGTGCCCACGGCACTGATAATGCAGTGTGTTCAGTGGTTCAATGAATTGAACGACGAGATGAGAGTTCGTCCATCCGGCCGGAGATCTACGAACGCCAGTAACCACATAATACTAGTAAGCAAGACGGCAGGAAACAATGTTCGCACGGAGACAGCAAAGCCACTACCCTACCTGTTAGCGCAACAACGCACACACGGAGAGAGGGACCCGGACGCACAACGCAACTTCCGGTCACCGATGAGCAGGAGAGGGCGTCAGAAGGATTACGCGCTATTTATAGGAGGGAGCTTCACACGGGGAGTGACCAAGGGAACACCAGCTCATTAGACTAACTCGTACTGCCACACATAGGCTATTTTTAATTCCGCCGTCTCCCTCATAGAAAACCTTGACATTTTTATTTTTAAAAATTGCGTTTGCTCCCTAGGTCAGGTTGCACCCCACAGCTCAACAACCTGCTCATCACCTTAACTTTCACTGCATTTGTAGTCAATGCCATATTATCCAGTAAACACTAATAAACGAACAGAACGGAACCCAGATAGCAAACTGACATTGAATCAACGTGGAAATATGACATTGAAACAACGTTGATCTGACATAGTTTTGCTCATCGAATTAACGTTGAACCAACGTCAGATGCGTCATTCTTTCAAAACTAACGCAAAATCAACTTGAAATCAACGCGTTGTTTCAACGTTATGAAAGCAAACCAATTTTCGATTTCATTTAGCTTTGAAGAATGCCGCGTCTGACGTTGGTTCAACGTTAATTCGATGAGCAAATCAACGTTGTTTCAATGTCATGAGAGACGTCGTTTCCACGTTGATTCAATGTCAGTTTGCTATCTGGGAAGTTAACTTTGGGCCAGCTCATCACCATGGCAACGCGTCTGATGAAAGCGTCTATTATGTATAAGTAAACATACCCTTCGGTAAGTTGTACTGTGTCTTTAAATAAAAACTAAAGTAACATTATTGGTTTACTTGAACTGAGGAGCAACGATCTCCCAGACAGCAAACTGACATTGAATCAACGTGGAAACGACGTCTCTTGTGACATTGAAACAACGTTGATTTTGCTCATCGAATTAACGTTGAACCAACGTCAGATGCGGCTTTCTTCAAAGCTAAATGAAAATCTAAAATTGGTTTGCTTTCATAACGTTGAAACAACGCGTTGATTTTAAGTTGATTTTCCGTTAGTTTTGAAAGAATGACGCGTCTGACGTTGGTTCAACGTTAATTCGATGAGCAAAACAATGTCAGATCAACGTTGTTTCGATGTCATATTTCCACGTTGATTCAATGTCAGTTTGCTATCTGGGCTGTGATCAGAACCTAAGAGCTGATTTATCAATAAGAACTTTCATATCAAAAGTAACCTGCTCTGTCTAGTCTGTCGTTGTCAGTGTCCTCTTTGCTCTGTGATTTTTGTCTGTGGGAAAGCATGTGAAAAGTGTCAAATAGGGCTGTCGCGGTTATGGAATTTCCCTTGCGGTAATGTTGAATGGCTCAATAGCGCGATATGCGATATTACCGCAATTTATTTATTTATTTAATTTATAAGTATTTGTTGCTATATAAATAAAGTTTACAATGTGGACAAAAACGAGGTCATTTAACCAATAACCGAAACTAAACAGCGTCTATATGCGCATTGAAAGCATGATTGAAAGGCTTTCACTCAGCACGCATATTGATATGACAACGGACTTTGAACCGTTCATTCAAGGAACATGTTTAAAGAAGCTGATTCGTTAAAAAAGAAGTAATGAAACAAGATGTTAATTTTTTTTACTTTGAGTTCCACTTTTCAAGGCTCAGCTGATCAGCAATGCGTCGCATGGGTAACGCGGAAGCTGATGCTTCACTTATTAGAGACCAATATGGCATTGATTCAATGCGTGACTCGATGATTTTATTTCCCCGCGGCTTCCTCGCGCTGTGGGATGCTGACCAGCGCTGCTGCTGACGCGCATTTGTGGAAAATACCCGTGACGTGAAGGTTAAAATGATGATACGACAAATATTTCGCTTTCCTTTGACACGGCAACCTTTTCACGACTTCAAAGACAGATGCAGGTAATCGCACGCGCTCTGCAGATCTCTCTCATTCACTGTCTGTGTGAAGCCTCTGTAGGCTACACATCACCATGATAAACAGTCTTTGTTGTTATTATGAACTTGTTTAACATCAATACACATGCATGAAGTTCAAAACAAGAAGGGTATAGCCTTATAAAAAAACGTGAATATCGCGGTTGCTGCGTGTTAAGGCAAAAATTCAATAAACAGACATCACTTCGTAAGAGACACTTTAGAGTCAAATTAATAAAGGAAAAGGTTTATTATTCTTGCAAGAACAATAAGGCTCAGTCACCAACACAGATTACTGCGAAGTGGAGTGATGCCCAGAACACAGGCCGGGGTGAAGACTAAATAGCCCTCCCCAAGGTTATTTACTGCAAGCCGAGCCTTCTCTGTAAATTTCCACAAAGTTATAGGATTCATGATGCCAGGTTAGATTTACAAACCCCCTCAACCCCTCCCAGTCTAAGATGACCCCTGACCCGGCCGGTCCTCTGGTGCCTAGCTCCACTCTTGATAAGGGAGAACAATTAAAACATGTGAGATTAAAATTCCCCACAACATGCGGTTACGTGCAATCCTCTACGGTTGACTTGTCAGAAGCGCGGTACTGCAATATTGCGGTTATCGCGACAGCCCTAGGGTCACAGACTGATCTCATGAAGTAGCGTGTGTATGACACGCCAATTCGTATTTCCATTTTTGGCGTGCTATCAAGACGCATAATCGCCTTTCAGCGTGTTTATGAACGCTGTTGACTTAACGTTATATGATGTTTTACTAACAAAGTTTGGGAGGAGCATGTTCAGAATTAAACACAGGTGGAGCACATTCAGGTAATCAAGCCTAATTAGACACGAGTGGAGCGCACTCCCAATCAATGAAGTAAGAGGTATATATACAGCAAACTTAACTCAGTTCATTGACAGTCTAACAGCATCCCACCACCACCCCATGTCCTCACTTCTTCTCCTAATACTCTTACAACAACGAGGGGGGGGGGAGCACTCTGGGTTCGGGCAAAAATTCCGAGCTCGGAGCCCTCCCCCTGGACAGCACGCCAAATACGCATAATCTTTACTCTGTTTAATTGATGTAAATGTGAACTCGTGAAATAAATATATGACTTACCTCAACCCCGTCCCTAAACCTAACCGTCACTGGGGTTAATGGCATTTATGACTGTTCCCTTACCATCCTAGGAAAAAAAAAGATATGATTTACCTCAACCCCATCCCTAAACTTAACCGTCACTGGGGTTAATGGCATTTATGACTAGAGATTTGACTGCGTGTTCAGACACGCGGAATGACGCGGACGTTAATGGCGTAGACATATACGCATACACGCGGATACACGCGGATAGCTCAAAATGTGTAGAGATAACACGCCACCTGACTCGAAAGTGGCGTATATGTTTACGCAAAAGTCATGATGTCATGTTGAGTGTCAAATGCGTTAAGCGCCTTTCAGAAATGCGCGACGCTGGCCGCTTGGTTCAACGTTGCCCTTCAGATACAACGCGATTTGCCATTTTACAAATAAAAAGTTGAACTATTTTGAACTTTAACCCCGGCGTGTGTTGGTCGATGCAGGTCGACGCAGCAACAAAACATCCCTGAGCGTCGCGCGCGTATTCCGCGTCCTGTCTGAAAGTCTCAAGCTGAATGTGTGAGAGTTGGCAGCCCTGCGGGGATAGATCGTCGGGAGCGTTCCGCCATGCTTCTACTCCATGTGAGGATTGTTTACATTAGAATGCACACTGCTGCATGCACACAGTGCTTATACATATGGGGATTTTTTACATCAGAGTGCGCTCGTGTTTTGCGCAGCATATAAGCAGTGTTTGAGCGGTTGATGCAAAATAAGCTAATGCATGCTCTAAAAGTCTAAATTCGGATCTATTATTTTTCACGGTATTTTGAAGAGCCCGCGATAACAATATTGTGCATATTCATTACCGCGGTATATCGGTTTATCGCATTACCGAATACTGGCACACGTCTATCTGCAAGTTATTCAAAATGCTGCAGTGAGACTTCTGACTGGTACAAAAAAGAGAGATCACATCTCTCCTGTCCTAGAAATTTTACATTGGCTTCCGGTTAAATTCAGAATTGATTTTAAAATTGCAGTTTTGGTATACAAAGCGTTATCCGGTGCTGCACCAAAATGCATATGTGATTTACTGACTATGTACACTCCCCAAAGAAATTTTAGATCTTGTAATCAGCTTCTTTTAACTGTCCCATGCTTTTGGTTCAAAACCAAGGGTCGTCGGGCCTTCCCTGCTGCTGCTCCTAAACTCAGTCTGCCCTTCGCTGTGAGGTCTGCTCCGACACTATCCTGTTTTAAATTGGCTATTAAAACGTATTTATTGCTTGATTGATTGTATATGAATCTATTAAATGAATTATATCAGGTGTAACATAAATATAAAACTGTCATTTGCCTTGTCTGTTTCAATGCTTTTAAATTGCATATTGTAATCCTGTACAGCACTTTGGCGCAACTCTGTTGTTTTTAAATGTGTGATAGAAATAAAATTTGACTTGACTTGACTTGACAAAAACAGAAACAGGGACAGGAACAGACACTGGCTCCAGCCCCGGAACGGACACTGGCTCTGGAACGGACATTGACTCCAGCTCAGGAACAACGGGCACGAAAGGTCTGAAGGGTATCTCTAGAATCTGGGCTAGACATTCAAAATAGTCTGTGCCCTCGCGGCCATTAGAATGGGCATCTCCTGATCAGCCGAGACAGAGTGGAGGACGGCCTCAGTCATTTGATCGCCCTCCACTCTCCCACCAGGTGATTCAGTAAGCTGTTCGACCGGGCTGATGTTGAGTTTAGGCTTGGCAGGGACCCTCGAGATAAGAAGAAGGGCGGGGTAGACGATTGACAAGAGAGCACATGGCACAAGAACAACAATACAATAAGCTTGTTTGAGATGAGAAAAATCTGCACAAAACCGATCACCGGTGATCAGGACGAGATGTCGGTTAGAAATGTGTCCGAATGTGGTCTGCCTTGATCTGATGTCATGCTGACGTATGTCAAAAAATTGTTGCAACCGCAAGGCGCACGTGTCGGATTCTGCAGTCGCATGCAGTTGCACTCCACCGACTGCGCTGATCAAAAGCACGATGGGGAACGACTTACTGACAACACAGCTAATTGCTCATTGGTTTAAACAACCACAATGTATTGTTCTCTTTTAAAATCATGATTTTAAAACTCTGATATCATGTTTTATGTGTATAAATTATGTGGATGTTCTCAAACTCTCTGACAGCGCGATCTATGTGATATATATATATATATATATATAATTTTTTTTTATAAAAACATCTGTATTAAAGAAAAAAGTATTGATAAACACATAAGCCTATTTAAAATGGAGTTAAATGAGTACTTATTCATTATATTTATTTTAATATGAAAGCAAGAAAACTTAAATTACATCCAATTTATTAGCAACACCATGCACGGGCGTGAATCCCGTGATATCCGCCTTCGATCTCACAGTTGTCTATCCCTTACCTGCTTTTTTTTCACTCCTCCCCTCACTACAGCCGCCTACTCTCGACTACATTTCAGGTGAGGCAAGGTGCATCTCAAACAAGCCTAATCATGTGCTCCCACTGGACCAGAATAAACATAAACACTTGACAAACCTGGTAAGTGTAACAGCCCTGCCACTAACCCAAGGGAAAACCCAGACCGCGCAAAGCAGCAGCTAGTCTTGATTTTCTTATTTTCAGACTAAAGGCCCTTGCACACCGAGTCCAAATTTCGCGTCCGAAATTTTCGCACGTTAAAAAATTAATACAACCTCACGTTATTTCAATCACGCTTGCACACTGCCTCCAAAACTTTTGTTCGTCAGAAAAAAAAAAAACGAATCGGGTTCGATTTTCTGCATTTTTGGCATCTGTAGCAAGTAGTTTGAATGGAGTTTGAATGATGTTTTGACAATTCAGAGCCACCAAATCACGAATAGGAAAAAAAAATGCATACGAAAATTACGGACTCTGTGTGCAATGGCGTTAAGGGATTAGAGTTTAAATCAATAAGTATGAGCATAAATTGCTCTTGTTGGAAGCAAAATAAAGGGTCATACATTTAGAGGTTGATGTTGTGGCACCATTTATGCTCATGGTCACTTTAAAAAGGCTCTTGGAACAACCAGGCACTGGTCTATCATTTGCCTTGCCACAGTAATCCTGCCATCCTTTTTTTGGAAAAGATATAGATATTGGCCTCTGTCCATTGTAGTGGGCGGCTGCCAGATGTTGGTCCTCCAAATTAAAGTGCTGGATGGTTTTCGGTATGGGGGTTTTTTTTCGGTGAGAGGTTCGGGTCTGAATGCTTGAAGAGCTGGGCAGGAGTCAGACTGTAGAGAGCTTATGAAGGTGAACTCTTGAAGACAGTCCTATCATTGAAGTACTTTACAAGGGCCATCATCTGCTTGCTTTGGTTGCATGAGGCTTTGATAGCAGTCCTTGAATGCTAGTCCAGCAAGCTTTTGTGTTCCCTGACCTCTCCAGCACCTTCAGACAGCCGAAGAAAGGATGAAGAATAAAAGCTGCAACTGAATTGCTGGATTGCTGTGAGTTGATTAGCTACACAAGAGTACTTGTGAACTTTTTCTTTCCATAATTTCTTTGGATGACAAAGTCGAATCTGTGAGTAAAAAATAAGAAACAGCTGTGAGATGTAGTTGATTGTTTAACATATGTATGCATTTTTCATATCCACATGATGATCAAATCAACATATAAATAAACTTTGCCTTATCCTCTATGGCTGCACTAAAGTGTTTGTTTATTTTTTTGTTTATTATACAGTTTTGAGATTCAAGCTGTTGTTCAAGCTGTATATATATATATATATATAATTATAGCTTGTATATTTAAGTTCAGTAGTTTCACTTAAATGGCAATTTAAAAATGTAATTTCACTTAAATGGCAATTTAAAATTGGCAATCCAAAATGGCACCCTTCATGTGGTCTCGTGGCCTTAAATTGCACGTACATGCCAAGTGTACAGGTCAGTAGAGTGTTCCATTCATGACATGCACTTACTAGCCTGTTCCATTTACGTGTTCTCCAAATGCTAAAGAGGAGCCTTGTCTAGCCTCTGAAGGAAATGACTTGGAAGGACCCATCCTGCCAAGGAAGTATCCTTGACATTGAGAAACACATTTTGTTTATACATAAATCTCCTAAATCTCTGACCCATCGTCGTCTTCATAGTCTAATTTTCTGTCGCTCTACATACGTCATCTGGTATCATTAAACCGATTGGCTATGAGCTACGTACAGGCACATTTGATAGACATTCGTCGCACCCAATAATATGGCTCTGGGCATTTGTAAACCACGCCTCAAATACGAGAAAATTAACATGTGGTTTCCCAGCCTGTTCTCACATAAATGCGTCTCTATAACACATTGTGTATGTTGTGTAATTTATACGCGAAAATGAGTTTTTACGTGCGTATGAGATGCAGTTTGCGCATGCATTTGATACGTAGTTCATTTGCGTGTAATACACACGCACCCTAGCCTGACAACATCAGACTTCCTATTTCCGCTAATTTCATTTTGCTCCTATAGTCCGTCTGAGATAGCAGCCTATCTTTCAGTGTTTTCCACCGGCCTGAAAACAGCCGGCCAATCAACGAACAGAGGGCGGGGTGAGAGCCATGACGTAGGCGCTAAGCACCGAGTTTTACTTTGCAATTTAGAGAAATCGAAAACTGAAACAACCGCAGAAATGGGAAACAAGACACGGGATGCAGTTCGCTCTGTTATGGAGAACAGTCCGGGGGTTTTCAAACTGAAGCAAAAGTCGTTTACAGCCATGTTCGCTCCGGTATTTCGCTCGCTTCATCAAGTGTTTACAGGACCGGCACGCGCCTCTATTTGCAACGTAAACCAGCAACAACAAACAAAGACCAACATGCCATATAACGCGTAAAAACTAGTCTAAAGTCAGTGGCGCTTTGCACGTTGTTAATAATGCTATTTTAAGGGCGCATGCTTGGCCATTATGTAGCTTGTGAACAACGCGCATACACTTTGATTCTCTCATCAACACAGATGCAGCCGTTTTTATTTATGCAAATCATATACTATAACAAGAAAACATATTAACACTTCAAGCTTACACATTTAGGCTACCCAAATTTTACTTTAATTTTTTTTTTTTTCACTTTATAATACGGATCCAAATAATTACTTTCATCTGTGAGCTATTACTTACTAATTATTTGGATCCGTATTATAAAGTGAAGATCATTGGAACTAACTAGTAATGACTCAAGTGTTACTACATGATCTAGTTATGATTTGTGCAACCGTTTGAGATTTTTGGTGAACTTTAGTATACTTTTAGAAAATGTCTTTAGTAACAATGATCTTCACTTTATAATACAAATCCAAATAATTAGTAATTCCCATTACTTACTAATTCATTAATAAAAGTTTCTTTTAGTTAATAGTAGTTACTAGATTATTAATCAACTTTTTCAGTATTTCTCTGGGAAGTATAAAAAAAATAGAAGTTATTGATTAGTTAATAGTGAACTACCACTTTCATCTGTGAGCTATTACTTACTAGTTCGTTAATCAGAGTTTCTTGTTAGTTAATAATAGTTACTAGATTGTTAATATTGTGTTACTCATTGGTTCTTGTGTAGTTATTCATTAACGAAGGAACCATATTCTAAAGTGTTACCGCAAATATTTGAATTACTACATTAGTAATTTCTCTCTAAAAATTACATCAAATGTGGAAACCGTGGTCAAAAATGTACATTTACACACAAACTGACCAACTGCAACTTTCAGACAGCATCTTTATTTTTTAGCACAACTGTCACAGAATGGAATGCACAGGATTGAGGGATATCAAAGGCAGTGAAGGATATATGCTGCCTTCAAAAATCGATCAGATGAAGGCATCTCATGAGACAGGAAGTGAAGCCAACTTTGGATCCGGATATGCCTTGATGCCTTCCTACTTTGGAATGTGTCCTCCAAAGGCAGCATTTTTCAGTTTTCGGATGCAGCCATTGTCTGACTACATTCCTTGCTACTTACCTGCTTTATGTTTCTGACTATTAACTGTTTCTTCATTCAAGTCGATCTCCAGTCATCAAAGTCATCTTCCAGTCATCACGTTTTCAAAATCACTGTGCTGTCATTCCTCGTCTCAACGTTGTTCCCTTGTGTGTCTGTGCTCCAACTATTCTGTTAGACAAAGACTGAGATCTCAAGATCTCAAATATAATTTCTTACCAGTTTATGCATTGTGTTTCTTCCATATGTACAAATAAACCTACCCGTTTGAGTTTTACCTGAGTTCTGGGGCCCGTTCTACAGCGCTAGCTCAGTTAGCAGGATTTGATTGTTGTCGATTTGGCATAAAAGTATTTTGACTACAGGTTCCCATCAAGGCCTAAATGAAGGGGATTTTGTGAACAGAATCATCAAGATTTAACAGTTGATATGACTGGACCAGCCATTTGGATAATGGGTCTACAGTGTATTATTTTACAGTGATAATTAAAAGCTCATTTGCCAGTAATGAAGGTGTTGCTACTGATCCCTGGTTGTGGGTCTAAAGAAGAGCTGCCCCCAGGGATGCCCTCCACAATCGGTCATTTCACATTCAAACCAAAGCCTTTCTGCCGGGTGTAACATGGGGGTGCAAGACCACCACCTGTTTCTTAATATCAAATTGGTATAGCCTTTTTCTTGGTTGCTATAAACAGACATGCACATCATTTAACAGTGCATTTTAAAGAGACTAAAAACAGTATAAGTAACCGTAAAGATAACCATTTTCACTTTTACTTGTTCCAATGTTCTAGTAGGTTGTGGCTTTGACATTACAATTAACACAGTACATTACAGTAAATTAAACAATATATAATGTAATAAGTGATAGAAACATTTAACATGATCCCCATGCTTCTTTTTGCCAGCCCTATATCTCTTCCTCTCGACTAGCCTACTAGCTCTTGCTCCACTGCGTAGAAAAACTGAGCGCGCTCTTTGGCCACGGTGAGCAGCTAATAGCAGCATTGCTGATCAATGTTACTACTATCAATACATATCCCCTTTTAAACCAGTGCATGCACCTGCAATTGTCTCATAACTCAATCCAGCTATACTAACCATAACCGGCTGGTGTGTTCGAAAAACCTAATTAGCCCAATCATGATTAAACCGATTATATCATCTTGGATATCTCATTTGATCTCGGATGGTTTAAACAACGTATGAAGAACAGGTCTCAGGGTACAATTTTGGTAAATAACAACAACAAACATAAAAATAATCTTAAAAAAAAGAAAAAAAGTAGGTGAACCTGCTGCATTTTTATAATGCTTAAACCTGATTGGTGTGTCTACAATTGGCTGTGTTTAAAAGATTGGCTCATAGGTGTGGCAATCTGACCGTCAGTGCTTTGGAATTGCAAATGACATCATGATATACTTTTGTGGGTAACACTTTATTTTAAGACCTGCAAACAACTGTGTAAGTACACTGAAATTACGGTGTACGTTTCTGTAATTATAGTGTACATCAGTGTAGGTATAAGGGAACAATATGTTAAGTGTGGGGTAATAAAAGGGGTAACAAGCAGATATACAAGCAAATTATTTAATTAGTTAAAAATTAACAGGTACCTATTCTGTTACTATATTCCAGGCAAAAATTGTACGTCTGTTGTTTATAAAATGTAGCACATTTCTGGCAAAATATGTTCTTGTGCAATGTTACAGGATTTTGACATCTGTGGGTTAAAAATGAAACACACGCACACACACACACACACACACACACACACACACATATATATATATATTCATATATATATAATGAAATTTAATGGCTTTTCTTACTAGATTACTTAATGTTAAGTCAAAATAATTTGTTTTTGCTATGATTTTAATTTAGACCGTACCATGAGGTAATTAGTACTTACCTTATCCCATTGAATTGCAATCACACTTAAATGTCAGGGCAAATAAACTGTGAAATTAAAACTTTTTTGTTTGTTTGTTTGTTTTTTGATTACAGTACCTTTCTATGTAATTACAGTGCAAATAGTGTTGTTTCGTATTGCTACATAGTAAGTAGCGTTTGTTACCCCCCTGTTCTGTGTAGTTACAGGGTAAGTGTAACTCCTGCGGGCTGTAAATTAAAGTGGTGCTTGTTACCCCTTTATTACCGCTATACTATATTACCCCTATACTATAATTACAGAAACATACACTGTAATTTCAGTGTACTTACACAGTAGTTTGCAGGTCGTAAAATAAAGTGTTATCCTTTTGTGTCTATACAAGAGTGTTTTGCTAATCACTGTGTGTAATATTTTGCAAATAGTGTGAAGCTGACAATGTGCTTACAATTTTGCAAATCAATTTTGCTCCTTGAGTGTAAGGTTTTGCTAATTGTGGGAAAAGTTTCATTTTAGTGTGTAAGCAATCGTAAAAAAAAAAAACTGTAACTAACGTTAACAAATGCTGTAACAAATGTATTTGCTCATGGTTAGTTTGTGTTAGTTAATACATTAAAGGAGCAATGTGTGACTTTTAGCGACATCTAGTGGTTCGGTTGCGAGTTTGCACCAGGTTTGCACTAAGGGCTCAGCCCACTGCTCACCCCTCCCTTTCGAAGAAGCTACGGTTGCTAAAACGGGACAAACATCTCGTCGGCTGAGACAGCAGAGAATAGCCAGAGTAAGCCAAGAGTGTGTAACATTGTCACTGTTTCTGTACCACAGTCCATTATAAACCACATCATGAATACTGTCTGTTTACAAAGCCATAGTCAGGTGAGGATCAAGGGTTTTAATATATAATTTAATAAAATAATAATCAGCTGATTGTCTCACAAACGTAACCAGCAGCACATTTCTCCCCACATACTGTAGCAAACCCATAATACAGCGAGGGAGCAGCTATATATTTTTTCTAACAGGGTAGTAATAGTTTAGCTGGCTAATATGAGCTGTTACTGTGGCTGAGCTGGGACGCGTCTGCATGAGTCCAAAGGTCGGAAGTGCGCGCGCTGTTACAATCATGTCATCTCCGCATCCCATAGATACTATTTACTACACACAATAGGCTTTTTTCTCTGATTTTTAAAATTCTTCGCGATCGACTTTAGTGATAAAAGACTTTAGTAAAAGTCTCTATCGACGGGTTAGTGATTCCTGTTACATACTGTTATACGGTCAATGACATGAATACTAATCATCAGCTGTCTCACGAACGTAACAGCACATCTATCTCCAACATAACAAACCCATAACACAGCGAGGGAGAACTAAGTTACATGAAACAATCCCAACTACATATTTTACACCACTCACAAGGGAAAAGTCACTACTCACGGAGTGTAAGGCTAGCTTCCAGCTTTCCGCTACTTCTCTTTCAAGGTAGTGATGAAACGCGTTCTGTAGCGCTGTTTGTTCGCGTTCGGCTACGGTAGGAATATGACGTCACAACATGGCGACCTTCATAGAAGGGGATTCCCTCGGTTATGGAGCTATTAATGTCTCATTCTAAGGTAATAAAAACATTACGGCTAATTAAGTAAGTTCTTTATACACCACTGAAAACATAGTTATGGATGTCATATTGCATTTCTGTTAATAGATACTCAACTTTGTTACACATTGCACCTTTAACTACTAACTAATGCTAACTAATGAACCATATTGTAAAGTGTTACCATAAAAAAAATGTGGTAAAGCATTTCAACATGAACGAGAGATCAGATTTCAAGTAGTTCTTTCACAATGAATTCTCTGAAAACTTTCTCAATTTTTAAATCTATCCTCAGGTAAATTTATTTGGTCCTGCCAATAGTAAGAAATATTTAAACAAGGAAAACAAGAAAAATACTGAATAAAAGATATTTTGCAGTGAAACACAAGAAACATGCAGTCAAACGTGCGTTGAACTGCACTGAATTCTGTGCTCAGTAGTTATGAGAGTCTTTAACCTGTTGTCACGCTCACAACTCAGTTAATTATGAGCCTGTGAGGCGGCTTCATTTGTTCTCCGGTGATTGGAAACTGAGAGGACGTCTCACCTGTGACACCTGCAGGGGAAATTCATGAATAATAGATTGAGGTGATCTCAGCTTCCATTTAGAGCAACCTGTGGAGAAGGCAACGACTCGAATTTAAAGGCCAAAAAACAAGGGCATCAATACACGACGGGACATCGGCCGAGTGCACGGTTAACTTCTATTTCTTTGGTGTTATAAAACAAACTTTAGACTGTGTCTCAAATGAGTTTTATTACTGAGGAAATTTCATTTCAGGGCTCTCAGCTGACCCATTGCAAAGTTATACAATGCAACCAACATCATTTGCTAAAAACAGGCATTAAACACATCTTCATGGACATATGAGATCATCAAGTAAAGTTAGATGCAGAGACAAATTGCTCATATTGATCTGGAACACCCACAGACCAACTCAGATAATCAGTGTGAAGATGTACTGCGTTTCAAGTCGATCTGCTGAAACATCCACTTCAAGCTGTTTGTGCGCCTGAGCGATGAAATTAAGACAAACTCACACATAGACACTCTTCTGTTTGTATGTAAACACAAAAACTTATGAAGGCCAACATACTGAAATGCTATGGCGAAAATCAAGCTTTTAATGTTGTTTATATGTATATGTGGTGATATGCTTTAAAACAAACCATGTGCAAATCCATGTCAACACCATTGCATTGAGTATGTTCTCTTTAAAACTGCAAGAATTGAATCAAAGACAGTCTCAAAAATGTGGTATGAAATCGCTGGTGTTTCTGATGTCACATACTACCTTGTAACCAATCATGTCAACATGTGATCATCAATGAGTGGATCTCTCTGAGAGCTGGATATTCATAGAACCGTGTATAATAAATAAGGCAAGGGTGTAAAGTTTTTTAAGGCATAATGGTTTCCAGCAAAAAAAACGTACAAATGTGTAATTTTGGTGAAGAAAGATGAGTTTTAAGGTAGGGCTGGACGATTTTGGAAAATAATCTAATTGCGATTTTTTTAGCCAATATTGCGATTGCGATTTAATATGCGATTTAAAAAAAAAAGTTATTTACCTTCTGTATTAGTCGACAAAGACAAGCAATAAATCATTGTACAGTATGGATGGGAATCTTTAGATAGCTCATGATTCGATCTACTTTTTTTCTCATTAATTAATCTTAATAACTCTTAATTTAATTACATGTGTAAAAACACATACTTTAAAAAATAAATATAAAAAAAAAAACATTTAATTAAAGCAATTACATGTTAAGAATTTTAAATAGGCTATATAACATAATATAGCTTCAAAATATAAAAGCTAGTAAATAAAGAGAAACAAAAAAAAACATTACAAGCAATAAAGAAAGAGTGGTCACTGTATTTAAAAGTAGGCTGTCTGAATGTTTTTCATTCAAGAGCTGGAGTGATTTCCCCTCAGTTTAGATATGATAAGCTGCATTCACACTAATGCATATATCTCTTTTGAAATTGTAAATGTGGTTTGTCCTGTTGGTTTAAGATATAGACCATTTCACAAGATATAAACAACACTGGTCCAGAAGCACTTCCTGTTTCAGTTTGTAACTGTTTTCTTTATTTCACATGTAAATAAAACATCTTAAAGATGTTTGTTTAACTTTTTGATTCAGTTTTATATGTTCTGTTGGTTGTATTTTATCCCGGCTTTTATGTAGTGTTAAAAAACTGAAACAAGTGCTTCTGGACCAGTGTTGTTTACATCTTGTGAAATGGTCTATAACTGACCGTGTTTACATTAATTTCGCGTCATAAAAGCATTTTGACATGCAAGTAGCCTACATTTACCAATGAGTCACTCACAGCCGCATGCACGAGCGCTCTTCACAAGCACGCGTTATTATTTTAAAATGAAAGCAGCCTTCTCAGTGATTTTCATGGTTTTAATATATAAGCCAACTGCATTCCAAAAGACATAAATAATGCCTCTGTGAACTGAAGCATTTGTAAATAAAATTCCCGCGGGAGAGAACGCGCACTGCAAGTGTAATGTTATAACATCAAGCAAAGCGGCAAAACCTGTTCAATGAAGCCCGCGAATGTCCTTGTAATTCGGTTCAATCCCGAACTTTATGAAATAACGTTACTATGTTTTGGAAGGTTCGAGCGGTGTAGTGTGTGTGTGTGAGGAAGAGAGAGAGCGAGAAAATAGAAGCAAGCAGATTCAGAACGCGGTTCGTTTCTAAAGCACGCATCTGTGTTTAAAAACTATAAGCTCATACTCGATTCTGAAATTCTCTGAATCGATCCAGGATTGTTGAGGAGAGGAGAGAATAAATAACACAATTAACTGTTCTTTTCTGAACGCCAGACCGCGTAGCGTGGCAAGTTGATGCTTTATCTTGCAGACTGCTTTTCTCTCGCGTGTCACGTGACCAGTATAATCGCAGCTCTTGCGATTACAAAATCACGTTTCATCATATCGCGATTTTATCGCAAATGCAATTAATCGTTCAGCCCTATTTTAAGGTATACAATTATTGACAACAGAGGGACTTTGAAACCTCTCCCAGATCCAGAACAGCATCTCCCTGCATGCGTCATCTGGAAGGTCTTATTGACGATGTTATTTGTGTCTGACTTTTTAGTCATCTCAGTATTGACTGTGTCTGTTCATTTAAATGGAGTTTGTCCATTTTAACATGTTGTCATATTTATCAGTCTGGTTGTGTTGGCGGGACTGACCGCATATCAATATTACTGTTCAGGCATAACTGCTCCTGGCTCATTTGCAGAGGAGAACGAATTCCCCCTAACCAATGGGCTGTTGAGTGAACCTGTCAAGAACTTTTCCAGCTCATATTTCACCCCAGAACAAAAAGAAAGAAAGAAGGAATCATATTTTGCATATAGAATACAAAGCCTATACTGTAGAAAATTATTAAATTATTAAACCTGGACAATATCTCTTTCTGATTCATTAATCCAGTTAAGCGTGTCAAATTTCCATGATCTATGTGTGTATATGTGCGTGTGTGTGTGTGGTTCACGTTATGTAAAAATATAGCAAAAAAATGGAAAACACAATGTGTGTGTGTGTTCGTGTGAGCAGACATTTAAAGGGATACTCCACTTTTTTTGGAAATAGGCTCATTTTACAACTCTCCCAGAGTTAAACTGTTGAGTTTTACCTTTTTTGAATCCATTCAACCGATCTCTGGTTCTGGCGGTACCACTTTTAGCATAGCTTAGCATACATCATTGAAGTGCACAAGACCATTAGCATTTCTCCCCAAAAAAATGACCAAAGTGTTTCGATATTTTTCCTATTTAAAACTTAACTCTTCTATAGTTACATCGTTCACTAAGACAGACGGAAAATGTAAAGTTGCGATTTTCTAGGCTGATATGACTAGGAACTATACTCTTATTCCTGTGTAATTATCAGGAAACTTCACTGTCGCACTATTAGTGCAGCAGGCGTAATGTTATGACGCAGCGCCTGAAAATAGGGCCCAGCTTCCAACATGACCGGGACTAAGTTTGTGTAGTCATCGGGCCTGCTGCACTCATGGTACGGCAGTAAAGTTTCTTGATTATTACGCAGGAATGAGAGTATAGTTCCCTGCATATCAGCCTAGAAAATCGCAACTTTACATTTCCCGTCTGTCTTAGTGCACAATGTAACTACAGAAGAGTCAAGTTTTAAATAGGAAAAATATCGAAACACTTTGGTCATTTTTTTGGGAGAAATGCTAACGGTCTTGTGCACTTCAATGATGTATGCTAAGCTATGCTAAAAGTGGTATCACCACAACCGGAGATCAGCTGAATGGATTCAAAAAAGGTAAAACTCAACTCTGGGGGAGTTGTAAAATGAGCGTATTTCCAAAAAAAGTGGAGTATCCCTTTAAGGAAGAATAGAGTGATATCAGATGTGTGTCCGTATTTATTTTTAGACAGTTCATGTAGTGTACAGTGTGTGAGTCTCTGAGAAGTAGAATAGCATCATCAAAACTTACAGTCAAGACAGACATTTAAGAACTGCTGTTGCTCTGAAACCTTTTTCTCAAGGCATTTTTAGACCCACGGAAAAGCCATCACGGGTAAAAAATGTAAAAAAAAAACTAAAAAAAAAAGACTTACCTGTACAGAACTTTTTTTCTCTGATGCTTTAACAAAGTGAAACTGAAAACCTGAGACATTTTCAAAAATTTTCCAAAAGAAGTCGTCATAAAACCTGCTGCTAAATATGCATCAAAACTTTCTGTGGTCTCTTGGGAAGATTGAAATCCTGCAGGAGTCTTCTAGTCGTGACAGACAAACGTCTGAGACAAGTACTGTTTCATCAAGAGAAACTTTCTTCTACAAACGTCATCGGATGTGAAGAACATTAGTAGACATGAAACTGAAAAAAGGTCCAAAAATATAAAATGGGAGGATTTTAAGATCATTTGATCTCAGATCAAGTATTTATGCCATTTAATCTAATGTTATAATCAGAAGCAAGTGTCCCACTACAAACCTCAGAGCGTGATTATTTTGAGACAACTGCAGTGTTCTGAAGACAATATTGTCAATAAATCGGTTCTTATTTGGGAACCTTAATTACCTCTGCATTTTAGAAAAACAGCCAATGGAATTGGCAAGTGGAATTTGCATGCCAAGCCATTATACCGTACATAGAGGTATATAAGATGGCGGCACGGAACTGCTCCAGTTGAGTCATTACCTACCCAGTGCCCCACGTAAGCCAAGCATGTTAGTCATCCATGCCAATGGGATGAAAGTGACAGGGCTCACCATGGAGACAGACATAGTCGCTGTTCCTTTTACATTTCTTTCATGGGAGTGCTTCGGTTCTCAAGTTTTTAACCATGACTAGTATTATTAACACTGGGGACGTGTACCCAACGGAGATGGACGCTAAGGTAGAGCCCTGCGCAGGACTGTTTTCTTCATCCCACTCCCGCCCATACCCGCCAAATTTCTGACCATTACCGCCTGCTCCCGCAATGCACGTGTTACGCTCCCGCCTGCTCCCGCAACATGTATGTCCACTCCTGCCTGCACCCGCAAATCTCTGAGAATTTAATCCCACGCAATAATAGAGATGCATTAATTTTGTGTCTTCTCCCTTCCCACAGGAAAAAAAAACATGTATTTGTATTGCTATTATTAAAGAGATTCATGGGGTTGTTTGTTTCGTTTCCCTGTATTCTGACGCACTGATCAGAAAGATGAATAGTAGTCTGGCTATAGGCTATCAGGGACATCTAAAACGCTTACGCCACCTTCACACTGGCAGTTGAAATCAGCTCCGTAATACGCAATACGTTCCCAACGGACGTCGTGCTACACAGTGAAAAGCATCGGACACGGGTAGAACAAAAACGGCGGAGAGATTACAAAGGTTGATTCTGTCAGTTCTGTATGATCTCTCTGATGAGGCTCATAGAGATATTAATAGAAAGACTGCAGCATGAGGAAAGTTGCTGAGGACGTTGACATGTCAGGTCGACTAAAAAATGTGATATGGTGGTCATTAGTTCAATGTTTGCCAACAATTTAATTGTATTAACTGCCCTGATAACGTTAGAAAGTCATGAAAATAAAAAAAAATGATGTGACAACTAACTTATAAAATAATTATTTCTTTTATTAAACGTTAAGAATTCAAGTTTGTTTATCAGTTCCATAGCAACGCTCAACTTCCGCTGGAATTGTCAGATACGAACCGTCCGTAGCTTTTCACAAGAGTTCAATTTTTTGAACGCATCCGGATGACCAATGGACACGATTTTCTTCGCACCGCACTCGATCGGACCCCCTTCGGACCCATTCGCATGCGGTCTGCGAATCTCCATAGGAAATGAATGACTTCCGGTCGTTTCGGAGTCGTATTGGAGAGGATTTCAACTGCCAGTGTGAAGGCGGCGTAAGGCTACCGCTTGTTTCTTTACACATCAAGTACTTTGATTTTAGCTTTTGAAGTAGTCCGTCATAGGCTTTATTGGTCCTGGAGTAAATTTGCAGAAAGCATGTCTGAAAGCAGCAAGCCTCGGAGAACATAGAAAGGCAAAACACACATAAATGTCAGACTTGCCTTGCTTAGGTTTGTGCTGTAAATACCTTGTTTGAGGTTGTTTTCCACATAATATATTGACATCTCCATCATGTCACTAGGCTACCTCCCAGTCCTGCAGTTTTGGGGTTTTTTAGCCACCCATTCCTGCCCGCAGCAAAGTTCCTGCAAGATTTGCGTTGGGTCCTGCGGCCCTCGCTAAGGATGCCACATCCTACCCGTAGGGAGGAAAAAAAATCCTACAGACACAGCACTTGACAGTAGCAGTCCACAGCAGTTCACATGGGACAATGCAAATCTGCCCAGGGAAAGACAAAGGTTTACCGATAAGGAAACCATACTGTGGAAGAATACACATATATAATTACCAAAGGGGGAAAACAAAAACACACACACCACAAGGGACATCTGGCATGCACTTGAGTACTGGGCCGAGATTCAGATGCCTACTCTGCATCTGACTGCCAAAGGATGCACAGTATTTTGAGCTAGAGCTTGTGATGGGCTCTGTTCAAAACTAAACAGATCCAAGATCAGCCATAACCCACCGCCTTTCTTGGGTATGATGAAGTAAGGACTGTGGCGAATGTGAAAACAGGGCTGGGAATGAGGAAGCATTGCGTCACTTACTGTCAGACCTGTATGGCCCAGAGATTGGGGAAACTACTCTTTTGTTGAAAATGTGCACCGTCCGTCCTGGCCTTGAAATTTTGGCCTTGAAAATGTATCATACCGAAATTTTTATCACTTCCACATAGCTATGTGAACCGGAACTATTTTGACAACGTTTTATCTGTACAGAGGTAAAGGGAAGGAGAAGGGGGCCTTCACAGGGGAGAGACTAGTAGACACTTCAGGACGGCATTGTCGTTGTGTCCAGGCGCAGGTCCTTCATCAGATCTGGATACAGCCTGGACCCAGCGGACTGCGGTACACCGCGGGATAAACAGAGAGACTAATATTAGTGTAGACACTATTTTTCTTATGATGTAACAAGTACATTAGGATTTTATGGGAAGTGTTCCCAGTTCCGACTGACCTAATCTAGGCCGCCTAACATTGAATTATATTCGTTTATAATGTGCCATGTGTATGCTAGGACAAAGAGATAGGTTTTTATTCTAGATTTGAACTGACAGAGTGTGTCTGCTTCCTGGACAATGCTAGGTAGACTTTTCCAAAGTTTTGGTGCTAAATAGGAAAAGAATCTACCGCCAGCAGTCGATTTTGATATTCTAAGTATTATCAACTGGCCAGAATTTTGACATCGCTATAGACGTGAAGGACTATAATGTGTTAAGAGCTAACTCAATTATGGGGAGATAAACCATTTAGTGCTTTGTAAGTAAACAGCAATATTTTAAAATTTATACAATGCTTAATAGGGAGACAATGCAGTGTTGTCAGAACAGGGCTAATATGGTAAGAACTCTAGCTGCTACGTTCTGGACCAGCTGTAGTTTATTTATTACGGTAGCCACTCATAACAGCAATATAATAATCTAGCTTTGATGTCATGAACGCATTAAACGAGCATTTCACCCACTTCAACATAAATCTTTATTCCATAAGTGGATCATATATGTAGTCAAAATCTAAAAGATTTTTTTAATTTGGTGCCCTATTGACCGAGAAAAGACAGAAAATAACTGAAGGGCACATTTGTATGTAAGACAACAACTCCCACAATGCACCACATTGCAAAGCTCTGCAGGCCACACCCACTAATCCAGAACAGTGCAAACAGAGAAATCACTCTTCCAGTCTAACATTAGCTGTCACCAGAGTTTGAAATTCATTTTGCACAAAATTTCTAGTTAGTTGGCTGTGGCGAGCAGGACAAGGACGAGGGGTGTGAGAGCAGCGCGAGGCCGGTGGCGTGATTAATAATGAAAGACACCTGTGAGACGCACCGGTCTCACATCTCTCATGGCCTGTAAAAATATGGAATTGGATGCAGGCACTATTCGCTTTTCGCTGAGGAGCCGCGCGTAACTTGGAGTCAGCGGTGGTCCAGTGGTAGTAGCAAGGGGACTACGTCCTCTGTTCCCTCCTTCAGTCCCTACCCTCTAGGAGAGACCACGCGAGTAGGAGGACTGTTTCTTAAAAACTAAAATTTTAACTCACTGCCTGCAGTGGCTCAGGGGCGGTCTCTGCAGTGCAGTAGCACCAGAGACAAGGCCCAAGTGGGTAAAGAGGGGTGCAAGGCAGATTCCCTTGCTCCCTCAGGAACCCAACAATCAGGATGTGCTTCCCATGCTTCTGCATCATGATGTGCATCAAGGAAAAAACAGAGGCGACATCATTTTAAGGGTGGAAGAAAACAGCCTACTCCAACCGATCTTGCAGGAAAGAGAGCACTGAAATGGCCGAACGCCTTCAGGATCTCCTCACGGAAAGAAGACTCACTCAACAAATAGGTTCCACTTCTTATTAGTGTAAGCAACACTTTCTCTTATGGGGAGCTCTCGTAGAAGTGATGGTGACTACCACATAGTCCTGCGGTAGCCATCAGAACCTCCATGTCCATTTTTTTAGGGAGTCTTTTTTAGAAGGCTCACTGGGGAACGCATTTCTGCGGAGCCCCGGGGCCAGCTGAGAGCCAGTGTCTGTCCATGGGTTGTCCGCTTGCTCATACAGAAATAACAACTGGAAGAGGGACGAATCCGGAGAGGCTAACAAATATGACAGTGCAGCCCTGAAGTGGTCCCTGCTGCCTAGCTGGAGTCTCCAATCTCCCTAGCCATATTTTCCCAGTGGCCTCTGTCCATCATGGCCTCCTATATATACAGTATATTTGCTTCATCACTCTGTCTCCTCACCACCAGTAAGCTGGTGTGTGGTGGGTATTCTGGTGCAATATGGCTGCCGTTGTCCAGACATCATCCAGGTGGATACTGCACATTGGTGGTGGTTGAGGAGATTCCCCCTTCAATGTAAATGCGCTTTGAGTGCCGAGAAAAGCGCTATATAAATGTAATGAATTATTATTATTATAGCTGTCGGTATATAGCAACGGTCGCGATGCTCGGACAAGTACCAGCTCGTTGAGCAGTGGGGCCTCAAAGCGAGATGAACAGCAACAACTCAAGGCACGAATGTCAATGCAGTCGGAGATTAATCAGGCCACCGTTAAAGTATGCCCTTTAAACAGGGCCCCTCACTCGGTGTTAGTGGACCTTGTTCTAGGAGTGGTTTGGCCCGGAGAAACAAAAGATCTGATCACATTTTGAGGGTTTGGTGGCAGTACACCCAGAAGCCGCCGCCAGGCGCCGCCATTTGCGCCATTTAGAATTTCAGCCGCCGCCAGACAATAATTTCGTAAGCCAAATTGAGCCGCCAGCTGATAAAGTTTGGCTGAGCCGGTTAGAATTGTTTGCATCAAAATAATAATTCTATCACATACTGTAGATACATACACACACGAAATATATAAACAATACACAAGATCTTTTTCCCCACTGGATTCATAACAGCGGAGTCTTGTGCTCGTTGCTACGATACACAGACTCACAGTGAATTGACGACCAATTAAAATTGCTCGTTTTCCGTACAGGATAAGCAATGCATTTTTTTTCTCGCACTAAGGTAAAATGGTGGAAAGAAGCAAGCAAGGTAATTTTGATCTCACTTCTCACATAATTTCCTAATTTCTACATACTAGTTTTTCTTTAACTTAGGCCTACCCAGACTTTTGTTAAATCTTCAGGGCACGGTTGCACAAACACCTGAATCAAAGATTGATGTTATGAACCAAATATTTTGGAACGGAGAGATTTATATAGCACTGAACGTGATATTACTGCAGTAACGAACCACCGTTTCCAAATTGCTAATTCACGATGTATGCTTCAGTGTAAATTGAAGTGAAATGTGCAAAACTTGTCCAAAATAATGTAATGCTTGTTTGTGGGTGTCCTCGGGGCTTTAATCCAAAGATAACTTTAGAAATATGGACACTGACAAAGTTCTCAATGCTTCGGTTTGAATGTAGGGTCCCTCGTTATGCTGTTGTGTTGGTGTGGGGCTATTTTGAGCCTTGTTAGTGGTAATAACAAGCGATTTTTATTTGTCATTACTCTATGCCCTATATACTAGCATTATACTAGCATTATAGGCTAAACTGTTTTTAGAGATAAAACTATTTACATTCGGCAATCATGAAAACAAATCTCAGATAACCGTTGAAAAAGTAGCAATGTGTACAAGACACGGCAGGCAAAAACATTTTTTTTTTTTACTGGTCAGTTTTGAGATTTGCATCTGTAGAATTCTCCACTTCAGTAGTACCTAGTTGTATTATGAAGACATTTACAGAGGGATTTGTAAATATATTATTCCTAGCCTGATATATAACATTTTATTCCAAAAAAAATGGCGAATATCGTTATATTCTGATTTACAGGATAACTGGTAGATATCCATAAATCCCTCTGTAATTTTTGAACACAATGAAAAAAAATATTTTTAACCTGGCTTTATCCAATATCAGATTCCATTTGTTAGAAATATATGCAAATTAGCACATATTTAATTAGATATTGCCCAAATAATTACTGAATAATTAGATATTCAGAAAATTGCAGCTATGAAAAGTTTGGCGGCTACAGCAGCCATTTAGGTTTTGGCTGAGCTGGCTAGCCAGCCAAGAGGCGTTTCTCAATGTCAAGGAAGGATCCTCGGAAGCCGTAATTTCGAGGATGCTACGTCATCGACGTCCGTCTAAGGACTGTTCCAATGTCGAGGATCCTCAGAATTTCAACTTCGATCGGAAAATATCCCATACACAGGAAAGGATGCATATGTGTAGCCTTCGCGCTCTTAAATCACCCACAATCCTATGCGCAGCTTTGCTAGCTTGTTCAAAAAATAAAAATGTCGACCGTTACCGGAGTCGGAGTGATAACGGCAATATGCTTTCAAATGTAAGCAAGTATATTTTAAGTTTAGCCATTTATTTTATGTTTGTTAAACTATTTAACATATCGGCTCAAATTTGCAAAGGGGATTTAAAGCTGTTCCCTTTTACTGGTGATTAACTTTTACATTTTTACTTCATATAACGTAATAGCCTTTTTTGTTGGTCACATATTTTACCATTGCATGTTTTAACAGCTAGATCATGTTGCTATGGACGTAGTTCTGTTCACTCAGGTAATATAATCGTTTTTGAATGAATAAACTCCTTTTTAAATCAATATTTTGTGTCAAATTATTGATTTATTTGGTAGGTAGCCATGTTATAAGTGGGAAAATGTATAGCGAGGCGGTTGTTACAGCGAATACAACCCCTTAATTCAGGCTGATTCAATCAAGACCCCTCCGCTTTAGAGTTTGCGGGGTTGTATTCACTATAACAACCGCATGGCTATACATACATTATCCCTTATACTTTATTTATTTATTTTTATGAGGACTGACAAGACAAAATAAGGACCGTCAAGTGTGTTTAAACAGTGCAGTACACAATTTTTGCAGCGCCGAAGCGAACCTTTCACTGATGTAATGACGCAATGACGTGCACTTGCTAGCCTGTTCCATTTACGTGTTCTCCGAATGCTAAAGAGGACCCTCGCCTAGCCTCTGAAGGAAATGACTTGGAAGGACCCGTCCTTCCAAGGAAGTATCCTTGACATTGAGAAACACCTAATATCTTCATCAGCCAGCCGTTATTCTTAAAACAAATGGCTCCGGGCTCTAGGTGGCAGGCCGGGGTGATCAACATACATTATAGCAAACATAAAACAACACACAACACGCTCGCTCATTGTAAACAACAACAGCACTCTTCAGAGACATCAAACGATCCGAAGCAAAAGGAAACTAGTGCGTGGATCCACTTCCGTATTTATACCTGCACCGCGGGGGCGGAGTGTGTGATGCAACTCACACACGGCAATTCCTTTGGCTCGATCAATTCTCCTCAAAGAGGATCGGCTCCTTGGTGTGATCCCCATTCATTCGACGTCGACTACGTCTGACGTTCTCGACTGAAAGGGAACTGCCTTGGTGGAAGAGTGGTGTAACATCTCACAGCAAAAACGAGTAAAACTGGTGCTTTCCATGAGGATGAGACTCACTGCAATATTTAAAGCAGCTGCAGGCAACATCAAATACTGACTGCTACTTTTGATATTGCCACCCCTTTGTTCACAGACTCAATTCCATTTCTGTTCCTCAAATGTCTGTGAAATTTGTTCAGTTTATGTCTCAGTTGTTAAGTCCTCCTGTGGTGAAATTCAAGCTTTTAAAGTTTATATGCCTATGTGGTGTTTTTAAAATGCTTTAATGTGCAAAGTCAACACCATTGCTGGGTATTATCTCCTTAAAACTGCAGTGAACCAAAGACAGTCTCAAAAACGTGCTTTGAAATCGCTGGTGTTTCTGACGTCACAAACTATCTTGTAACCAATAAGGTTAACATGTAACCGTCAACGAGTGGATCTCTGAGCTGGTGTGAGTGAGTGGAGGTGGGGCTAATTTGCATATTCATAGAATCGCGTATACTAAATGAGGCAAGGGTGTAGAGTTATATTGAAGGAAAAAAAAAAAACATTTAAATATGTAATTGTGGTGCTCAAAGATGACTTTTAGGGGACACAATCATTGTGGGGACTTTTGTGTCCACACAAATATACATAAGACATTTATGGGGGAAAAGCAGTTAAAAGTGGAAGGACGTTTTATTTTATTTTTCAAATATTAATATTATTATAAATATAATAACTAAGTGGCCCTACAACAAGTTTACCCTTTTCATAGAATCAAAATGCATTGTAGCTTTATGTGGGATACATTCTGTGCAAAATAGGAGGTCTAAGCCTAAATGTATTTAAATAATTGTACACTTTATGTTACTTAAAAATCTTGCTGCACAGGTGAGAGAAAGAGAGATTGTGCAGAATGCCCTAATATGGAGATGGATTGGGTATGTTTTATGCAAATCCCTATAGCTGCAGGTGCTCACTCATTTAGAATCATCTGTTTTCATCAACATTAGAACAAGGGAAAGAACAAATTTATGTGCATTACGTACCTGCTGTGAATCCGACGGGCTTGTTTCAGCATGCAAAGTTCTTCTGTACTCATGAATTTTTTAATTTGTACATAATTAAAGTAAATGTACATAGTTATAAGTGAATGAGAGCAATGACTTATTCAATAGCCTTTCTCGGGTATCTGGAAACTTCTTTAGGTTTTTCCCTTAGTTAATAAATGATGAGCTGAAGTTTGTGAAGCGCCTCGCAGGGTCTGTGTGATGTTATGGCCTCAGGATCTCTACCTTTTGCACTAGCAAGACAATGTTTCTAAAGGTAGGTTATGCTGCATTGTAAGATGCCTTGCACGTCCTGATTCTGCCGAGTTAGACGCGTTCCTGGGTCAACAAGGGAGGTGCCTTGTGCAAAATTGATCAACCAATCAGATTCAGCATGTGACATCACCCAGATCGAGCGCCACTTTTTGATTTTCTCAGGCTTCAACGTCTGCTTCATTTCACAGAGCGAGGTAAGTGCAATTTGTCCGTATACTCAGTGGAATGTGTTCATTTTAATCTTACGATTAATTAATTAGTCACGCTAACATGAACTAAACTGCTTAAATAAGGTGTGAATCTCCTCCGACCGCGATCGTTTCGTCATCCGATCCGGTATGGTGTTTTCCCCGTGATCGTATCGTCGGATCTTTTCCCCCGTTGATATATCACTTTTCCCCTGCAATCGTTTAGCAGACCCTCATGCTAATCCTTTTGCAAAAGAAAACCAAAACACTTTCGCGAGTGGGACCAAATACCAATAATGCAGGTTTTTCAAGCAAAATAATATCGATACAATATCTAATATAAGACAAACTGTAAAATATCAATGTATTTAAATAATAATAGCAATGTTAATACAATATCTAGTTGGCCTAAAAGGCAAACTGTAGCCTAATGTAATAATAATAATGAAATATCTCGTGTTGACCCAGGGACATATTTTTATGTTGACCCAGGGACATCATTCCTTATTACTCATCTAATATTAGACAAACAGTTATCAATCACTGTATTTAAATAATCTTAATAATAATAATAATAACAACAATAATAATATGTAGTATAAGACAAACTGTAATCTATGTAAAAATAATAACGAAATATCTTTTGGTGACCCAGGGACATCTTATTTTTATTTTGACCCAGGGACATCGTTCCTTATTAGTTATTACTCATCTGATATTAAACAAACAGTTATCAATCACTGTATTTAAATAATCTTAATAATAATAATATCTAGTATCATAAAAACTTTAATATTTCTCTATATAATAATAATAATATTTATAATAATAATAGTAATAATAATGAAATATCTTTTGTTGACCCAGGAACATCATATTTTTATGTTGGCCCAGGGACATTATTCCTTATTAATCATCTAATATTAGACAAACAGTAATCAATCACTGTATTTAAATAATAATTAGCCTGTAATAATATCTAGGCTAGTATAAGACAAACTGTAATCTATAACAGTAATAATAATGAAATATCTTTTGTTGACCCAGGGACATCATATTTTTATGTTGACCCTGGGACATTATTCCTTATTAGGCCTACTCATCTAATATTAGACAAATAGTAATCAATCACTGTATTTATATAATAATAATAATATCTAGTATAAGAACAACTGTAATATTTCACTATATAATAATAATAATAATAATAATAATAAATCTTTTGTTGACCCAAGAACATCACATTTTTATGTTGACCCAGGGACATCAATCCTTATTACTCATCTAATATTAGACAAACAGTAATCAATCACTGTATTTAAATAATAATTAGCCTGTAATAATATCTAGGCTAGTATAAGACAAACTGTAATCTATAACAGTAATAATAATGAAATATCTTTTGTTGACCCAGGGACATCATATTTTTATGTTGACCCTGGGACATTATTCCTTATTAGGCCTACTCATCTAATATTAGACAAATAGTAATCAATCACTGTATTTATATAATAATAATAATATCTAGTATAAGAACAACTGTAATATTTCACTATATAATAATAATAATAATAATAATAATAAATCTTTTGTTGACCCAAGAACATCACATTTTTATGTTGACCCAGGGACATCAATCCTTATTACTCATCTAATATTAGACAAACAGTAATCAATCACTGTATTTAAATAATAATAATAATAATATCTAGTATAAGACAAACAGTAATCAATCACTGTATTTGAATAATCACAATAATAATATGTAGTATAAGACAAACTGTAATATTTCACTATATTAATAATAATAATAACAATTAAATATCTTTTGTTGTCCCAGGAACATTTTTATGTTGACCCAGGGGCATCATTCCTTATTACTCATCTAATATTAGACAAACAGTTATCAATCACTGTATTTAAATAATCATAATAATAAAATCTAGTATGAGAAAAACGGTAATATTTCACTATAATAATAACAATAATAATAATGATAATAATAATATATATTTTGTTGACCCAGGAACATTTTTATGTTGACCCAGGGACAATATTCTTTATTACTCGTCTAATATAAGACAAACATCACTGTATTTAAATAATCATAATAATGATATAATATCTAATATTAGACAGGCAGTAATCAATCACTGTATTTAAATAATCATATTAATAATATAATATCTAGTATAAGACTAACTGTAATATTTCATTATATAATAATAATAATGAAATATCTTTTGTTGACCCACGAACATCATATTTTTATGTTGACCCTGGGACATTATTCCTTATTACTCATCTAATATTAGACAAACAGTAATTAATCACAGTATTTAAATAATCTAATCATAATAATAATAATATGATATATAATATTAGACAGACAGTAATCAACCACTGTATTTAAATAATCTTAATAATAATATAATATCTAGTGTAAGACAGACTGTGATCTATAATAATGAAATATCTTTTGTTGACCCAGGGACATCATATTTTTATGTTGACCCAGGGACATTATTCCTTATTACTCATCTAATATTAGACAAACAGTTATCAATCACTGTATTTAAATAATCTTACTAATAATATAATATCTAGTATAAGACAAACTGTAATATGTCACTATATAATAATAATAATAATAATAATGAAATATCTTTTGTTGACCCAGGAACATCATATTTTTATGTTGACCCAGGGACATTATTCCTCATTACTCATCTAATATTAGACAAACAGTAATCAATCACTGTATTAAAATAATTATAACAATATTATAATATCTAAAATTAGACAAACAGTAATCAATCACTGTATTTAAATAATAATTATAATAATATAATATCTAGTGTAAGGCAAACTGTAATCTATGTAATAATAATAATGAAATATTTTTTGGTGACCCAGGAACATTTTTATGTTGACCCTGGGACATTATTCCTTATTACTCATCTAGACAAACAGTAATCAATCACTGTATTTAAATAATCATAACAATACAATATATTTTTTGACCCAGGGGCATCATTCCTTAGCTCTTTCAATAAGTTTTCTCTCATTTGAAGATGCTCACAAGATGAAACCACTTTAAATTTCTTAATGTTAACATTAATTTTCCTCTTTGTACAGATCATCTATGGAGAAAGATAAAGGGTAAATATTCATTAAAATATTGTCTGTCTGTATATAAACCAGAAATTTGACTTATAACATTTGTACAAAATTGTTTTTTTGTTTGTTTGTTTGTTTTTTCCTTTGAGGTCCTTCCGTGTGCCCTTATTGACGAAAGAGTCACTTGCAACACTAGATGATGGAATGTGGCTGAATGACATTGTTATGGACATTGCATTGAGGTAATTCTTATGATAAAAGATATAACTGCAAATCATTAGATTCTTAGCAATAATTTTCAACTAAATCTTTCTAGGTCTGTTCATGAAGAATTAAGACGGCATATAAGGCGGAAATCTTTGATCTACCCAGTGTATTTTTACACTAAATTAAAAACCAGGTAGGAGTAACCAATGTGTTAAGCTAAGGGATCATTAAATTAATTTTAGGTTTCTCTTTATATATTTGTAGATGTTCATGCTACAGTGTCTATCGTCGCATGGCTTTTGAAGAAGCCTTTTGTGTCATAGTTATATATTGAATCCTATTATTGAAGAATTATTGTAACCACATGATTTATCATGTCATCTATGCAATTTTAGTGGATTTTCTGGTGTCATCAACTGGACAAAACATGAGGACATTTTTCGAAAGGACTATCTTTTGATTGTTGAGAATGTTCTTAGGTGAGAACTTTATTTATTTACCTGATTGTTATGACTTATTATTACACAGCTCTGTGTAAAGCTCAAATATGACTCGCCAGTCACACCTTCCAACAGTCTGTTGATTCTCAGTAACAACATATTGGGGTTTATTATAATGCAATAAGGCCTAAAAAAAAAAAAAGTTTGGTTCCGGTTGGTTGTCAGTTGAGGTCATGGGTCGGTAGGGAATTTTTTTTTTTTTTTTTTTTTTTTTTTTTTTTTTTTTTCAGTGGCAGCAAGGGATGGGTAGGAAATTATTCAGGACTCGACATTAAAGGGATAGTCAAACCTAAAAATATCAAAATTGAAACTACTGTGGAAACAAAGACACCTACATCTTGGATGCCCTTGAGTTAAGCTAAAACATATCAAAAATTAATTTCAAAGTGAACTATCCCCTTAAGCCTTTTCACGTGCTTGTCCTCCGGACAAGTAAGTAAATCTGTCAATCACTTGTCCGAGTAAAAAAGTTGCTTGTCCGGATTTTTTAAATTTATTTATTTTTTATTCTGAAGCAATATTCTCATCAGTGTTAAATCAGCTTTGATATTTAAAAAGGCAAATTGTAATATCTGCACCTTTAAGGGCATCCCCTCCACCAATATTATTAAATGCCCTATAGTGTCTTATTATTCTAAATAATTGAATTTATTGATCAAATTTAGGAATTTAAAATGAAAGATGAAGCATACTGTTACCCTAGGTGGGGCTGATGAAATTAAATCATTTACACTGAAAAATTACAATTTCATAAAATAATGTTATGAAATTGATTTAAATGTGCAAATAAGAAATATTGGAAAGAATTATACTAGGCTACTTATAAGCATAACACTAAACTGCCAATAGGTGGCGGCAGGCGGCCGTATAAATGAGTGAGTTATTGATTCATTAATTCAAACGATTCGTTCAAACGGTGGATTCATTCAAGAATGAGACGGATGTTGATGTTTATGAATGGGTCATTGAATCCTTGACTCAACCGATTCGTTCAAAATGCTGAATCATTCAGTAATGAAAAAACAGGATGAGTTCCTGTGAGATGCGTCGTGGTTCTGCTGTGACTTTTCTTTGGAACTATTTTCGCTGCTGAAATGAAACACCCAATATTGCTTATAAACAGTAAGTGACTTAATCTTAACTGTTTATTGAACTGTTGTAGGAAATCAATGTCACTTTTTCAATCGTGATGGTATTCAGGAAAAATAATTGAGGCTGCTTAGTGCTTAACATATGTTAAAATATAAAAACTCCACATTTAGATTTTTTTATAGGCAGTATGTTGTTAACTGTGTGTGTGCGCGCTCGGCTCATGTAGATTTCTCTGCGCGAGCGTCAACAGCGCAGCGCAACCTTACCATCAGTAATAGTACAGTAGGCCTGCTACATTTATTATCCACAATCGATCGCAACTTGCAATAAATGTAATAAAATCAGAATCATTCTCTCGGTTTAGTGATTCCCTAGTTATTTTTTTGTTTGTTATTGATGTTCTAATCAGTCTACTTGTCCGTTGGGGCGAGTAAAATTCTCTTTTACTTGTCCTTCAAAAATCCATTTGTCCCGGAAAAGCGGACAAGTTAGACGGGCTCTAGAGATACGAACCGCGGCAGGTTTGAGTGTTTTGGATTGCATAAAATAATGAAAGAAACGAACAAATACATGGCGAAAGAAGTGCTAGACAGCAGAAGATGGGATTGGGATCATGATTGGATCATGATAGGATGATTTTTTAAATAAAACTAGGCGGATGGAGGTATTAGTATGTGGTGTGTATGCCTATGAATGCATGTATGTGTATGTGTGCGAATATGAATACAAATATCCTAAATTACAAAAAAAGACTTGTATAATATGTATTATAGTTCAGTTTGACGAACGATATCTGCCTCGTTTGTTAATAGATTGCTGGAGGACAAGATGCATCTTACATCGCGTGCTATAAAAAGACGGAGCTGTACAAAAACGTAAATTAATAGTTCGCCTCAGAGTTTTTTATTTGTGTATTTATTTAATTTTTATTATTTCTTCCCCAAGCTCATAAAATAATTTTGGGTCGCACATAAATTGACAGGGTCGGTCGGAAACCGGAAACAAACAATTTTTTTTTTTACGCCTAATCAGTCTAATGAACTTTTCATGTTACAAATTAGTGACATGTGACACCAAGTGATTGTGGCCTGTGATAGTAGCACTGTGAATGGCACATATGCAATTATCAAAACTTATTTTACTTATATTGTCTTGTCTATTAATGTTTTTCAGAAATCACTGGAGACTCATGATTGTGTGCTTCCCTGGAAATGAAGAAGTAGAACACATCAAAAAGGGACGAAAATTGGTACAAAAAAGGAGGTAAATATGTATTTAGCATTTGAGTAATTATATTTTGCTCTTTTGCCCCTACAATGAAATAACGCTGCTATTTTTAGTCCATTACCAAACATTTATATTATTAGATTTCTCTGTGTTAAATTTGTTGTGTTGTACATTTAGGCCTTGCATTTTAATGCTAGACTCCCAGTCTGAGCAAGTGAGTGACAGCATGGATGTGTTCCAAAACATTCGAAGGTTGGTTCTGTTGTATATGTATATATGTTGTATGTAAATACAACACAAAATTTCAATTTGTTTTAAACATGTATTACTTTCTTCTATAGAACACAAAGGATGACTTTGAAATGGTTACCTGCGATCAGTCATTATCATAGAGTGACAATTATAAGTACTGTATGTGTGATAGAGTACCGTAGACTGTGGTCCACAGACACTTTCATTACAGTATAAGGCTGTCACAGAGATAGATACAATTTCAGGACAGTTCATTCTTTATTTATATAGCTTGAAATAATTCTGTTTTATAATTAAAATTGTCATTGACTGTAAACTAACTGAGAAGGAGAATCTTCAAAGATGACAATCTTCTTGTGTTCTGGTCGGCAGAAGAAAGTCATTTGAAGTACATGAGGGTGATTAAATGATAGATTATAGAATTTTCGTGGGACTATATCTCTTTAAGATATAAACAGGCATAAAGTTGCAAAGACATGCTTTAACAAAAAGTTCAATAAAATGTCATAGAGATAAACATTTAATAAGGTTGTTTTTGTATTTCAGTTACTTAACAGAAATGTGGAACCACACAAGAAAAAAGCCCCGTACATTTTCTGCAGATTCTATGCCAGCCCTGAAAGTGCGGGTACCCGAACAGCAAGGAAACACCTCTGAATGCGGCATATTTGTGTTACTCTATGCAGAGAACTTTCTGAAGGTAGGCTAAGTAAAATGGTTTCATAGACGTTGGTTAGCACTTTTTTTCTCTCTTTCTATCATGCCACTGTGCATGTCACTAAAATAAAACAAATCATTTATGTTTCAATTCCTTCCTCTAGGATCCTCCCAAAGAACTAATCGATGAGCTTGACTGTACATCCTGGTTTACACTGGCTGATGCATTTTCAAAGCGTGCACAGATCAGGGACAAAATGCGAAGTAGCTTAGAAGGTGTATTTGTCTATTTTCTAATGAATATAGCCTGATGAAATCTAATCAGTTAAAATATCTCTAATCATGGGCCACTATTTTCTCAAATTTTAGGAAGATATTTTAAATACAGCATAGGGTGCACTAGCATAACTTTCTGTTGTTTTTATATTTCAGATAATATGTAGTTAACCTGTGCTACAATAATCTTGTAATACTGGTGATTGACTGAGTTTTATTTACGCAGCACATGAAAGGGCAGCAGAGGAAAACAAAGCAGAACAAAGAGAAAGTGAAGAGGAGCAAACGGTTGCTGAGAGTGGGCAAGAGAAAAACATAGCCAAGAAAAGAAAAATAGAAGTCATAGAGGAGGAAAAGATACCTGAGGGAAAAAAAGAAGGCAACACAACTCAGGGAGGAAACTATACAGTTCTGGGTAGGCTGTCAGTGCCAGGCACCAAAAGGAAATACATTGTAACCCAAGATGAACTGAAGAGAAGAATCATGGCAGAAAACATGTCTAACAATCTGTTAAGAAGCCTGATTAGGGTTTGTATATGCCCTACATAAACCTTATAGCTATTTGCTATACTTTTAATTTAGAGCAAAACATTTAGAAAACAGTAACATTGGTTTTACCTAAAGGTTCGTAAAGAGGATCTCCCTGAGGAGCTCAAAGAACAGCGACCGATCAAAGCAAAGACAAAGATAAGCATCTTCTCTGCTCTCAGTGAAGGGGAGGCCACAGATTTGGCCCAGGAGCTGGGAGCCATGCTTGGGCGACATGTAAACCTAGACATGACTGCAAGTGTTCCTAGTGCTGAGGCAGATGTTGCAAAGTAAGTTGCTTTCCACATTTAGATTTTTTTAAACTTGCTTCTTACTTAAAAATCTGTTCATTGATATTTACAGGAATACACTCTGCACCCTCCAGCGCTTGCTAAGGGAAAAACTAGGAGAGGAATCACCTTTTAGTTTGCTAACCCATACGCTTGGACCACAAGTGGTAGATGTTGTCATCTCATTTTTAATCAGTCAGTTTAAGTAGAGGTTCACTGAGCCATTGAACACAATAACAAATGATTGTTAAATTATAACAAACAGTTAGTTAAGCAAATAATGTAACATTTAATTGGTTTAAATATACATCACTGTTACAGAACACATTCAGACAGCTGAGTAATGTAAAACGTTCAATGTTTATTTTGATTTATTAACAAAAGATGGCATTATTTTTTTTCAGATTTCAGATGTAAAACAATGCATTTAAAAATGTATATAGTAAAATAAACAACCAAAAATAAGCAGCCTTCTTCACTTCATTTCTCATATGCACACTTACATGTAGCAAGTTAATTTTAAATGTATATTTTACATTGTCTTGGTGCCTTAGTTTTTTTTTTTCATATCTACATTTTACAATTTAGTTTGTCGTCTTTTGAATTTCTGTCCATACTTCCGTTTCATGTTTTTTGCTCTGTGTGGAAACAATGGTCTTATCTTTCTGGTCAAGTCTGTAGTTACTGCTTGAAATGCTGCTGCTGTTCTACTCATACTGGCATTTGTTACACTGTCATGCAGGTTTTTAATTTGCTGGCTAATGTGCTGAGGAATTGTCTGCCATTTCTGCACACTGTCCAGTATGTCCTTTAACTTCTGCACTTCAGTTTTAGAGTGGTTTGCTGCAGTGTTCACATTTAACAGCATTGACGTCTCTTCTTGCCACAAAGTAGGTACAGCTCTTGTTGATGTGACATCAAATAATTCACTTGCCAGTAGAAGGCAAGCACATTTCTCAATGTAAGAGTATGTACAACAGGTACATTGAAATGTCATCGCAGAAGTGTGGTAAATTCTCTCATGACATAAACTTTGTACATCTACCTCTTTTGTGTCAGAGCACAGAATGGAGTAAAGCTTCTTTTGCTTGAGTACGCTAGCATGTGCGTTTATTTGATGATCCAAAGAAGGAAATTTTTCAGAGTCATGTTTACTCAGCAACTCAGTAACTACAAGATGTTTACAGGAATGTCCTCTGATTCCAATTGGGCAGCTACAAAAACTTTCAGATGGACAAACTTTGTAGGATAGACCAGGGGTTTGTTCTGATGGAATTTCATAAAGGTACGTGTCGTTGGATATAAGATTAATGCTATCTTGCCAACCCTTTTCCACCAATCTAGAGGCAGACTTAAGTATTTCTCCTGATTTCAACGAGGCATTTTTCATTCTTCCAACTGCCTGCAAATCGTGAATGACCTGGAAGTATCCATCTGTCTTCTTGATGAGAATGCTGATAAGATCATCCAGTCTACGGTTCCTAATGCCTCCCAAAAACTGATATTTTAGGCGATGGAAAAATCTAATTGGACAAGCAAAGAAAAACAATGGATGTTTTAATGTCATTGGATTAGTTTGATATTTTGATGTGATTCTATAACTTAACGTGAATTAACTCATAATCAAGTAACATGAATTAACGTATAATCAAGTTTCATACGTTTAATTTCAAATATTACCTTTCAACAAGATTGTTGGTATCAGAGTCAGCATGGTTGTAGCACCGTCCAAAGTCAGACCACGTGTGTCCTATTTCCAGCCAGTGATCCTTGAAGTATGAGCAAAGAGCTGGGAAATCTTCAAACGTCTTGAGGAATTGTTCAGCAGTTGACTTAAAATCTTGATGCTATTTTAACAAAATTAAAAAAAAAAAAAAAAAAAGTTGATTTAATGTTAAATTTTAACTGATGTAATGTTTATTTTAAAATAGTTATAATAGTAATAGAACAATTAAGTAAGCAAAATTGAATTGTTAATTTTACGCACTGTTGCACAAAGCTTCATCTTTCTGACGAAAGAAATTATTTCTGTTCTAACATCAGTATTTGATGGCCCACTGACTCCAGAGTCTGTTTTTGAAAGCCAGCGGACAACAGCCTGAAAACAGAGACAATAAATAACTTAAGGTAAATTTTTCAAATATAAAGAATATCTAAATTTATATGTATACAATATACATACTTGCATAACATGATACCAGCAAAGCAAGATATCTGACTCTGGGAAGACTTTCCGCAAGGCATTCATCTCGCACATATCCTTATCCACCATAAAGCACCTAGATGAAACAAAATAGCATGCAATGATTAAGAAACAATAGCCATGTTAGTTGCCATATATATATATATATATATATATATATATATATAAAGATATATAAATACGAATACGTTGTATCTTACTGCATTAGCAGATTTTTTTGTGTGTGTGAAAAACTCTGCCAGTGTGGAGTAAGAGATAATGGATCTTAAAGATTCTCTGAAAATAGTCTTCTACATCAGAATGTAAATTTCTTTAAACCTTTTTCTTGTTTTAAGAACGTAATAATGGCCAGTACATGTAACATATGTAACAAGGACACTAAAATAAATGTTACAGAGTAATTTTTTTGGCAGGGCAGTGAGATTTCTAGGGGCCAGACAAATAGTTCTACTTCAAGTGTGTGAAATTAATTAAACTTAAAAAAAAAAAATAAAAAATAAAAAATATACATACCTTGGTGCAGCAGGACACACTCTCCTTAACTGCTGTAAAGCTATCTCTAGTGTTGCCTCTTTCTCATTGCCTGTTACTATAAATGCAACTGGAACCCCATGGCCATAGTCATCTCTTATAGCCAAGGTATAAAGTGGAAAATTATACTGGTTGACGCAATGAGTAGCATCCAAAAATATAATGTTCTTTCCATGTCTGTGTAGATTCTCTCTCATGTTGGGAGTCTGAAGGATAATTATGAGATCATTCTCATGGGAAAAAGGCTGAAAAAAAACTACATTGTCCTTGAGGTGACTGGTCAATAATTTGGCTGAACTAACAGCATCATCTTTATCCAAATGACTCCGACGTACCAAGCATGTACGTATATTCTCAATGTCCTTTGGAGTGACAAAGTACTGACGGTTGTTCAAGTCGCTGTGTCCATGAGATCTGGACCATTTGTGGGATTCCAGTAGAATGATATCTGGCTTGACACCCAATGAGATCCATTCTTCAATTTGTTTGACCAAATCTGGACACACTGTTTGAAAGTGTCCTTCTTGTTCACAAGCTGCATTGTGCCCATTGTGCTCTTTACTGGTGCGTTGTACAATTATTTTGTGGCTCAGCCAATCACTTTTAACCTTAAATGATGTGTAAGCCAGACATCCTAAGCTCTTGTAACTTCCATCAACAGGGTTACCTGACCGGATACAGTAGAAAATGTAGTACCCTTTATCCTTGTCCTTTTGACTTGCAGAATTTGTGTTTCTAAAATTTGTCAAAGTTTTTAGTTTTTCTTGTATGAACGTCTCATGATTTTCTTCTTTCTTCAGAATATGCACATCAACTGTAATATTTTTGTTTTTTCCTCTTTGTCTTTCTTCACGCAACACGGTTTTCTTAATGAAATCCTCCATTTCTCTTTACATTCTGGGGAGAAAAACATGTATTAACTCTAGGGTTGTTGTCTCAGGATGTCTCTTGTATTCTTAAAATAGTGTAACCACTATTATAATTAGAGTAAATACAACTTATATTTATAATATTACAATATAACACCCTGTTGTCAGCAGAAGATAATTCATTATAATTAGGAGCCAATCATTTTTTTTCTTCTGATCTCTGCACTTATGACGATTTGATTGCATCCTATGTCGTCATTTTCCGTCATATAAGTATGTCCGCTGTTTTAAATTGTCAAAAAAAAAAAAAAAAAGTCCTAGACGGTTTGTTTAATCTGCAAAAGATATTTCATTATTATGATTACATATTACATATATTACATTTTGACTCATATTAGATAATGTATAATTATTATTATGATTTTTTAAATACTGTGATTGATTACTGTTTGTCTAATATTAGATGAGTAATGAGGAATGATGTCCCTGGGTCAACAAAAGATATTTCACTATTATTATATAGTGAAATATTACAGTTTGTCTTATACTAGATTATATTATTATTAAGATTATTTAAATACAGTGATTGATAACTGTTTGTCTAATATTAGATGAGTAATAAGGAATGATGTCCCTGGGTCAACATAAAAATGTTCCTATGTCAACAAAACATATTTCATTTATTATTATTATTATTATTATTATTTAAATACAGTGATTGATTACTGTTTGTCTAATACTAGATGAGTAATAAGGAATAATATCCCTAGGCCAACATAACAATATGATGTTCCTGGGTCAACAAAAGATATTTGACTATTATTATTATGATTATTATTATTATATAGTGAAATATTACAGTTTGTCTTATACTAGATATTATATTATTATTATGATTATTTAAATACTGTGATTGATAACTCGTTGTCTAATATTAGATGAGTAATAAGTAATGATGTCCCTGGGTCAACTTAAAAATGTTCCTATGTCAACAAAACATATTTCATTATTCTTATTATCATTATTTAAACACAGTGATTGATTACTGCTTGTCTAATATTATATATCATATTATTATTATGATTAGATTATTTAAATACAGTGATTGATTACTGTTTGTCTAATATTAGATGAGTAATTAGGAATGATGTCCCTGGGTCAACATAAAAATATAATGTTTCTGGGTCAACAAAAGATATTTCGTTATTTCACTATTACTATTATTATTATTATTACTACTATATAGTGAAATATTACAGTTTGTCTTATACTAGATATTTTATTATTATTGTGATTATTTAAATACAGTGATTGATTACTGTTTGTCTAATATTAGATGAGGAACATGTCCCTGGGTCAACATAAAAATAAGATGTTCCTGGGTCAACAAAAGATATTTCACTATTATTACTATTATATAGTGAAATATTACAGTTTGTCTTATACTAGATATTATTATAATTATTATTTAAATACAGTGATTGATTACAGTTTGTCTAATATTAGATGAGTAATAAGGAATAATGTCCCTGGGTCAACATAAAAATATGATGTTCCTAGGTCAACAAAGGATATTTCATTATTTTTATTATTATTATTATTATTATTATTATATAGTGAAATATTACAGTTTGTCTTATACTAGATATTATTGTTATGATTATTTAAATACAGTGATTGATGTCTGTCTATTAGATGAGTAATAAGGAATAATGTCCCTGGGTCAACATAAAAATACAATGTTCCTGGGTCAACACAAGATATTTATTTATTATTATTACTACAATTATTACTATTAGGCCTATATAGTAAAATATTACAGTTTGTCTTATACTAGATATTATTGTTATGATTATTTAAATACAGTGATTGATGTCTGTCTATTAGATGAGTAATAAGGAATAATGTCCCTGGGTCAACATAAAAATACAATGTTCCTGGGTCAACACAAGATATTTATTTATTATTATTACTACAATTATTACTATTAGGCCTATATAGTAAAATATTACAGTTTGTCTTATACTAGATATTATTGTTATGATTATTTAAATACAGTGTTGATTACTGTTTGTCTAATATTAGGTGAGTAATAAGGAATAATGTCCCTGGGTCAACATAAAAATATGATGTTCCTGGGTCAACAAAGGATATTTCGTTATTATTATTATTATTATTAGATAGTGAAATGTTACAGTTTGTCTTATACTAGATATTAAATTATTATTATGATTATTTAAATACAGTGATTGATTACTGTTTGTCTAATATTAGATGAGAAATAAAGAATAATGTCCCTGGGTCAACATAAAAATATGATGTTCCTGGGTCAACAAAAGATATTTAATTCTTATTATTATTATTACTATTAAGTGAGATATTACAGTTTGCCTACTAGATATTATATTATTATTATGATTATTTAAATACTGTGATTGATAACTGTTTGTCTAATATTAGATGAGTAATAAGGAACGATGTCCCTGGGTCAACAAAAAAATAAGATGTCCCTGGGTCAACAAAAGATATTTCGTTATTAATTTTACATAGATTACGGTTAGTCTTATACTACATATTATTATTATTATTATTAAGATTATTTAAATACAGTGATTGATAACTGTTTGTCTAATATTAGATGAGTAATAAGGAATGATGTCCCTGGGTCAACATAAAAATATGTCCCTGGGTCAACACGAGATATTTCATTATTATTATTACATTAGGCAACAGTTTGCCTTTTAGGCCAACTAGATATTGTATTAACATTGCTATTATTATTTAAATACATTGATATTTTACAGTTTGTCTTATATTAGATATTGTATCGATATTATTTTGCTTGAAAAACCTGCATTATTGGTATTTGGTCCCACTCGCGAAAGTGTTTTGGTTTTCTTTTGCAAAAGGATTAGCATGAGGGTCTGCTAAACGATTGCAGGGGAAAAGTGATATATCAACGGGGGAAAAGATCCGACGATACGATCACGGGGAAAACACCATACCGGATCGGATGACGAAACGATCGCGGTCGGAGGAGATTCACACCTTATTTAAGCAGTTTAGTTCATGTTAGCGTGACTAATTAATTAATCGTAAGATTAAAATGAACACATTCCACTGAGTATACGGACAAATTGCACTTACCTCGCTCTGTGAAATGAAGCAGACGTTGAAGCCTGAGAAAATCAAAAAGTGGCGCTCGATCTGGGTGATGTCACATGCTGAATCTGATTGGTTGATCAATTTTGCACAAGGCACCTCCCTTGTTGACCCAGGAACGCGTCTAACTCGGCAGAATCAGGACGTGCAAGATGCCTTATGCTACATGTTTCTATTTGTTGTGCTTATCACACTGTGTGTTCTGCAAATTTGTTAACTGCTAGTTCTAAATTGTGAATCAGGTCTTCCATAGTTCAAATTTTTTTATGCAGACTTTTCATTTATTTATTTATTTTTCATGCACAACAAAAAGCAATTGATAAGCTTAAAGTCTGAATGGAACAGAAATTGAGATTGAGGAACAAGACACTGAATGCCGTGACAACGACCAGGGCTGTTTGAAGGAATTTGGGGGCCCCAAGCAAAATGGACATGAATCCCCAATAATGTTGTATTTGCATAAACTGTCACTACGGTATATCCCGATACTAGCACATTAAGATAAACTATGAAAAAAAAATCATGTTTTTGGCCTGGCAAACTCTGTCGTTTTTTTTTTTTTTTTCCACATGCTTTTGCAACAGGACGAGGCATATGCGGCACAGCACTATGAAACCCATTCATTTCAATGGCTTGTGCCATGCGAGGACGTTTTGTTGCTTCGTCAACCAAAGCGAAAGTGGATCTAGCTAGACCGGAAACAACACAACAGGCACGCCGCACACACTTGTTATGGGCTTGTGAGCTGGCCAAATAGATGGTTAACGTTACATTTGGAGTGAATGACGAGCAGGGGATGCCGAAATGGATGCCAATAAGATTCTGAATGGATGGACAGTGTTACATTGTGTGAGAGATTGTTTGCTTCAAGTGAGAATGTTTGTGTGAAATTGAACACAGCATTTGCCAATGTTGTTTTCAATAAAAAAATATTTGCACAAAGCAAGCTGATCCACTTTTCCATGTTGATAAGAGCATTAATATGAGAAAATATAATGTGACAAAAAGAAATCAAAAGACATTTAGATAAAAAGGTGCGATTAATTGCGATTAATCATGTTAACTAATCGTTTGACAGCACTTGAGGCGGATGGGCTTCAACAGCTGCCAGTGCAACAAATATTATAAAAATGAATGCACATTTTATAATAAAAAATCTCTTTCTTTTTCACATTACAGCAATGATATTTCTTTTTAGAATTGGGCTGTTAAATGTTCTTAATCATTTTGAATATACAAATGTCAAAAAAAAATATCTGACAATCAAAACAAATAGGTATGTGTACTATGATTGTAATCAAAGGATTAACAATGGTAAATTACACAATGCTTGGGGCCAGTAAGATAAAAAAAAATGTAAATCTTTTAATTAAAGCTGCAGTCCACAGTTTTTCCTCTGTCGGGTTGTGCCTCGGCCTGGCACAGCGCGGATTAATTCAGTGTTTTGAGGAGAGTGTAAAGCTGTCAGTTACCGCGCCAATGTGGATACTGGCATTCGGAATCACAGATTCATTGAACCTTTCTGGATCCACTATCAAATTGGTGTGTTTAATTATATCAAGTGGTGTCAGAAAAGGCTATACATCTATGTGTACAGATGTGACAAAATGATGCAAAGATATGTTTGAATGTCCCGCGGAAATCCATCAGTACAAGCAGAGAGTTTCGAACACTGCCTGGTTGTCATGTTTGTGTCTGTTTTGATATTCAGTTGTCATTCTTAGTCACATGACTTTTGGTTTTCCCGCCACACATCTGTTACCATGCCTACCGTCATCTTCATCACCTGTTAGCTAGCTAGACCGGAAACAACACAACTGGCACGCCACACGCACTTGTTATGGGCTTGTGAGCCAGCCAAATAGCTGGCTCGAGCTATTCGAGCGTGAGACACCGAAATGGATGCCAATAAGATTCTGATTCTAAAATATAATGGGACAAAAAGAAATCACAAGACATTTAAGGCCAATTTATACTTCTGCGTAGGGTGCGCGCAGTAGGTACGGCGTAGCATACGCACAGACGCGTCCCATACCGCGTACCCTTCCGCGTTGCCTGACGCGCACCTCTTCAAAAATGTAACTACACGTCGCGACGACGCGGACCGCAAGATCGGTGATTGGTCGGCTTGGTAGCATCGCATTTCCTCCTACGCATTTCCGCACGTACCTTCTCACGCATTTCCACACGTACCATCTCCTCCGACGTCTTCTGTCATTTCTGCATTTCAGTTTTAGTAATTTCACTAAAATGAACTGTTTTTTCACCCCAATAAGCTCCCACTCCAACATGATCCACTCTCTTTCAGTCGCTATTGCTTGTAGTAACCTAGCCGCGAGGAATCTAAACACAGTGGAACATTAAAACCCTCCGCCGCCAACTAGCGCTTCGGAGCAATACTGCAGAGCAACCAATACCTGAACGCAGAAGTATAAATGCTCACGACGGCGTCGCCTACGTGCGAAGCCAACGCCGTACACTACGGCGTACCCTCGACGCAGAAGTATAAATTGGCCTTTAGATAAAAAGGTGCGATTAATTGTGATTAATCACGTTAACTGTGACATTAATCATGATTAAATATTTTAATCATTTGACAGCACTAATATATATATATATATATATATATATATATATATATTATATATATTATATATTGTATATATATATATATATATAGGCCTATATATACAGTATATATATATATATATATATATACTCACTTAAAGGATTATTATATTGTTTCTTGTTAACCCTGTAAGACCCATGGTTGTAAAATTACAGAATCACTTTAAGCTATTCAAAAAACACATCTGCAAATTCGTTTTTTTTTTTTTTTAAAGACCACATTTACATAGCTAATGGGTCCTATTGTTTAGTCTTGCAATGCCATTGGATAGTATATGTGTATATAGGTCTTGCTATAAGGTCATGAACTCATGCATCCTGCAAGCTTTACTGGAAGCGCATCTCCTTGTTTCATTGGACTGGATATGTCCACATTGAAGTAAGTAAAACCCCAGAAATATATATATTTGTCATTGTTAGAATGTCTAGTTCATGTAAATGCTGTAATTTTACAACATTGGGATAGAATGGTAGTCAAAATAGCATGTGCACCTTGCACATTACATGCAGGCATTGCACTTCTCAATAATGTTTACATACAGGAGAAATACTTACAGAAATATGATGTATTTGATTAATCACAATATCTAAATGTGTTATTTGTTATAATTTTCAGTTTAGATCAGATTTAAATCATTTTAAATGAATACATTATTTCTGTTTGGCACCAGTACCTGTCAGTACCAGTACTTGAAATTGTTCCTGTATGTTAGCAGTATATATACAGTAGTTAACAGTTTTTTTTTCTATCTGGGCTTTGTTTGTTTGCCCAAATATCTGCTTCTAGCAAGGCAGACACTGTTTGTGGAGTGCTTTGGAGGATGGTTATTCAAGGACATGTGTGGATGTTCAAACATAGGGGCATTGTTCAGGGACAGGTGTTAATGTTCTGGAATGTGGGGATGTAAGAGGTCTGGAGGTTTGTATATTCCTTTTACAATTGCGTGACTTCAGTAGGGATGGGACGGTGTGGATTTTTTTTTAACCATGGTTGAAAAGCAAGAAATTCCTTTGTATAGCGGTAAACCCAGTTAAATGCTGGACCTCGAGTTTGTCTTATAAATGAAATGAAACTCGGCGTATAGGCTACTTGCCTCACAGACAGGATAAATAAATAGAAAGCTTGAAATGTGTACTTTCAAAATGAAATGCTAAAATTGTACAGTAGCCTAGTCAGGCAAGGTCAGGTTTGCCGACGTGCGTTTTAATTAGGCTATTTATTTATTTATTTTTGTCCCTGTGCACCTATTGGAGACGGAGTTCACTGCTGATATTTAGGGGATACAACATAGCCAAGGCTATACTACTTTAGCCTTAAATATCTGTGCTGCATTGGATCAGTCTCCTTTCTAGAACAGCCAAGAGCTTTCTAGCCTCATGGCAGCCGGGCCTTGCAACGCCCCTAGGAGACCTTAAAACAATCAGCGGATGGCGGTTTTGAAAATTTGTCAAAAAACTTTGGTATGGATGATGAGTTTTGTGATGGGGTTTGCGGTTTAAATAGTCCATCCACGCATCTCTAATAAGAATGGAATATTATCATGTGTCATGAAACACTGCGCTCGCGAAAGGTCGGATTTGCTCCATCTTTTGATCCAAGACACAATGTCATAAGACATAATTCATGTCATTACAATCAATGAATCCATGTCATTAGACACAATGTGCACACGTGGGCAGGCCAATGATTATTATTTTTTTTTTGCGGTGATGACGTATACTGTCCCAGCCCTAGACAGTTGAATGTTTAACATAAATAGGATTCATTTACATTAAAATGATTTATACTTGAACATACTCAAACAACTATTATCTTCATTTCAGAATGAGAGGGTGCTGCAGACACTGCAAAAAAGGATATTGGAATACGCTCTAAAAGAAGAAGTGTCTGCTTCGTCTCTGCTTTTCAGAGGAAAGAAACTGCTTTTAGGACTACCATCGCAAGTGAACACTGGACACTGTTTATTTGACATATTTCAATCTGTTTTGTATTTAATTTATATTTTATGTTTATTTTGAATAAATTCTAATTCATAAAAATATGACTATTGGGTGATTATTATTATTCATATTTTGTACTGTTATGGTGCTATGTAAGCAATCCACACTTCAAATAAGCTCTTAGTTGTTCTGTATATTTGTTCTGACAGTGTGAGTGCAAATGCTGAAATTCTGCTCCCCAATAGGCCCAACGTTGCAATATTACAACATTTCACTAAAACATACTTTAAAAAAAAAAAAAAAAATACTTCATTATTTGCATCAGAGGCCTCCTACAACAACATCTGACAGGTGATTTTTTTTTTCTTTTTTTCCCTATATTTGGGTCTTACAGAATTTACCTTCATCTGTGTCAACTGGTTTGTTCATCAGTGTCTGTATTTAGCCCCCTCTGTTCAGTCCGTTCTCGTCTGTGTAACGCTGTTGTGCTACCTGCCAGCTTATGTCTCTGTGTAAGTTTGATTAAAATAGTTTGTAATTGAACCTTCAGCCTTCGTCCTCTTCTGCCTGCACAAACCCTGACACTGGTTATGTACTTCCTCAAATTAATTTTTAAAGCCAAAAAGTTACAGACTGGAGCTTTAAGAAACAATGTTAATGTGTAATTAAATGAATCAAAAGTGCACAGCAAAAGATTTCAAAATAAATACTGTTCTTTTAAACTTTCTATTCATCGAAGAAAATTGTATGAGTCACCCTTCAAATAAATAAATAAATAATGCAAATAATTATGGGTTTAATTAAATGGGTTTCGGTTTGCATTTGGAGTGACATACTCACCTGTTCACCTGAGATTCATCTTTTGACATGTTAATGAATAGCATTCTGGTTATGTGTGCTTTTAAAGATTAAATAATTATTTAAAAAAATCTCTGCAAAAACCAACAGTACAATCTCCACTTCTGTGTACAATATGTGCTGAACTAGACCGACACCGACAATGAGTGTGTGTGTGTGTGATGAGGGTCTGTCCTTCAGGTCTGTAGAGCTTCTGTGATGATTAGATGATGTTATCAGTGTTTGGTCTTCAACTGCAGTTCAGGGCATGTTCATATATTTAATTAAAATGCCATCGGCCAGTAGAAAGGGCAGTTATCTAACACAGACGCCTCTCTGCCCTCTAATTTAAAGATTATCTGCTGTGATTGGCATCTGAATGTTGAGATGGAGCGAGTGGAGAAAAGGAACATGTGGTGAAATGACCCGTCTGCTCTGAGCGCTGTCACCTGACTGCTCCATTTCCATGGCAACTATCAGGCGTGCAGCATCGCTGATGCGGTGGCGAACAGCTGTGAGTGTCTGTGCTGATCACTGGAATGTGCAATGTAAATGTCTGAAGATACATGAATGCTACCCTTACTAATAATACTGTAGTGTGCATTATCCAGACTGTGTGCAAAATCACAGATGACTTACGGTATTTTCCAAAATGTGCATTGTATAACATATCCCGCAAAACAATGGACTCAACATGACCTTGAATGTTTATTCCAATGAAGTCTAATGCTGTCTTAAAGTGAAAGATTGTCATATGCACATGCATGATATTGATTTTATATAAAGGTAATGCAATTGATCATATGTAACTTTATGGATGCAAACTCTAACAGCACTTGGAGCGCACAGAGACGGCACAGATCAGATGCTATAAATATAGTCCAAAAGTAGACTAAAAATGGTCATGAATGTGAATGTACATATAGAATGTGGTTTTGTTCAGGTGGGGACCATTGGTAAAAGGGGGGATGGGGGACAGTCCTACAGTGTTTACATACCTGTACTTTTCAAATAATCCTGAAATAATAAACTTGATTAGCTGGATCAGTTTAATTAGGTTTGAAGCTAAACTCTGCAAGGCTGTGGCCCTCAAGGTACTGAGTTTTGCACCCTTGCCTTATGATCATTGTCCTTTTGGAAGGTGGATCTTCTGCCTGGTGCGAGGTTCTGAATGCTCTGGACATTGTTTAATTAACCCTTTCACGTGTAAGTTTCAAATATTAGCATTATTTTAGAACGTATCACCTTATTATTTCCATGGAGACGAGTCGTGCCTGTCACATGACACACCACACTTTTTCATCCTACTGAGTGCTCGAACTTGGATTTTTTTTTCCAATATTCACAAACTTGTTGGCTATGTCACCAACTACCTGATATTCCAATTCTCAAATATATATACGTTAATGTGTTTTGTCGTTGAAAAAACAAAAACAAAAAACGTTATAATGATCATATTAGCTGATCTACATATTGCAGATGCATGATGGACGCCTCCATGTTAATTTGTGCCGCAGTTCAGAGAATCGGATCTGTCAGATTTACAACACGTCAATTCATCCATTTTTCCTGGAATTCATTAAGTGACTTAGCCTGACTTTGTCAAACTCATATTCAAGATAGAATATGAGTCTGAAACTCCTCCATTGGGGTTTGATTATGAGGCGTGTCGTAACCGAACCAGGACAAAAAAAACCCTCTGCACTCAATTGGATAGTCGGTAGACCAACCAACCAATCAGAGCAACGCATAAGTCAACTCCTTTGCATAGCGCAGTTTTCAACTACAGAACGTAGTCTTACTTCTCCATGAGTGCCACCAAAGGAGAAACCACAACGACCACAGGCTTTTAATTACGACCCATCTTCTTAACGACCGTCAGAGCCAGCTGATAAGTTACACTTTTCCCGAATCATGTAGGAAGGACGCCAAAAATATCTTTCCGATCGACAAATGCCTTGATTGCAGTTCTCTGTTTTTCTATTAAAATGAATGCGCTGTCGATTTTTTTTTACAAAAGACGCGAAAGCGGAATCTATACATCTCAATTCTCCAGCTGCAGTCATCTTTGACAAGCGCTCTTTGATAACGTGAGGATTACGTCCCTCATCCATCATCGTATAAAGCCCGCCCTGGCAATTTGATTGGCCCGTTCATTTTTTGCCTGATCATAATTACTCCTCAATGGATCGAGTCCAGACCGAACTTCCCGACTAAAAAATATTGTGGGTGGAGTTCGGGCTGGCATCCAGGCCATAAGTGACTGGTGTGGGAGAAGAACTTTATAGTTGCTTACATAATCTGTATCTGATCAATTTATATTTGAATGGTTTGTTATTGTCCATAGACATCAGTGTGTATTTTACTATAACTATAACTATAAATGTATTGTTTTGCTATACTTGTGTGTATTTAAATGTCTGAAACCTAAAATGAACCTTATGTGGTTGAAAACACTGAACAGTTGTGATGACAAGAGCTAAGCACTGGCTATGGCTCAGAGCCAGCCAAAGAGTGAAAGAACATTTGAATTTAGCAGTTGTTCACATGATACACTAAATGTCCTAATCACACTGGGACAAGCCAAGACAGATCACACTGGTGAGATTGTACACGTCAAAGGGTTAAGAATATGTGACTGATCACACAAGTCGGTTCGGGGGCATTTTGAGTTATTCACGGATTCTGAAAGTGTAGTCTCCAAGCTTTCCAACTATGTGTAACACATGAAAATCTGATAATATTTGGAGAAGTTGTGGCTATTTGGAAGTAAGCACTCAAAAAAGCTCAAGCTAAGAAGACGGCCTCAAAAGTATTTGCAGTTCTCACCTTTCCTCTCCTGCTGGGAGTAAAGCCTGTTTTATGCTTCTGCGTCGAATCGATGGCGTACCCCCGCAGACCCCTCTGCGTCGACACGAAGACCTCTCCAACCCCTCTGCCGTAGCTCAACGTGCACCTCCAAAAATTTGTAACTACGCGTCGAGGCGAGGGCTGTGATTGGTCAGATTATACATCATTTTAGGAGTGTAGCTTTTCCAGTTCCCCCCTCCCGCTATAGCGCCATTTTTAACATTTGCACTCTCATACTGATAATTATAATACACTTACATAGAAAGTAAATAAATAATTAAACTAAAAATAAACTGTGTTGTTTTTTATTTCATTGTTAATTAGGGCTGTCAGTTTAACGCGCTATTAACGGCGTTAACGCAAACCCATTTTAACGGCGTTATTTTTTTTTTTATCGCGCGATTAACAGTCTTTTTGTCCTAGCAAACTTTGTAGTTTTTTTCACATGCTTTTGCAACAGGACGCGGCATGCGTCCTGATCCATTTCGGCGTCTCGCTCTCGTCATCCACTCAAAGCCGGCTTGCAAGCAGAAACGTGTGTTTGCGGCGTGCCTGTTGTTTTGTTTCCGGTCTAGATCCGCTTGCGCTTTGGTCGAAGAAGCAACAAAACGTCCTCGCGCGGCGCAAGCCATTGAAATGAATGGGTTTCAGAGCGCAGCACACTCGTTTCTGCTAAAATAGTAACGTTACTTTTGTATCGTTACTATTCGGCTAAAATAGTAACGTTAAAAGTAACGTTACTAGCCGGCCAAATAGTAACGTTACTTTTGAGTGGATGACGAGCGCGAGACGCCAAAATGGATGCCCTTAGATTCTGAATGGAAAGATTACTTTTAAAAAGTTGCCATATTGTTCCATTGACAAGACCAAGTGATGTGTGTTTTGTCGTTGTGAACTGAGCTATCATCATCGTCGCAGCACATCCATTCTGAAACACCACTTGATGATGGCCAAGCAAACACACACACACACACACACACACACACACACAAATTCTCCACCCCCTCGTCAATATCAGGACCTCGTCAGTATTTCTTTCACCCTTTTATTGATAGACAGTGTTACATTGTGTGAGAGATTATTTATATGTTAGTGTGAAATTGAACACTATTCCAATGTTATTTTCAATAATTTTTCCACTTTTCCATATTGATAAGAGCATTAAAATGAGAAAAAAATAATGTAACAAAAAGATATCAAGAGACATTTAGAATGGATGAAAATGTGCGATTAATCGCGAGTTAACTATGACATTAATGCGATTAATCGCGATTAAATGTTTTAATCGTTTGACAGCACTATTGTTAATATATATGTCTATATTCTTTTCTTTCTTTTTTGCTCTCAACAAACTTCAATCAATCAATAAATCAACACAGTTGTTTATTTACAATACAATGTTCACGGTTATAGTACATCATTGATAATACAGTACTAACCAAGTCTGCCACTGGACACTACATTATCCTGCCATAGCACAGTTCCATGTGGAGACTGAAAAAAGCATTCAAGTCATTCCGAACGGCAATGGCAGCTCTGGTGAAAACCTGGACATCCGTGTTGGTCCTGAGATGGCTAATAACAATTGGTAGGTATGAGAAGGCCTAAACATGAGATACGCAAGTCTTTTTAGATTGAACAAAAATGTTTAAGGAAACTCACCCCATGAAACAGAAAAGTATTCTTGCAGATCTCGTTGCCTCTAATGTAATAAGTTGTTCGGGCACACTTTCACACAGGGCACAGGGCGTTGGAAGGCACAGCGATTGTGCCGTTTTCTTAGGGATCCCAATGCGTCAGTCACTGACATAACATCAGATGTAACTAACTTATAGGAAACATCTAGGTTACTACTAGGGGTGTGCAAAGCAGCCGGTATTTGTATCTGTATTTGTATTTGTTCAGGGAGGAAAAGTATTTGTATTTGTATTTGTATTCGAGTAAAATTCAAAATAGGCATACAAATCTTTAAAAATACTTTATAGTGTATGGATTCTTTAATTATATCCATTATAATAATTATGCATATGCAATATTGGTTGATGTTTTTCTATAAATCCAGCAATGAACATGTAACAAGAAAAGTCATTGAAAAGAAAATAACAGTCATCCATTACCTCATGAACCATGGTTAAACCAACAACTAATAAAATACAATTGTGAACGAACCCCAACACCATGGTGGAGGACGCTGAGCAGACAGAATAAGTTTAGGGATAATTTATAGTGAGGAAGTTGATTATGAGCCCGACACGAAGCCTGAAGGGTTTGTATTCGCTGCCTCGCTCTACATTACCCCGCTTATTATATGGCTACCTACCAAATAAATCAATAATTTGACTCAAAATATGGATATAAAAAGGAGTTTGTGGATTTAAAAAACGATTGTATCGCTTCCGCTAAAGAAGAAAAATAGTCCGTTCTGTCTCTACGTTTAGAATCCATGGCAACGCTCTGTTTTTCATGGCAACGGTGTGTTATACTTATAAGCAGCGGCATGTTATAATAACAGACCGCATTCTACATTAGAATTCAACCAAGCCATATAAGAAACAAATAAACCGTTACCGAGCTAACAGAGCTACGTAAACGGAGCGAAAATGAGAGCACCCGTCTACAGACGTCAATATACTCCCGAACAAACTACGCTTCCCGAAAGTTATAAACTGCCTCCGGAACCTAGTTAAGGTACAAACATCTATTCAACAAAAATAGTGATGCAGTTAAGTGTTTTTTTTCGCTCAGCCGAGCCCTCTCTGTTGCTGTGTGGAGCAGCCTGTGTCAGTCACCTCTTCCTGAACGTCACTCACTCAACTCGCGCACTGCGGTCTCGTGAGGAAAGCAGCTTTTTGATATAAAGTAATTGTTGTTCCCGAATACAAATATATTTTTAAGTATTTGTTCGGAATAAGTATTCGTAAAAAACACATTATTTGTGCCTTTCCGAATACCGTATTCGGATTCGGCTCCACCCCTAGTTACTACTGTAACCCCCAATCCTTGGGTAGGCGTCAGAGACTTTACATCCCGCCGCCACAATCCCTGTGTCCACCACTGAGTGGCTGGGTACTGGCTCAGCTCCTCAGCGAACTTAATGATTGAGTCCTGCACACTTCCTTAGATTCCAACAGCGCAGGAAGTGGTTTGCAAATCTCACTTGCCAATGTTCATTGGCTTGCTTTGTACCACTTGAAGGGGATTGAGCTCTCTCAATCTAGGCTTTATGTGTGTCCTATTGTAAGTTTAGCCCATATATGATCATGGAGGTCAACAATAGTCACCATCAGCTTCTTGGTCACCACTCTAACTTAGGCCCTTTTCCATCGATTGCTCAGTTTGTCCAACTTTAGGAAGATTCCTGGTTGTTCCAAACTCCTCCCATTAAGGATTATGGAGGCTACATGCTTCTGTGAACATTCAATGCAGAATATTTTTTTTAGTCTTCCCCAGATCTGTCTCTGAACACAATCCTGTCTCTGATCTCTGCAGGCAATTATTTTGACCATGGCTTTGTTTTTTCTCTGATATGCATTTTCAGCTGTTAGATCTTTTAATGAGTGGTGTGTGACTTTCCAAATCATGTCCATTCAATTGAACTCCATTCACAGTGCAATATATCAAAGGTGTCCCAGCAAAATTGGATTGATCCTGAGCTAAATTTCAAGTGTCCTAGAAAAGGGTACAAATATTTATGCAATGCAATGTTTTTTTTTTATATAATATATATATATATATATATATATATATATATATATATATATATATATATATATATGAAGAGTTCAGATGCAAAAGCCTCTAAATGCCATTTGAAATTTTCTTCTTTAATGATGATTTTTATCAAACTTGTATATTTAAGTTCAGTAATTTCACTTAAATAACAATTAATAGGTAATTATCATTGCCATTTAAGTGAAATCACTAAACTTAAATATACAAGCTTGATAAAAATGATCATTCTAGAAGAAAATTTCAAATGGCACTTAGAGGCTTTTGCATCTGAACTCTTCATATATATATACACTCACCGGCCACTTTATTAGGTACACCTGTCCAACTGCTCGTTAACACTTAATTTCTAAGCAGCCAATCACATGGCGGCAACTCAGTGCATTTAGGCATGTAGACATGGTCAAGACAATCTCCTGCAGTTCAAACCGAGCATCAGTATGGGGAAGAAAGGTGATTTGAGTGACTTTGAACGTGGCATGATTGTTGGTGCCAGAAGGGCTGGTCTGAGTATTTCAGAAACTGCTAATCTACTGGGATTTTCACGCACAACCATCTCTAGGGTTTACAGACAATGGTCCGAAAAAGAAAAAACATCCAGTGAGCGGCAGTTCTGTGGGCGGAAATGCCTTGTTGATGCCAGAGGTCAGAGGAGAATGGCCAGACTGGTTCGAGCTGATAGAAGGGCAACAGTGACTCAAATAACCACCCGTTACAACCAAGGTGGGCAGAAGAGCATCTCTGAACGCACAGTACGTCGAACTTTGAGGCAGATGGGCTACAGCAGGAGAAGACCACACCGGGTGCCACTCCTTTCAGCTAAGAACAGGAAACTGAGGCTACAATTTGCACAAGCTCATCGAAATTGGCAACCCGGTCTCATCCCAAATCGTCATATAACTGACGTTTTGGGACGTCTTTTGACCATACGTCAATATTCGCCTTTTTAGGGCCCCCTTAAACGTCGGTAGATGAGGTTATGGGATCCTAACTCTACCCCATACCTAAACTTAACCCTAAACCTAACCCGTCACCTAACTGACGTTAAAGGTAAAGCGTCAGTTGTATGACGGCCCGGGATCGCCATCTACCGACGTTTAAGGGGGCCCTAAAAAGGCGGATATTGACGTATGGTCAAAATACGTCCCAAAACGTCAGTTATATGACTTTTTGGGATGAGACTGTGTTAAAATTGGACAATAGAAGATTGGAAAAACGTTGCCTGGTCTGATGAGTCTCGATTTCTGCTGCGACATTCGGATGGTAGGGTCAGAATTTGGCGTCTACAACATGAAAGCATGGATCCATCCTGCCTTGTATCAACGGTTCAGGCTGGTGGTGGTGGTGTCATGGTGTGGGGAATATTTTCTTGGCACTCTTTGGGCCCCTTGGTACCAATTGAGCATCGTTGCAACGCCACAGCCTACCTGAGTATTGTTGCTGACCATGTCCATCCCTTTATGACCACAATGTACCCAACTTCTGATGGCTACTTTCAGCAGGATAATGCGCCATGTCATAAAGCTGGAATCATCTCAGACTGGTTTCTTGAACATGACAATGAGTTCGCTGTACTCAAATGGCCTCCACAGTCACCAGATCTCAATCCAATAGAGCATCTTTGGGATGTGGTGGAACGGGAGATTCGCATCATGGATGTGCAGCCGACAAATCTGCGGCAACTGTGTGATGCCATCATGTCAATATGGACCAAACTCCCTGAGGAATGCTTCCAGCACCTTGTTGAATCTATGCCACGAAGAATTGAGGCAGTTCTGAAGGCAAAAGGGGGTCCAACCCGTTACTAGCATGGGGTACCTAATAAAGTGGCCGGTGAGTGTATATATATATATATATATATATCCACAAGTTTCAGAGGGGCGCTCCTGTAAAAAATAAAGTGGGTGAAACTTCCGGTGATGCGGCGGAAGTAGCATTCCAATGGTATTTTGTGTGTTAGTTAGCGAAGAGGCTAGCTGTTTTTCGGATAATTATTTTACTATTTAAAGACGCAAATCTTTATGAGCGATGTCGTTACGGAGCTCAGGGACAACATGTGCTGTTCGCGGTTGTATGTATAACCGGACTAAACTAATTCAGTGGCTTAAATGTGATTGTTTTGAACATAAGCTGAAAACTAAATCAGAGTGATCCTGCCAGAGCCCGTCTCTGATCCTGCCAACGACTGTAGTTTCCATCACCTCCCAAAAGACGACGAATCTTCCTGTGTACATTTGTTTAAATTCTTAATATTCTATAAACTCTATCAGCATGTGATTGGCTGTTCGCTACTGATGTTACACCTAAACTCAGGATCAAAGCCTGTGTTGACAGAATACCAAATGTGTCAGTTAATGTATTCAAGTAGCACATTCATTTATAATTTTGAATAAACTCCAAAGCACAATGACTAAGTGTGTATTTTTTATTTGAATTGTTTGTCAGCTCGCACAACTGTCTGTCACCATGCCTTGATGAGTATTGATTATTAATAATGTTATTATAATAGTCCCAATCAACTACTGCGGAGGGTAAAGGTACTGTTATTTCACCCTTTTGAATTTCGTTGAGGTTGTGTTCCCACATCGTTAGCTAGTTTGGATCGCTATAACTTGAATGACTGTCAACTGTTGAATGAACGAGTGTCAAGCATGTCAAATCGCGCTTTGTTTACTTCCAACCGGAAGTCGCGCCCACTTTTGACGCAAGGCCTCATGGGGCGTAGGAAACTTGTGGATAAGGACAAACATTTCATTTAAAGAATAAAAGTCTAAAAGAAGTCCCTGAAAGAAGGTTAAAATAATAAAATCGTAGAAGGGATTTGAAAAATAGCTGAAATAAATAGTGTTAATAAATGTTTCTAAGACTATCAAAAAGTCTAAAGTTAAAATGTTAGTTTCTATAAAACTCAACTCCCGGAACATTAAAGTCCAAGCAGCTGAAGACACATTTATTACTGATATTTTGTAAGAAGTGCTCAGTAAGTATGACCTCATCCAGACATCCAAATCCGATTTCCATAAACTGTGCTGTGTGTCTGTTAGTGTGACCTGGACTGCTGTGTAGGCATGTTGGCATTTCGCCTGTTATGAGCTGCTGTAATGACTCATTAGTAATATGGAGTGTGTGAAAGAGTAAGCGAGAGTGTGTGTAGTGTGTTACAGTACAACATTTCAAACACTTTAAAAGCACCAGCCAAACATGCATGATTGTCATAACTGATTTTTTTTTTGCAAGCAAGTTTTATCTTGTGTGTTCCACATAACATAAGTATGATTGAAAATTTATATTTCAGTATTTAATTTTCATTGTATGGTTCCTGACAATTTATTTTCTCAAGTGATCCATCAAATATAAATATTTCAAAGTGGATGTTCCAACTCCATGGCCACAAGAACAAATGCACCAAATGTTCTGAAAGATGTTTTAATGTTCATTGTACCTCAAGTATTTCAAGGATTCATCTATAACTCAATAAGAAAAAAAAAATGTTCTGTCTGAGAGCTGAAAAAGAATTATGTATCCATGGCAACTTGCCATCCTAGTTTCTAGCATCTTATATTTTCCTTATATTGCAACAACGTGTTTTCTCTTTTTTCTTATCCAACATATCCGATTTATATTTAAAAGGAGAACGAATCTTATGTAGACATAGACATGCATTAAGAGTTGTCTGGGTTACAGGCATACGGTTTATAGACTCCATTCACACTTTAATGGAAGGTAGGTTGTCATGGATTGGGACATGAGTTCATTGTCATTGTTGGTTTGCTTATCATTGTTAAGAGTATATATGTTAAATTTACAAGATTTTTTTTTGCATTTTGGGGTTGTCCCCTACCCAGAATTTTTAACTTTCCCTCTTAAATTATATACATATGGTTAGAATAAGGGAAATTCTACTCTCTCCGTGGAAAATCTTATTTTCGTTAGATTTTATTAATTTATTTTTTTTATATACTGCTGTCATACACTGTCCTCAATACTGATGTCATTACCATCACACTAAGTGTTTTGGTGAGTTTTTCCATAAAATTACTTTGGTTATGACTGAAATGGAGATGAGACCACAGCGGTAATTTTAGTCATTTACATGACTAATTTACATGACACAATGCTTCTGGGAGCATTTAATTAACCAACTGTCTTTAACATTAATTTAGTACAGTATTTATGGAAATTTAGGTTGGTAATACGACTCCCTTATATTAATTGCTTCTGATTGTAATATTAAGAATTGTCCTTGAATAAATGTAAATGCAAATGTGAATATCATTATCTCAAAGTGCCTTTATTAGGAACTATTACCAAATGAGTTACTCTTGGAGAATTTAATTATAAAGCAATACCCCCCAATTAAACATTAATTTGACTGTTCGCTGACTTGCGCTAACCAACTGAAAAATGTCATTACCAACACACAGAGAATCACACATTATTCTAAAATTCCCTTTAAACTTGATCAAGACCACTCTTTATTATTGCTCTTTATTACTTTTATTGTTTTTACACCATAAACGTAACCATTTATTTCAAAAGAGCCCCTAAACGAAGAAAGCCACCCGAGACGTGTTGTTGCAAAACGTACACAGCCAGCAACTCTCAGCTTCACTCTGTCAGTCATTTATTTGTTGGCAAACAAGTTTCACTGTTACAACAAATATTAGTGAGAGGTCATTCAACCACAGGAGAAAAAAATGGATAAACAAAAGAATAAATAAAATTTATAATCATATTTGTGATAAAACATTTAATGTGCCGCAATCATTTCACCTCTAGCAGTTTTGCAGAATAGTTTGTACTTTCTCCCCCCTCAGTTTAATAAATAAACATTCATTCTCCACCAGAAAAAAAAAAAAAAAAAGCCAAAAGAAGATATTTTTTTAAGTTTCTCTCATTCTAAATGCGGATCTATGAAATCAAAAAAAAAGTGTCTTGCGTTAATCTCTGTCAAAGTCTCGCTCTCTCTGAATGAAAAAGACTTTTTTGATCATAAACTGCGATTCTCATATCTCTACCCCAAAATGGCAACATATTTTCAATGTTGGGCACCTTTCTTCATCTACAAACTGGTGTCTATAAATCAAACAGATGAGGAAAAATATATATATATTTTTGTCTATTCTGTTGCTGTTGTTGTTTTTTTTTTCTACTTGCCATTATTCATACTAAAATGAAGACATGAATGTAAAATATATAATTAAAAAAAGAGAGGAATCAAAACCTGTCGTGTTGAGGACAAGACCATCAGGAGAGAAAGGAAATGGTCTGAAATCACCATAGTTACGGAAGCAGAAGGCGTAGGAACAGAATAAGCACTATCCTGTGTAACACTAGTGTCTGTACATTTACATAGAAATATCGTAGAATTCTCCAGTATTAGTTTTTCCCACGCTTTTCAATATTTGTTATTAATACAGCAAAGAACAGAAACGGTGGAGTCGTCCTTCTTCGGCATTGTTCTCTGTTGCAGCAAAATGTGCTGCTTTTTTTACCACATGAGTAGAAGAAACATATTTAAAAAGCAAATATGGATAAAGAAGGTATTAAAATAGTTTCTGAGTCACATTGTTTCCGACGTGATTGGTGTTGACTAGACGCACTGAGCTACTAACAATGTTTTTTTGGCAGTTATTTGTATTCCTTCGGGGCCGCTGAGAGTGAAAAACCCTTCAAAGTCTGGTACTCCCCATAAGGTTATACATCAAATCCAGTTTTGGGTCCGTTGTCCCTTTAAGTAGTAGTGCACGACCAATGGAATCAAAACAATGCCAACTTTCGTTCCTCAAGCAAGAGTACTCATAATCCTTTCCTGAACAGAATACAAAATCGCCTCCCAAGGTTTGTTGGTGCAGTTCAATTTTCTGCAGACACGTAGAAGCAAAAGTGAACAACTGTGGACGACAGAACGGTACGGAAACGTAGAAGAGCACGTAGAGCTCGAGATGTTATAGGGGGCGATGACGGTGAGCACAGCAGAAAGCATGATGTTCGGCACCCTCTATAGGCTGGTGACCATGTGTGCAGGCTCCAGCGGCATTTCTTCGGGCGAAAGCTCATCTTTGGGCGGGATGATAAAGCCGTCGCTGCTGCCGCGGCCCAGCTGGTAGTAGCTGTGAAGCTGGTCCAGATGGTTGCGTGAACCCAAGTTGGGCATACTCTTATAGTACACTTCATCTGGCTCCCCGGTCCTGGGAAGCGTGTGCGTGTCGCCACTGCGGGGCAGCGAATGCGTGTTGGTGCGCTCGGGGTCAGGCAGCGTGGGCATGCTGGTGTAGAGCGAGTCTCTCTGCGGGGACGGAGTCTCTTCCGTTTGCTCCTCTGTCAGCAGAGGGAAGAAACTCTCGCTGTTTTCTTGCGGAAGGCGCCGTCGTAATGAAGAGGCCGAGCTGAACGTGGTGGGGAGAGGCTGGACGTGGCGTGGTGGCGGAAGCAGAGGTGCACTGGACTCCTCCCTGATCAGCTCCAGCCCTAGACTGTCCTCGGGCGGGAAAGATGGCGAGTTGTCCAAGCCCAACGCAAGGTTAACAGGCAGCATGGGAGAGTCTTTCACCCCGCCTCCATTGCTGACTTCGTTCACCAACTTGTTCATGAGGTTGCGCCCGTGCTCGGCCGTGCGGTCGTGGTTGTTTAGGTAGGTGGGCAGGTAGTTGGAGGTGAGCTCTTTCAGGATCCGTTTCTCCAGCGTGGTCTCTTTGTGTACGTTGTACGTGCGGTCGATGATTTGCACGCAGTCGCTCATATAATCGGCGCTGGCTAAGCTGTAGCTGTTGCCATGGTTACCATTCAGTGGTAGAGTATCCATGGCACTTGTATCCCGAGCATTGTTCAGGATTCCCTCTGCAAGACGGGGAGTCAAGGAGAAGAGTAATTAAAAAAAAACTTGCGCCTGGGCACACACAATAAGACTGACATGCAGAACCGCTCGCAGAAACAAACTGAAAAACCTTGAAACTCTTCGTCCCTGGGCGAATATTAATTGAGCTTGCGAATGAATTGTATCTTGATTGGATTCGTCATGGGTTCAAGGCTGATGTGGGGTTTAAAACTCTAAAACTTGTCAGCTAATCCTGTGAAAATGGACTTACCAGTCAAACACGTCTGAATTAGCATTCCTCAATTTCCCCACATATCATAGGAACACTCAAACCTACGGAGGCGTATTGCATTCACTTGAAGAAAAAAAATCTACTCTGTTTTTCTGAATTAAAGAGTTAATTTTTCATGAGAAAAAAAAATTGTTCTGTTTTTCTGAATTAATGAGTTAATTTTTCATGAGAAAAAAAATTGCTCTGTTTTTCTGAATTAACGAGTTAATTTTTCATGAGAAAATTTTTTTGCTCTGTTTTTCTGAATTAATGAGTTAATTTTTCATGAGAAAAAAAATTTGCTCTGTTTTTCTGAATTAACGAGTTAATTTTTCATGAGAAAATTTTTTTTGCTCTGTTTTTCTGAATTAATGAGTTAATTTTTCATGATAAAAAAAAAATTTTTGCTCTGTTTTTCTGAATTAATGAGTTAATTTTTAATGGATTTTTTTTTTGCTCTGTTTTTCTGAATTAATGAGTTAATTCAGAAAAACAGCAAAAATAAATTTTCTCATGAAAAATTAACTCATTAATTCAGAAAAACAGAGCAAAAACTTTTTTTTTCTCAAGAAAAACTAACTCATTAATTCAGAAAAACAGAGTAAAAACTTTTTTCTCATAAAAAATTAACTCATTAATTCAGAAAAACAGAGCAATTTTTTTTCTCATGAAAAATTAACTCATTAATTCAGAAAAACAGAGCAAAAACTTTTTTTTTCTCATGAAAAATTAACTCATTAATTTAGAAAAACAGAGGAAAACATTTTTTCTCATGAAAAATTAACTCGTTAATTCAGAAAAACAGAGCAAAAAAAATATTTCTCATGAAAAATTAACTCATTAATTCAGAAAAACAGAGCAAAAAAAATATTTCTCATGAAAAATTAACTCATTAATTCAGAAAAACAGAGCAAATTTTTTTCTCATGAAAAATTAACTCATTAATTCAGAAAAACAGAGCATTTTTTTTTCTCATGAAAAATTAACTCATTCATTCGGAAAAACAGAGCAAAAACTTTTTTTCTCATGAAAAATTAACTCATTAATTCAGAAAAACAGAGGAAAAAAATGTTTTCTCATGACAAATTAACTCATTCATTCGGAAAAACAGAGCAAAAACTTTTTTCTCATGAAAAATTAACTCATTAATTCAGAAAAACAGAGCAAAAACTTTTTTTCTCATGAAAAATTAACTCATTAATTCAGAAAAACAGAGGAAAATTTTTTTTTCTCATGAAAAATTAACTCGTTAATTCAGAAAAACAGAGCAAAAAACTTTTTTCTCATGAAAAATTAACTCATTAATTCAGAAAAACAGAGCAATTTTTTTTCTCATGAAAAATTAACTCGTTAATTCAGAAAAACAGAGTCGATTTTTTTTTCTTCAAGTGAATGCAATACGCCTCCGTACAAACCAACTGCAAACACGACGAAAACACAATGCACAAACACACAACAATACACAACAGCTAAAGCAGACGCTTGGCATGTAAAAGCTTTTGACAAACCAAATCATGCTGGCCTTTATATAACACTCATATATCATCAGGTGCAGAGAGAGAGAGCAGCTTCTCCGCCTATAGATTTCTACATTCATTCAATTTAGCATATTATCAGCAACTCGACGTTAAATTTAACACTCTCCCACACTCTAAAAAACAAAATGTGGGAGCACGTTCTTGTTTGCCAATTTTTAGATAAACCATGTGAGCATAAACAAACAAATAACATTTGTTTTACTTATCAGTGGCTTCGACAAATATGCAAATTTTAATTGGGAGGAAAAAAAGGCCTGGGTTGCAAAATACCGAATTGTCCACTCAGCGTCTATTTTAACAAAAGCATCACTTTGCGTTGATGAAGAGACGAGAAAATTAGGTTTTCATTTTAATGAGGTTGAGAGTGCTCTCTGATTAGAATATTGACTTAAACATCTCTTTGCAGAATGTCGCTTCCTATAGTTTTAAGAACAAAAGTAATAACGTTAGGGGAAATTACATTTGGTAAGCAATGTTTAGTTTGACTCCCATACTTGTCTCTCTGTAGGGCTCTTAAAGGACAGCATGGAAAAAGGAAAGAGAAAAAGGTACAGGTAAGCATTCACAGTGACAGCTCAAATAGAACATGCACACAGATTAATGAAGCGCAGGTAAATGGTTACACTCAACCCCATCGTTTCACCTCTCAGACACACACCCCCGCGTCCCCTCGCAATCCCAGGATGCACATGTAAATGCCATAAAATTGGGCTTTAAAGACCCTGAATGTCTGGAGGCCGCCGAAATGGGCTTCTGTCTCCATTAGCGGTGCGCTCCGCTCCGAACATGGTTCCACAGTCAGACTTGTATTCGGTAAGAGAGTTATTGATCGGGCTAAAGAGGAACATTAAAAGTGGCCTGGGATCTATTCGTAATTTCAGGGCTTTTATTGATATTAGATTTCAAGGTCGCTACAATGTTGTCAACGTAGATGAAGAGGTTGTTATCCTGCGCTCGCCCCTCCCCGCTGACGTTGCTCAGAAACGCGGCTGTCTCTCTGTCTCTAGAGCCTTTTGAATCTTTTCTGATCTCTGCATTAGTGAAGGTGGCACTAACAGGTGGTGACGGTGGGGAAAGCAGATCACCAACAGACAGACAGAAAGAGACAGCTACGTGCAGGGATGCGTTATTGCTAACAGGAGAAGCCAGGCCTCCTGCGAGCATCTCAGCATGAGAGTGCAGTAAATTCCAGTTCTAAAAGAACGAGCTGGACGTATGAAGTCTTGCTCTGAAAACTGATGTTTTTGCATGCAGCCCTACGGAACGATATTCTTATTAGTGCTGTGAAATGCCACAAAAATCTCACAGTCCAGAGCCTTCCGAATGAGACGCATTAGACTGCCTTTGCTGATTTCATCTTGTGATTCGGCATTAATGCATGTGTAAAATTGCATTCGTATTTTTTTTTTCTACATGAAAGGGCTTGTTTACACCTGGACACTTCATGCATTATTACCGATTGGATAAATATCTGATTTCTTAAATATATTCCATTCACATTTGGCCACATAAATTGATCTCCACAAAACTAATATAAACTCCTGCACTATTTTTAAATTGAACAGAGTTCACGTTAACAAAAGCAACAGAAATGAGCAATTCTGACTTTTTTTTTCTCACAATTGCGAACACGCAATTGCGACTTTATATCAAGCAATTCTGACTTTACATCTCGCAATTCTGAGAAATACAGTCAGACTCGCAATTTAGAGATAAAAAGTCTTATAAAATCTATACAAAATTTAAAGGATTAGTTCACTTTTGAAAAAACTTTTGCTGATAATTTACTCACCCCCATGTCATCCAAGATGTCCATGTCATTCTTTCCTCAGTCGAAAAGAAATGAAGGTTTTTGATGAAAACATTCCAGGATTTTTCTCCTTATAATGGACTTCCATGGGAACCAGGTCCAACCGAGGTCCAAACGACAGTTATAACAGTTACAGATGCAGCTTCAAATGTCTTTAAACGACACCAGACGATGAATAAGGGTCTTATCATGCGAAACGATCGGTTATTTCAAAGCTTATTCCAAAAATGTAACTTTTCTAAGGACAAATGCTAGCCTTTCTCCATTCTGTGAGGCGCGTTTGTAACGTCACGTAATACGTAATTACGTTCAAAAGGTCACGGGCGACGTAGCCAGAAGTACAGAGTCAGAACAATAGTTGTTTACAAGTTGAACGCATAGGTTGAACGTGAAAACTAACTCAAACGCCGTTTACAAAAAAGGAATTAAAAGGTAAAACAACGATGTCGGACGATTTTGATTCTGTACTTCCGGCTACGTCGCCCGTGACCTTTTGAACGTAATTACGTATTACGTGACGTTACAAACGCGCCTCACAGAATGGAGAAAGGCTAGCATTTGTCCTTAGAAAAGTTACATTTTTGGAATAAGCTTTGAAATAACCGATCGTTTCGCATGATAAGACCCTTATTCAACGTCTGGTGTCGTTTAAAGACATTTGAAGCTGCATCTGAAACTGTTATTAACTGTCGTTTGGACCTCGGTTGGACCTGGTTCCCATTGAAGTCCATTATAAGGACAAAAATCCTGGAATGTTTTCATCAAAAACCTAAATTTCTTTTCGACTGAGGAAAGAAAGACATGGACATCTTGGATGACATGGGGGTGAGTAATTTATCAGCAAAAGTTTTTTCAAAAGTGAACTAATCCTTTAATTATGTGACAGAAACAAACTTCCATAGGTATATCACTCTCATACTTTTATTTTCTTACTATTTTGAGAGGTGTAAATTGTGCATATGTGGCTTTGGCAACCAGATACATTTACACTTGCCCATTTCCATCTGGAATGTTTCTCAGACCAAATCCTGAAGTGGTTTGAGTGATTAGATTTAGGGTGTATTCACACCAGGAAAGTCCGATAGTTCACTTGCTTTGGTCCGGACCAAATAAATTATTATTATTTTTTTTTTGGTACGGTTCGCTTTCACACTGCTCTTTTTGCAAGTGAACCAAAATTTGTAAACCAAACCACACGTGTGCTAAGGTCGTCCATTCATTGGACAAGGATTCTCAAGGGAAATCAGGAAGTGCAAAAAAGGCTCGCATGGAGATATTTCATACTGCAATATTTGTTCTTTTACTAATTTTATGTTAATTCTGTACAAACGCAATATGAAGAAACTAATGAGTATCATATGATACAATGTCATCTATACGAAGTTGTAATTCGGATTTTGAGAAGACGACGAGTGTAACGTTTGAGTGGCTCTAAACGCGGGGAAATACGTCAACTTTTGTCTCTCGTGCTTTTCATTCGACCACCTTCTGTTTTTTTTTTTTTTTTATCTCTGGGCAACATCTCAACTTTGCGTTACAAGTGGCACTGCACAGAAGACGGAGAAGGTATAAAGTTTTCATTCATAGAGAGGGGCTATGGTCACTCATTCAAATAATGAGATTCTTATTGTGTACTAACAAGTGCTGTCAATGTTAATGCTTGCGATTAAGTTTGTCCAGTTTAACATAAATTAACGCATCATCATCCTTGTATTGTAACTATCCTTACATTAATAATAATAATAATAATTCATTACATTTATATAGAATTTTTCTCGGCACTCGCTTTAAGGGGGAAACTCGTCAACCACCACCAAAAGGTGGTGAACTGCAAATGCTTTATGAACTGCAAATGATATTTTTTTTGCATCTTTGCGCGATTAGACATTCACACACGACGCGCAGAAAGACGCGCAATATTCTCTTTCGACGCAGTGCTTTCTTGCAATTGGGTCGGTTCATGTTCACACCGTAAACGAACCGTACCAGAGTTCGTTTGGAACCGTACCGAGACCACCTCTTCAGCTGGGTCTCGTTTCGGTTGTTCGGTCCGCACCCGAGTTCGATTGCTGTATTCACACCTGCCCAAAAGGTCCGCACCAAGGGGGCAAACGAACTAGAGTTCGATTCAATCGAACCAAACAAGGCAGGTGTGAATACACCCTTAAAGAGTTGGTCTTTTCATGATCGGATAGCTATCAAATCAGAGAAAAGGCATGAAGTGACCAGGTATAAACAGGCCCGAAAGTACTTAACCCATACTCGCCCTGGAATGCTAGGCCTCCTGAGAGCATTGCAGCATTTCTAGTCTTTAGGTGTAAGAATTTTTACAGAGTATTTTGTATGCAAGGAGCACATTTTTTGTTTTCAGTTGCATCAGTGCACTGACAGGTATCCCACAATCTAGAGGAAATAGATTGTGACAGAATTACTGTCCAAACCCTTTTGCCTGAGACATGTTTTTAAAAGAGTGGACGGTTTTGTCTTGTGATTCAGCACTCATGCATGATTAAAGTGTGGATTCGCATTTCTGTCAAGAAAAAGTCGTTATCCCTTGCTGGTTCTGAAATGCCCGCCAAATTATACTATTTCAAATTCTATGAAATAGTGGGTTTCTAGACTGTGGATGAGTAAAGTCTTACTGACTGCACATTCATTGTTTTTAGTTGCATCAAGTCTAGTGTAGCTGTTAAAACCCATCAGCATGTGACACATTGGTGTGACGTGACTTTAAAGATGAACTGAACTGAAATTTGAGAAAAAGTGATATAACAGATGTATTTTATTTATTCTCATTGGTACAATTTTTAAAATGGCAGAATTTGTTAAAAGGGATAAAATGGTACATTGAAAGTGTTGTTTTTGTTACACGGGCGCCGCCATGTTGGATTTCAACGTTCGACCACGTCACTGGCATGGTAAGCCACTCCGTTGCCTACCCGCACCAGCAGAACAGCCGTAGCTTGTAAACAGTCTGAGGCTAGCTGACATGGCTGAGGAAACTGATTTTTTAGCGACACACTATTTAGAGATATGTACTTTCGTCAATGAGTACACGAAACGTCTGACAATGCATGAAATGTTTTATTTACACAAGTTCAATGCATCACGTTAACGTTACTCGAATCCTTGATATTCGGGTGAGGGGGAAAAGATCCTTGATGTATAGTTCACTGTAAAGGATGGGATTCTCCTTCCTAAATGCACCCTCGCCCATAGAGTGAACTGCCAGTACGCTGTTAATCTAAACAGTCTGAGAAAAGTGCAACAAGTTAGCCCAGCCGTCACCTATTCGTAAAATACCCTGCTACTTATGGGGCGGTCCAGCGTCTCAGCTCGGACATCCATTAGAGACAGCATAGCCTCCTTCAACACGTTTCTCTCACCGAACAGCATCCGAAATGAACCGTGCATGGTGATGCATTTTTCGCCGATCAATAAATGTCCATGTTGACCTCTCTGCAACTGATCGTCTCCGTGCAGTGTCTATGCTCCACAGCGCTCGCGCCCACAGTCACTTTCCCCCAAACGATCCTGTACTGCAAGTGAAGCCTGAAACTGATCGTCCTCCATGTGGTGGTAGTTAGACACTACCGGCCTGTCCCTCACGGGCTCAAATGCGTAATCCATGCCGATAAAAGTGCTCATTTTCGTCTGTGTATACAGGACCTACAGCTGTTGTCTATGGCGCTCCGCGGGTCCTACCATGCCAGTGACGTCATCGCCAGCGCTAACAAGCGCAATTTTGCATTGCTTAAAAAAGCTGTATTAATATATATTTTTAAAAAATGTTTAGTGTAATTTACTTTTAATTGTCATAAACAACACGTTTTCGACGTCGATATTTTTCAGTTCAGTTCATCTTTAAGAGTGGGTGATTTTATTTTATTCTACGATTAGGCACTAATAAGTCGCATTTCGTAGTGCCGCAAAATGTAGCCATAAGTTACTATGATTATTTCAGCTTTATGAACTCGTTTTTCTTTGGGAACCACGTTACTGCAGACCATACTAGACACAAGACAAAGATGATCGCAGACACGTTCAGCTTGAAGCCACATAACGGAGCCCTTTCCTCCCAAAAACACCCACACCCACACCCACACACACACACACACACAGTTAGTGCATAGGAAGTTAAAGCAACGGAAGAATGCAGCACACCTTGAGCGTTGTACATGCTGAGAGTGGGGTTGTTATAGACTGATGATTCGCCCAGTAAGGTGTTATAGGGGTTGTTAGAGGCGTGTGAGCGCAGCAGAGAGTTTGGGATGAGGTGATTGGCCATGGCACCTGATGCAGCCACACAGATGGAGAGAAGAACACACAGAGAAGATCAAACGAATGCAGCAACAATGTTAGCATTGTTATCATACAGACGTCTCATCAGCAGCCACAGAAAAAAGCAAGAACGTTTGACCAATGTTAGCATTCTTATCTCTTCAGAGACAATGCAAATGTGTCTGTTGTGGAAGAGACCTGTTCCTGGATTAAATGGACCATCTCCTAGTGGGCTTAACTATAGTCGGCTACTGAGTTTATCACATCTTTTCCTCTTCCTTTGTTTCTGTTCATTTAAAAGTTGTCAAAACAGTATTTGAGCAGATATACATATTTAAAGTGTATTCTTAAAATTGTAACTCTGGTACAAAGACCAAAACATGTTTAAGACTCATCTTGTACTTTGCGTGTATAGATTTGATTTCAAATGTATGGAGCCCATTTCCACAACATAGCTTAGCAGGAAAGAAAAATCATGATTTGGTAAAGTATGACCCAAGTAATATGACATAGAAAGGCACAATTATGAGATTACAAGTAAAAAGACTCAATGAGATTAAAAGTCAATCATGACAACAAAAAAAAAAACTACAAAAAAACAGTTTTTATTTAATAATTATCTCACAATTTTGATTTGATCTCATAACTTGGAGACTTCTATCTACCTTTATCTCATAATGACTATATCTCATATTTGTGATTTTATAAAAGCATGATTTTTTTTTCTTATGTGGCAAAATAGGCTTTCATAAGATTAAGATTGTCCCTCCTCCTAATATAACTAACTGAACACCTGACTAGCAAAAAAGGTTATGATGAAAATAAAAGTATAGTGGCTTTTAAAAAAAGGGACAACCCCTTTATATCCCACTCAAACTTCCTGTAACACAGAAAATAAAACTGTCCTCATCAAACCATTTCATAGGGTGTTTATAATTTGTAGAACAAATGAATTTTGGGAATGTATTTAAAGACAGAACCAATCTGAAAGGCTGTTAGCACACATTAGCATGCTGACAAGTTGTATCTCTCCAAGAAGTTCGGTCTCAAAATCCATCCCCTTTAAAGAACAGCTTTTGAAGCAAATTCTCCTCCATCTTCTTCATTTTTAAGACAATTACTGTTGGATTGAAATTGCCTGCAGTGAGCAGTGTTCCTATTATTATGCATAATCTCTCGGCAGGCTAACAAAGAACCTGTGCGCACCGTTTTCCACTAAATTGGATTACCTGATTTTCACCCGAGTTCTACATCACCCGCCTCTTGAATGTTTGTTTAATAAATATTTAGCTAATTGCTAATTTGATGACACTTTTATTTAACAATAAGAGTCTAATCCTTTCAGCCCAGAGCTCGGTTTTTAACCGACTCAGTAAGACTTACTGTTTGATTCTCCAATTAAAATCATGTACAATATGAGCTCATTTATTAAACAGAGGTTTGGTTGTGATTATCAGTGTAGGCACGTTTATTATACTGTCGGCTAATTATACACCTCTGAAAATCATATGCTGAACACTGAGATAAGCACCTTCAGTTCAGATATATGGCAGAGAGAGAGAGAGAGAGAGAGAGAGAGAGAGAGAGGTTTGCAGTGGAAATGGTTACATTTGACGTGCAGTGTTTGAGCCAAAGGTCCTGACCTTTAATTGAAAATATGTAATGATATTCATTTTTAAATGCACTTAAAAATGAGTTGAATTTCATGAGCTAAATAATATAATTCACAGAAACGCGTAAACTCAGATATCTTGTATGATTTAAAGTATTATGGTAGCACTTTACAGTTTTGCATATATATTCTGTGTACTATTATAATTTTAATTATAATACCGGACAATAACTAATAATACCCCTATTGCTACCTTATATTACTTTCTTAAACCATGTTGTTACTTTATATTACTCTGTTCTTTCTGTAAGTCTAAGTGCTGTAATTGCACATACTGTAAATGGAAGTGCAACCTTACATCTACTGTTTTCTTTAAGCATTCAGATGCATTTTCACACAAATTTTACGCAACTGTTGCATTTGTTTCTTGTTTTTCTTTACCTTTAAAAAAAGACTAAAGGGATAAAAGTGCAGTTTCATGTCTATCCTTGTATTTTTCAACTGGTTGAAGTTAAAATCGGATTTAGAATGTAGTAAGTTATCCAGTACTTTTTGGAGAGAGTAATTACTATTGTAATCTAATTACACTGCTGAACCTGTAGATGTACTTTAATTACTTTTTTTTTAGAGTAACTTAACACTGGTTTTAAAATGTAAATTTTTAACTCTTCCCTGCCATTGACAAGTTTTTTTTTTTAGCAATACATGTTTTCATTGTTATATATGGAGCGCTGTTTCACATCTTTTCAAATTCTAGAGAATCTCTGGATCCAAAAACAAGCGAAAAAAAAGGAAAAGATATGCATAAACCAGAAGGAGCGGATAGAAGTCACTTACGCACAAGTAATACGATCATGGACCAATCAACAGCTTACAAATCAAAACTGCTTAAGATTAATGAATAAAATGAAAATGTGCAAGCTTTGCGGGTGTTGGTGGACTCAATCTACTCCATCTGTTTTAATCATCATTCTGAATCCGATCCAGACGAAGTCTTTGACAAAAATGTGATTTTCTTGAAAAAGAATGCCTTTTGTTCTAAATGTTTTTGGTTTTGTTTTTTACTTGCCCACATTCACGTGTTGATAAAAAATGAATTAAACTAGATTTTTTTTTAAGCAGAGGTTCCTTCTTTTGTTTACATATTCATCCATCAAAATATTCAGAATATGCTAAAAATCCTGGCACTGGTAGGCAAACTTAAAGATAAAATGCTGGTGGGGAAAGAGTTAAAGGTAGAGTTAGTCTGTAGTTATCAGAATTAGCTTAGTGTATTTAAATGAATAGTCTTGTGACTCAAACATGGGTGGGTGACAGGTGGGTGACCCAAACGTGTGTGTATATTGATGAGTGTTGTGGTTTCTCTGTATGTCCCTCACACACTCTTGCTCATCTTTGTTTAATGCATCTGTCAGCTCTGAGCAGCATGAGTGATGGAGCGCCACACACACACACACACACACACACACTGGGTTAAGTGCCTAATTATTTCCATAGTGACACTTCCTCTCTCTAGAGAGGGTCAATCCATCATCATAACAGAACATTAGCGTCTCAATGATCAGAACAGGAACAGAGACCGAAGAGACAGACAGAGGGAAATCAACTTTATAGAGGCATCTGAAATTTAGAACGACTCAAAGGAGATCTTCATTCTAGTCTGTGTGAGTTTAAGAATAAAATTGCTCTCATAAGTGAGCTAAATCTGACAAATTATCATTCGACTGGAAAAATGGGTCATGCATTGTCATTTTTCAAAAATAAAACTTAAGTCTGTGGAAATCTATTGACATTTCTTAAATGGTTTAATGACACTTTCCACAAAAACACAAAGGTCATTTTTAAATATCACATACAGATTCTTGAATTTATCCAAAAATACATTTATAGAACATAATTTAGAGAATTTGTTTAACATGTAATTAATTGTAGAAAAATAATCTTTTTAATTATGACCAGTTTTTATATTTATTCAAGTTAAACTAAAACCATAAAAAACACGTCTTGGTTACGAATGCAACGAATGCAGGTCCTATTACTAATCTGGCGAATGTGTTGGGTGTCGCTCAGCCTGCAGCTCAGCAGATGCCTGTTAAGCGAGGCACCATGCGCTAGTGCCCAAGAGGATGCCACACTCCAATCGAGTGGGCAGTCACACCAAGGGGGCACGGTCGACCTTGCTGCTGGTATGTTAAAGCAATGGTGTCCACTATCCAGTGGGAAAGCCTTTGCTTGGAGAGAGCCTTTCCCTTCAGCTTCCCACCATAACAGACAATGAGCTGGTCTGAGGGACTGAAACACTGCATCCTGTCTACGTAGGCACGGATATCGCATAATGGACAGATCAGTGCCAAGGCTGGGTATGCCTCCTCCAGTGGCAGCGCTTGCAGGTTCACCACCTGTTCCCGGAAGGGAGTGGTAGGAACTTTGGGCACAATACCAGGCATGCTTCGCCTACAGAATATGCGTGCAGGTCCCCTACCCTCTTAATGGAGGCCAATGCAACCAGAAGCGCTGTCTTCATTGACAGGAACTTAAGCTCCACTGATTGCAGAGGCTCAAAGGGAGCACTCTGCAGGGCAGTTAGAACCACTGAGAGGTCCCAAGCCATCAGCTGAACTGACTGGGGACGGAGTCTCCATTCTCCAGGAAGAGGCTGAAGCCGTGAGAGCTCATCCGCTGCACAGATCAGGTCTCCCGGAATATAATTGGCTCGAAGCGACCTCAGATGCTTCTGACTCCATAAGAGGTGGTGGCGGGTGAGTGGCGACATACTGCGGGAGCTAGCAACTCAAGGCAATTGACATGCCATAGGCGCTGGGGTCCTGTCCAGGAGCCCGCGGCAGCATGTCCATTGCACATGCTGGAAGCTCGTTCCAGAGGCACTCCAGCCTGTAGAAAAGGGCGTGGTTTGAGGTTTGACCACAGGATGAAGGTCAAATAGCAGGTCGGAGTAAAGGGTACTCGGAGCACGGCGTGTTGCCATGCCCACCTCGGGACCATGCCCAGTTGCGAAGCCAAAGCTGAAGTGGTCTCATTTGAAGCAATCCGAGTGGCGTTGCCACGGCTGCAGATGCCATTTGCCCCAGGAGCCTCTGAAATAACTTCAGTGGAACCGCACTCTTGCGCTTGATTGCCAGGCAAGTCAACAGTGGCTGAATGGAGAAGGTGACCGAGTCGAAACCGAGAAAAGAGAAAGGACATAAGAGTAAGTATCCTTCAGGTCGATTGCTGCAAACAAATCCTAGCGGGGCATGGTCAAACCTCACCTTGACGGAGGACGCCAGGGAAGGACCAGCGTTCCAAGGGGGTCTGGCGACAGAGCAGGATGAGAGTGGTATGGCCCGGGGGCAGCACACACTATCATCCGAACTCTGGGACAGAGGAGGATAAGAGTGGCGAGGTTCGTAAGCAGCGCGCACTGTCATCCGCGCCCTCTGGGGGCTCAGAGATTGGATGCAGGAGGGAAGGAGTGGGGGAAGGAGTAGCCCTGCAACCACTTCCTGAAAGAACTGCAACCCACGTCTGAGCTACCCATAACGGGAGCACCGCATCGCCAGACATTCAGGGGGGTTGCAGGGCTGATATGGGCAGGGGCACCTTCCTGCGACCACCTCCACAGTGTGGCCCGGTGCTGCTAGGACTGGGCGGGAGGGGGCGGAAGTCGCAGGAGGGTGCGTTCGGCGACAAATGGACTGAGGCTTCTGAGCTGGCGGCTGGTTGGCAGCAGATGGCCGTGGGGTCAGACAAGTTTGGTAGCCACAGTCCATCTCTGGGCGGTCGAGAACCGTTGGGCAGTCCTTGACCGCACCGCCAAAGAGGCTAGCCTGGGATATGGGGGAGTTGAGGAAACCGGTTCGCTCAGCCTCACGCATATCAACCAGGTTAAGCCTGAGATGTCTGACCACATATGAGGACATCACCTGACTCAGGGACTGTGCGGTCAATTTTGTCGCTCGTAGAGCAAGGTCGGTGATAGCACACAGCTCAAGGATGAGCCCTGAATCAGCCCTACCCTCGTGCATGACATTGAGCACCCAGAAGTATGGCAATAACATGCAGTGAGGCGGCAGCCTGCCCCGCAGCTCTATAGGTCCTTGCCACCGGAGTAGACAAAAACCTACAGGCATTGGATGGGTGCTTAGGATCGCCACGCCAGGTGGAGGTGCTGTGGAGGAACACATGTATTGCCACAGAACACTACATGGGGGGAGCCCCAGTGTACCCTTGGCCACAGCTTCTGTGAGGGCAGAGAAGGCGGAAGAGGCCGCTGAGCAGTCGCGAAAAGTCAAAGGAGACTCCCACGATCTCATGACCTCTTCATGCACGTCCGGGTAGAAAGGATTTGGGTTCGCCACCCCCAAAAACCAATCATCAGCCTTAAGTGCTCAGGACAAAAGCAACATTTATCATTTCAGTTTCGTTTATTTGTATTAAACTAAATTAAAAAAACGACTACAACTAAAACTGAAATAAAAATTTGTTCAATAAAACCTATATAGACATAATGAAAAACAAACTAATAATAAAATGACACACAACAGAATGACTAAAACAAAATAAATAAATAAATAAAATTTTATATATATATATGAAGAGTTCAGATGCAAAAGCCTCTAAGTGCCATTTGAAATTTTCTTCTAGAATGATCATTTTTATCAAGCTTGTATATTTAAGTTCAGTGATTTCACTTAAATGGCAATGATAATTACCTATTAATTGTTATTTAAGTGAAATTACTGAACTTAAATATACAAGTTTGATAAAAATCATCATTAAAGAACAAAATTTCAAATGGCATTTAGAGGCTTTTGCATCTGAACTCTTCAATTGTATATCAAGGATACTAAAATGACACTGACAATTACAACCTGACCTATTTTTGACTTGAATGCATTTGTCAAGTTCAACAATTCACTGACCCTTTGTAGAGGAAAAAAGAGAACATTTTATGTCCCTATTCTTTATGCTATTTGTGGAAAGTGCCTCATTTCCTTCCACTACAAGCAGCATGCTTCTGCAGTTGCAGTGTCTTTTGTATCTCTTGACTGGATGGTGCGAATTAGCCTGAGATGTTTGAAAGCATCTGCTGTCCTGTCCTCTCCAATTGCAGTGTTTTTACTGAGGGAATGAACTGTCTGAGCTCTGACGGCTCGACGCTCTGCAGTATTGAGCCTACAGCTCATAGCTGTCATTTCACTCAAATGGAAATGTTTCATTTTAAGATATGCCGTACTCCATACTAAATCCTCATCCACCTGTGTACCTCTCTTTTACACAACATACAAAGAGTTTGGAGGAACATGAATGTAATCTAAATGTAAATTAAATGAGCTTCATTACATTATGCTAACAATTATTAAAACAGTTTTGAGTTTAACATGTAGGACTTGGTTTTCTTTTATATTCTCTCATTATCTCAACACACTGTCATTTACTTGAAAAAGTTGGTAATGTTTAATTACCTCATTTCTTTTTAACCTTTTACTTTACTGGCCATAAACAGACTTATTTCCATTTTCTGTTTTTTTTTTATTTTTTTTTATCGAACTGAATTAAATTAGCATTGCAGATGAATTGAATGAGAAACTCAAAGACTATATTTACTTTCTAAATGTTTAATGTATTGAATATCAGGATTAAAAAGATCCTCATTAAAGAAACATACCCGCAGTTTTAAGTTTTATCTGTAGACACAAAATCTTTTGAAATCTTTTCTGCACTGATTTCAAACATGCAATTATATGGGACAGGAATTCTGCAGGCGCTGGTTAAATTCTGCTTGATGTCAGAAGGTTCAGACCTTCGTTCAGATTTTATGACCTGATTTTGAGTTCTGGAATTCTGTGGCATGAATACAAATATTCTGAAACAGAGCTGAGAGCACTAAACTTTGTGTGAAAATTTTGTACATGACAGAACTATGGAAATGTCTACAGAATTCCCCAAGTGCAGATTTAAAGTGCACATGGTTTAATGCTCTTGAGAAAAAGAAGTACACTTAAGCATACATATATTGCTTAATATACTTAATATAATGAAGTGTGAACTGCATGTAATGTTTTCAGACACTTAATGCAATGTTATTTGCAAATAAATAAATTATTAGTTCAAATGTATATTACATGCAATTAGTTTTGAGTTTTTTTGACCCACTTCAGTAGGACTTTAGGACATGTTTATGTGTAAATTTATAATTACTTCTGTACGTCTTTAAAATATGGTTAAGGTTAAAGCTGAATGTACTGAAAAGCATTCATCGTAAACAAAAAACACTTCCTTTTACAGTACAATACTTACAGTGTACTTACCTAGAAAGTACATGCTAATATAAGGTAAGTACATGGAACAGGGGTAGGTTATTACCCAGTAATTGTAGTTACTAAAATAAGTACATAGTATTGACATGGGTAACTGGACTGTAAAAGGAAGCGTTACTGAAATTCTATCGTACTTAAATACATTTGTTATTACATATTGTAATGTAACGAATATGCAATTTAGAACACTTAAAAAACATTAACTGTAAATGTAATATTCAATAACACACTACAGTTATTATTATAATCAAATACTTTACTGTACATGTTCTTTAACATATTAAATTAGTGATTCAAAGTATCACTACACAAGTATTTACATCATGCAGATGTAAATTAGCCTAAGGCTAACTCTGGTGTAATGCATCAAATGTTTACATTTATGTTATTAATTGCACATGGTCCCTTTAAATAAAATCAATACAATACAAAGTCACATCACGGTTTGAAATCGCAGGTGTTTCTGACGTCACAAACTATCTTGTAACCAATCACGTCAACGTGCGATCCTCTACGAGTGGATCTCTGAGCTGGTGTGAGTGAGTGAGTGAGTGAGTGAGTGAGTGGAGCCGGGGCTAATTTGCATATTCATAGAACCGAGTATACGAAATTAGACAAGGGTGAAGAGTTACATTCAAGCTATTTTAAGGCATGAAGCATATTTTTTTATGGAAAAAAAACATTTAAATATGTAATTTTGGTGATCAAAGATTTTTAGGGGATACAATTATTGACTACAGAGGGATTACAGGGCACTACTAGTGCACATTCAGTACAATTATATGCACTTTTTTTCACAAGGGTGGCAATCACCCTGCGACAGCATAATAGCCATACATGCTTGTGTGTGTTTGTGTGTACCTCTGTTGAGTGTCGCGGAACTGTTGATGTCTCCAGCCATGAATGAAGACTCTGACTGCTTCCTCACCGTGTCATTCCACATCCGGCGGATTCGGCTCTGTGAAGAACATCAGAGTTTCACGCACACGATATGATCAAGTCAAGTCAAGTCGTCACCTTTATTTGTATAGCGCTTTTTACAATACAGACTGTTTTAAAGCAGCTTTACAGTGATAACACGGGGGGGAAAAAGTATCATTACCCAGCTTAGTATTGATTCATTTCTGTTGAAAAAAAAGTGATTAATTTGGTTCAGTTATCTATACAGTCGCTCTAGAGAAAACCGTGATGTCATCGGCCAGGTCAGTTCCATTCTCATACAATGGTGTCAATGCAGGCAGATCAGTAATATTGTTGAATATTAAGTTTCCCCAAATAAGCAAGCCATAGGCAACAGTGGCAATGAACCAAAACTCAACGAGGTGACAGAATGGAGAAAACGAGGCTCAGCCATGCGGTGTCCGATTTGAGCAGTCCGAACGAACTGTTCATTTGAGTTGGATCTTTGCAATGATTGCAATCTGCTACACAAAACTTATCTGAATGATTCGTTCAGAAATCAAACTGAATAGGTTTTCAAACTCTTAAAAATAAAGGTTCAAAACAGTGATGCCGTAGAAGAAATATTTTTTTGCTACGACAAAGAATCGTTCTTAAAAGAACCTTTTTTTTTTTTTGTAGTGTAAATAACATTTTAAAGCAACACCAAGTAACTTTTCCTCTGTGGTCGCCCTACAGGTTGGAAGCGGAATTGTGATAAAATAATGATTATTTGTAACACTTGACGTAAAGTCAAATTTGTAGTTTTCTTATGTCTACAGAACTACAGAAACGCGACAAGATCTTACATAGCGAGGTTATAGCAGATATAGGACCGCAAAGCGAATCCAGAAGTGCCTTTCACCCTTTTACGAATGAATGAACAACTGAAACGATTTTGGAAACATATTTTTAAGGTAAAATATCTAACTTAGTGTTGCTTTATTAATCTAAAATACCTTTTTTCCACAATAAAGTACCCTTTAAAGAGTGGAAAGTTTCCATGGATGTTAACATTCTTCATGGAACGATCAATGCCAATAAATATCCTTTGTTTTAGAGGGTGTCCATTCTTCAAAATATCATTCAGGTTTGGTATGGCATGAGTGTGAGTAAATGACGACAGAATTTAAATTTTTTGCATGAACTATCCCTTTCAGCTTAACTGTTTATTCTACCTAAAATGCTTACAATGTATTGCAGCACATAAAAAAAGAAAAGAAAAAAAAAATAGCTTGAATAAGGATAAAACAAAAATCCTCTGGACGTGAAATGTTGAGCCGTTTAAAGCACATTACTCATCTGGCTGACATTTACACGCACACACACACGGGTCATGGGTCTACAAAATGTGTTTCTGGTGCATGTCAGATTCTTGTTACATGTTTGCAGATATCACAGCAGATGACCCCTAAAAGGCTAAAGGTCAAATTGTAAACCTTGTCTCCATAGAGATAATATAACCAGACAAATTGTTACCATGGAAATAAGACATTAAAGCACATCTATGTAAAGCCAAAGATTTGTATGAGACAAGGACAGCACACAATAGAACAGCTCTCTTCAAAGCAAACTACGTTCAGCTAAAGGACAGAATTGGAAATGTGAAATTGGGAGGTTTTCTCTTTATATTATCAAATTCTTTGAGCTGGGATTAAGTTCATTTTAAAAAAAGTCAACCTTGCTTTGGCTATAAAACACTACAAGACAAAAAAATATATAAAATAAAATATACTGTGTATAAATATATCAATATAATATCTGCCAAAATGTGTAATAAACTCTTATTTTGAAACAGACTGTATTGTAAAAAGCATATGCGAATAAATGAATGGTGTTTCTTATTATGCAATGTGCTTGTGCTTGAAAATTTAACTTTCACAAGACATTTTAGACCAAATTTGATTAAAAATGTAAAATATCCATATTCTGAATTTTTTTTTTTTTGGAATTAAAATAAAATATATAAAATCATATTAAACACAATTAGTTTTGAGTTACTGAAATATGCTAAACTGAATAAAATGAAACAAAATAAGGAGGTAAGACAAGGATATACGGTAGAATAAGTACAGTAGATATAGTAAGTAGCATAATGTACTGCATTCCTAACCATCACTCATTCACACTGCTAAACATGCAAAATGTTGCTTCAAACACAGCATATCACTAAGTTGAGTTGATCAAGTGTGTAGTGTGAAAAATTATAGGGCTGATAGTTACTTGTTCATACTGTAACTGTGATGAGTTTGTCATACAAGGCGGGTGGTGAACCTTGTGATGAAAGAAGAAGGAAAACAAGAAACAAGAAAAAGAGACAAAGAGAGAGAGAGTGAGAGAGAATACACACACATGGACACTCACAAAATTGCATTTTAGCCTTGTGTTGCTGTGTGCGTGTGTGTGTGTATACTGTATGTTACCCGTCTACCTGTGATGCTGAGGAATATCGTCCAGGTCCACGCGACGAGGAGCTTTTCACCGAACCCATAGACGACTCCACACTCTTCCCAGTGTAACAGTGGGTCCGAAGGCACTTCCCGTACTCTTTGCGTACCTAAACGCACACACAAGTTGGGTCTTCATATTTTATGGGGACATTCCATAGACAATGATTTTTATACTGTATAAACTGTATATTTTATCCCCTAAACCATTGCAGTAAGCATCACTTATTATGATTTATAAACTGCGACCAAAAAATGAATAGGGATTTTGGAAATTGATAGCTTTGTGTGGATTTTGTCCCCATAACACACACACACACACACACGCACGCACGCAAGCAAACACTATGCCCATTAAACTATCCAACTGCTGCCATTTGTTGTGTTTTCATTGTTTCATTTTTTCATGGTTTGAATCAGGAGTGTCACCAGTGCTGCCCCAAGTGATATAAGGTGTAAAAGTTGTTAAAAGTATTTATTACATAATGGCAGAATTTGAAGAGTTTTGTTCACTTCCGAATCAATATATGAGCTAAAAACTGATCTGCACTGAGATGACTTTGGTATCATCTCAAATGTATCAATATGTAGTGAACAAGCCTCTATGTAATTATAAAACATTATAGCTAATCCATTTTAGGGCTGGAATGACAAAACTCTAGAGCAGATGCTAATGACTAGTATGCAGTTCCGGACTCACAACCGCCGCATTCAGCGACAGTATCGGAAATGGTGATGTCCATAACATAGGGAGGATTTATCATAATAAACGAGTCTAATCAAGGCATGAGTTTATCCATCAGATATTTTTTTAAAAAATCAACTTTAAATGCTTAGTAACCGAGTTCAGAGAGTACGTTTGAGCCGTGCACCTCACAGCTCGCACCCACTGCAGCTCCGGTGGATCTGAGGATGAATGCAAATCATTTCTCATTAATCATTAAACTAAACCCTTCATGATTATCCGTCTCACTATGGCTCTCACATTCCATGACGAGGCAGACAACTAGTTGTCCTGTGCGGTTCAATTAATTCAGCACGGGTTTGTCGAGAATGCGGTTTTGAGTCCTGAAAATGTGCAGGTGCCAGTTCGCATATAGAATGGGGCTGTCACGCTCTTATGAACACAACGGCATTAAGCACTGCTGTCGTACTAGCCATTAGCATCTGCTCTAGAGTTTTGTTTTGTGAGAAACATAATGGGATTAGGGATGAACATAAACAGTGCGTAATTGACATAATCGAATTACGTCAATGCATCATTCGAAGTGTTGTTTTAAATAGGCTTTTTTAAATTGTTGATATACTATTACACTATTTATTATTATTTCAAAGTAGATTTTATTTTATATTTTGAGTTTTCATTATAATTTTAGTTTAAGTTTTAGTAGTTTGTGTAGTGTGTTTTGGTCATTTTTATTAGTTTATTTTAATACGATTTTTTAGTTTGTTAAAACGATTGTTATTTTTATTTCTTATGCTTATTGTGATTATTTTATAATTACAGTATTTTAATAACATTTCTACTGTTTGTAAAGCACTTTGAATTACCTTAGTGTATAAAATGTGCAATATACACAAATATGTCTAAACTAAACTAAACTAAACTAAACTAAACTAAACTAAACTAAACTAAACTAAACTAAACTAAACTAAACTAAACTAAACTAGTGTTTGTTTGCTTGGCATTTTTTGGTATGCGTATTGTTTTGTAAAGTATCCATGGTGTTATATTTAAATAAACCAAATAAAACAAAACCGCCCTACTTTTCCACATGTTCAGACGACGGCCCTAGTTCCTATCAAATGTGTATGTGAATATGTTTTTCCAAACCTTCTTCTGCAGGACGCAGTGAAATATGAAGATGAACATGCCCTGCAGGGAGTTAAAGATGGTGAAGAGGTACGCCATGATCACTGTACTCTCGTTAACGTACATCAACCCGAACGCCCAGGTCAGGCCCAGTAAACAGAGCAGTGCTATGGCTCCGATTACCCACGATCTGAAACACACACACACAAACAAACAGGAAATTAGCTCTGAAATCAAATGAGAAAAATGCAGAAATCATTACTCGCAATATAAGACATAAGTGCTAGATCCGTGGCTAAATTGGTACATTTCTATCCAGCTCTCCACATCAATTAAATACGACTTCAGTTAAAGTGAACTCAATTTTCTTCCCCACATATGCTGTTTTATATCTGTGGGACTTTATTTTGCATGGATTTCATTTTAAACTCCTCTTTCCTGACATGAGAAATGAATGAAGAAACTGCCAAGATCCAAAAAGGACAATAGAAGCCATACAATTCAGAAGTTTCACTCGCACAAAAGCTACAAAGCCATCGTTTGACTTCAGAAGACTTCAAATAAAGCGCACAAATCAATTTTATACCACTTTAACGGTTATTATTTGGTCCTTTTTGGAGTTTGATTGGTCATATTGTGCTTTGCAAAACAGAAAAGAGCTCAGACATTTATTCACAGAAGAAAGTCACACAGGTTTGGAGCGACATGAGGGGACTAAATGATTACAGAGCTGTCACTTCTAGGTGAACTGTCCCTTTAAAAACCCTCCAGTATCTCTTCCTGACATTGAGCGCACGCCACCTCACTTCGTGAGAGCTGAATAGATCACGTGTGTCTGTAATGTGTTGTTTTACCCGCGGGTGCTGCAGATCCACCCCACTGACTCCAGCTCAATTTAACATAAAAATTACAGGCATTTACATATGGATAACATCCAATGTACCACTAATGGGACAAACAAACTTCACACTGTTGTCATTAACTATAATTCCAAAAAATAAATACATACAGTGAGCATGTATTTCGGAATTCATATTTGAAATCACCAATGAAACCTGACAACAACAGTCCCATGAATATTGTTTCTTATCCTCAAAGCATTTTTTTTCAGGCTAGATCTGTCAATGAGCATGTGCAGTCAAAAGCATGTGTCTTTTTCAATAAACTTTCACTGCATCTGAAATCGAATACTTCCATACAATGGAGTATGAAAAAAAAAACTCAAATTCGAAAAACAGTAGACGGAATTTCCCCGGATGACCTTCCGGCGAGATTCTGAAGTGCGCATTCGCTGGACACTTTACTATCCCATGAGGCCACAGGAGAGGATTTGAAACACTGGTAGATCACAAGTTTAGAGTCACAAAGTAAGTTCAGAATTAAATGTAGCACCTATATTAGTAATTCCTGACACACCGCATATGTAGCCCCACCCCTTTTCTGTGCTAGTTGAGTTCTGTCTTCCGGTTTGTATTTCCACATCATGAAGGAAAGTTCTTACGGATTTATCAATGAACCACTTGTGTTTAAATCTTCCCCGTCTGATGACATCCGCTTCAAAAACGTATTCTCATAACTTTTGTAAACTCTACAATAAGTAAATCCACTTCACCTCGACAGTGTTGCCATAGAAATATACAGAGCTACCACAAAAATTCGAAAGAATGCTGCTTGTTTCTCAGGCGCAAGGTCTATAGCAACTGGAGCCTCAAAAGTTATAGCTGCAGTGATGCAATAACTTTACCAATCAGCGATTGGCTCTGCTATGTGATGTGAATGTGAATGCAGCCTCTTTGGTATATCTGAAGTCTTTTTGTGGTTTTCAGTGTGTTACCACACTAATGTTCAAAAGTTTGGGGTCAGTAAAATTTGTGTTTGAAACAAATTAATAATTTTATTTAGCAAATGTGCATTCAATTATTAAAACAAAAGCCAGACTTATAATTTTACACAAGATTTTCTATTTAAAAAAAAAAAAAATCCTGAAAAAGTATCAATGTATCAATTTTGTTTCCACAAGAATATTTGATAACTGTTTTCAACACTGATATAATAAGTATAATATATATATATATATATATATTTTTTTTTTTTGCAGAAAATCAGCATATTAGAATGATTTCTGAAGAATCATGTGATTCACGGAATCATGTGACACAGAACAGGAATAAAGTACATTTTAAACATAAAAAAAGTTATTTTAATTGTAAAAATATTCCACAATATTCAACTTTTCAACTCAACTTTTGAAAAACATTTAAAAAATCTTACCGACCACAAACTTTTGAACATTATTGTGTGTGTATGGAAGCTAAGGTACTTGAAAAGGATGTTTTCATGATATTCTTGTTTCTAGATAAAATATATAGTCTATATATTTTTAACCATTTTACTGTCTAATTTTAAAATTCAGAAACCAATCAATCTAAAATCAGCACACATCTTAACAAGACTCATGAATTGAGCAATTGTTCATTTAATAATGACTCAAAAGCATTATGAAAGATGTTTGTTTTTCCCATCACACTGAGAAGCTGACATCTTCAGATGAATGTTAAAATGACTATGTCCTGAATTCCAATGCCACCGCTTCAGTCATAAAACGGACCTTAGGATGAGCTGCACAATACAGAGGGGGAACTTTAAGGACACTGAGAAGGTGACAAGCAGAGAATGAGAAACACACACACGCACACTGTTTGATTGACAGCACTTCATATTGTGCCGTAAACGAGAACGTAAAAACAGGAAGTGAGTGAAGAGGGTTTATTTGCAGTTATGAAGCCAAGCCGAGAGAGAAATATGAGCTGGAGGGAAGGAAAGACGGATCTGCTTACTTAATCTCTGGATCATAATCCTCATAACTGAAGAATGAAATGCGGAAAAAAGAAAAGCAACAGAAAATTAGAATAAATAAATTGACACTTGAGAGCCAAATAGAAGGGAATTGAACCAGATGGGGTTTGATGAGTCCATATGCGTCATAAAATACATCATAACAGCAACTAGAGCTGAGTGATATGAAACATTTCATTTATACTTCACTAATAAAACAGTACAGTAAGAAACATAATACATATTTATACCAAAACAAAGATTGAGATTGAACAACTGGAAAAGAGATATGAAAACTTACTGACTTTAACAGCATTTAAAATCATAGACATTTCTGTTTTTACGCTTAAGGATTGTGAAACTAGGTGCTCTTTAAGACCAAACTCTTTATGAACAAATAAAAAGGGCATTCACATTATTGAGATATTCAAGATGTTGGACAATTTTATATCACAAGCACAATCATTTATCAGAAATATTCCACATTAGGACTGCACAGCGTGGGGGAAAACATCTATCTGAGATCCATCTGATAAAAAAAAAAAAAGTCAATTCCTATATAAAATGTGAAAAAAAAAAATCCAGGTTTGCTGTGCTTATGCTTAATTGTGGTCTGCACAACTAGGCCAGCTACAATAACTACAATTATTATTATTGTATATCCGTTTTATTATTATTCTCATTATGATATAGCCATATTGATTAGCATTATCATTTTAAATAATAACAACAACAATATACTATTGTAATATTTCGCTGTAAAAATATATAATTTAATTTTACATTCCAACTGTAAGATTACAAAGATTAGTAATATTTATGGAGAGCATATTTCATCTCATGTTTGGGAAAATGGTTGTCACATGCTACATTTTTAAATATACAATTTCACATTAAAGCAACTCAAACTGTAGATAGAGACATATGTGGAACAGCATTTACTGTGAACGGAGCCGCTCTGAGACGCTGAAAAAACACCAGCGGATAATGAGCTGTGTAAATGAACACAGTGCCACGCTTCACTCTGAAACACACAACGGATCTATAAATTAGGGCTGGGCGATATGGCCAAAAAATCATATCTCGGTATTTTTTGGTCAAATGGCGATATACGATATATATCTCGGTACTTTCTACGTTTTCTATTTAGATAAAGAAAATCTTTATATTAAAATATATATATATATATATATATACAGTATATTCACATTCGGCCCAATGATATCCTACAAACAATGTTGATATTGAAGGATATGGAAACAAATATAATATAGGCTATGCAATATATTATGTGCAAAAAGCTTTTGTTTTTATATTGACTAAAAGCTAAACTAAAAATGAAAATAAAAACAAAAACAAAAGCACAAACTAATTATATTAGCCTGCATTTGATTACCCCATTATAATCACTTTCACTTTCATTAAACATATATACTTGTAGGTTTAAAATTCCACATATGGCACATTTATTTTCTCCAACAACAAATATTTTAGCAATATGTTTATTTTAGTCAGAATTATTGCGTACTACGTAGTAGGCGGGGTATTCACGCGCATGCGCGCACCGGCGCTCGTTCAAGGAAGCATGAATTTTAGCGGAGATTCACTTGCAGAAGCTCGTCCTCTTCTGACATGGACATATTTGTTGTGAAATGGACATATTTGCTTTACTTTCTAACATTTACAGATGGAGAATATGTGAAATGTAAGTTGAGCACTGAGGAAAGCACCACATCTCAAACGCATTAAACAGCGCAAGTATATCTGTCAGTCAGCAACAGTATCTGTCAGAGCATTTGACAGGGCGGCAAGCTGCCTTAAACTTGTTAACTATATCAAAGTGATTTTGACGCAATTAATATAAGCTTGTGTCATGTTTAGGGCAAATTGTACTACGTAGCCTAGCTACTTTCACTGCAGCAGCTCACACTGCAACCTCCGCTATTTTTCAGATGTGCTCATATCAAACTACTGTATCGATATAAACGGTATTCCATATCGTTTCAAAAAATATAACGATACATCGTACATATTCGATATATCGCCCAGCCCTACTATAAATTAAATTAAATTACACCCTTTATCGAAATTTATAATTATATTAGTGCTGTAGCGGCGCGTCGAAAATTGCGTCGACGTCATATTTTTGCGTCGACGCTTCTTTATTTATTTATTTTTTGCATGTTCCCGACAGTACAGCTTGCCACACACACGTGGGAGACCGAAACATTGCAGAATAGAGGACGAAGATGACTAGAAGTGAATGTGCTATCCATTAAATGAATCACACACAGTAAACAAACCCTTAAGAAAAAAAATTGCAATTTAGACGCGAATCTCGGGCAGATTCGGCTTGAAGTCGTTCCCGGACGCGGCGCCGGGCGCGCTGTTACAAAAAAAGACGTACACACAGCCAGCCACAGTCTTCCTGGTCTTGCGCACCCAACGCGTCATTTTTGGTGTGCGCACATTCGCGCTCGTGCGGACGTGTCGAGTATAAACAAGGCTTTACTCCGTGTCAGCACGCGCTCTGATCAGTAGGTGCACAAACCTCTCCCGATTCATCTCCAGTAATAGCAGCCTCCGATCGCACCCCTAACTCCGCCTCCGTTTCCCTCCTCAGCTGATATTAATATTTAAACATTCTCTATGATAAAAAATGTTTGTAAAAAATATTTTAAATACACGGTTTTGGCGGTTGTAGAGTTATGATGGTGTTCAAATACATAACATTAGATTAACGTTAGCCAACCTATAGTATCTTGATTCAGTATGCTAGTATTTATTAATTGAGCAGAATAAAAAATATTCTTTAGATTAGTCGTCCAATTAGTCATTAGATTAGTCGACTAATCGATAAAATAATCGCCCAACTAATCGTTTAGTTAATAATCGTTTACCACAGCCCTAATATTAAGCAATATTGCCGTTTCATTTGTATTACTATTAATTGTACAGCCCTATTCTATACATCTCCCAGCTCTAACAGTGACATAAACTAACAGTGGCAAAAAACAACGACAAAACCAAACTACAAGTCATAAACAAGATCATCCAATAGCAAACAAACACACACATAGGCAGAGATGCACAGGTGTTGGGGGTAATTACCACACACACACACACACACACACTGAGTTTGGGTCTAATAACCACACCAGGTGCACAACAAAATAAATGATTGATGGAATTAAAGTGGAGACTATTAAACATCATTTTGCAGTGTCCATCTTAATGACAGGGACATTAATGACGATCTGCCCATAAACACGGTAACAACGACTTGGTGCCTGAATGAAGTGTTTTCACAGTCAAGTTCAATAATTATTGTAATTCATAATATGCTTTTTACTGTGTTGTTATTTTGGAATTCAAACTATTACAAATGTTAACATTTTAAGTTTTTGTTAATTAATTAGCAAACCATCACACACCTGCCGGTGATCGGTACGTGGGGGAAAAGGACCAAATAAGTAGGAAAAAAAAAAACTACAAAAAACAAGGAACTCCCGCACACTATCAGTACTTGCAAATGAGAATCGAAATGTGTATTAGCAACGTTTCAGCCTCACGACCTTCATCAGGCATGTTCAACTATTCAAACTCAATCCCATTTAAAATAATCACACGACCAATCAACGTAAAGATCCACTTGTAGACTATTAAGCTCAATGACTGAACACATAATTAATGATAATCACATAATCATCATAAAGAGTCATAAATAATTTTTAATAATATCAAAGTTCGAATCGAATACAAAAAAGTATATTTTATCATTTAAATTTTAAAAGTTTGTTTTTAGAACTTTTATATTATTAACAATTATGTTTGTAACTGTTTATGATGATGTGGTGTTAATCATGTATTCAGTCATTGAGCTCAATTGGTTACAAATGGGTCTTTACGTTGATTGGTCATGTGATTATTTTAAATGGGATTGAGTATCGAGTATGACATGAGGGTGAGTAAATGATGGGATCAATTTTATTTTGTTGTGATCGTTTAACAGACTCTGGTTAAATACATTTCCAGAAACGCAACTTTCTACAAGAACATATAACCTAAATAATATCACTTTTCATAAACAGGATATCAAAATAAATAATTATTTTCATTTTCAACAAACGAGTCAGTGCAAGACGGTGTTTAACCTTAAGAATGCACATACATTAATGTTACCATTTAACTAACTCAGTAACTCAGTCAATAATTGAGAGTGACTGGAAAACATGATTGTGACATTTCTGTGTGATATTTATGTGAAGATCAAAAGCAAATTTCAAAATGTATTTTAAAGGGCACTGCAGAAACTCTTTGCAAGTTTACAGACCGAGTAACTGGACGCAAGGGGGATTATTCAGACACCAGATATAATTTTTGATATTTTTGATTTTTTACAAGTGGGTGCAGGACACAATAGCTCATTTATAGCAAAATAAAGTAAACTGTGACATATTATACCAAAAAATTCTTCATACAGTGGACCACCAGTAAAATCTATAACATTTTGGGGCCAAAATGATTCAGACACTTTGACCAGACCACCACAGACTGAAGTTGAACAACATTAAGCATTGCTTGGTAATTGATTGCCCTAAATTGACTAAATTTAACAGCTGAAAGCTGTTGAGACACTCACAAATGTCTTATTTTATTACCATTTTCTAAACAATAGCGAATCAACTGTGATAATGTGAGAAATGTGTCTGAATAAATTTTGGTTTGACTGTAGTTTTATTTGTATAAGCAACAACAGTAAGGAAAATAACTCTATAAATGAATTGCTATTTTTATATTTTAAAAATGGCTGATTATAGGGTGTATTTAACACATCCAAATGAGTTTAGGTCAAACTGAACAATGGAATTCTCTGCAATCAATTTGATTGAATTTCGAGATCTGCAAATTACAGCACATAATGCATAAATTGGTTGAATTTGCATAAACGTTTAAGAAAAAAAAAAAGCCATGGGGAGACGTAATACATTTGTGGAAAGTGCCAAAGCAAATGGATATTAAAAACCCCTAAATAGCTGACGCTCATGTCCAAGTCTCTTCACTACCGTTTTTCACTCTTGTCTTCAGGGAACAATAACTCGTATTTTCTTACACTCATCAAGAGCTCTCTTTTCCAGAAAACTCATCCTTCTGCTTTTACTTTTATTTTTCCTGAAGCTACAGCTATGCAGATTCTCGTTCACACCTCCGTTCACCCTCTCTAAAACACACTCGTGCTGAAAAACCCAGGGCGCATTAGACGTTTAATCGAAGCAGATAACGGCGAATGGTTGCGTTAAAGATGTCCTGCTGGGAGTTAAACAAACATAAGACTGCGAATTGAACATCTCTCCTCCCTCAGGTATAGCCTGCTGCTGATCGCCCGGGTTAAACATGAAAAATTAACGTGAATTATGATAAAGAGACTGCTTTTAAACCGTTTAAGAGAATTAGCAGCAATTTGTCATATCGTCTCACTCTATCTCCAAGAGCGAATCTGCATCCCAATGGCAGCAGTAATTGAGTTAGTTGGAGGCAGAAAGTCTTGACGGAAATGTGAATAATGTCCTCAAGGTTCTGAGTGATGACTTCACCCAGAGACACGTCTGCCTCGAGTGGGTTTAATTGAGTCACAGATTAATGAATAAAAGGAATCGTTCATGACACAAGGATCAAACTCAGACCGCCCACGTCAATCCAGAGTTGTTCCTGTATCACACATTAAATGAGGATTATGACATATTAGTGCAAGACAAGTCGACCGGTCGACTGCTGCAAATCGACACTGGAAATGCTAGTCGTTGATATTCTATTCATCTCATTTTAGTATCGCGTTCTATTTTTGCGAAGGCTATGCTTCAAATTACTGTCATATTAATGTTAAATTTTAAAAATGAGACATCATTTTGAAAGAGTGCTTATTTGGAGCAGAAAACAAAATCGTTTTTTATAACCAGGACCTTTCCTGCGTTCGTTTTCTCAATTGAATCAGTAGAAGTGACATCTGTGATACTGGCCTTCATTACACTCTTAGAAAAAAAAAAAATATATATATTTGATTAAATTTGATTAATTACACATCTATTAAACATAAAATTGAATTAACCAGTTAAACATGAATGTATTATGCAATCATTTATGACATTTCTCTTTATATAGAACCTTCTTTAGCATAAAGGGTTCTTTAAAATTGATTCAAGAACCCTCTACATGAAACCATTGTGAACTTAGTAAAAAGATGCAATTAAACAAATATTTTAAATATAGCATGTTGTTTCTACATGCATTTGGAGATTCAACGATTCAATTCACAGATTCAATCTGAATTTGGAACCATTTCCTTTTTTAAAAGTATGATTAAATCACTTTTAATCACCATGTAGACACTGGTTAATAAGTTCACAGAAAATCGCCCCTATAGCAGTGAACCAGTGAAATTTCAAAACCTTTCGCAACAGCTATGACATGACGAAACCTTGTTTACGGAAATCATGTGACTTTGGCAGTTTGAAACGCAACCTGAATCACTGGCACGAAACGATGATTGAAAAAGGTTTTCAAAGCTTCATGAAGCAGTCTTTCAAAAGCACTCATCACTAATTTTCCTTATTTAAGTGTTCTTTTTTTTTACTGAACTCCATGAAAAATTGAAGAGCAAAAACTGGTCCCATGCACAAAATATAAAAGCAGGTTAGGCAATTTGTTCCAGAATTATTAGTATTATTTTTTCTGCCAGTTGAAAGCCTCTTCACATCCTGATAGCAATCTTTAAAGGAGTAGTCCACTTTTGAAAAAAAAAAAAAAAAAAAAAAAAATGGTGATAATTTACTCACCCCATGTCATCCAAGATGTCCATGTATTTCTTTTTTCAGTCAAAAAGAAATTAAGGTTTTTGATGAACGTTCCAGGATTTTTCTCCATATAATGCACTTCAGTGGGAACCAAATGGTTCAATGTCCAACCAAACTGCAAACTGTTCAAAGGGCTTTAAACGATTCCATACGATGAATAAGGGTCTTATCAAGCAAAACGATCGCTCATTTAATAAATAAATAACAAATTTTAAGTTTTATAAGCTCAAACGCTCGCCTTGCTCTGTTCTGTGACGCACGTTCATGACTCTCCTTTTCGAACTCGTTCATCAAAACGAACAAATCTTTTTCCGAGTCATTTATTTCATTCAACGAACGAATGACTCGGAAAAAGATTTGTTCATTTTGATGAACGATTTCGAACAGGAGAGTGACGAACGTGCGTCGCAGAACAGAGCAAGGCGAACATTTGAGCTTATAAAACTTACACTTTGTTATTTATTTATTAAATGAGCGATCGTTTCGCTTGATACGGCCCTTATTCATCGTCTGGAATCGTTTAAAGCCTTTTGAACAGTTTGCAGTTTGTACTGAAATTGTCTTTTGGACCTTGAACTTTTTGGTTCCCACTGAAGTCCATTATATGGAGAAAAATCCTGGAATGTTTTCATCAAAAACCTTTATTTCTTTTCGACTGAAAAAAGAAAGACATGGACATCTTGTATGACATGGGGGTGAGTAAATAATCAGCAAAAGTTTTTTTCAAAAGTGAACAACTGCTTTAAGTTAAGTGGTCTATATATATATATATATATATATATATATATATATATATATATTATAAATATACCAATCAGTTGATGTACACCACTGCCTTCCATAGTAGGAAAAAACATACTATGGAAGTCAATGGGGTCCATCAATTGTTTGGTTACCAACATTCTTCAAAATAGCTTTCTTTTGTGTTCAGCAGAAGAAAAAAATTCATACAGGTTTGAAACTATTTGAGGGTGAGTAAATGATGATTTTTCTTTTTTTTTTCATTTTTTAAATTAAACTATTCCTTTAAATCTTATCCCAACCTTAAACCTATACCACTAAACCTGTCCGTAACCTTACCCCTTTCCCACCTCAATAGCAGCACACCTATTTTGCAATACAACATGAACACAATAAGTACATTGTACCTAACAATTATCATTTTTATGCAGGTATGCGGTAGTTAAAAACATCTGATATAAAGTGTGACTCAAAAATGTGCAAAATAAAAATTCAGATTTCTTTTTTACAGTGTAGATCATCAGTAAAACAATCTGTAAAAGGAGAGAACTGTCTGAAAGAACTATGAACGCACACACGTATGCACAGACACACATATAAAAGGTCAAACACAGGAGGAAGTGGGCAGGTGCAGATGACCTCCAGAGGGACACATGACCGGTGGAGAAACAGGTTGATCTTACCAGTGCCACTCCACTATGACACAGCCGTCATGAAAGCGATAGCTGTGCAAACGTCAGCAGACACGCACACAACAGAAAACAAGAACAAATAAATGAATAAGACAGAGAGACAGGACATAATTCCTTTTGCAAAGTGCAACAGAAACTAAACAAATAAAAAGCAACTTAAAAAGAAGCAGCAACAACCCCCTACACAGCTGTTACACAACACTCAATTACAATTTAGGAACAATTTAGGTCTTAAGAATTTCATTTCATTTAGATGCAAGAAATCGTATGACGAGTATGACCTATACAGACACATGACATTGAGGCAGGACATATGAAAATGATTTAACTTTTATAGCCAAGCATTATTAAAACATTATAAATCCTGTTACTGTCATTTTTGGTCCATTTAAGTCATCCTTGATGAATGAGGAAAAAAAGAAGAAGAAAAAAAAAAAACGAATTTCTTTAAAAAAGTACCTTACTGATCTAGTTGCTCAGGCTTTTGATAATGATTGAAATGCAGTCTTAACCTTGAGAATGAAATACTTAGAAATGTATTATTAAGTGCATTTATTACTGCCTAACTACTTGAAATCACAGCAATAATTTCACATACACATTCTTAAAAGTCAAATTTGGGGTCAGTAACTTTTGACAGTATCACTCTTCAGCTCAACGAGACTGCATTTATTTAATCAAAAAAGCAGTAAAACAGTGATATTGTGAAATATAATTCTGATGTAAAACAACTGTTTTCTATGTGTAGACAGGTTAAAATGTACTTTAATCTTTGATGCAAAGCTGAAATTTCAAAATCATTAAAGGGTTAGTTCACCCAAAAATGAAAATTCTGTCAGTATTTACTCACCCTCATGCTGTTCCAAACCTCTATGTGTTTATTTGTTAGTAGGACTAAATACATACTATGTGTAACGGTCTCCAAGTGGAGTGCCCTTGAGAGTCACTAGAGGGCACTCCACACCAGATGTTCATGTTTCACTCACAACTACATTTCCCAGAACTCACTGCCCGGACTCATACTCACTGATCAAATTCACCTGTACCTCATTCTCTGATTGCATTCACCTGTGTCTCATCCTGTTAGTCTGTCTATAGACGAATCCGGCGAAACTACCGGAAGTAAGCGGGCGCCATTACTGAGCTGTTGCTGGGTAGCGTTGCGCCATTGCCTCCTATTGTTTTAGTTGCAACTTGCGTCCACTGGAATAAACAGCTCGCGATTTACGACTGTCACTAACGTTACAACGTTAGCCCTTGTATAATGTCGAGTGGGTAAACAGTTTCCGTTATAAATTGTTTTAATGGTGGCAGTAAAATTTTAATTTTGAAGAGAAAACATTGTGAATATCCCGGGTCGACTGCCCCTGTCTGGTGCCGTACGGTTTACACAGATTTCCTGGGCGAGTACAAGACGTGGACATTCGCGTATAATAACAATTATTTAATGACATGAGTAAAAAAAATATAATAAATATGTGATATAGTGATCAGCAAAATCTCCTCTCTTGCTGTTTTTTCTATTCAATTAACATGCTGGTCATTAAATGGCTTTCCTGAGCTAAATGTAACTTTATGTGACATAATTGTTTTCCTGCTGTTATATTGACCTCTTTCCATGGTTTAAAAACACTAATTGGTCGATATTATGTATACTTTCTAGCTGTAACGTTACCTTACCCTTGCCTGTTGCAATGTGAAAATGAGATAAATAATGGACACAAATGAAAAACATGAATTTGTTTATTTGATTTCATTCATTTATTTTTTTTTATTGTTGCCAAATGGACAGATCTTTTTATAGTTTCCTCGTTAGCAAACGTTAGCCTAGCTAGCTTGCCAAGCTATTTTCATAAATAACGTTAATCTGTAAGATCGTTTGTACCTTCATCTGTGACTGGAGGCCACTGCAGTCACAGATCAAACCAACAAGTCATTCTGCCTGGCTGTAGCTGTCATCGAGGGTGAGTTCGCGTTATCACCGAGGTTTGTTTACATACCGGTGCATATGTCTATATGCCTGTGTAACAGCTCAGTAATGGCGTCGCCACAAGATGGCAGCCTACACAAGAACGCTCGTCGGATTCGTCTATATACAAAGAACGTATATTGACAAGAAGTGAAAGCCAATAGAACGTTCCATTGCAACACCAGCGCCCAGCAGCAGCCCTACGCTTCCGCCATTTCGGGGTGAAAGCGACTCGGCAGTCATATAATATACATATATTTAGTCCAGTGCAGAGATCATTTTTAGGTTGAAATAATTAGGCTAGGTGATTATTTAACTAACAACAGTTAACTTTATAGCAGTTAAAAAAGAAGTTGCGACTTAACCGGGCTTTTACCCCCATATAACTTGAGACAGGGAAGTTTGAGGATTTAATTCATTATATTACTCTCCACATTAAGTGTGATAGGTAAGAATAAAGTGATATCAGTTCATGAAGTTATAACATTAGACCGTGTCCCGGGAGGTACACATAACGTTACTTACAAAAATAAGTTATCAATGAAATAAATTCAGCAAATAAATGTTGTACTAAAATACAATAAATATATAACAGCAATAGAATAGCTTTACAGTAAACAGTTTTTTTTTTTCTTTGCAGTACTATCCTATCTTATATTAATGACGCAAGACTAGTTATAGGATAACGGACACAGCGCATCAATGATCATCATGTTTGTAGCATGATCCAGGGGATTAAAACGTCCAAAATATATTTCAGGTCTAGTGGAGTCGGTACCTAATGATAGTAGTAAAAGTGTAAAGTTGCATACAATGGAAATACTCACTAATGCAAGAAAAAACGACCTCAAAAAACTGTTATCTGTGCTGTTGTCCAGTAACTCCAGTTGGATTTTTCACCCCGATATGGCGGCCGCGCTACCGAAGCGCCATCTAGTGGCTGTTACCAAAAAGCATCAGAGTTTCGCCTCTTGTTCTTCTATACTCTTTGCTATATATACCATGTTCATTCATTCACTCACTGCGAAGTCTTGTATGTTGTAACACTACATTTCCGAGCGGTTCTCCTTGGTTCCCTGTTCCCCGGTTTTTGGATTCCCTGCCTGTTCCCTGGATTTCTCTTTCCCCCCTGACCCCTGCCTGTTCTGTTTATTTGTTTAGTTTGTTTGGACTGCTTACTGTTTTTTGACCTTTTGCCTGTTCTTTGGATTACCCCTTAAATTAAAGCTGCATTTGGATCTTCATCTCCCTGTCTCGGAGCAGTTCATGACACTATGGTAGTCAATGGGGATTGAGATCTGTTTGATTAAAACATTCTTCCAAATATCTTCCTTTGTGTACAGCAGAACAAATAAACACATAGAGGTTTGGAACAACTTGAGGGTGAGTAAATACTGACAGAATTTTCATTTTTTGGGGGGGTGAACTAACCCTTTAATGTCTTCAGTGTCACATGATCCTTCAGAAATAATTGCTGCTCAAGAATTATTTCTTATTACCGTCAAGGTTTAAATCAGTTCATATTTTTGTTGAAACCGTGATGCATTTTTTTTTCAGGATTCTTTAATGAAAAGAGGGGGGGATATGTCTTTTGGAACTTATGAATGATATTCTACAAGTATGATTGTTTTTATAGCTTTAAATCAAGTGGTCCATAGGACTTGATGTGCCAAATGAGTGTTGCAGTTGGTATTTATAATTAAGGTGGTGAAAAATGTCCTTCTATGGACATTTTATTGGTCAAACATTTAAAAATCAGATGACGCCATACATTTTTTCGTCTACTTTCCAAGATGAGATGTGCTGTTCCATCACCATTCGGAGTGCAATAGCAGAATGAACGCACAAAACTGTTGAGTGTTGTGGTCGGTGGTCTCACACACATAAATGAAGGCATATATCTGGATTTGTTGTGTGACAGAACTGAGGCGTTGAAGTCGTGACCTCTGAGAGAGGAGCAGGGTGTACGTAGGTTGGTTTGCGGTTAATAACTCGACCTTCCAAATAGCCTTATAAATCATATCACACGCTTTTAAATCTTTTTTATTTCTTAGAGCCGACTGTTATAAATCAGACAATGAACAACAGCAGCAGCACTGATGTTCACTCAAACCAATACGAACCTAAATAAAGTGGATACCGTGTAATGAATAGTCGACAAAAATAAAAATGCAGTATTTTTTTCCCTACAAATATCAGTAAATTTTTAGGTTGAAATAATTAGGCTAGGTGATTATTTAACTAACAACAGTTAACTTTATAGCAGTTAAAAATAAAGTTGCTACTTAACCAGGCTTTTACCCCCATATAACTTGAGACAGGGAAGTTTGAGGATTTAATTCATTATATTACTCTCCACATTAAGTGTGATAGGTAAGAATAAAGTGATATCAGTTCATAAATATACTCACACACATAAATGAAGGCATATATCTGGATTTGTTGTGTGACAGAACTGAGGCGTTGAAGTCGTGACCTCTGAGAGAGGAGCAGGGTGTACGTAGGTTGGTTTGCGGTTAACTGATGTTCACTCAAACCAATACGAACCTAAATAAAGTGGATACCGTGTAATGAATAGTCGACAAAAATAAAAATGCAGTATTTTTTCCCCTACAAATAAACCTGCATGATTTCTTTCATCTGTAACTACAAAATAAGATATTCTGAAAATAGTTTTTTTTTTTTTTTGTCCGTGCAGTAAAAAAACTATTTTTGTCGGTGTCGAAAACAACCCTGAAGCCTGAAAAAAAAAAAGAAAAAAAAAAAAAGACATTCCACAATAGAAAGATCCTCATAAGTTTAGGATGACATGAGGGTGAGTAAATGGAGACCTGAAGCTATGAAGCTCAAACTCAATCTTAATATTAGATCAACTGTAAAACATTTAGCTATTTTACAATAGATTTGAAAGTCACTCATCTGATCAGAACTGTTTAATAATATTAGGTTTACGTTTATAAGTATTACAAAAAATGTGAAGCCACGTCTGCAGCATTTTTGATGTCAGATTTATCCTTCATTTGTGTTTTTCATCTCTAACAATATCAACATTATAACATGGCTATCTATTTAAGTAATATTGTTTTACATTTATTCTGCAAGGATGCATTAAATTGATCAAAAGCGACAGTAAAGACATTTATGATGTTATAAAAGATTTTCTTTCTATTGATCAAAGCATCCTAAAAAAAATGTATCACAGTTTCCACAAAAATATAAAGCAGCACAACGGTATTCAACATTGATAATAATAGGCAATGTTTCTTGAGTAGCAAATCACCATATCAGAATGATTTCTGAAGGATCATGACACTGAAGAGAAGACTGGAGTAATAATCTTTGCATCACAGGAATAAATCACATTTTATACTATATTCAAATAGAAAACACTTAAATAGTACAATTATTTCACAATATCGCAGTTTTTACTTTTGGATCAAATCTTACCGATCCCAAACATTTGAAAAGCAGTGTATATTGTGACACTGTTACCGTTATATGCTCTTTATGTATTGCTCACACACCCAAACAAATAAAAGCACTCACAGTTTTGTAAGTGCTTCTGTTCAGTCTCTCATTAGAGCAAGTAATCAACCGTCTACAGATCAAACTAATACAGCCGAGTATGAAAACTACTAACAAGAGACTGTTATTATCTCATTATTAGCATGAATACAATGTCTGATTACAAGAATTATCCCATTTAATATGAGACCCCATGGAGGGAGGAGATGTGTGGCTGTAGGGGCTCATGAATTAATCAAACCCGTCACCTCTGCTGTTGTGATTCTGTTTTATGTGGTCCCCTTCAAAATGAATATGACGAAGCATTGCTAACAAACCCGTCAGAATGCATCGCACCAGCAGGGTTCTGGCAGTAAAATTCCCATTCGTTTCTTCCACAGTGTGTAAAGTACAGTATAAACCTTTTGAAACACAGATAAGATGATGTCCTAAACTTCAGAACTCCAAAATCCTGAATTGATTATTCATACTCTTGCAAACTGAATGGGATGTTGCAATTAAAACTGAATGGAAATTGCAATTAAATTTAATTAAATGCAATTAATTGAACTTAAGAGCCACTTTTTTTATCCATCTGTATTTGTAATTTCACAATCAGTTATTGAAGTGTACTGCCAAATGTACTTACAAGCATTTGTGGTAAACAAAAAAATATACTTTAATTTAGTTTTTTGTTGAAACATGTATTATATGTAATGCATTTAAATATATTTGTAATCACACGTTTGTAATAAATAAGTGTGCAAAATAATTGTACTCCTTTAAATCACAACAAAAGATTATTAAAACAAGGATTTAATATGTAAAAGTAAAACTTTTAATTTGCCATTATTACAAAGTGCACTTCTTTACTCATGTACTCCAAGTACACTTTAAGAGGCCTTTCTTTATTCAACTTTCTTTATTCAAGTACACTGCACTACAACTGCCCATTTTAGTACATATTCAATTAAGCACACTTTAATATCTTGTAAATCAATGTCAAATATATTGTATTTTATACTTTAATGAGATGCAAGCATTAGTTGTATGGTGTATGGCTATTCTTGCTTTGATTGATTTTCCATTTTTTCCTAAAGTCGTTCTCTATCAAGTACACAGTCTTGTTTCTTTGTCTTTTTTGCCAGTTTTCTTCAAATCAATGTTTTTATTACTGTGATTCATCTCTGAGCTTTGAATTTTATAGAGAATATGTTTCTGAAAAGCCTGTAGTGAAAATGAATGGGGGGAAAATACTTCAGGAATGAATCCCAAGGCCACTGCAAATTTGTGTGATCACTGTTGAGCTCTACACATGAATGCATATGTACATGTGTCATAGTCAGGATTTATACACTTCAATCAGGTGTCCATCTGAATTCTCTGGCATGTAAGTCCACTTTGGTCCTTAAACACACACACACACACACACACACACACATGGGGTGAACCACTGTGAAATTCCATCCCATCTAAAGAGATGATACTCCAAGATCACTGACTCAAACGGTCTGATTAGTATTCATCACATCGACATAAGCACACACATGAACAACTGAACACACACACACCATTTCACTGTCCTGCTCACTATGCTGGATCTAAGGGGACAGCTATAAATTAGCATATTTATAGTCCTTTCAGCGCTCTGCTCTCCTGAGTGGCTGTGTGGCTCCGGTGATGAATATTCATGTGCGTGCGGAGGTTAATTTGGGCAGAATGTCTGCTGCTCTTTCCTGTGAAACAACACAGATCTTCAGGTAACGACAACCTCCCCACAGAATACACAGACACGCGCACGCACGCTGTGGGATACCTGTGCCAGTTTTACTTTTACCTCAACCTACCACAATAATATGATAAATGAGCCATACGAGTTCCTCAGATGGTCAATGGGCCAATGTTTCTTCTGTCCATAAACTTGAAGTGTGTCATTTCTGCACAATGAGAGCCATGAAACAAGACGTAATGCTTGTGTGCAAACAGGTTTCTGAAACACAGCATTCCTATTATCTTTCTGTCCTTTTACCTGACAATTGCGGCTCGGATTAACAGTTAGTGATGCAAAATTCACAACATTGTTGACATGCTGTCGTCAGGCTGCTCAAACAAACTGAGCAATATTTTGACTTTTGTTGAGACCTGGTATTAAAATGAATCTAAAGTGATCTGAGCAAATATAAGGGGCTTTCGCACCGGGTAGTTCTAGGAACTAGCCACTAGGGTAACCACCTGTGAACGAATGGTTCACTTAGGAACATTTTCCTGGTTGCACTGCCAGTAGGAATTCTGATGTGATGTAAGCCGCACTTGTTGTTGTGACTTTTATTTTGATGGTGCGGCATACCTTTATTTTGACGGCGCTAAGAACGCTAGAGCCTGAGCACACGGTTCATTACTTTACGATCTGTCTAACAGTCCTGTATAATACGTTATTAGATAGAACTGATATACATAGAAAGTATGACAGTATATGGAAAGGTTTTATCATATGCCATGTATTTGTCATGTTTATAATCATATTTAGCTTGGTCCCCTCAAAGTTGATTTGATCTTCTCCTTAGCGTAAAGGTTAAGGTTAACGCCGATCCAAGTGCGCTGGTGAGATTTGAATAAGGTGATAAGGTGAGCGCGAACAGTAGGCTACGTGTACATATTGAAGAGAAGAAAATGGTTCGTGTTTGTGATTCTTCCGGAAACAACGGACCATATGTGATTCTGCACAGTTCAGCGCACTTGAATCGGCGTTCGTAGATCAACTGGTAGAGACTATTTTTCAAAGATGGCTTCTTCCTGTATTCGCGAATTTGATTGTATGTATAAAATATCTTCTTATAAAACTGTATGGACACTGACAAAGTTCTCAATGCTTCGGTTTGAAAGTAGGGACCCTTATTATGCTGTCGTGTTGGTGTGGGGCTATATTGAGCCATGTTAGTGGTAATAACAAGCGATTTTTGTTTGTCATTACTCTATGCCCTATATACTAGCGTTATACTAGCACTATAGGCTAAACTGTTTTTAGAGATAAAACTCTTTACATTCGGCAATCATGAAAACAAATCTCAGAGAACGGTTGACTAGGTAACAATGTGTAATTAGACCAAAGGTTCATTTTGCGCCGGAGTTCTCCTTTAACTGCCCTAATAACAAAAAAATTATTATTAAAAAATAAAAATTACATGACAACTTATCATTATAAAATGATTATTTATTTTAATAAAAGTTAAGAATTCAGGTTTGTTTATCAGTACCACAGTAACGCTAACTTCCGCTGGAATTGTCCGATAGAAATCGTCCGTAGCTTTTTGCAAGAGTTAAAAAAAACCCGCATGAGGTCGTTTTTTTTTTTCAGACTCAGTGTGTAAGGACTCCACCCACAACAGGCCCCACCTTTAAAAGACTCCTCCCTTTAAAGAGCCCGTCCACCATGTTCCACCCCTCACCTCTCAAAGATTTCCTCAAAGGGCTTACCTTTTAAAGGTCCCTTCCCAAAGACCACACCTACCACAAGCTTCACCCTTCATATACATTCACCTCACAGACTCCACCAACCACAGACCCACCCTTTCAAAGGCTCATCCCCAAAGAACCAGATGCCACTTCCCTCACAGACTAAATCTACGACTAGCTCCACCCCTCTGCAAAATCCACCTTTCAAACTCCACCCACCACAGGCCCCACCCATCAAAGGCTCCTTCCTCCAAAGAGCCCATCCCACAGGCTCAACGCCTCACTGTCAGGCTTACTTGATGTTGTCAAGACAACCAGAGTCTGGCTTCAGGATGGCAGTGTGGTGGAACATCTTGTACAGAGCGATTCCTAGGAAGATCACATTCAGCTAGGAAGAACAGAAGCACAGGATTGGTTGAGGGTTCACACGTGAGAACACTAGAGCGTGCAACATTAAACATGGATGTTTTGAATGTAGATTTTAGAGAGCATCAGAGCTGGTTACCATGATGATGAGTGTGGCGGGGCCAATAAAACTCCAGATGAAATAAGTATCCAACCGCAACCAGCACCTGAAAATGTAAGAAAGAGACGTCACTTAAGTTTCAAAGTAGCGCGCACACACACAAAAGTCAGGCTTTTGGCTGATACATGAGAGTTCTTTCAATTATTCAGACTTTAATTTCCGCATCATTAGACTAAACTTAAACCTTCCTGTGACCACCCACACAGTCATTCAGACTCATTCAGATCATTTGAGTGTGTGTGTGTGAGACTCACACTCTGTCTGTCCCGTAACTGCGGTAATCTACTGCAGCAGAAACAGCCACGATGAGGGCAGGAATTCCGTATCCGGCCAGGTAAAAATATCTCCTGCGGGAATGTTCGCTCTCAAACACCTCCACCAGCATGATGTAGAGCTGAACGCCTTCCAGAAACATCCACGTGAACGCAGACAGGAAGAAGAAATGGAGTAGTGCCGCAAAGACAGCGCAGGCAATCTGAAACGCACACAAGCAGTCTTGTGAGGGCGTGTGTTATGTGGACATTGATGGATGCTGTTCAGCGACCTCGCAAACCTGCTCAGATAATTGAAAAATGTTAAATAATAGGGTTTAAAGATTATGAATCATGCATGATGTCCCTGCATTAGAGTCACACACACACTGAACGATTTCACATTAAATCTTTATGACACACGTGCACACACGCTTGTGCTATTTCACCCTCTCATGAACTAATAAAAACATGGAGTCAGCCAATTTAAACATCCCAGGCCCTATCATACACCCGGCTCACAAAAGTGTTTTTGCTAGTTTCAGTCCGACACAGTTATCATTTTCACGTTTTGCCCCGCACCAAATGGATTTGGGCCCATCTGTTTGCCCATGGGTGCACTGGTCTGAAATTGAGGTGTGTTCACATGGTTGGCACGTTGCTATTTTGAGGAAACTGAAAAAAGACTGCGCCATTGACTTTAAACCATGTTTCAGTTAGTCAATGGCAATATCACAAAATATATATTTTTGGTAACACTTTATTTTACGGTGTCCGTGATACAGAGTAATTACTTAATTAATTACTTAGTAGTAAACATTGTAATAAAATGTGACAAAATGTAATTAATATTTAATGAATTTATGGAACAGCCTGTACTTACAGATTGTAATTACACACATGTAATAGGCAGCTACTGTTACACATGTGTAACAGGCCGAGTCAGTTACATACGTGTTACCGACTTGGTACAATGTAATTATATAAAACAAGTATGTTGTTCTACTCAATGTAACAACAACTATTTAAATATGTTACTACGGTGTGAAAAAAGCCTGCAGTTCCATAATGGTCATTTTGTACCTTCTAAAATAGTGTATCAAGATTGTACTTAAGTGTACTTCATATGTATAATGCTACGTTCACACCGGACGCGAATAGGGCGTCAGGCGCGAATGATTTCAATGTTAAGTCAATGCAAAGACGCTTTACGCGCGTGAAAAATTTCTTGCGGCGCGAATGAGCCATGGAGCGCGGCGCGGAAGACGCGAATACGCCTCGTTCGTGCGAATGGCGCGAATTGAGCGTCTGGCGCGTTAAGCGCGAATGTGCCATTTGTGCATTCACGCGTTTGACGCGAATTCGCGTCTGCCGCCCGAGTTGAAAAATCTGAACTTTGGCGTGAATTCGCGCCGCGTTAACCAATCAGGAGCCTAGCTGCTTGCTCACGTGGTGAAGTGTCTGGATGCTTCAATAAATTATTTTGTTAATATGACTAGTGGGATTATGCACAACAAAGCTAATGTTTTATCACTTAAATCATTATTTCTATATACGAGACATGTTCATTTTGTATTGAATGTTATTCATTCCATAGCTAGATTATACAAAATAGTATTATGTTGTAAAGACAATCAACATATGTGCATAACTTCGTGTCTGGACGTGAGAGAGAGAAAAAAAAAAAATCACAGGACAGGGTAATAACTTTTGAAGGCTGGCTCTATTTATCATCAAAACAAAAATAAATAACAGCTAGATTAGATGGATGAGGGCGAGGGTGATCCTCGCTCCGATGCGGGACAACATGTCATCAAACTGGGCGCGTGACAGGCGGAAGTACCGCTGACAGCGGCCGTCATCCAGCACAGCTCCTGGAGCGAGCAAATGGTGAAACTAGCCAAACGGTTCGGCTCCGAAGGGTCCGGTGGACACAAATATACGGCGACGATGATCCCCACGCTGCTGTTCTGCTCTCCAGAGTAAATACAGAGCGGTAACTCTCTTGATGAATGCTCGGTCGACATAAAAACAATGGCCGCCAACGGATTTCGATTCTGACGCGCGTAAATTTCGCTTCAAATTTTTGTTTTTACGCGTGCCAGTTTCGCTCTTGACACGCGAAATAACACAAAGTGGTCAAACTAGACGCGTCAGGCGCGAATTTGACGCGCGATTCGCGTCTGGTGTGAACGTAGCTTAAGGTATGTAGATACACTTGAAGTACACTTAAGTACAATCTTGATATACTTTATTTTACGTAGCTTATCCCTGTGTAATATTATGTAATTGCAATGTAATTAGGAAGCTACCGCATGCATTTATGCTGTGAACGAGGGAGTTAAGCCTAATTTAAACTAAACTATATATGGATAAGGTTTGTAGATACACATGCAGTACACTTAAATACAATCTTGATACACTTTATTTTACGTAGCTTATACCTGTGTAATATTATGTAAATTGAATGGAATTAAGAAGCTACTGCATGTATTTAAGCTGTGAACTAGAGGGTTAATTCAGAGGGATAAGGAATGTAGATACTCATGAAGTGCACTTAAGTACTTGATGCACTTTCTTTTAGAAGGTACAAAATGACCATGTGTAACTGCAGGCTTATTACCTTTGTAACATATTAAGTACTTGTTACATTGTACCAAGTCGGTTACATACTCGGCCTGTTACACATGTGTAACAGTAGCTACCTATTACATGTGTGTAATTACGATCTGTAAGTACAGGCTGTGCCATATCTTAGTTACATGTTAATTACATTTTGTTACATTTTATTACAATGTTTACTACCAAGTAATTAATTAAGTAATTACTCTGTATCACGGACACTGTAAAATAAAGTGTTACCATATTTTTTTGTTATTTAGAGCACATTAGTAATATGCACCTACAGGCTGGTCAACAATGCGCGTACACTTTGTCTCGTAGATGGTCTGTTTGTGTGTTTTAACCTCGCTAGAGAAGCGATCATCTTTTCCCGCTTGCAAATTCAGCCATGTAATTAGCAAATCAGCTAGTTTTTAAAGCAATTGAAAGATGAGACTCTGATTGGATACTTATTCCATATTACGCCCAAAACACACCCATTACTTATTTAGAGAATAGAGACATTTTTTCCTGTCGTTAAACCAGCAAAAGTGGATTCGGACTAGTTTAGCGCTTTAGACCATGCACTTGGATCGTTAAAATAGGGCCTCCCGTGTCCAAATATGCACGGAACAGAAAGAGCTGTACTTAAAAAAGTAGGATTTGTACGTAATTAAAATAATACATATACAATGAAAAGATGATTTGTGTGTTTGTATGTTTGTCGTACAGGTTGGTCTGCGCGGTTGATGCCGGTGAGGAAGAGAGTTTCAGCGATGAAGAGCGAGATGCAGAGGTTCTTGTGAATGGTGTTCCTGTCGCTCTGGAGGCCACGGAAGAAGCAGAAGGTGAAGATGCAGACGAGCAGACAGACCAGAGACAGCAGGATGCCCACCCACGTGATGACGTCCAGCAACAGATCATGCACAGGGTCTGCCGTCTACAGGGAGAGACAGAGTTTAGAATGTTTTCACATTCCTTTGAACATGAACATTACACCTGAATATAAAAATATCGCTGCAAGCAGCAATTACAGGACTCAAGCACAGCAGCAGATACACAGTGACACCATCAAAGTGTCTGAGAGCACATCAGAGCAATGATTTTTTTTTTACAATTTTTTTTACAACATTTAAACCGGGATGGGCAGTCCATCATTTTGCAACAACAAATAAATAAATAAATAAATAAAATAAATCCACATTTTTTAAGTAGATTATCTGCAGAATATGTACTAAAACTAACTATAACTGTAACGAAAACTATTAAAAATTATGGTAAAACTTTACAGTAATCTTAACTATAAACAAGGAATTAACAGCATTTATTAATCTTAATTCATGTTAATTTCAACATTCACTAACACATTATTATCATTTACTAATACAATACAAATCTGTGTGAAAAGACCTTATAATCTGTGTGGATTAATTCACTAATACAACCTACAGTACATGCTAAAGTGAATCAATGTTTGAATTCCCTACATTAATTATGCGCAATACCCACAATCCTGCACCGAAATTCGAGCCAGACATCCATACATAAAATAGAAAGTGCCATCTAGCTCATCACACTGACCGTAAACCTTTTCCAAACTTTGTGTTAATATCTTAATAACTAACTACCTTTAAAAAACAAACAACACAAACATCTCCACACAGTTGCAAAGTACTGTTATTAACTCTGCACAAACAACATCTATAGTGTATTTTTATGTGTTGTTCTTTAAGGCAATAACCGTGTGTGACAGTAAGTTTGATTTATTAGTGTGCCAAAGTTAAAGCTCTCGGATCCTGCAGACGGCCGTCATTGATTCCCAACTGTACTCCCTCTGTAGGGTCCCTACGGAGGCCGCACAGCCAGGGGAAAAGAGCACAGCTGATATGGGACGCATCCCAGAAGACTTTGAGTCTGGAAGACCGGATGTCAGCACTTCTGAAGAACACAGCACCTGAATATTTATGAGTGCTGCATAGGTAACAGTACACAGCTTATATGTGCCTTTGTGTGTGTGTGTGTGTGTGTGCCCCAGAGGGCCGTTGAACACATAACACATCACTCTTCCAGAGGCCCACTCACCCTTGAGCACTATATCTCCTCTACATTCAGCACACAGTGTGTGTGTGTGTGTGTGTGTGTGTGTGAGTGTCAGTGCTGTAAGTAAATCAGCAGCTCAAGCCTGCTCAGCAGAATCCACAGTGAGGCCTCAGACTTTATAGAGTCAACGCTGAGCTAAAGTAAATCTATGTGTCTATAAACACACACACACATACACACGTGCACATGTAGAGAGTAACACTTCATGATATATATTCTATAAATCATTATTAAAACTGAAAATGTTAAAATGAGGAAGGAATTTTTTGAGGTATAAAAAAATATATATCAATAATAATACTAAAATAACACTTCTGCAGAAAGTCATTTATTAAGATCATTTTTTTTCTCTCACTATTTTAGCCATTTTTATCCGTTTGGGTTAAGCCTAAACAGAACATTTTGCTTATAAATTTTAAATGTTTTAGCTCTGAAATGGCTTAAAATGAAATATATATATATATATATATATATATATATATATATATATATATATGAAAGTATTTAAAAGTAAACCTAATTCAAAATATGAATAAATAATATAAAAGAATACAAATAATACTGCTGCAGATTATTTCATATTAGTTTATTTTCCATTTCTTTAGCATTTTTTGTTTGAGGCCAAGCATAAACCTTACAAATATTTTATATATCTAAATGTCACAATTTTTCTGCTCTGAAATGCCTTACAATATTGTTTTTTTTTCAAAGAAGCAATCACTGCCAAGTACACTAAATGTATTTAAAAATATTTAAGCAAAGTTCTCTGTTCTGTTTTTCAATAAACAAAAGAATCACAATATGCACAACTTTAACAATATAGTAGTAATCAAGTTTTTACTTGAACCACCTGCCGATCGACTGTCCTACACAGGCTGTGTCCAAAATCTCCCCTCAAAACACTACTCCCTACCCCCTATGTAGGTGGAAGGGAGTAAAACACTATATAGTGAGCTCACCAGCATAATAGAAACACCACTTTCGGACACTACTCGGTCGTCTCTCGGCGCTGTTGATCACGTCATTGCTGTCGCCCGTCCGTCTTTTTTACGATCAGCGGACTGCATGATGGTATGTAGGGCTTGGGTTAGTGACCATCGGCTGTACACTACTTTTCAAAATGCATTCTGGGATACATTGAGTGGACTATATAGGGTATAATAATCCTCACTATACATTCGGACAGCACTACAAAATGTCAAGCTCACTATATAGTCCACTATATAGTGAGTAGTGGGAGATTTCAGACACAGCCACAGTTTATCTCCAACCCTAATCAAACAAACCTGAAGCAACCAATTAAGGTCTTCAGGGTCATTTGGAAATTAAAGGCAGGTGTTTTTAATTAGGGTTAGAGATGAACTGTGCAGGACAATTGATCGGCAGGAGCAGGGTTGTTCACCCCTGACTTAAACCATATGAGAAATATGAAATATATCAGAAAACGCCACATGGAGACTTCCATGAACATTTCAGAAAGATGATTCTGATCAGAGCTTTGAATCGATTCAAATTAACGGGCAGTTTGAATTAAACTGACTTGTGTATAACAACAGTTTTTATGCTGTTTTTCAAGTTTCAATCATCAGCAATGATAATAAAAAGAGCAAGAAGAGTTATACTGTTTCGATCTTCACCAAGCTTAAAAGCTATTAAAAAGCACATTATTCATCACAATGTTGATTACGTTTATATTGTCAACAAAATAATAACAGATATATCACCCAGCTCTAGCACAGAGACACAGATGAACAATCATGAAACACACACACACAAAAGGTGATGGAGCAGGTGTGTGATTAATTGCTCTCTGGTCTCCATCAAACACACCAGTACAAAATGGAAAAGAGATCAGTGAATGTGTGTGTGCACTTCAAGATCTGGTAGATTTATATCCCGTCTGGATTCTTCATCCCCTCAGTATAAGTTCACGTCGTTCAGAAAACAGAGCTGTTATGTCTAGTGCTGAGAATTTTACACAAATCAGTGAATCAATTAACCAGTTAAAACATTATCGACAACCACCAGCAATTCACTGGTTCTATCACACAATCACGTGTTCCCAGGTTTGGACATTTAACGCAGTTTAAACACGTTCCGATGGTGTATTCATTTGCCAATTAAATAAATAAAAAAATAGACAGAGAACTAAATATAAAATAATAATAAAACGATTATATAAATGTAATTAAAATTAGATAATGTTAGTCATCTAGTTGCATGTAATTTATAGTTTTTGCTATTGTAACTATTTGTAACATGAAACAAGGACACTGTAAAATAGTGTTACCGCATTTTATTGTACAGAAAAGAAAGTCGTCCATGTTGAGATCACATGACCCGCTGTATCATGTAGTGTAATGCCTGGTTCAGATTGCACGATTTAAGCCCGATTTTGGCACGATCCGTTTGACGTAGGGTGTCGTGGGGATTCGTAAACAACAACGGGCGTCGGGGCGCAAGATTCGATCGTATCGTCTCGTATAGTGTGTCATAGTGGGCGACAACCTACGTCGCGTTTGCGATGCTTCACGACATCACGACAAAAAGACTAGCGTGTTTAATTTTTTTAACGGTAGCCCACGACGGTTCCGAGGAGCACAAGCTTTTCCGTATATAACTATCAAAAAAGACAAAACGAAAGAGAGACAATGGTGCTAACATTAAAACTACAAGTAAAAATATATAAGAAAACAATATTTTACCACAAGTTCTCTTTGGATGATTGACAGCCCATACTGTCCTCTTCGAGAAGGGTTCTCAAGTCTCAAGCAATGGCCGTGAGACACACGCAATTCAACCAGTTCACACACTCACACGCCACACCGTGTATTTCTCACGCTGAAAAGGCGATGCCGAGCAATCCAGGAAGTCACTCGCTACGAGTTTCGCCTTCTCGATGACATAACGCGCGCCGTTAAACACGGCATGCGATGACTGGTCAGGAAGTAACGTGTAGTCTGACGTGTCTTGTCCACGACAAGATTTTAGGAGCCAAAATCGCGTAATCTGACAAAAAAAATTGTGTAATCTGAACCAGGCATAAGGATTACTACTAAAACTAATATTAATAAATTGACTCAATATAATGTTTTAGCCAGTGTTAAAAGTGCACAAACATTAAAATAGGCATGGCAAGGCAAGTTTATTTATGTAGCACATTTCATACACAATGGTAATTCAAAGTGCTTTACATAGAGGAAATTAAAATTGTGGGGTCAGTAAGATTTTTTCTTAAATGAATCAATGTATTTACTCAGCAAAGATCAGGGCTCCAGACTGCGACCAAATAGTCGCATTTTGCGACCAAAATTTGAGAGTGTGCGACTGAATTTTACATCCAGTCGCACATGTGCGACCGGTAAATTTGCCACACGTTAAACGCATGGTAAGCGTGGCAGGGACGCGTCAATGAATCCGTGACAAGAATAGCGCGATTAAACGTCTGTGGCAACATGAGAGACGGAGACAAATATCACAACCTGATGTGCGTCTGAGCAATAAGCGATCTATCGACACGTTACCTAGCAGCGAATACAAACAAAATGAAAGTGGAACTAAAATACGCAACTCATATAGGCTATGCTTCACGAACCGTTGGCGTTTTTATTAGGTTGGACCAATAATAGACAGAGCAGCGCATAGTGGAGCCTCCCGAACCACCGACAGTAATAAAGCCCCGAACTTGCCAGTCGCTGGCCAATCTCGATCACGCGACACTGTTACTAGCAGATCCAGTGAATAAATCCATTGAATTCGCCTCAGAATTAATAACATCATCGCTACGAGATCCAGTGAGAAACATTCCGATTCGGCGCAGAGTTCTGTTATAAACCATATCAGATCAAACAGCGCTGACGTGGAAACCAGGAGAAACACTTATAGAAGACTTTCAGTTCACAAATCGACAACATTCACCATGAATTTAGGCTACTGTAGTAAGTTAACTCCAACTATAAATATGATGTGACAGAAATACGGTAGTCAAACACTTACAACACATCTTTGTCCTGCTCTTCAAAACTATAATATCATATAAAGTTAAATGTTTTATTTTTTGTATTTTTTTGTGATGATCAACACATTTTTTGTTCATCCTTCAAAGATTGTCCTAAAACGAAAAATTTTAAGATGTTGGAAAACTCTTTTTAAACATTAAAATTATTATTATTATTATTTTTTTATTATATAAAAAAAAAACATTGTAAACAGTAGGATGTTTATTGGCTATTTTCACTCCAAGTCCTTATACATACATGTTTTCTCTCCTTTTGTTTTTAATTAATATTAAGACATTATAAGTGATAACTAAAGTTAACTTCATCTACACCCTAAATTAATCTAAGTGATTTATTGTCAGCCCCAGTGCTACCAGTTTTTTTTTTTTTTTTTTGTATAACTTGGTGTGAGTTCTGATTTGAGGTGGTGCTGCCCTCAAATTTGAGTCTGGAGCCCTGTGAACTTAAAATAAAACAGCATATCATAATGTTAAGTCTATTTATTATTAAAGAATTTGTCAGTATTACAGTTATTTTGGGGGAAATTTGAATAATTGCATTGCAAGCTGATTTAAGGTGTGCCCCTAAATTTTCTGCTTGCGCTCCTAAAATTTTCAGTCAGGGGCAACAGCGCTCATAGTAAAAAAGTTAGTCTGGAGCCCTGAAAGATGCATTAAATTGATCCAAAATGTCAGTAACTATATATTTATCAAATAATCCTGACAAAAGTACTATGGTTTACACGCCAATATGAAGCGGCACAACTGTTAGAAATTTTTTTTTGAGGAGCATGATTTCTGAAGGATCATGTGACACTGAAGACTGGCGTAATGATGCTGAAAATTCAGCTTTGCGTCACAGGAATAAATTACATTTGACAATATATTCATATAAAAACAGTAAGTATATAATGCAATGATATTTCCCAATTTTACCAATTGTACTGTACTCTTGATCAAATAAATAATGCCTTGGTGAACATATGAGACTTCTTTCAAAAACATTAACATATCTTCCCGCCCCCATACTTCTGAAACTCTGGAGCTATAGTCATGTAAAAAGTAGTGGGAGGAATGTCATCTGTCGACAGCTGTACATTACTTTTGCTTTAGATTCGGAGGAGAATGAATGAGTTGAACGCATCAGTGGCACGCGGTCTTTCGTAAAAGACCTAAACACGAGCACACATCTGTGCAAAGCCTCATTAAGAACACAGTCATGCATGCATTTCTGATGTGCAGCAGTCAGTGTCAGAATTCAAACAGTTCTCATTCCCTCAATCTAATGAGTCATATTTCTGTCATATTCCGCACACACCTCTGTGATGAGAGCATGAGATATCCCTGACAACCAGCGGCCCTCCTTTAAGATTGAAGGTTAGATGACAATTGCCTGACATTGTCCCCAGACTCAGCATCACTGCATCACTAGGCCACTCCAGTGGTCTCAATGTGTCCATTACTACACATCTCTCTATTACTGGCACTGCTGCAGCCATGGCAACAACAAAACACTCACCTGTGAGGATTTATACACACAATTTCTCTCTCGTTCACCAACAATCTGAGGGTGAAACGGAGGGGACAGATGGATAAATGCATGACTGAATGAAACCCATTTATAAGGTTATACTGAATACGATTTTGTGAGTGTGTCTACGCCTGCTGTGGCTTAAAGGGATAGTTCACTTCAAAATGAAAATGTTGTCATCATTTACTCACCCTGAAGTTGTTTCAAACCTGTATGAATTTCTTTCTTCTGCTGAACACAAAGGAAGATATTTTGAAGAATGTCTGTAGCCAAACAGTTAATTGGACCCATTGACTTCCATAGTAGGAAAAAGAAAGTACTCGAGTACTTGAGGGTGAGTATATGATGATAAGGGAACTATCCCTTTAAAAGTTATGCTGTACAATATAGTCATTTTGAAAATGTTGGTGCTTGATCTGGACAACTGTCCTGTACAATGTCGTTTGGTAGTTCAGGCGGTGAGACAAAAAAGTTTTTGTATTTGTTTCGTAAGTTTTTGTTTATTGGGAAAATAACATTTCTATTTCTATTTAACTTTAATTTATTTTCATTTCGGACGTACTTTTAGTATTTGAATTCCGTTAATAGCTAATGCAACATTTAATGTATTTATTTGTTTATTATTTTTTTTCTCTGAAAAAAATGCAGTATGGCAGTGTGACAAATTGTAGATTTATTTTGTAAGATTAGTTCATTTTAAAATTTAATATGTTTTTGTAATTTTTTTTAGATTTTGTTTATTTTAATTATTTCTATTCAGTTTATTTTCATTTTAGCTTTAGTCATTTTAGTACTTCAACTTAAATTAATTTCAGTTAGTTGCTGAGGCAACATTTTTTAATTTTTAGTTGTTTTTTGTTGTTGTGTTTCCTGACAGTTCAGGCAGTGTGACAAATTTTTTATCTGTCGATACAAAAAGCAATGGGGGATATTTACCCTGGTTAATTATGTATTTATAAATAAATCCATAAATCTATCCTAACTAAAAGACGACACGCCCACAAACCAAATATGGACAGTGGGTGTGGCTAACCAAAATGTGGGTGTGTTTATTTACTTTATTAATGTTTTTTTATTTTATTTTAAATGTAACATTCATATTTTTTTTCAGCTTTATTCCATGATCAAAAAAGATATTATTAGGCGTGTTCAACTTCGACCAATCGTCGAGAGTTGCCGCTTGCAGTCGGGGGAGGAATTGGAAACAGACACTTTCTGCTTCCTGTAGTGACGCTTGCTCAGTGTTTGTGTACTTTATCACAGATGAAGTGGATTAGATGGAATATTTGTTAAATACACATACGTTTCAGACTTTTTCATGTACTGCTTAATACAGTGCCATCTGTACAAAAATAAAGTTTAATAGAAGCCTATACTATTTAAATACCAATAAAGTGGGTTTTATTATGATTACCATGAGATAATATAATATTATGGTTGCATGAAAAGAGCTTTTACTGTTATAAATACAATGATTTTAGAATAAACAAGAAACACGCGAAACAACATTGTCATTATTGAATCCGGTCAATCGCAGCGCAATTTTCGTCATCAGAACTGGACCCGTGCCCCGGCGGAGTCATTAGTATACTCTTGAATCACTCTCGCTGTATGATGCCATACGTCACAGTGACGTGTCGTCGGCGTTGTCTCACGTTGGACAAAATTTCGAACCGGCATGCACTGCCTCAAGTTAGACGCCGATTGGTCTGCACACCACTGCATGAAGTTGAACACACCTAATAGTTTTATTTATCATGTCCAATATGACTGCTCATGCACAAGTGTGGGTGTGTCCATTTCTGATGTGGGTGTGTCACTGCCCTAAATTGGTGTATCTCGAAATGCACTACTGTATTCATCGACGGCTACTTCCTGTCGTGACTCACACAATGTAAATGAGTAGATAGACTTTATTCTAAACAGCAGGACCTGAAGTAGGCCAGCAGTTTTCCTTTCTCAAATGCTAATCAAAACGTCTGTCAGCAATCTACTCCTCTCTCTCTCTCTAGAGAGTCGTGGCTGACGCCGGTTCGCCACAGGGCCACTGAGCGCCATTGTTTCATCCGTCAAAATGTCTTTTCCCCCTCATTTTCACAGTTTTTTTTCAATCCTGTCAATTGTTCTTCTTTTGCTTTTCGGTTTCACTCGAGGTAAAGCCGAACTTCGGCTCTGAATGGAAATGTAAATGAAGCTTTTAGACTAAATGCACCTGGCTGAGACTCCGTCCCTTGCGACCCCACGCCTGGCAGACGGAGGAAAAAACACAGCCGCCAAATTGTGTTCTCGACAAAACAGAGAACAACAGACTCCAATGGAGAAACAACGAAATGAAAAAAGTCAAATGGTACAAATAGGTAATCATTTCGAAAATAATGCATAGCAGCAACTTACGGAAACTCAGAAGACGTCAAGCTGTATGTCAGACGTATCATGTTGGCCTTTTAAAATATGCTCAAAACTAACAAAAAAGCAGCAAAAACAATGTATTCCTAAAGAAAAACACCAGTGTATGTGTGTTTGTTCAGCGTGTATTGAGTCACTCAGCTGGGAATCGTCGTTGATCATGGATCATATGGAGAGATAAAGACCGCCCACCCGCTGATCTCCCACAATGCACCTCACAGCCTGAAGTCATCAACAAACAATAAACAGTCTCCACAGAGATCTGCTCCACATCCACCAGCTTCAAACAAACACACCTCAAGTCTTTCTTCTGAATTTTCAGAGCAAAATCCATTCAGCACCTCTAAATATCCCGGGAAGTTTAATGTCTTCAGACTGCCAGCAAAAAATCAAACTTTTTGCATATTCAGATTTTATCCAGATGGGTTTTTGAAAGCCTGGAAAGTAATAAATCTGGTCTCCAGATGCATCTTAGTCTGAACCCTCTGGCTGCTCAAGTCGGATTTCAAATCGTCTTTTGCGTCACTCGTCTTTTGCAAGGTGACACTGCGGCAACGTCAAAATAGGTAATGGGAATGCGTAACGCACATACATTCATACCAGTTTCCTCAATTCCAGAGTTTTTCTTGAGCGATGGAGGAGCTCTGCACACCAGGCCACTTTATTTTGAGAGCGAGATGATGCAGCTCTATTTTTCTATTTATCTATTTTGAAAGCCTAAATCACATACTTGGGTGTGCAAGTCATTACCAAAACAACCCATGCAGATATGTAGGGTATGTCCCCATCACATATCTTAGCAATCATCATAAATTAGGTATAATTCAAAAGCTTTAACACTTATCCTGTGAAAACCGTTTTGAAATTGGACATTGCCTCACCATGTAAACGGTACTTCAAAACCATTTATAGGCCTTTTTGTTTTATCAACTTCAAATATGGAACGCACAAACACATTTTGTATAAAATAGAAAATGTTTAATACATTTACTTTACAGAATGAACTTTTTTTACACTTTCACTCTAATAATCTGCTGAGTGTCTTCTTTAAAAGAGACCAGGGTGGGGGGTGAGAACAGGTTAATAATATATATTTACTAGGGCTGTCAATTTAACGCGTTATTAACGGCATTAATGCAAACCCATTTTAACAGCGTTAATTTTTTTATCGTGCGATTAACGTTTTTTTATCGTGCGGTCTTTTTGTCCTAGCAAACTTTGCAGTTTTTTCACATGCTTTTGCAACAGGGACGCGGCATGCGTCCTGATCCATTTCGGCGTCTCGCGCTCGTCATCCACTCAAATTCGGCTCGCAAGCCGAAACGTGTGTTTGCGGCGTGCCTGTTGTTTTGTTTCCGGTCTAGATCCGCTTGCGCTTTGGTCGAAGAAGCAACAAAACGTCCTTGCGCGGCGAAAGCCATTGAAATGACGTTTTGTGCCGCACAAACTTATTTCAGCTTGCGAGCCGACCAAATAGTAACATTACTTTTGAGCGGATGACGAGCGCGAGACGCCGAAATGGGTGCCCTAAGATTCTGAATGGAAAGTTTACTTTTAAAAAGTTGCCATATTGTTCCATTGACAAGACCAAGTGATGTGTGTTTTATCGTTGTGAACTGAGCTATCATCATTGCAGCACGTCCTGTCTGAAACACCACTTGATGATGGCCAAGCAAACACACACAGATGATGCGAATTCTCCACCCTCTCACCAATATTTAGGACCTCGTCAGTATTTCTTTCACCCTTTTATTGATAGACAGTGTTACGTTGCATGAGAGATTATTAATATATGTTAGTGTGAAATTGAACACTATTCCAATGTTATTTTCAATAATAATTTTTCCACTTTTCCATATTGATAAGAGCATTAAAATGAGAAAAAATAAATGTAACAAAAAGAAATCAAGAGACATTTAGAATAGATAAAAATGTGCGATTAAATATTTTAATCGTTTGACAGCACTAATATTTACATATTTGGGGAGTGTTCGTAATACTGTTATTCATTTGTAAAACCCTGAATAATTTTTAATGCCTAAATTGTTGTATTGGAAATGGTTTTACAAACAATTTACACACTGAGGTGCGTTTCCCAAAAGAATGGTTAGCCAACTATGGTCACAAGTTCTGTCGTTATCAACAGTTCAACGAGTCAGTATTTCCCGAAACCATAGTTCCAACGAACATTCGCAAACAGCATCGCAAAGTCGTGTGGTTGGAACAACAGCTCCAGTAACCTGTGGTTACAACCATAGTTTCTTGTTTGCATGACATGTGGACTTAATGAATCCTTATCTTGAGTAAAATAAGCAAGCTGGCATTCAGTACAATCTATTTTGAATACATACAAATGTCGTTTACGTCTTTTAATTTGTCAAGAAATGTAAAGCATCGTTTTTGAGGTGTTCATGTGTGTGAACTATGAGCCTGTGATTGAATCTGGACATAAAGCAAAATAACTGAGAAAAAAAAAGGGAATTAGTCCTCAGATGCCATGTCCTTAATTTATGGCCAAAATCTAGTTTTAATTTGATCTCAAATGTATTCATTAAAAAAAAAGGTTATTACTCCACCACTTGCGTGACATAATTAACCAACATGGTTGAACTACAAATTTGCAACAATAAGGTTTCAGGAAACAGTCGTGAGTGGCTAGTTGATTTATTTTATGGTATTTACGCAGCGAGTTATGTTGTTGTATGGAAAACACACCCCTGATCATCTGTGCTGCATCACTGCTACAAACAAACACACTTCACATCTTTGTTCTGATTTCTTCATCCCTTTCCTGGGAAGATTTAGATCATATCATTTACAGTTTCTTAGTCTTAGAAGAAAAAAACAAAACACTTATACCTATATTAGGGCTGGGTATTGAGACAAATTTCACAATTCGATTCGATTTCGATTCACAAGCTAGCAATTCGATTCGATTACGATTCGATTCGATTCAATATATCGATTATTTTGGATATCAGTTACAATAAATGGCAATTTTTCTCAAGGGAATCAAATCTCTTAAATGCTGTAAACTATGGGAGTCTAGTTGTAGCCAATAGGCTTCATTAGCCTAATATGAAGGTAATAATTAACTGTTTTGTAGCTATACAGACACTTAAATTACACTTTTATTTATTTTTATAATAAGAAGATTATATGAAATATAAACATTTAAATGGTGGCTGTCATAAAAACTTGCCAGATTTATTCAAATATGCATTAAATATTGAAGAACACTAACGAGTTTATGTACGTTTTCTGAGGTAAATATGACGATACATGACATTGATTACAAGCTGTTTAATTGACGTCTTTCCACGGTTGAAACGCTGATTGAGGGAATCACTGTGACATGATACGGATTTCGATAAGTTGTACTCTATCTTTAACACACTTTCAGATGCTCATTCATGTTTATTTGGCGCTGTGACTGGTATTATTAACCCGGAAGAGAGATCAGCGCTGCGCTTCTCTGGAAAAACGCAATTTATGTTTTTGAATTTCTAAAGAAAATGGACGTAATTTAAAAATTGAGACTTTGTTTCATATCAATAGTAACAAAGGACAAAGATTATTGCGATGTGTTGGATGCGCGCAGCCGCGATACAATGTCTCATTCATTCAAATGAAACAGGATGACTAATCGATTCTTGAGATTTAAGAATCGATATCGGTTTGTAAAAATGAGAATCGATTAATATCGAGAAATCGATATTTATTACCCAACCCTAACCTATATATTTACATATGTGGGGGGTGTTCGTAATAGTATTATTGATTTGTAAAACCTCATTGTTGCAATGTGTAAATTGTTGCTTTGAAAACAATGTGCGGAGAGATAAAGAGATAAATCGCTGGAAACATCTTAGAACAAGTCTGATGTTTATATATCAGACGGGTGTGTTTAGAGAGCCACTACCTTCACGTCCACATGAGCCATGAGCACAGCAAAGTTGGTCAGGTGTGTGCAGGAGCAGGTGGTGTGTGTTCGGTTAGTTCCCAGCAGCCGGCAGTCCTGCGTGGACCAGAAGCCCATCATACTGCGCTTTGAGTAGCTCCAGAACGAACAGTTGGGGTTGAAATTCTCCTCGGACTGCTGAAGAAGGAAGAACAGCAAACTGCATTAGAGAGCAGAACACACAACATGGCCATGAAATAACAGGAGTTGCACTCGGGGGCCAAAATGAAGGATTTCATCAACAGAACTACTGCTTTACTGATCATGAAAGTGCAGGATGGATGATGATGAAATTGGATTAACCACATAAACACACACATCCTACACAGTCACTGTCATTTTTTTAGAGAAATGAATGTAAAAAAAAAAAATAATTAAATCTTGTTTAAAAACATCAGTAAAGGGATTCATAATGCAACAAAAGATTTACAGTTCAAATAAATGCTGACCTTTCTATTAATCAAAGAATCCTGAAAAAAGTATCAAGGTTGCCACATTCTGCATTTGCAGTTTTACTGTATTTTTATCAAACAAATTCAACCTTCTGTCGACTCAGTTATGATGCATTCATTTTGACATTTTCAAAACATTAAAATTCAAATTTTACACTGAGATAAGTTTTAGAGAACATCCAGCAAAGGTTTCATGTGTTTAATATGATCTGGTCTATTAGCACATGTGAAATGATTATTGTGTTTTATGCAATTCATGAAAAAATGACCAGGTTACTGCATGTTATTTATTTGCAGTTAGTTGCATTTGGTGCATGATGGGCATTGCATTTGGACCCTGTTCACACTGGACATGGCTAAAGTTTTATCTCATATGTTTATCATCACACAGTAAACCCATGAGAGAAAACGTGAAAAAAAAAAAAAAAAAAAAAAAAAAAAACACGAGATGATGTTTCTGACGATATAAGAGATTGCTGATCTTCACCCACGCTGAAATTATATGAATCTAGAGGTGGGCCATCAGGCGCTCAGTGGAAGGAAGATTTTAATATAGCAAAGCCATTCTCACACACACACAGACACACACACCAGGACAACCTTGATTAAACAAATCAAAACCATTGCCTGACTGATGTGAGTTTGCAGTGGATTGTGTAGAGAACTAATGGTTGACATTAGTTGAGTCATCAAGGGTTTACTTAAAGAGAATACATACCTCATACCTCAGGTCGTTACTGACCCGGGACATCATTCACTACCCTCCCCCTCATTCAGTTTTTATAAAGTTAGACATCAACCTTATTAGTATTCCTCAATGAGTTCATTATAAAATTAAAAAATAAATAAATAAATAAATATATATATATATATATATATATATATATATAGGGTCACTATCGTCCCAAATCTTACAGTGTAAGATTTTTTTTTTTTCTGCACAACAATAAGTGAATCTTTAAAATCCCTGTGAAATCAAAATTGACCCTATTCACTTTGTTAGCACATATTACTAGTCTTGTGGTGAACAATTAATCCAATGAATTAATTATATATATATAGCATGGTAATCTTTAATCAAAATCTGAAAAGTTACTTCCGGAAAAGTTACGTCTGGAATGTGTTTTTTCCCGACAACGTAGGTTTGACGGCTTGGGCTGGGAAACGCTTAACCACTCCCCTCAAACCATTAGTCAGCTATGAGCGAGAGATGGAGATGAGGAGCACTATAGAGTAAAGCCCTGCCTTCTGTTCAATATTCCGTTTCACTTGGAAATACGTCACAGCACTGGAGAAAAGTCGTTTGCAACTTCCGGTTCACGGCGACTTTAATGATTGAATAAGTGCAATTCACATTTATTCCACAAGGTGGTAAAGGCTGATGCACAGTGTTTAAAAAGCCCTCTAAAGTTCAGCTAATTGCATATAAAATAAATTTAAATTTCAGCATTTTGCAGAAAAATCTATGCAATGGATTTAAACTTTATAAAATGTGTTAAAAGGAGCAAAAGTGATTCACTTTTAATGGTGGCTGAAAGCATGATCAAACATGCCAAAATCTATATTAAACAGAGATACAGGTCATTGGGACATGCAGAGATCCAGACGTTTTGATTCTGCGGATATCGCTCTCCCTTACACGTCCTCCCACACACACAAACAGGAAACCAAGTTCCCTGGTCTCTCAACCTGTTTAATCACAGCTGGAGGCAGAGAATCTGTGTGTGTAATTTTTGTTGGGTACGTTTCAATAAAGTAGTTGGATGAAAAATAATTCAGGCATAAATGCTGGTGGTGTGACTGAGGGACCTGCTGTTAAAGCGACCATTTATTCATCACCTCTTCATCTGAGTTACCCAACCACACATACACACACAGTCCAGCACTCATGGAATTTCTTTAGAAAAGGGATGTTTCTATTCTGACAACAAATCTCACAGTGAACAAAACACAAACCGCATGTCTTACAGCCTTGTACCTGAATATGTCGGACCGTGAATATGACGGGGTCGGACAGGTAAACTTTGTTACTGTCTTTGTTGATGGCCGCTGTTATAATGGGAGAGTTGACGATGACAGAGTAGTTGGTGTTTAATGTCTCGCTGCTGAACTTCATGCTGGCGTTTTCTGTGGACAGGTATGAACCCAGATGCTTATACAGGACAAACGCCATCCGGATCTCACCTGAGAGAGACAGACAGAAAGACAGTGGCAGTTAGTTTTATTACAAATGTATTCTTTATTATGACAAAGTTCACATAAGTCGTATCAGTGATTCTGTGAAATCAGAAGAATTCTTTTGCCACTCAAAATAAGCTAAAGACTAAAATAAATTGGTCAATCATATATATATATAATTTAATATCATACAAGCAAGAGTGGTGTTTTTCCTTCGACATTTCCATCCATTTAAATATTTGAAAGCTAAATGAAATGTTTTCATTGCTGAATGTATCTGGCTGAGTCAATGACTGAGTCAATGATTCAATGCTTTGTTTCTGAACAATCAGCCGTTTTAAATGAATCGGTTGAATGAATGAGCCAATAAAGCACTCATTAAGTCACTTGTTTCATATTTAAAAGTATCATTTCATATTTCTGTATATAAAAAATGTATTCTTAAAACATGAATCGCATGACATTATGTAATTATAATTATAATTACAGAGTAATTGCAAATCATCTCACCAGAGCTTCATTAAACTGTTCAAAACCTTGGGGTCAAAAACTTTACTCTAAAAATGCTGGCTTGCTTTGGGTCAAATATGGACAAACCCAAAGTTGGGTTAAAACAACCCAGCAATTTTTAGAGTAAATGTTTTTGAAAGAGTATTTTATGTATAATATATATATATATATATATATATATATATATATATTATGTATAGTATATATTTATAGGCAGCATTTATCTGATCAAAAAATATTAAAATTGAAAATAAAATTCTAATTGTAATACATTTTTAAATGTATTTTTTCCCTGTGATACAGCATCATTACTCCTTTTTTCAGAGTCACATGATCCTTCAGAAATCATTCTAGTTGATCTGATGCTCAAGAAACGAGTCTTATTATTATCAATGTCGAAAACAGTTCAACAGCTTCATATTTTTGTGAAAAACAAATATAAATCTTTCGAAACAATGTAAATGTCTTTACTGACAATTTTGATCAATTCAAAATGATTTCATTTAATTGGTAAAAATGCCCATTGGAAATCAATCTAAGTGGGCAAATATCAGCCCTTAATGGAAAAGTAAATTTCTTTCACTGCGTGAGAGATTCAAGGGGAGCTCGTTTCGGAGATCAACCTCCTGCTAAAGCTTTTAAAAGCCAAAGCGACAGCATAACAAAGCAAAACTTGTTAAATCTGCTGTTGAACATGTACTGGGGTTCTGCGGCACGTTTCTTTACGTCTTCATTACCACATCATACAGAGCAAGCAGACATGGTCTCAAGCTGATCGAAATACTGTTTTAGCCGTTATATTAGAGAAAAAAGAGCAACGAAGTGAAATAATTTGAGCTTTGATTAGATGGGTTTCAGTAGATCATGTAATGAATACATAACACCCATAATGCTTTGTTCCTTTCGGCACCCTTTACTGAAAGTCACAAAGGTTTCGAGTGAGTGAGGAAAAAAAGGGAGGGAAAAAAAAATCTCACAACAGAGTCGATTTGATTCAGCTTTATTGAAATGTTATTAGCGCTTTACTGCCTCCTTTGACAGAGCTACAGTTCTGCTCGTTATTTTCATTTCTCTCACTTGCTTTTTTCGTGAAAAGAAATGAAAAAACACCCCCCGCCGCCTCCCCGCAGAGTCTGGGATCACTGACTCGCAAGAACAGACAACAATTTTTCCCAATTCCTGTTGATGGGCCGTTCAGTAACAAGCGTTTGGTGATGGGGGGGAAAACCTCTGATGAAGGAAACCAGTTTTATGGCAACTTGTTCATAAAAAGGGAATACGCACTGAGGATCTAAACTTATTAGCCCCCTATTGTATTTTGGAAAGGATATTGGAAATTCAGAGTTTCAGAGAATGGAAGTAGGACTAGTGTTCAGTTCGATTTTAGAATCATTGAAATACTAATTATAGTTTTAGTTAATGTTTTGAATTCAATTTTCTTTTCATTTTCATTTTAGTTAAAGTTCTGTTGTGTCTTTTTGTCATTTTTTTAAACCAATGCCTATATAGCTTTTATTACGTGTTTGTTAATTCACTTTTAGTTATTTTAGTACTTCAACTTAAACTAAACGAAAATGAACCTTTTATTTATGGTCACACTTTATTTTAGGGTCAAATGAACTTATAACTATGACTTTTGCCTCAATAAAGTCATATACTGTAATAGTAAGTACGGTAGTTGTTAAGTTTAAGTATGAGATAGGATTAAGGGATGTAGAATATGGTCATGCAGAATAAGCCATTAATATTTGCTTTATAAGTACTAATAAACAGCCATTATCCTAGTAATATCAAGCTAATAAGCAACTAGTTAATAGTGAGAATTGGACCCTAAAGTGCTACCATTTTGACTTTGACTTAGACTTTGAACTATTTTATTTCAGTTAAATTGCTTGTTTTTTCCTTAATGGTTTTATTTATTTATTTTTATTTTAGTTTAGTTATTTTAGTACTTTAACTTTTACTTAAATTTATAATAACCCTGTTAGCGTTACATATGACCACCCCGTAATGTTGTGACTTGTGAGCGTACCGTTTCTGCCGTGTTGTTTGAGAGTGTTGGCTGACAGGTGGATGGCGTTCCCTTGGCCTCCTGTCTGTGGAAACTTCAGATCTGGCAGATTTCCATCTGTGCTCATCCTCGCCACCTCCAGCTCTGAACAAAAACACAGACATGACAGAAAGTGAATGAGGACTGGGGAAAGAAACATCAGCGTGTTTAATATACTTGGTCCATCCCACTTGGGTGCTATTTTCGAAGTCGTTTGATGTCATACATTCATTAAATTTATACATTTTAAATAAATAAATGATATGTGTTTTTTTCTGAATTAACATAAGAACACCCAAATTATTTGAAAATGTGCCCAATTTTATGCTATTATTTGTTTTGGGCGATTAAAAATATTTAAAACGAATACATCTCTCTATCTATAAATGTGTTTATATGTTGTTCCTTTTTAATTATATGATTGTCTTGATGCCAGCCAATTGCTGCACTACAATTTTGAGTATCAATCCGCCTTTACCAAAAAAACACAAGAATACGCTGCAATCTAAGGCTACGGTCTCAATGCACGCCTTGGAGACAAAAATGAGTGCCAAAGTGCAAAATGAGTGCAAAATTGGGACGAATGTTGATCTAGAGTGATATAAAAGGCGCACAAATTCTGTTGGACTGTTCAGACTGAGGTCGCATTTCAAAACTGATTTAGTACCACATGTGGAAGTGGCCTAAATCAGAATCAAAAAGATCGCTTTTTGGTGTTCACACTGTCATGACAAAAACCAGCAACGCATTCTCATCCTAGGGCATCATATAGTGACGCTTTTGACAATGCGTATACATCCAACGGACATGGCACCCTTTAGCGTCAATATAACACGCTTCGGTTATGGGTAGGTTTAGGTCTGGGGTAGGGTTAGGGTTAGACCACTAGGAGGCGCCTTCTGGCCCATATATATCTGCGTCTCATATTGACGCTAAAGGGTGCCATGTGCGTTGGATGTATACGCATTGTCAAAAGCGTCACTATATGATGCCTTTGGATGAGAACGGGCTGCAAAAACAGATCTGAGTCACGAAAAAAAAAAAAAAAAAAAAAAAAAACATTTACTGTACCTGCAGTCTGAACATCTAAGATAACTAAATCCAGATATTTTAATCAAATCTGTAATTGAACTAGAAATGAATGATCGCTGTTATCACCTCACTTACAATTGTTACAACAGCGCATGAGTCAAAATTAACAATATTTTGTAAATTTCCTACAGAAAACATACATAAAAAATGTTTTTTTGTGTGGATGCCGCAAAATCACAACCATAAATGGACAACTTTAAAAGCGATTTTCTCAATGTTTAGATTTCGTTGCACCGTCAGATTCCAGATTTTCAAATAGTTGCATCTCAGGCAAATATTGTCCTATCCTAACAAACCATCAATGGAAAGATTACTTATTCAGCCTTAAAGGAGAACTCCAGTGCAAAATGAACCTTTGGTCTAATAAAACATCGGTACCTAGTCAATCGTTCTCAAAGTTTTGTTTTCATGATAATCGAATGTAAAGAGTTTTATCTCTAAAAATTGTTTAGCGTATAATGCTAGTAATGGGGGCACTGACTAATTAAAAAGAAATCGCTAGTTTATACCACTAACAAGGCTCAAAATAGCCCCACACTAACACAGTAACATAACGAGAGTCCATACATGCAAAACGAAGCATTGAGAACTTTGTAAGTGTACAGACAGTTCACTTCGCGTATACAGACAGGAGCCATCTTAAAAAATAGTCTCGATAAGTCGATCCCCGAACACCGTTCATACAGTTCAGATCACTCAGCACGACGTTCGTGGTTTGACTTATCGAGACTATTTTTTAAGATGGCTCCTGTCTGTATACACGAAGTGAACTGTCTTCATAAAGTATCTTCTTATTAAACGGTCTGTACACTTACAAAGTTCTCAATGTTTCGTTTTGCATGCATGAAGCCTCATTATGTTACTGCGTTAGTGTGGGGCTATTTTGAGCCTTGTTAGTGGTATAAACTAGCAATTTCTTTTTACTTAGTCAATGCCCCCATTACTAGCATTACACTAAACAGTTTTTAGAGATAAAACTCTTTAGATTCGATTATCATGAAAACAAATTTCAGAGAACGGTTGACTATGTACCGATGTTTTATTAGACCAAAGGTTCATTGTTTGCCGGAGTTCTCCTTTAATATGATGTATAAATCTCAATTTCATTGTGACTGGTTTTGTGATCCAGGGTCACATTTGATCAATATCAACTCACTTTTATACTTTTAAACAGCAGTAGTTGACAATGAATGCAGTGTTGTGAACTGCATATGCAACACATATGACATAGAAGCATCAATGTCACAAACTTGCGTAGAGTCGGCACTTATAAAAAAAGTTCAAATGGAGAACTCATGCTGTGCTGTTTGCTCAAATTAAAGCATCATGTGCTGTTTGAGATTCCAACTCTGATTCAGCACAGCTCTCTAATTAAAGTATGAATGCACTGACTCGCTGCATCACCACCAGGCCTGGTTTTTGCAGCTGCCTTTTTGGACAACATCCTTTCACAGAACCTGAAAAGAAGTCAGCCGCAAAATCCCAGAGCATTTACACAAACACTTATCGCACCAAAATTAACATTAAAAATCCCAACGGAGACGTGGATTCGGTTGCGGGGTGGCGCTTACCACCGCTTCAGGTATTTGCCGCCAACAGGACAAAAGAGAGCGATAAAGAGCCGTGGGCAGAAAGAGACGACTATTATTGCAGGCCGGAAACATTTTTTCACTCCTCCGCCGTCGCTGTGAAAAGCTTAAGACGGCAAACAGCGAGCTGAGACGCTGTTGTGCCTCAAGAGAAATCAAAAGCCGGTTTAAATAACGTTAATCACACAAAATCTGCTCGCCAGATTATGAGCGCGAGGACAGACACTGAGCACAACAAACAAACACACTCTCCATCAAGAAGGAAAATCGAAATAGAATGGTGCACTGTTTTTTAAAGCGCATTATATTAAACCGAAAGAGGAGGATAACAACCACTTCAGGGTAAGTTGGCAAAAGATGAGCATCCATTCTCACACAGAAACAGGCTTTTATTTCCCTGAACAACTGTGTCATCAACACTAACATCAGATGGCAACGCCGCTAATCTTCTCCCGATTCTCCACATGGCGCGACGCTGGCGCTCTGTGCCGCCTTAAAGGATAGTTCGCTCCAAACATGAAAATGCTGTCACCCTTCTCACTCTCATGTTATTTGTGAGATGGATTCGTTTACAAATCATGCACTAAGGTAAAAATGTTTTGAGGTCATAGACAAGGAACCACACAAAAATAAACCTTTATTTATCGATATATTCGCATTTAAGCTAAATCATAATCTGTGTGAAAAGTGATGCAAGTTGTTTTACTGACACTTGAGTTCATTTTAACTCCAGTCAATATGTAGGTTTTTTTTGTTGAGGTTGAGTTAAGTAGAGGCACGTTTTTCCAGTGAGCCTGGGTTGTGAACATAACACCTTTAGACACATTGTGCCAAGTTTAATGTCAAACATTATTGTTTTTGCATGTTTCGGCTGAATAAATCTTATATTTCTGTATATTCCAGCCCGTTCTCATCCTTTAGCGTCACATAGAACGCTATATTACAAAACGGCGCTATACTACGCACATTGCACCCTTTATCGTTAATATTCACGCGAGCCCAAGGCGTCATAAATCCTTTAGCGTAATATCAGAGTACCCTACCCTACCCCACACCTAAACCTAACCATCACAACGCGTGTTATATTAACGATAACGGGTGCCATGGACGTAGTATAGCGCCGTTTTGTCATATAGCGTTCTTGTATATTCCTCACAAAATGTCTTCAAAAGGCTTGGAAAAGAGTGCAAATCTTGCATGGGCGACACATTGGAGAATATACGACTGCTTTTCGGAGCTTGACTGCACACTTGTGTAAATACCCTGGAATACGTTTTACAAGAGAATACCGTTTCAGTCTTTCTACTTTCAAATTCAGTGTGTTATTTGTAGGGGTTTAACGATACCCTCATGTCACAATCCGATACAAATTACGATACTGAACTCACGATACGATATTACCGCGATACTCCAAGACATATGATAAAAGGTTAAAGGAATAGTTCACTTTGAAATAAAGAGATCATTTCCGGCGCATTCCAGCGCTTGTGCAGTCCGAAACGCCCGTGCCTTGAGATCACTTGGACGTGGCTGTGGTTACAAGAGGTAAAAATTATATAAATACTGTTCGTTTTCTCACACAAATTGCTCGTTTTGTGTTTTAGGCCATCAATGTGTATTTACATTTACGAGTCATTAAATCATGTTTAATTTGGACTTCTCTGTGCATGTTCTTTGAGGTGAACCCAGGGTGGAACCCCTAAACCTCCATTATATGACTGACAGACAAGAACGGTTTGACCTAAAAAAATATCAAAATTGAAAATACTGTGGAAACAAAGACACCTACATCTTGGATGCCCTTGAGGTAAGCTAAAACATATCAAAAATTAATTTCAAATTGAACTATCCCTTAAACAAAAAAATGTACTGTTGATTCAAGTGCAGAATTTGCTATTACATTGGGGGTTAGAATAGGCTTTGACTTGGTGTTGATAACCCAATGCACAGCACAATGGTGACACCAGAATAAAAATATTCATGATTCTGAAGCTGAAAATACAACTATTTTAGACAAATATGCTTGCACTCTGTCACTCACTAGATATATATAAAATAACATAGGCCACTTTTTACACACATAATCCCTCAATGCATTATTATACATTATATTCAACATTATAGTAGGTTACTGACACTAAAACTGAAAACTTCTCACACAGTATTTTTTATTTTGGGTGAACTATCCACGATACATATTGTTGTACTGTGATATATTGTGACATGATACCCCAGTTTCTTTGTAATTAACTGTGAAAATAGCATTTTCTGAGTGAAAACGGATTCTACATCAATTTTCTTTTTTTTCAGTGTTTGGAAAACAGCATCTCCTTGTGTGTTCCACCAAATAAAGTGACATGAGAGTGCGTAAAAGAATGAATTTTCAATTTCGGGTGATCAATTCCTTTAACTGAAGGCTGCTATTCAGCCCAGCAGAGCCAATGACGGACTCAGCGGCCCCGTGGGCCAAACAAACCTTATAACGCTGCAAACTAACCCCATCAAACAGGGCCTGAAGGTCTGCTAAAGGTGTCACAGCCCGCAGATTAATCTCCGTGCAGCACGAAGGATATAAAATAACCCTCGTAAAAAGTTTGTCGGGAGAGACTCTCTCGCCCCACAGAGCCAAGCTCCGGATCCCTTAATATCAGGATAAATCACATGCCAGACACGATAAATTCTGTTTTATTAATTCCCAAAATGCAACCATCTCCACAGAGAGGCGGCAGACCTAAATTCTGGAGTTTCCATGGCAGCCAGATTGTCTTAAATCCCCGTCTTTAGGAACGGGAGATACATCCGCTTTTATCCCAGAGGAATATACGCACGCACACAACACCATGATCTGGGGAATGCTGACATTCACACTGTGATATTCGCAAACAGATGCAAGCGGCACAGGAAAACGTGGGCGTCCTCAAAACGTCTCGTCCGATTCCTCCCCGGGCTGAGAAACGCATCGTAAACGACACTAAATTATCGCTCGTGGCATATGCTCACTCAGCTTTTCATTTAAAAATGCTTAATTATGCCTCCCAGTAAAGAAAATGAAACGATTTACAAACGCAAAGTAGTCAAATCCATCTGTTAATGATGTATTCAGAGAGTGGTATGACATTATCTCCAAGGGAAAACAGGTTTATCGGTGTGTATCAGGGCTGACGGGGTCCATGGTCACAGCTGAGCTGGGCTGTGATGATTTCTGGTACTGGCAACCTCGATCACAATCAAAAACAGACGTTTTTCCATGGATAAGGCCCACTTTGATGTCACGTTGCTTTTTTTTTGTTTTTTTTATGCACCACCTTGTAAGTGACCATTTCACACCTGTTTCATTTAAAACTGTTACAAGTTTGACAATAATGATAAAATGATTAAGAAAATATTTTTTTCAATAGTTTATGAGACGGAGGAAATCATCAAGGAAATGTATTTCCTCATAATGTATGAGAAAAATACATGACAAAATGATCAAGCAACTATAATGTATAAAAAATATACATTATATCAAGGAAATATATTTATGCAGCGTATACAAATATATTATTGATAAATCTTCTTTCAAAGAAGATTTTATGTCTCTGTAATTTATGAAAAACAGATGAAAACATTATCAAGCAAATATATATATATATATATTTTTTTTTTCTTTTTTTAATGTAATTTATCTCTCATAAATTACAGAAAAAATTATATATATATATATATATATATAATAAATGTAAATGACAAAATGTTCAGGCAAATATTTTCCCTGTAACTTATGTGAAATATAAATGACAATGTTTAGGCAAATATTTTCCCTGTGATTTCTGTGAAATATAAATGACAAAATTCAAGCAAATATTTTCTTTCTGTAATTTATGAGAGATGTAAATGACAATGTTTAGGCAAATATTTTCCCTGTGATTTCTGTGAAATATAAATGACAAAATTATCAACCAAATACTTTTCTTTCTGTAATTTGAGAAATGACAAAATTATCAAGCAAATATTGTTTTCTTCAGTAATTTATGGGAAATATATATATATATATATATATATATATATATATATATGTACAAGAGCGCTTATAATCTTTAGTTTGACCTACTGATGTTGACAATTAACATGTTCTGAAGGTTGAGATAAAAACAAAACCAGTTTCAGACCTTTCTGTGTACCCTTCTCTTGCAAAGTGCTGCCTACAGTCCACAAAACATCCTCACTCCAACATAATTAATAAAAGAGATAAGTCTGTCATTTGAATGTATGATTATGGTATTCTAGAGATACTTAATCTTGACTTACATCCATGTAGCTCAAACAGCAAAGCATGCCATTAGCAATGGCAAGCTCATATGTTGGATTCCCAGTGAATGCATGAACCGATAAAATGCAAACCCTGAAATGAACATAAGTAGAATTTGCCAAATCCATAAACGTAAATGACTTACGGATGTTTTCTGTGTTTTCCTGCACAACGTCAGTTTTGAGCAGGTTGTCAGCGAGCACAAAAGCGCCCTGCTCTACGGTGTCCAGGAGCATGGTGGCGGCCCGGAGCTGTTCGCCGGTCGAGAGCCCCATCCACGCCGCCCGCGCCTGCGGCTGCAGAAGGTTGTTCACGGTTTCCACCATTGCCTGCAGTGGCAAAACAACATTAGCAGTCAGATGCAGCTAGAACATTGTTAAACCTGTCAACAGCCTAAAAACTAGCTACTGACAAAATTAACATTTAGAAAGGTATTTTGCTGGCGAATCAGCGTTATTCGGCTAGTCAATTCAATATGAGGTCTGTCAGGATCAGTGTTGGGGGGGTAATGCATTACAAGTAACATGAGTTATGTAATCAGATTACTTATGGATGTAATGGATTACTTTTTACTTTTTGAGTTACATTTTTTTATTTTTTTCTCAGATTTATTGACTGACAGCTTTCCTGTCCACACATTGCATATTGAGAGAAATCAGGAGTAAGTCCAGAGGTGATGTGTGCGGTGTGTGAACATGATGGATATGGTAGTTCTGGACTAAATGCGAGCATGCATTTACTCATATCACATGCACAAAAACAGATTCAATTTTCCTCAAAATGAATAAAAACAGTAATTACACAAACCTACAAGAAATAAATGATAAATTTCACAAATATACCATATTATAGATATTCAATCTAACCAATGTCTTTTCTGTTGAGCAAAATGACTAGGTAAACAAACCATTTGTGTATTATTCATTTTATTTTACGTTTGTTTTGTTTTTATTGCTGAAATAAGAGTGTACTTTTTTCCTGCAATCCAGAATGGCAGCACAGCTAAAAAGCTTTGTTTAAGCTGTTCTCTCTACTGTACAGGAGTGAATTTGCATTTCCTTCAGCCTGAGGATTATTAATTTCACTTATGGTGACCAGATTACAGTAAATTACTTCAGACATTTCTAGACCCAACATCTTCAGAAGGTGATAACAAGAGCTGACCTATTCCGACAGAAGGGGAAAATAGGCCTAATACTGGGTTTAAACAAAACCCAACAAAGTGTCTGTTGTCATCTCTCAGTGAAGTGGCCTTTAAATATGGACTCAATTAACTGAAAAAATGAAGTGTAGAATGTTGGACATTTCAAGCACTCAACTGTCTCATCTTTAATTACATCAGAGTGGGAGGGGCTATCAGGCTTCAATGTTGAATGCCATACCTTACACCACATAGTGCATAGTATGTGCACAGTGTATAGGGCACTTTTGGGACACAACTAATGTATTGATTGGTCCTGTCATTGAGATGAATGAGAATGTTAACAGATAACTCTCTCCAGGTATTATGTAGTAGATGTCCTTAGTTTTTGGAAAACCATTTGCTATTGTTTACAATGGGTTTCATTGACTATAATGATTGCATGGATTATAGGCACTTCTCATGAAAAACGTCTGCCTAATTCACGACACAAGCAAACACTCATGAATTTGTTCTTAACCTTGCTGTAATGTTAATGAATTTGGAGCATTCAATACGAGCAACCACATGGCCGAGGTTTGTAATTTGCATAAATATCCCCAAACGTCTCCATATAAGGGCTTTCCGCACAAACTTTTACAGACCCAACAGATTACAGACCAGCTGTACATATGCTTATCTGCATTTTTACGCAGAGGAACCTCAGACGCTTGAGCTATAATGCATATTTTATAACTATTTTCCTGTATATGATACATGAACATACAGTATAATATAAAGATAAAATTTCATCTTAACACGGTTAACGCCACCCAGTATGTGATTTTGAGTATGTCTGCCTGGTTTCCTAATTTTTTTCATAAATTCCGAACTAAATTTAATATGAAATGTATGACATATGCACAATAAGTGAACGGCTTGAAAAAAATTAATTGATCGAAAGATGTGAAACTTCATTCCCATTGTACCATGTCTAAAACACTGGCAACAACATAACAGATGGTATACACACACACACACAGTCATTTAACACCTGCCTCTGAATTTCTGCAACGCCGGATATCAAGTTGTTGAAATCACTAACCAATCCGACACTTCAGCAACTGCTGCCTGTGAGTTTCACAAGACAAGAAGTGGACGCTCTACAGCGAAAGAGCTCTTCGCTAAAAGCTACCAATTCGGATGAGAAGACGGCGCTACAGCTGTGGCCGATCATTCAGCCCTTTAATAATATTTAACCTCCATCATCAAAACCTCATCACTCGGCTCAACACCAATACCGCCAATTAAACATTTAAAATGCTACGGGCGAAACTTCAACTGGAATGCTAATAAGGCAAAGCCTAAACATGTGCGGCGAATGACAGCTGGGAAACATCAGTTTTGCCAGAATGACTGAAATCTATTGAGAGGGAAGGACAGAAAAGATGAAAACAGAAGCTGAGGTTCACAGAACCACTCGCATCTTTTACCTCAGACTTTCAAGAGATGCTGATTTGCGCTCACTTCAAAGAAGATCCCCGGCCAAGGCTAAAAGTCGACATCTGTGGAATTTCCAAGACGTTTCATTTTCAATGCGCTCGAGTGAATAGATAAGACAACGCTCTTTATGGGAGGAGAGGTCCGGTATAATGTAGTATAAAGGACCGAGTGAACCCTTCGGCTCTCTGGGCTTTTGATCAATGGAGTATGAAAGAGAATATTCTTATGTAAACTTGCAGGCAGAGCAGAAGGTGAATCGAGGCTTTTGTACTGGAATTGAGTGTGCATATGTGTGTTTATGTAATCAAGACATCAATGTCACACTCCGGAGAGTCAACACTCACACATAATAGTGCTAATGCTGAGTGAATATTTCACCCAAACAACATGACACGTGTTGTTTTCTCACTCCAAACCTGATTCTCCCCTCACACAAAAGATGTTTTGAAAAGTGTTTATGCTTAAATTGAACGCATTATTCACTGAAAATGTTGTGCTATGCTGCAGCTCTCAGATCTGTCAAATTATTAAACGTGCCTTGTTGCAATAAGTGGCAAAACACCAACAACAAAAACCAGAGAGAACTAAATAGTGTTGTCACAATACAGTGGAGCATGTATGACATCAGTTTGTAGGCCAAAACGCAGAAGCGAGTTAGCATTTTAGCACTTCCGGTTTCATAGTCTCGAAGTCAATGGGTTTTTTGAATGGGATTTTGGTTAAATGGATGAAATAAGGACTGTGGTGAACTACAAAGCATAAGACACTTTCACGTTTTATTGTAAGACATAAAACACACCATTACCCCATTCGTGATTTTTTTGAAATGGTTACGTGTCTTGAAAAAGGCGGCTGCTAATAAGTGGCTAAATGGGATTACAAAGGCCACCGGGGACATTAAACGTCATCATGCAGAAAAGATAAACTCAGTCCGCTTTTACAGCATCGTTATGGTTATAACTGCGCTTGTTGAAAATGTTTTTAGATAAATACAGAGGGAGTGGTCGGAAGCTTAGTGGTGGTGACGTTGATGTTGAGCGAGTAGTTCGTTTATAGCCTCTTTTAGAGTTTTACTTCTGACGAATTCAGAAAACTTGTGTTCATCTGTGATAATTATCTTGATGGAAAAATGTGCAAGTATCATAAACTTTTGATGCTCAAATAGCTTGTTTTTAGCGATAATCTAAAAATCGTTTTGTCAAGGGAACTTCCGTGATGCTAACTGGTGGTTGGGCTACAAAGTGTCGTCATACCTGACTACTTTATACCAAATTTCAGTAGTCGGTACCAATTGAAACCCACCTCTTTTAACCATTTCAGTATTTTATCGACTTTTGACAACAGTATAACTCATTATGTTCTTCAAGCTTTTGCTCGGAAGAAAAAAAGTTCTGGGTCTTTTTTTTCCCCTGAAAGTTGGAAATGACAACGAGGGAATTTGTTGTTATTTTAGCATTAATTATATACTATTGTAGTTTTATCTATATTTTAAATTAGCATTTTTACATTTTAGATACAATTGTTTTAATTTTGTCATTATTTCGTCATATTACTCATTCATTTATTATTATCCTTATTATTTTTTATATTACTATTTAGGTTTCTGTCATGTTTATGGACATTCAGTTTGTTGTCATCGGTTTTCTTTGTTCTTAGTTTGTCTGTCTTGACCTAATTTCTCAGTTCCAAATCATAATCCAAATCCAAACGAAATCCTATTCACAACCATATAGTAAGTACATGTAGTTCATTTATATTACTCAGCACTTAAATGTATAATTATACCGTAACACAGACACCTTAAAATAAAGTGTAACCAAATGTGTTAATAGTTCTAGTTAACAATAATGACCTTGCGACAGAAATACCATCTTAAAGGGGTGGTTGATTGCGATTTCACTTTTTTAATTTTAAATAGTGTGTAATGTTGAACTCGATTGGGACTACAACGGGTTTTAGACGTCACTAACCCAAACATTTACATCAACCCTCCCTCCGGAATATGCAAAAAAAAGGGCATGGCCATATTTCTGCGGCTCGTCAAGCGTGTTATGTTCACCAGCTGTCAGGTCTTCTGTGTTCGGGCTTCCCACGGACGCTGTAGTTCATCAACAATTTATCTCTCTGTGCAGCACATTTACGGAAGACAGTGTCCAGAATCTCAGTTGAATCAATTAAACACTTTAAAACCAGAGACAGCAGTTGTTGGGCCACAACCTGTAAGTAGGCTAGGAATTATTCATTGTAAATGTATTTGCATGTATAATTTCAGACGTAATGTTTTAGTTTTATCAAATGCCAGTGTAACCCCTACACCCGGGTCCCACTCGACCCGCTCCGAGTGGGCCTCGAACCTGGATCTCCGGCATGAAAGTCAGGCGCTCTAACAAGGAGGCTAAAGACTGCAGCCTCTAGCATCTGTTGCTAGAGCACCTATTGAGATCAGGGGAGTGAGGTTTACTCCCACAGCAACTACTAGCTGGCCTCCGTTACACCAGCGCTGGTTTTATAGCGACTAGGCTACTAGTTATGTTATTTTGTGTCTACGACAAACGCGTACAAACATTATGGACCTGAATTTTGTATATGTACTAATGTTGTAAATGTATTTTTCATGTATATATCCTTTATGATGTTATTTTTGATTTGATCAAGAACGTAAACCAGTGTCAACGCTGTTTGTGTATATAGTAGCCAGTCAGTTCAATGCTATTGTGTAAAACAAACGTGTATAAAGTTTACCTATAAAAAATATAGGAAAATTGCCATTCAGAAGCGTTTTATAAGAGCCGTATGTGGTGAGGTTCTGCTTGCCTCTCTTCATCGCCGCTTTCTGGGTCTGATTCTGGCTCATACTGATACTGCAGTATCGACACCATTATGTACATTTGACTTGAACAACACATGCAACTTCGCCCATAAGGGTAATGGGAGTGAATTTTCTGGACAACGTGCAGTAGCTAATCACAACACACCGGCCCAAACGAACCAATCTGAGCCCACTGCCTGTTTCTGAGGGAGAAGTTTCATAGACTCAGGAAGTCAACCAGTCGTTCAAATGACAGAGGAGAAAGCGGCTTACAATAAAGGTGAAATTTATGAAAAATAAGACTTTAAAAAAGAAAAAAACACGAATACATGTTCTATTGCACCCCATAAACACAATCATGCAAAGAAAAAAAGCTAATGAGATAAATACATACGGATTGAGAGAGATGTATTTGTGATGCAGATGAGCCTTTTAACGGATTCTGGGAGGTAAATGTGTTAGCAGAACATTAGAAACAAGCGTTAAACTGGGAACTTGATCTAACGCGACTGATCATTTGAATGAAAAAGTCTTCTCTATGAGCTGCCAAACATAAAAAAAAAATACATTTAAAAGCAGATTAACACAGAGAAAACAAAAGCTATACATTTTTTTCTTTTTTAAAATCACATTACAGTGACTATGTTTTTCACATACTGATAATTTAAATGGGAAATGTGCTTAAAGTGTCATAAAAAAAAATGTGACAATACAAGAAATCTTAATGGTCCTAAAATAAGCTGGATATAGGATCTTATTTATTTCATTTTGACATTTCTTGACAGTTTTCCTGACAGGTTCATTCTTCCTTTTTCCACAACACATGTGCCTCTAAGGTCAGACATACTGAATCATCTCAGCAGCAGAGCAGAAGAAACCCTGCAAACTCTAACAACTCCTGAAAAGTGTGTGTGTGCGTGTGTTTGTTCCAAAATCTGCTTGTGCAAATCTGATGATTCTTCTCATACATTCGAATAACTTCCAGACTGCATTATAACTGCAAGTGTGTGGCTGATCACTCTGATAGTTATTAAAGAAAGAAAACTCATATTGTGTAATACAAGTTCTAACTTTAAAACAAATATTGCATGCTGCCTTATATGTGCTTATAGATATCAGTCAGACTCATATTGCAATGTTTGAAAAAAAAAATGAAAATGTGTGTGTGGCCTTTACAAGAAAATTCATAGTGTTTTTAATACATGTTCTCTATTTTATGCAGCTTTTATGTTGTGCTTATAGATACTAGACTGACAGATAATGCCCCTTTTAAAGGCCTTAAGAAATTAACTCCTTTAGTTTCTGCAGTGTGCGTCTGCATGCATTTGCAATTGATCCTGGCAGACAGACAGCATCTTAGCAGCCTATAAAACAAGTGTGTCTGTCTCTCATACAGCATCACATTGAGATCAAGGTCGGTCACATTCATCTTTAAAACATCACATGCTGTTAAACACTGATTCTCCATTAAAGTCCATTTAATAACGACCATGTGTCAAACCACAGCAGTAGGTTAAGTTGCATTTTCCAAGGCACTGCAAAAAAAAAAAAAATGATTTCCTTCTTAGTGTTTTTTGTCTTGCTTCAAGCTCAAAAACCTAAACCTTATTAAATCAAGATACATTTACTTGAGAAGCAAAATTAATTGATATTTGCATATTTGCATTACAAAATTGATATTTGCATTTTCTGAAAACAAATATCAAAATTACCCGATGTTTATGCTTAAAACAAGAAATAAATCGATCCAATCAATTTCAGAGGACGAAATCAAGTCCCGCCTTACTTTTTTTTTCATTTCTGAAGCCGTTTCACTCAGATATACGATATACCAGCCCGTTCTCATCCTTTAGCATCATATGTGACGCTATATGACAAAACGGCGAAATACTACGAACATGGCACCCTTTATTGTTAAAGGGTTAGTTCACCCAAAAATGAAAATGAAGTCATTAATTACTCACCCCCATGCTGTACCAACCCCGTAAGACCTTCGTTCGTCTTCGGAACACAAATTAAGATATTTTTGATTAAATTTGAGAGCTGTATCACTACCACATTGGCTGCCTAAGGGACTGCCTCTTGACGGCCCAGAAAGTCAATGAAGAAAATGTTTAAATATCCCAAGTGACTACCGTGGCTCAACTATATGTTTATCAAGCGATGCGAATACTTTTTGTGCGAAAAAACAAACAAAAATAACGAGTTTATTCGACTATTTCTTTTCTTCCTTGTAGGCCAGAAACGAGACTTCCTTAGATTTCCACGACGCATGCGCGAGAACTGAACTGAAGTAGTGTAAGGAGATCGCAATTTTCGCACAAAAAGTATTCGCGTCGCTTGATAAACATATAGTTGAGCCACGGTAGTCACTTGGGATATTTAAACATTTTCTTCATTGACTTTTTGGGCCGTCAAGAGCCAGTCCCTTAGGCAGCCAATGTGGTAGTTATACAGCTCTCAAATTTAATCAAAAATATCTTCATTTGTGTTCCGAAGACAAACGAAGGTCTTACGGGGTTGGTACAGCATGGGGGTGAGTAATTAATGACTTCATTTTCATTTTTGGGTGAACTAACCCTTTAAAGTCCCTGTAAAGGCAATTCTACAAAAAAAAAAATCTAAACACAGTATAAATATTACAAATGTATTGCTAAAACATATTCCAAAGACTGTGAACTGTGAAGTACTGAATTGTGGAGTTAGACCGTTAAACAGTTTTTCACCATTGCTATTTTTTCCGGATTTTTTTGGCAGGTCTAAAACAGGGCTCGATGACGCACTGGAGCCCGTGAGGTGGAGGAAGAGGTGGATTCATTTTGTGAAGAGCCACCTTGATGGAGAGCTGAGGATCGCCACCAAAACCCACCTATGTTGTGATCATTTTACATGGGATAGTTTTAAAAACTTTTGTCAAAGACAACTGAGATTCACTGATAATCTACTGTTACTGGTGAATGGGGCCGAACCGGCCTTCATCATCCCGTCCCGAAAGCAGTTTCACCAAATATCACTGTCAGCTGCTTTCCCGTGAGTGGGCGTGGTTTCAGCGTAGCAAGCGGACCCTTGAGATAGGGATGCACGATATATCGGCCAGCATATCGGTATCGGCCGATATATGTTCATTTTTAATGTTATCGTTATCGGCCTGGTAAGAAAATGTGGCCGATATATTAAAGCCGATAAATAATGTATTATTCCCTTCAGCTGAGACACTTGTTGAGCAATGTTTATGTTTTTGAATTTCTTGAAATATGATTGAAATCTCTTCAAAAAATGAAAATACGGTTCGCAATGCAGCGCAAACCTGTCATATCGGCTATACAAAAGTATAATGAGAACATCATTATAATCGTGCGCTTGGGACATGGATTTAATTGTGAGATTTTAGTTTTTGTAATCAGGCTCTCAAAATTAGATACAAATTTGGATTTAAATTTATCGGCCGATATATCGGTTATCGGCTTTCAAATATAAAGAATGATCGGTTATCGGTATCGGCCAAAATTTTCACATCGGTGCATCCCTAGTTTGAGAGCAAGATTTTTTCAAGATTTTGATAGCTTAATTTATGTACTTGCCAGCTTTTTTTATTATTCAAATTTGGCTGGGTGGCTGATAACATTTTTCTGTGGTGTGACAAACACATACATAATTTTGACTTTACAGGGACTTTAATGAGTAATAGGTGTGTTTTGGGCGCAATGTGCAATAAACCAATCCGAGAGTCATCTCCCATTCCCTTTAAAGGCCAGTTCTGCTCGAGTCATGGCGGTTTAAAGGTTAAAGCGAGCAAGCAGACCATCAACAGGACAGGCCGGATTACACCATATCTTTATGTACACAATAATAATCTTTTACATTGTAATCCTTTTATTTTTAATATTTGGCATGTTTGTGGATGTTGCTGTATTTTCATTATGATGAGAGCTTTAATCATGTTGTGTATGTGTATCATGTACACACACACAACCACACACACACATATTCTGACCACTGTAACAGAGGTGGCCAATAGGCTGGCCAACAAGGTTCAGTCCATCAATGTCAGGATTACATGAGAGCCTGCAGACACTTCACATGTTCACATTGATGTTAAATCCCTCTCTGCACTGACTCTAAAAAATATCAGAGCTGTGTTATGATATATTTCTGATCATGTTTTTTTTTTTTTTTTTCCCATCACAGTCACAGACATTCACACATTCCCACAAGGTAAGAAATGACTTTATTAATGGCAGCAGAGAAAAGCACCTGCTTTGATACAGGTATGGCCAATTTCTTATTATAGTGCATATACACAATGGCAATTCAAAGTGCTTCACTGGCAAATTGAAAAGTCATGAAGAAAAAAGTCCTACATGATATATTTTTCACTGATTTTTTCTTTTCTTCAATACATTTTGAAGAATCCGTATGCAGCTCTTTTTTTTTACTACAAAATTTTGACTACTTTACATTTCAATTGCAAAAGGAGAAATTGGTCTCCATATATTTGCTTGGGAAAACATTACTCAAAATTTTTTTTTTCTCCTTTTGCAATCCTTATCATACATGTATCATAATTTCGGTGTCATATCATAAAATCATGTGGGTTTATACATGATGAACTATTCGAGACTCCTGGCTCCTGTCTGTATATGCGAACTGTCTTTAAAAACATCTTCTTATTAAACTGTCTGTACACTTACAAAGTTTTCAATGCTTCGGTTTACAGGTACAGTAGTTACTGTGTTGGTGTGGGGCTATTTTGAGCCTTGTTAGTGGTATTAATTAGCGATTTTTATTTTTACTTACTTCATGCCCTATATAATAGGATTATAAGCTAATCTGCAGTTTGAGCTAAAACAAGGTACATTTCATTATCATGAAATCACATCCCAGAAAACGGTCGACTCGGTACCCATGTGTTATTAATCCCTAGGTTTGGTTTATTTTGCGCCGGACTTGATCTTTAAGTGCAACAGAAAATAGTTGCTATGTACATATAAAAGTTTATAAAGAAATTCATCATATGGCCAACAGTATTCACAGCATACAATTCTTCATTTATTAGAAATGCTAAATAATGGTCAAAAAATTTTGAAATATGTTCAGAAAGACATTTTTCTATAATAATCCTGTTTTCTAAATAGTAATACTACTAATAATCAATTTTTTGAAATGAAAAAAGAAGGCTGTTCTTTGTTAACATACACACTGAGAAACAAATGGAATAACCTTTAATACAATTTTCATCTTGACAGGCCGCAGTGCCTGCAAGAGCTTTCCAAGTGTATAAACATCTCTTTCCATCAGAACAACAACTGATGCAGCTCAGTTTGTTGTGGGTCATTTATTGATTGTGAAAGGGCATCAATAGTTTAAACATCAAACCCATTTCCCCTTAGAAAAACACACTCTATACCCGTGATGTACACGGAGCTCGGTGAAAGGCTTCGTTTCTGAACACCGCACAAGAAATCTATTCTTAACTTCGGATCAGGTCGTTTATTGATCCATCACTGTTATTAATAAGTCAAACACTCCGGTGGTGCACGAAACAAATATAATAAAGAAAAAATAAATCTCTGTACTTCTCAGCTCTCAGTGGAAATACACTGGTCTTCTTGTCCAAAATTACTGTACATTCTCTTCTACTGAGCAGTGAAAGCAAATACGTTGATTTATACTCTGTTATAGGCTACTTATACAAAAGCCTTTCTGAAAATCACTCGCATATGCGACTAATTCTTCACTTTGGGCGACTAAATAATGTCCATCAACATTAGCCATTGGCTAATACATTCTTAGATTCTTCTAGCCAGTAGTTTTTGGATTAAGTTTAGCATAGCAGTCCCTCCAGAAAAACACGATGATGCGATCGCTGAATTCAATGCATAATCAGCCAAAGTCCGCATATTCATGTGGGGGCCGCATTTTTTCAAATATGCCGCACTTTCGCCGCATAAATTGCCGATTTCCGTGCAAAATATGCAGGGTTTGCATGTTTTCATAATCCTCGCATTTTCGTTATGTATGATAAAAGTCATATATCTTAGCAGAAAGTTGAAAATGTTGTGTTTGCTTCACACAAGAGCAGCCATTTCCCCCTGTTTCCATGGGAACGTTATGAAGTGACGCAATTACGTGACGGGAAAGGTCACTGCTGAAGTTATTGCAGAGGCCAGACAGACTCACGGAGGCGATTGACATCTCACAAATCGAACTCGTATAACTGTCTGTCACACGTTTTACCATCACATCGTTACTTAATAAACAAAATAACATAAAAGAAGGATCATCAAACAGAAATTACCCGCACACATGGGGTGTTCAAGGCGCACATATAATATAACACTGCAGACAGTTCAACAGGGAGCGCACAGCTCTTAAAGGGGCCACACCTTTTTTACACTCGTTGAAATAAAACAAGATGAGAAATTAAATATTCCGAGCACTTTCTATGATGATCAAAGGAAGTAATAAGAAATGACTGTTTACATTAAAGGAGTAGTTCACTTTAAAAATAACTTTTGCTGATAATTTACTCACCCCCATGTCATCCAAGATGTCCATGTCATTCTTTCTTCAGTCGAAAAGAAATTAGGTTTTTGATGAAAACATTCCAGGATTTTCTCCATATAATGGACTTCAATGGGAACCAAACGGTTCAAGGTCCAAATGAGAGTTTCAGTGCAGCTTCAAAGGGCTTTAAACGACACGACACGATAAATAAAGGTCTTATCTAGCGAAACGATCAGCCATTTAAAAAAATTAATAAAAATGTTTACGTTTTAAAACGCACAAATGCTTGCCTTGCTCTGTTTTGTGATGAGCGTTAATGACTCTCCTGTTCGAGCCATGACTCGAAGGGTCCTAGATAAGACCCTTATTCATCGTCTGGTGTCGTTTAAAGCTGCACTGAATCTGTCTTTTGGACCTTGAACCGTTTGGTTCCCAATGAATTCCATTATATGGAGAAAATCCTGGAATGTTTTCATCAAAAACCTTAATTTCTTTTCGACTGAAGAAAGAATGACATGGACATCTTGGATGACATGGGGGTGAGTAAATTGTCAGCAAAAGTGTTCTTAAAAGTGAACTACTCCTTTAAGGTAGTAGCCTAGTGAGAACAGGGTGTTGGGGGAATCACTTTTTTCTCTTTTTCATCAAACCACAGTTTTTGCAAGTTCCCTCAATTTTTACAAGTTCCCGCAATTTCATCGCATAAAATTGCATAAATATCCCGCATATTCCATCGCATTTTTAAAGAAAACGGGCCGCATAATCAAGGATTTTTGCCCGCAACAATCACAAAAAAACGTGTTTTTCTGGAAGGACTGGCAGAAACTATATTTTCACTCGCTGAACATACTGTATATGAAAGCTTGTTTCCACCACAGAAAAAATAAAAATAAAAAAAAGGTAGTTGCGGCTTTTTTCCTCTCACAATTGTAAGTTTACATCTCTCCATTCTAACTTTTTATCAGTTAAATTGTCAGTCTTTTTTTCCTTAGAATTGGACTTTATGGGCCCTATTTTAACGATCTAATTGCATGGTCTAAAGCGCACGGCGCAAGTTCAGTTTGGTCGTGTCCTTATCTACTTTTGCTAGTTTAGTTTTGACGGAAAAAATGATCTGCGTGCCCGGTGCATGGTCTAAAAGGGTTGTCTCTATTCTCTTACTGAGTAATGGGTGCGTTTTGAGGGCAACGTGCAATAAACCAATCAGAGTTTCATCTCCCATTCCCTTTAAATGCCAGTTCCAATCGCAGCATGGCAGATTCGCTATTTACATGACAAAATTTGATAGAGGAGGATTCCAAAGAGGAAACGGATCTGCTCGTGCGAGAGATTAAAGCGAGCTAGCAGACCATTTAGGGGACAAGCCGATTCCACCATATCTTTATGTACACAAAAATAATATTTTACATGGTCCCATTGCTTTCGTCTTGGTGTGCGCAGAGATTTTACACAGACAAGCACTTGTTACTCTGGCGTCCTGGGTGTAGTGTTACCACAGCGTCTCGACGCAGCTTGAGTTCCCTTGAAAGGGAACGTCTCAGGTTAAAGGCTCAAGGGTTACCAGGTTTACGGTCATAACCTGAGACGTTTTGTTTATTTGAAATAGAAATATTTTGTAACATCATAAATGACTTTGATCAATTGAATGTGTCCTTGCTGAATAAAAGTATTCATTTATTCTTAGTACTCTCCACAAACTTTATGACAGCATATGTACAACTAAATATTGCAGTAGATGTGGCTTTTTGTCACTATTTTGAAAATTACTTTACAAAACAAACTGGGCCCTATTTTAATGATCTGAAACGCAAGTATCAAGCGCAAAGTGCAAGCAACTTTGTGGGTGGGTCTTGGGTGCTGTTGCTACTTTACCTGGCGGGATAAATGACACTTGCGCCAGACGCAAGTTTAGAAGGGGTTGGTCAGAAGTAGCCTCATTATTCAAAGGTGTGGTTTGGGTGTAACGTGAAATAAACCAATCAGAGCGTCATCCAACATATACCCTTTAAGAGCAGGTGCGCATGTTGCATGGCGGATTGTTATTATAATGGCTGGTTTACCAAGCGCGTGCAAGGAGCGGTTCACAGCCGATGAGACCGACGTTCTTGTCAGGGCAGTGCAAGACAGAGAAGTGACGTTGTACGGGGATAGGAGAAACCACCCAAATTAGAGTCGGTTAAACATTATAAACATATGTTTCTTGCCACTATTGGGCAAACATGTCTGATCAGTACTACAATTAGCTTTAAAAAATATGGGTAATTGTGTTTTTTTTTTCCATCTTCATGTAAACCACAATGATTTACCTCATGTGTTAATATTTTTCCTTGTTATAATTAGGGTTGGGTATCGAGAATCGAGTATCGATTGGAACCGAGACTAACTTTTCGTTTTTCCCGGAATCGTTCAAAAGTTAAAATTTCGATTCCTAGTTTCGATATTCACAGTCCGCCGAGCGGAAGAAGAAACCGCTGAACAACACCAACGAAGAAGCGTCTACCGGAAGTGTTGGCATGAGTCGAACATGAGTACCTTACGTCGGCGATCCAAAGTGTGGCTTCGCTTTTCTAAAAATAACGAAATCTCGGCAAAATGCAGAAGGAGTATTTTTACAGAAGGAGTATTTCCTTCAGAAAGGCCGTTGGTTAGCAAGGTTAGCTAAACTTTTTTGCCCCTTTCTCTTAAAAGAATCGGAATCGAGAATCGTTAGGAACCGGAATCGAAACAAGGAATCGGAATCGGAATCGTTCAAATTCAAACGATACCCAACCCTAGTTATAATGTATGATTTGCAAAAATAAAAACTGCTGCATCTTTGTTGTTGAGAAAATCAAAGTGTATGCGCGTTGTGCACCCGCTACATTATGGCCAAGCATGCGCGCTTAAAATAGCATTATGAACAACGCGCAACTGACTTTAGACTAGGATTTTTCTGGTCAGTGGTGCAATTGTTTTCTGGAACTGCAAAATTGCACTAGGGAATGTTGGCACTGAAACACGCCTCCTTTTTGCGCCGATCTGCCCAGGGAGCGCAAGTATATTTCCTAGTTTACCGACGTGCGTCTGTGGAGGAAAAAAGCCCGCTTTGCGCGGTTGCAAAATAGGAATGAGACATGCGCCAGTGTGCCGGGTGCAAGATAGAGCCCACTGAGTTCAAGTTAAATAACCCTCACAGAGTGCCATGGCATACTGACTTTGCTAAAAACATTGTATAATTCCAGGTCACGCTTGCACACACATTGGCAAATGAGATTGGAGAGGTCATACCTGCACATTATTGGCTTGAAAATGCTTGTAAATAATGGGACACCACTAAATTTTACACCATCACTTCCACAAGTCATACTTAGTCACAGTCCACCATACAGATTTGGATTTAAAATACAAGCTCTAATGTGAACGCAGCATTACTAAGTCATAAAGAAGAAGTAAGCAGCATCTTCCGTAGCATCATGATCTCTGACATCTGAACTAACACAGAAAAGCATCGCCTGCGCTCGCCTCAAGATAGCTGCTCAAGTGCAAGTCAAGTGCATGCTGGGAAAGTTGACAATCACATGACCTGACGGGGGTGCAGACAGCAGCAAAGCCCAAGCAAAAAGCTGCAGGCGACTTGATCTGAGACCAGCTGTGCTCTCTGAAACCCTAATTCAGTTATAAAATAACTTGTTTTTCTATATTGTAATATATTTACAAATGCAATTTATTCCTGTGATGTTAAAGCTGAATCATTACTTTAGTCTTCAGTGTCACATGATCCTTCAGAAATCATATACTACTGATGAGCTACTCAAGAAACATTTACAATTATTATTATTATTATTATTCAAGTTAAAAAGAGTTAATTCTAACCTATAACTTAAAAAGTGACCTTAAATTTAAATTAGTTAGTGACAGTAAGCACAGCAGCTCTCGTTGATGCAATAAAATAATTAAAAATAAAACCCACAAACTGAGGCCGTGAAGCATTCAGATTAGTAGTTGACAGATAATTGTTGATTAAGTTTGCTTAATTGTATTGAATGTATACTTGTTGGTTACTTCGAATTTTAAAAGTACATTAACAACTGTACTTGCAGATAATATAATATTAAGGAAATAAAAGGCCACTTAAGTGCACTTTAAGAGAGTCTACTTTCATGACTGTGTTTTTTTAACGATAGTTCACCCAAGAAATGAAAGATCTGTCAAGTTGTTCCAAACCTGTATGAATTTCTTTCCTCTGCTGGACACAGAGGAAGATAATATTGAAGAATATGGGTAACCATACAGTTGATGGGCCCCATTGACTTCCATAGTATGGAGGACGAAAAATCAAAATATCTTATTTTATTTTCAGCAAGAAAGAAACTCATACAGGTTTGGAACAACTTCAGGGTGAGTAAATGATGACAATATTTAAATTTTTGGGTGAATAATCCCTTTAATTACCATGGTGAAAAATAAGTATGCTAAGCATACTTCCAGACAGACTAATTACCAGAATACTTCAAGTGTGTTAATGATTAGTTAACTTGTAGTGTGCTAATTTGAAACAACTAATTTCGTACTAAGTTTATTTTAGTTGTATTTAGTGTACTAAATTGGACCAATGTCAAATACACTTAGTATATTTGAAGTATATGCCTGTGTGGATATTAAAGTGTATTTTATTTGTGTTAAAAGTACAAACAAATTCATTACGGGTGTCTAGCAAACTTTTAGCAATTAGTTAGCTAAAATATATTGAAATATTTTAATATAAATAAAGATATAAAAATATTTGTAAGTACATTTGCAATGTACTACTGAAAAAGGTATATATATTTCAAATACAATAAAGTATACTTTTTTCACTAGGGAACACTTAAAAACTGCACTTTACATACATTTTACTTTAAAGTACATTTGAAATCATTATGTTTTAATAATCTTTTGTGGTGCTTTAAAGAAGTACACTTATTTTGATGTGTTGACTAACATAGTAAAGCACTTGATTATAACAATTTTAGCTGTAGTGTGCTTTTCAATATATTTTACAGTTAATATATTTTAAATGCACTAACTTTTAACTTCGTCTTCAAAAATGTAAAGGTAAAATCTATATTTAAATACATGACATATATGTTTAAATATAAATTACATTAAAATAGATTTTAGTTCCATCAGTGCTGTGTATTCTGCTGTTCACTAATCATATTTAAAAGAAAATAAAAGTAATTATAAATTCACACACACACACACACACATATATATATATATATAAAATGTGTGTATGTAATTTCAGTCCTACTTAAATGTCACAAATTCACTCTAAATGTCAATAACTGTATTTAATATAAATTTAAACTAATTTTTTTTAATTAACTGCAATTAACATGCAATTAAGTGTCAGAGTGTTAAGAATATTAATTTAAAGTATGCTACAAGTGTATTTTTTTTCAAACAGAAGTGTTTAAAAGCGTGTTGATTATTATGGGTAATTTGTAGAAGTGAAGTTAATAATACGTCAAGGCCTCATTTGACAACAATATGACCTTACAAAAACATGGGGAACGAGGCTTAAGTGCAAATGAAGAAAAATGCATGAGCTCAAACACACACACACAGTGATGGAAGCCACGGCAGATGTGATGAAAGTGGTATAAATATAAAGAGGAAAAATACCTGGACAAAATATCGACACGAACGCTCCCTTTTCTGCAGCTGAAAACCCAAAGAAAACGAGTTGGTTAAGTATCAAGCAGAAAATGTGACACTCTCAAGGACTTTCACACCAAACACAAAGCAAATAATCACTAAATTCTGTTGCATAGTTGATGCAAATCTAATGCACATTTCTGTATTATTTAAAGTGCATTTTAAGTTTAAGGAATACAGAATCTGTGTACAAAGTGAATGTCCGTCCCCATTGTGAATTGCTCCATGGGAATCTATTTCTATTCTGGTCTATTTAAAGTGTCATTTGGTGTGAGAGAGGATTTGAAAGCACATCATTTACATAAATCACATCCTACTGAGCTCAGAGGAAAGGTTAATCCACTTTTGCATGTATGAGAAAGATCCAAAAACTTTCAATGTGTCAGAAATGGCCAGCTCAAGAGTGTCGCACACTGTAGGACAAAAACAAAATCTTTTTCTTAAACAAAAATTACTAGCTAAAGTCAACATCAAATGGCATTTGCAACACATCTTACTTTCATAATGTGACATTTTCGTTTGGTGCATTCTATATACATTATGCATTATAGATACGGTGCAACCAGACGTCTACAGTCATCTATTTATGCAACATATATAATAATAATATTAAATGTATAATAATATTAAAATGGTTTAATGTGAATATGAATATCCCTTTAAATGACCTTACTAGTCATAATGATACAAAAAAAGATACAACTGATAATTTTCCTTAAATCTTCAGAACGTTTTTAACAAATAAGTGTATTGCATGACAAAGATTGCACCAGTCATTGAATATGTATTTTGAGTCATTTTAAAATTTTAAAAATTTAATTATGTACTTCTCCATAAGCTTGCAGACAGAGCCCGCCCACACTCTCTTCTAATTGGCTGAGATTTGTGGTTGTCGTGTTGTGTCTGGCGTGGAGAGACAAATCGCTTGTCATTAAAATCGTAACGCAACACTTTTTTTAATTATAAATAATTCTATCTTCAGCAAGCTCTAAAAGATAAAAATAAAAAAAATAAATGATCACCAATTAAAATTACCTTTTATAATATTTTATTATATTTATAAATATTTATTTCACTAGATTATCAAAAATACACATTACTCTAAGATTCAAAAGTCTGGAGTCCTTTTTATTCATGCATTAAATTGATCAAAAGTGACAGTAAAGAAACAAAATATTTCAAATAAATGCTTTTCTTTTTAACTTTTATTAATCAAATAATCCTTATAAAAAGTATTTTTTTTTACAATTTACACAGAAATATGAAGCAGTACAACTGCTGGACAACACTTATAATAATCAGTTCCTTGGGCAGCCAATCAGCATATTAGAATGATTTCTGAAGGATCATGTGACTCTGAAGACTTTAGAGTAATGATAATAAAAATGCAGCTTTAAATGACATTTTTAAATATATTCACATAGAAAAGTCATTTAAAATTGTAATAATAGTACATGTGTATATTTGATCAAATAAATTCACAGTTCAGTCAAAAATATTAACTGGTCTTACAGACCCCAAAGTTTTGAACGCTAGTGAATAAAAATAAAAATAAAAAAAGACACTGTCACCAATGAGAGCAAGACTCAAGCAAACCAAGCTCATTCCTAATCCCAACATTCCATGTTTTTACACTTAGACAGGGTAAATGGTTTTTAATCTGGTTTAAGGCGTCTTGAAGAACTGGGCCTTCAGTTTGACAGCTTCTGATTGTAGTTGTGATTGCGCACCAACTCGTCTCGTACGAGTAAAGAGCAGCGAGGCCTGAGATGAACGTGTGTGTGTGTCTGTTTGTAGTCCATGAATTATTGAGTCTCACAGAGGAAGAGCGAGGAATGGAAACAGATAAAAATAAATAGCAGGCAGGTTTGTCGTCCCATCTCTGCTGGTGCCCGAATATTAATGCGGGATGATTCTGTGTGACGGCAGCCATCTTTAGCAGCACCTGTCTGAGATCACAGCTCTCCTGCAGATCAGCACATTACTTTCAGTCTTTAGCGAACCTCCTCTTCAGGTTCCCCACTCTGTAAAATATCTTGATCTTGCCTTTAGTGTTTCAAAGCTCTTTGGCTCGGCCCAAAGTCGCAAAATCAAGGGATTCTCGACTGACGGGTCTCAAAACATTTAGGCGCGGCGTTTCTGACAGTACGTCCGTGTCTTTGCAATCTGAGAAGCACATGAAAGTAATGGATACCTGCCTGCACTCTTCTCATATGATAACTACAGTAATCCAGTGAGTGACATCCAGCTAGTATTTTGGAAATAAATATGGCAGGACAAACAAATAACGAGTCAAGGAGATGCGTGTCGCATGAAAAGGTCAAGTCAAATGCCTTGCAATAAGATTTTTGGCAGTTTCTTTCGCTAATTTAGTAGTTAGTACAAACATTTGGCATGATTTCAATCGCTTACTGCAGAAATAGCAAGAGTAGTGTGTTAGTATGCTATTTTGAACATGGAGAACGATTATAAATGCATGTGTCATTTGAATCAGTGTTGTTATTGTTAACTCAAACTATGAAAATCATTTTGTAAATAATCTGAAATAAATATAAGATGAAGAAATTGCCTTGGTAACTAATTGAAGTGAAATAAATTGAAATGCTAAAATTACCAAATGCATTACATTGCTAAACTGAAACTGAAATAAAAAATAAGTTAACTAAATAAAAATAATAATAAACGATAATACAACTGACATAATCATATAACAAAATTACTAAAAACAAACTGAAATTCAAATGAAAACTGAAAATACAAAAACACCATATTTGTATATAAATAATACTAAAATGTCACTGATATCAACATTGAACAGTTTAAATAAATTGTAAAAAAAGGTAAAAAAAGAAAATGAAGTATAAGTACTAAAATTACTAAAACTAAAACCAAAATAAAATAAATAAATGCTAAATAACAATATAAAAAAATGACAATCATACAACAAAAATGATCAAAACAAACTCAAATGAAAATTGAAAATATAAAAATATAAGTTAATTCAAAATATAAATAAACACTACAATAATATATAAAAATACAAATTTAACACTGAATTCAACACTGAAAAGTATCAATACGAATAGATGCATGTAATTATGTAACTGCTAATGTTGCACATGTCCCTCACTTATGCGGATGGATTTTAGACGTAAAAAGACGTAATGCCAATAGATGGCTCACTAGATTTTGAAGAGAGCTGATATGTTTTAAATCAGTGATCTCTGTATTGAAGCATGTTGGTTGAGTCTGACGCTCAAACTCTGCATTCACAGCAGCTTAAATCAACCAGCTGTGAAATTCAAAGGCAGATTGGGTTTAAAATTACCGCTTAGATTAATTAGCATGAAGGCACGGGGAGTGTGACGGCCTCCGTCAAAAGGTGTGAGTGTGACGCTCACTGATCACTGCTGCTGTGGAAAGTAAAGTGTGCAGAAATGTGGGTGGATAGAAAGTGTGAATTTCGCAGAGGATGCGTTAAAACAGGTGATTGTGTTCCACGGCTGGGCTTCCAAATCTGAAAATTACAATTTTAAAAGCCAAATTAATTAATTTTGAGCGTTCCTGTAGCGCAGACACAACCTGCCGCTAGAAGCACCAAGGTCTTGGGTTTGATTCCATGAAGAAATGCATGGACTGACCAATGCATTTAGTGCAACCTAGTCATTTTGGATAAAAGTGTATGCAAACGCAAACAATTTAATTATATTTCGGTTATTTTACAGAAAATAATGGCAATTCTGACAATAGGGGCCTGGTCACTTCATGTGTTTTAAGCCCTATCATACACTTGTTTGTTTGAAGAGTACTGTATATTTGTATTTGAGTTGGTCTTTTGTAACTTGAGCACTTGCTTGCATAAAGGGCCTTCAAATAATATGATTAGGGTTGGCACATTTTAATTAATTTCATGGTTGCAAATGTTGCAATTCCTAAAGTTATCGCCTTATATTTCATTTTCCCACTGAAACCAAATTGGGATTGTTAATTTAGGACCCTGAGTAATATTAGTAGACACCTGCCCTCGCATACAATGTCTAAATAAATCGTCTTTGTTCGTTGAGTGTCTGATCTAGACGTCAGCGTGTGACGACAAGCAAGTACGCAGGTCTGGAGAAAATAACGTCAAAGCGAACCTCTTTAACTCCACGGAAACTTTAATAACGGTGTGATTATTCATGCCGCATAATGTCCTCAGAGCGATTGCAGGCTCAGGATGGTGAAAGTTTTTCTTCACCCGAGTAAAACCTATTTTTAAACGGACGGCTGACTGCGAGGAGAAACACAGGGGATCATTCATCCTGACAAACACGGACATCATTAAAAAAAACACCCACTGCTCTCCTCCTTCTGCTCTCCATACGCTTTCACGCTTTATCTTGCTCACTTTTTCAGTCAATTTATTTTTTTCTTTATCTTCTGGTAAAGTAAAAAAAAAAAAGTAATAATAACAATAAGTTATGATTAGCTTTTCCAAAGCATTGTCACGTCTAAGCTGGTCTAGACTACACTCTTAGAAGAAAAGGTTCTATATAGAACCTTATAAGGTTCTATCAGCGCTACGTATTTGGAACCCCTAAAAGGTTCTATACACTCTTAAAAAAAGGGTTCCTCTGGGTTCTATATAGAACCCTGGGGTTCCATACTTGGCTAATAGAACCTTTTACCAAAAAAAAAAATGGTTCTATATAGAACCATTTTGGAGTTCCATATATGAAGCGGGGGATGGAACCATTTCTGGTTCTAAATAGAACCATTTCTTCTAAGAGTGTATGTGTCACAACATTAAATGGAATCCGGATACATCAAGCTAGTTTGATTTTCAGCCTCAGACGGCACGTCTAAGAACAGTTTGATGCATTTTGCCTGTAAAACGCACAAACTTCACCAGCTCTAATCTGATTGGCTGGCTTTTACCCATTTTATTCAAGGTAAAGTTGTTTTATGTCGACCATGACGCAATATACAAGTTGAAGCCACGTTGAATTCAACGTACATTTCTGAATGAGAGAAAAGTACTGTATTTGACAATGCTTGTGAGATTTGGCATTGAGTCTTTGAAAGACATTCAAATGCACTTAATGGCAAGTTTTCAAGGATATTCTGCCAAATTAGCAGCACTTTGGCTGGATATGCTAGAGAACACCTGGATTTTCATTCAATTCTGAAAACGATTGATTAAAAGGGACAATTGTATGCAATATTTGCTTAGTGCATTTTGTTATTAGCATAGAAACAAGCTAACATCACCATCAAGGTGTTGTGATGAGGTTTTTGTGGGCGGAGCCTACTTGGTGGCAGAAAATTATTCTTCTGCAGTGGCAGTCTAGAAACCACACAATGAAAGAATAAACAAGCTAATTTTGAGATTATATCTCACATTTTTGAGAAGAAGAATCAGAATTACGTATCTTCTTTCCTCAGACTTGCGAGTTTATGTCCTGTAATTGTGTTTCTTTTTTTCAGAATTGTATAAATTTGCAAATGCAAGTTATAAAGTCCAAGTCAGAACTGTGATATAAAAATGTTATTAAATATACATTATGTCCCCTATGAACTTCATATGTGAATATTATGTAGACCTATTGTTTACATCAAATGAATAGTAGACTAATCGTCATCCATCATGCTGAGATTCATAAGCTAGCTTAGCTTATAAAGTTTTAAATATGGATAATTTCCTTACACAGATGCATTGCTTCGATTCAGAAGGCCTTTATAACTCACTGGAGTCGTGTGGAGAACTTTTATGATGGATGGAAATGCTTGTTTGGGCTTCAAAATCTCATCCTCCATTCACTGCCATTATAAAGCTTGGAAAAGCCAAGACATTTTTTAATATATCTACAATTCTATTCGTCTGAAAGACAAAGTCATATACACCATATACGTCATGTAAAGATTGGATATGACCCACAAACGTGGAATCAGGAAAAAAAAAAAAAAAAAAAAAAAACACACACATGGATTCTGATATTCTCAGATCAGTTTCTGGCCTCATTGATATGTGGAAATAAATCTGATATGTACCAGATACATGCATTTGCATCTCCCATGTAAGAAGACACATCAGATTCCCCTGTCAATGTGAGTTTATACATCATTGGGAAAAGAGACAGTGGCGAATGACATCGAGTCAGTTGGACACCAACAGCCATCACATGACTCTTTTCAATGGCGCAATGAAGGACGAAGGCTCAACCCAGTGGATTTATGCTGAAGTTTTATCTTTTGCGCCTTTGGGGCAAGGAGACAGTGACCTTTAAATATAGTATGGACAGGAAAAAGCTTGTATTATCATTTCATCTGCGTCCATTGTAGAAGATCACGCCATTTTAATTCTTGTTTGGCCTAAGCTTTTACCTTGGGTAAAAATCACTTTGAAAAGAAGATGTAAGCTGGTCTTCAAAAAAAAAAAAAAATCGGATATAGTCAATTGGGAATTGGGCATCTGCAATGTAAATGAAGCCTTAGAGTTTTGTATGTTTTCACTGTTTTACAAATAAGAGAACCAAAGTTGCTTCTTTCACTAATGAGAAGAACATGTCTGAGTGCACCTTTAAGTAGCTGTATAATAAGCGGGATAATGCAAGTCATAAATACGGACAGATTGATCAGGACTCCAACATGAAGCAGAGATTGTATTTATTGCTACTGCAAACTCTGTGCTCTTTTTCTTCTCACATAACAGAATAATTTCGACTCAGATCAATATTTCATGCCCCTTTATTTATTTATCTGGTAAGTAGCTGTGTAATAAGCTTTGCACCAGGGTCTCGATCACCCAGTCAGGGTTTATTTTTGTGATAATGTACTGACAAACTGCGCATCCATTACTATTCTGCCTTGTTTGTCCGTGAAATAATCAGTCCGGAATGGACATATGTTCCTCAAAGACTTCACACGTTTACACTTTTTTTTTTTGCACAACCATTTTTTTTTAGAAACCACCACTTTGTTGAACGCCAGTGTATTGTTGTCATCAATCATCAATTGCTATATGCCACATAAAAACAAAATAAAAAATGTATTGTTGTCCAGACTTTCTCTTTCTATATGTTAAATTTCATATGCTATGCCTACAATCAATAATTTGGACCAGAAAGACTAGTGTTCATGTTGAATCCAAATTAACATTTCAAATGTAAACTGTATTATCGCACAGCTCTTCATATAAAGTTGTATATTATTTCCAACTTCATCCACATACATATAGTATACTCACGAGATATACATGTTTGCAGTGGTGGAATGTAACGAAGTACAAATACTTTGTTACTTTACTTAAGTACATTTTTCACGTACTTTACTTAAGTAGAATAAATAGTGCATACTTTTTACTTTTACTTCGTTACATTTTGCAGCAATTATTATACTTTCTACTCCACTACTAACTTCTGTTACATTTTCATTACATTTTCTGATCAGTTTTTCCCCTGCCAAAACGTAATCTGACCGTCCATCAGTTGCACGTTTGTCTCACCAGTGACGTTTGGACGGTTTGGTTACCATATAGATATATCAACCCGGTCAAACTAAATGGGTCTCGCACACATTGTGTTTATCATGCAATTTATACGCGGAAATTAGTTTTTACGTGCATAGGAAACGCACCGTGTGTAATATACGTTTACGTTAGGATTATGGCAAGCCAAGAGGTTCAGAATTACACCATAAATTAATTGCGTTTACTGCCAAACATAGTTATTAAAGGGTAACTAAACACCAAAACAACTTTTTTTAGTTAATGATCTGTAAGAATGGAGCCTCATAAATGCTGTTCATTGATTCGAGTACATTTTTTGACAATTGAGTATAAAGTGTTTTGATTTTCAAATATATGGTGTAAAAACGTCTGAGTGCTGCCCTCTTCAGGTTAAACGGAAAGCTCCTGCAGTAGGGGTACTTGCTGACGTAGCGAACTCTCAGACGCGACTCTGTCACACCCTTGGTGCGAGCTCACCACGCCCTTGGCAGCCCCTGGTATTAAAAAAACCAGGGGTTTAGTTACTCTTTAATATATAGTAAGGATAACCATGATGTGTATATTGCCTAATTGCAAGCTTGTTTCAGAAATGGTGACAACTATTTTTTTTCCATAATTATTGAACATCATTATAGGAGTATTAGGTTGAATGAGTTAGAATTAAATGTTTTATTAATCATTAGAAAATAGACATTAAGAGAATAATTGTTATGCAAGTACTTTTACTTTTAATACTTAAAGTACATTTAAAATCAGGTACTTTTTACTTTTTACTTAAGTATGTTTGTCATTGTGTTACTTCTACTTTTACTAAAGTAAACATTTTATGTGCTTATTTGTACTTTTACTTAAGTACTGAGATTCAGTACTTCCTCCACCCCTGCATGTTTGCGCTATGGAGAGTGTCACAGGTTTTCTTTTTACAACGTGTTTTGCAGTGTTGAGAAATGTAGGCAACCACAAGCATATATGTTGATTTCTTGAAAGCATAATAGAAATAAATTTGACTTGACTTGACATTTGACTGATAAATGTTGAGTTTATTTGATATTTTACTGTTGTATGATACACACAGTACCTTGTTGAGGCTCCGGGCGGCGCTGTCTTTTCCCCCAGGGGTGAGATTTCGGAGCTGGATGTCCAGCAGGTCGATGAGGTGACCCATGGCCCGTACGGTGTATGTGATGTCCCCTGCATGCATGTGGCCCTTGGTCTGCTCGGAAAGCTCACGGGAGATTATGGCAGCAGGTTCACCAGCTCTGATCTACAATACACACGCAGTAAACTCTCATCACACAAACTGGAGTGAACGTGTGTGGACACATTAATTGTCTTTGCGTATTAAAGGTCAACTCCAGCGCAAAATGAATCTTTGGTCTAATAACACATAGGTTCCTAGTCGGCTGTTCTCTGAGATTTATTTTCATGATAATCGAATGTAAAGAATTTTATCTCTAAAAACTGTAAACGGGGGCATACAATAAGTAAAGTGAAATCACTAATACCACTAACAAGGCTCAAAATAGCCCCACACTAACACAGTAACATAATGAGGGTCCCCACATTGTCGTCAAGATGGCTCCTGCCTGTATACGCGAAGTGGACTGTCTTTTTAAAGTATCTTCTTGTTAAATGGTCTGTAAAAGTTCCCAATGCTTTGTTTTGCATACAGGGACCCTCATTATGTTACTGTGTTAGTGTGGGGCTAATGTGTAGGGCTGTATTCAACCAAAGAAATCCTTAGTCGACCAAAGTCGAGTCCTGCGCAACGATTATTTGACCAAAAAAAAAAAAAAAAAAACATGATGTTTTGATTAAACATTTTTTAAACAATTGTCATTGAGCATTTATAAAACAACAACGAAAAACATCACAAATAAATAAAACTATAATAATAATAATACAATTCTTTGAAAATTAAGTGATTTTTTTAAACTGCAAAAAGTGAAGAGCTCTGTCCTAGGTCTATAGTAACAGTCACAATCGCGCACCTGACCACACCACACGCTGCAAAAAAAAAAATATAACTGCCACATAATGAAAAATCCCAACAAAAGCTCTCGTTTACAGGCTTTATATTCTACTTTACTTTCAAAGCTATGGGTTAACTTTCGTCCTGACGATCAAGGCGTTTTAAACAACACACAAAAAACACAAATAAATAAGGCTGTAGGACCGCGTATAGGTTTATTTTCGTTTTGTTGCATTATTTAGGCTATTTTCAAATGCGTCAAGTGTACAAATAAAAACGAAAACATTAAGAAAACACAATCTATTGAGTCAGCATGATATAGCCGTTAAAAGGCTGCTCACGTCTTTTGCGCGCTCAAGTTCGATTTCAAATTGAGGTGCGCGACTTGCGCGCTCATAATGGAGCAAGGCGATCGCCTCCCTCCACAGTCTTGTCGTCTTTGTTTTAAAATGCAGCCAGACAAACGATTTAGATTTCCTGGACATTTTGTCGACTAAAGCCAAAACAAGCAGCGTTCTAACTGAATGAATACAGCATCCCTTAACGAGCGCGAGCAGCAGCACAGCCAGCCACAAGTGCGGTTCCCGAGTGTATTATGTGTGTGCGCTAAACTGTGGCGCAGTTACAAAAATTAAAGCATTTTAAAGTTGGGGACAAAACATAGGCTAATTATATTTAGAATACAGTAATACATAACTGCTTATAAAGGAATAAATATCAAGGAGTAAATCATTGAAAAATTCTTTCTATTGGTAAAAAAAAAAAAATGCAACTGGTCGACCAATAAGAATGTCAGTCGACCAAGAAGGCATCGACCGATTAGTCGACTAAACGACTAAAGTTGACAGCCCTACTAATTTGAGCCTTGTTAGTGGTATTAACTAGCTATTTTTATTTTTTATTACTCTATGCCCTATATACTAACGTTATACGCTAAACAGTTTTTAGAGATAAAACTCTTTCCATTCGATTATCATGAAAATAAATCTAAGAGAACGGTCGACTAGGTACCAATGTGTTATTAGACCAAAGCTTCATTTTGTGCCGGAGTTGTCCTTTAAGCTGGCATACTGTAAGAGAATGTGTTTTACATAGGACAAATTGCACATATCGCCTTAAAAAAATAAAATCTTTTGATTTGAATGTTGTTGTTTTTTTATCTGGTTCATTTACATGAACCATCTGAATGAACTTGATCTACTAAAATGATAATGCTGCATGAAAATGCTTTCTGACAGTCAGCAAAACTGAAGGTGTTAGAATAGGTGTTAGTGTTCCTGTAGCTTAAACAGTAGAGCGTGACGATAAACAATACCAAGGTCATGGGTCACTTGATTCCCAGTAAATCCATGAGCGATACTATGTACCAAAGATACAGTGTACCATATAATTTTAGATAAAAGTTTCTCAGGGATGTAAACATCTAGGCTATAAGCTTAAAAAAATCTATTTACACTCAGTTTAACCATAAGGATATTGGGACGCAGTTTTAAGGATACAAAACCGCTAAGGCAAAATTATAAATAATAATAACAGTTATTAATCATAATTGGACTAATAATTGTTTTTTAATTATTGCGTGTGTGTTCCTTAAACCTTCTGGTTGATGATGTTGACCCATGTGGAGGTGCAGTTGCTGAGGTCGGGCCCCTGCTGGTCCCACAGTCCCTCGGGCCCCTGGCAGGCAAACATGGTCGTCCCTGAAAGAGAGAGAAATGAGCCATTTATGCCTATCTCTGTTGTGTTTTCATATCATGCTTTGTTATAGGAACGCAAACACATGCATATTAACATTAAAAGAGTCCCGTCCTTCACCGCTTATCCAGGGATGACAAGAAACACTGTGATGAAACGTCTGTGATCATAAAAGAATGTGTAATTACTACTTCCTCTTATGGAGATAAAATCACTGCAGCGTGTGTGTGTGTGTGTGTGTGTGTGTGTGTGTGTTCCCTAGAGTGCAGTGGTAAAGGTCAATTAATGCTCATGGAGGGAGACATCTCATTCTCAGCTCTAATTAGAAGGACAGAACGGGGGAAAAAATGTCATATTCTTCCACTCGGGTGACTCTATCGGCACTCAGGTGCGATTACTCACAGACACACACAGTCACACACTCCAGATGTCCTGCTGCTGCAAAACCCAACAAAAACACTGACAACAGAAATTTGATTAAAGACACTAATGCTCAATAAAGAAATACATGAATTATTAATATGATAACCATCTCTGCCAAAAAAGACAATTAGTCTACATATAGGGGAATATTTATTATAAAAGTAACATTGCATTCATATATTAATCCTTGTAAAAATAGCAAATTATTGTACATTTTATTATAACCTGGTTTACATTTATGCATTTACTTTAAGATTTGAGCAATAAAATTGTTTTACATTGCATTTTTTTTGCTTTTATATTATTTTAATTTTTTCATTTTTTTAAGAATGCTTTTACATTTACATTTGAAGAGTTCAGATGCAAAAGCCTCTAAGTGCCAATTGAAATTTTCTTCTAGAATGATGATTTTTATCAAGCTTGTATATTTAAGTTCAGTGATTTCACTTAAATGGCAATGATAATTACCTATTAATTGTTATTTAAGTGAAATTACTGAACTTAAATATACAAGTTTGATAAAAATCATCATTAAAGAAGAAAATTTCAAATGGCATTTAGAGGCTTTTGCATCTGAACTCTTCATTTATTATAACTTTTTTGCTTGTAATTATATTACAATACATGAATGTATTTATTCATTTATGCATATACTTTTAAATGTATGCAATATACAGTGATTTATGCAAATTGTGTTACATAATTGTTTATTTTTTTCACATTTACATTTATGGATTTGCTTTTAAATTTACATGAATTTAGTAGAAGCTTTTATTAAGAGACTTACAAGAAAGGAACAAAAGCAAATCAAAATGTTTAACATAAAAGTGTTTCCTCTCACTTTCGATCAATTTAAATCATCCTTGCTGAATAAAAGTATTAATCTCACAAACTTTTGAACGGTAGTGCATATATTGTTGTTGTTGTTCTGTAAAGATCAATAAAATGCTAGTATTTTTGTTGCAGTTGTTTTGATTAATGAGTTTAGGAAGATGTGATTGTGACACGTGTTACTCATTAAATGTCCAGAGGACAAATCCTCCAAGTGCAGCTCCAGTCTGGCACTTTGAAAACTTCAAGAACAGACAACTAATCATGAAGAAACTGCCAATCACCCGAAACCATGGAAACCAGACAGTCTGCAGTCGGGAAGACTGGAAATGTTTTGATGTGAGCAGAATGCAGCAAGAGAAATGAGGGGAAATATAATTTAGGGAAGGAAAACCAGAGGAAACAGAGTGTCAGACAGAGGTGAAAGAAGATGACAAAAAGAAAGAGAACGAGAGAGAGTGAAGGGAGGATGTTTCTTGGCGAGCAGTGGCGTGTTTGATGCATGTGCTGCTTTTGTGTTATTTGTGCTCACGCTGTGTGTCTGCTGCACATCCAGAGATCAACTAATAACCACTGAGAAAAAAAAGATAAAATCCAAACACATCCGGGTTACCAAAACAAGGTGTGAAACATATCAGTTTATTTGCTTTGTAAAAACTGGTCAAGGAGTCACTATATGATTGCTAGCATGTTCTTGGTTAAGGTGACCAGATTTCTTCAGAGGTCAAAATATTATTGAAATCTCACGTGTTATTATCTATGATGGTGCAGCGCCGGTCCTAGTTGAGGGAGAATGGGTTGGCGGTAGGGATGGGTACCGAAACCCGGTATTAAACGGGACCCGGTACTGAATTTTGAAAGACCGCTGTATCGATAAGCTCGGACGTTATCGGTTCGGCTGTCGGTACTGTAGAAATTATTTATTATTCCTATAAAGACGTTATCTTGAACATGTTTATATCGCCAGCCATTTCTATATATAAACTATATTTTAATTAAACCATTTGTCTGTGATGCAAATTTGCAATTCGCAGTTCAGAAGAGAGAGAGAGCGATCTCTCACGCAAAAGCCACAGCACGCGCAACACGACAGCCCTGCTTAATGAGTGACAATGAGGACAGAACTAAACATTCAACGTGGTTACACTTTAGATCTGGGATATTATTCTAATATATTTTGTATTTCGGCTTCCAAAGATTATAAAAAGAAGATATTTGAGATAAAACCGTTAAAAAACGAGATGATCTGTCCACCTTAACTTCCTTTAACGTTACTTCACAGCACTGCAGAGCGCTGTCAGTTTTCCTAAAACCCAAACGTAACCGTCAGAATCAGCACGATCGGTGATTGTTGCAAAATGCTGTCTTCTACTGTTGCAAGATAAAAAAAATGGCTATTAAAAACACAAAAACCTAAGAGACGCTGTTCACAAGGCGGTGCACGCTCCGAAACGGACTGCAGCGAGACAAGAAAAGTAGCCTATACTTGGGCTTCGTGTGTCCTTAACTATCAAATATACATACAAATGTCAAAATGACCAGCTCTGAGATTTACTTAAACACAGTTTATTCACTTAAACACAATTATGTCTTAAATGGACCTAAATAATAGGGAGAAAATGATGGTGCATCAGTCCCCATTAGATCTGCACTCGGTCTTAAAGGGGCAGCGGTCTAATAGCCTAAACCTGTTGACGATTCAGCCATTAATGCAAATCAAACAACAAAAGGCAGAGAAAATCACTCACAGCTTTTGAATGAGCAACTTTAGATTTAATAAGCATTATTCTAACTATGATAAACTATACAGTGCTATTTTTTATTTGATTACTATGTTTCTTTTCAGACAGAAACAATTACCTGAAAAGATATGTTAGTATATAATTTGTATCTTTGATTAATTGTATTCTTGTGTTTGTACTTGTTTTTTTTCTTATGTGTCCTTTTTGTATAAACAAAAAAAAAAAGCCTCCACACTGCTGCATAACAAAAAAGATATTTTTCTTCGTTTTGCTTTTTCTATTTTACATTTCAAAATATAAAGTTTAATTATGTTCTTAATTCTTAAAAAAAAAATAATAATAATTTAAAAAAAAAATAAAAAACACCAAAAAGAACCGATAAGAATACCGTTAAAGTACCGGATCGATACGCGGTATCGGTAAGAGTAGTAATACCGATAAAAACTTAACGATACCCATCCCTAGTTGGCGGGGGGATTGAGTCTAATATTTGGTGATGGTGTGGCGTAGCGAGCGATTTATAGCTTGAATTCTGATCAGGAACACCAAAAAAGTGCTTTTTTGTGAGAAAAACAATAAAAAAATCCTAAAAAAACGTACACAAATTACACTCCACAATTTTGGGTAGTAGTTGTACCTACTCTGTGTGAGCGAAGTCAGTAAGTTTTAGTCCATTATAATAATATTAACTAACATTTTCAGGAAAAAAAAAAACATTATTTCTGGGTCAAAATGACCTGAACACAACATAAGGGTTAAAAATAAATGCATAAATAAGGTACTGTGCTACTGTTGGTCCACTATTGTTGGTTGTTCTCATCATCAGTAATTCACTTTGCATAAAAGCATCTGCTAAATGATTAAATGTAAATGCATATCTATGAATTAAAAAAAACAGGGGACAATATTGACTGTTTTTGTGAAATAATAACAACAATTATCATTAATTATTACAATAGCTTGTTTTCATGTGACGTCACGCAACTGCGTTGCCATGGCGCGAAGCGCAAATGGAGGGCAGGAAGTGATTTCTAGATTTAGGAAGCACTTTAACACACTCAAAATGCCTATGTTTTGCGTCGTTTATGGTTGCTCAAATCGATCAAACCACGAGGAGTTTTTATCGTGTGACAAAAGTTGTTGTTCATAAGGGAGGAAAGTACAAGAAATTGACAGAAAGACACCAGGAAAATGCCTTATAAACCTACGTCTGCGGTCGGGAGGAGCCGAATGGGAAAATGCCTGTGTGTGTGTGCGCAGTGATCACTTCGTCAACTGTGAGTTAATATTTATGTGGCTTATAATTACATTATTCAGGTGTTTAAATACACTTATGTGGCTGTTTGTGTAACATAGCAGTTTCCGAACTTTGTAAAGTCAAAGTATGTCTGTAAGACGAGTTAGTTGCTGATATACAGCCTCGATGGCAGGCAAATCTCTCAATTCAGTTGAAAAACGGTCCTGTTCATAACGTAAGGATCACGTCCAACATATGTTTCGATTTTCTGTTTATATATTTCTCGTGTAATAGCGTCTAAAGTAGTACAGTACGGATTTTCCTCCATCTCGTCCATTGCGCTCTTCACTCCTTGCCCTCCATCTGCGTTCCGCGCGTCAATACAATCACGTGACTGCAAACCACCTATTGCAGGTCAAACAACCCCTAACAGTTTTAATGCAATTCACCAAAAACAACACTATATATATATAAATTGCAGAAAACGGCAACCATTGCAAAAAGTAAACTATAACAAAATTTAGGATCAAACCAAAATTTTGACTGACAGTGTGAACATAGCCTAATTTGCATATTCATTGATGAGCGTATACTGCATTTAGTGCATTAAGCAAGGCTGTAGCATTACATTCAAGCTATTTAAGTCAAGAAAAAAAATAGAAACAGGATTGTTGCTAGGTGACTCCTTGAAAAGCAACTTACCGATGGTTCCAGGCGGGCACGGCTGCTTGGCAACCTGACCCTGTCGTGTTTTGGGCCAGGTGAGGGTGGAGTCGGTGATGGGGCTGCAGAACTCCACAGCGATATTTGGCAGGACAGAGGAAGGGACGGAGCGCATTGAGGCCTCTGGAAGAGGCTGGCGGTCTGACGTTGTGCTCCGTGTGACCGGCGCCGTTGTCGTCGTGCCGGGCGATTTGGTTGTGGTGGTGGTTGTGGTGGTGGTGGAAGTGGTCGTCATGGTGACGGTAACAGGGCGAGTTGTGGTGCGTGTTGCTGTTGTGTCCATTAAGACGTTTCCCAAGGAGGAAGATTCTGGAATCAGGAAAAAATTTGAGTGAGAACACCACAAGTACACCTTTTCTGTAATTGTGATCAGAAATAATTATTTAATCAGTAAAAGTAGTACATTTTATCTAGCAGCAAACAGTTTAAATGAAAATCAAGCAAGTAGTGTCTCACAGATACAAAACCAGACAGTTATATTCTGCCGCAGACATTTATTTGTACCAGATGGTGACATGTTTTAGTATAACATTAGAGACTGCAAAGAAACCTTTTCCAGAAGCATTATTAGAAATTCAAACATGAAGCCTAACTGATTTTGTCAGTATTATTAGGGGTTTAATGAATATTTTTGATATTCTTATTGTATAAGTGCAAGAAACTCTATAGTTATTAGTATAATTATCAGGGTGTATCTGTGTTCTTTGTATGTCTGGTTAGGTTTGCACTAGTTTAGTTCAGTTCCCTGTGTTTTCACTGAGGGTGCGTTTGCATGAAAACGATATGCTTAAAACTGATTCGTTTTTCCTATGAGTTTTCCGCGTACAGACGACATCATCAAAACGATCCCCATTCACACGGATCTGCGAAAACGACAAAAAATGCTGTATTCTGCTGCTTGGCCATTAGATGGCGATGAAACGCTTTAGACTGAACACACGTCTATGACATCATCATCTTCCGAGATTCGTGGTTTTGTTTACACAGAGACCGTTTTCGAAAAATCGCACTTTCAAACCCATTTTCACCCATAACGCTGGTGAAGTGTAAACGAAATGCCAAAACACACAAAAAGTCGTACGTTTTTAGTTGAAAACTGTGTCGTACAGCACCTTAGTAATCTTGGGTATTAATTGTTTGATTCATTTGCACACGTGTTTTTCATTTCATTGATTGGTTTGGTCTGTCTATTTAATTGTATGGCTAGTTCACCCAAAAATGAAAATTATCCCATAATTTACTCACCCTCAAGCCATAAGAACATATACTATATGACTTTCTTCTATTAGCCGAACACAACCCGAGTCACAGTGTTGTAGTACTCGAGACTCGGACTCGTCTCGGACTCGGTCTCGAGACCATATTTTAATGGTCTTGGTCTTGTCATGGACTCGTGTCCATTTGGACTCGGAATTGACTCGTACTCGAACATTTTTTTTTTACGACTCTGAATTATTCCCGAGTCCACTCGAGTTCAATTAAAAATATTTTTCATAATTATTAATGTATGTTAATAAAATATTTTCTTTAAATTGATTGACACGCCCAGTGATTGGTGATTTTCTAGTGCGCAACTGCGCATGACAAATTGTAATAAAATTACTTTTAACACCACCTACTATGTGGCCTTTTTACCCTAAACTGATCATATTTTTTAAACTCTAAGTAAATTCAGTAAAAAAAAAAAGGATTTCTCGAAGTAAATAAAAGTAAATTAGGTAATCAACCCTCACTGGTCTCGGTCTCGACTCAGACTCGACCGTCTCTGGTCTCGGACTCGACTCTCTATGGACTCGGTGTCGAACTCAGACTTGAATGAGGTGGTCTCGACTACAACACTGCCGAGTCATATTAAATAATATCCTGGCTAGTCCCAGCTTTGTAATGGCACTGAATAGTGCCCAAGTTTTTGAAGCTCCAAGAAGTTCATTTATTCTTTCGTTTGTTCATTCATTCATCCATCATAAAAGTAATCAAACGACTCTAGTAGCTTAATAAATGACTTCTGAAGAAAAGAGATTAATTTTTGTACCAATAATATCCATATTTAAATCTTTATGAAATATAATCACTGGTTCCAGCACCGGCTGTATGCGTGTTCAAGAGAGAGTCGAGTTCGGACCCCGAAGTATGATGTAGGATGTTGCTCCTCTTCTTTTATCTCAAAATCCTCCGCTATTTCAGCCCATTCTCACCCCCAAGGCGTCACTTAACTGACGCCTTGGGAAGCATTTGGACATGCTTCAATATCTGACGCTTTAGGCGCCCTTTAGCGTCAGTTAGATGACGCCCTAGGATCGCGTGTACCCTACCCCCACCCCACACCTAAACCTAACCGCGTCCACTAACAGACGCTTTCCTTTAGCGTCAGTTAGATGACGCCGTAGGATCGCGTCATGTACGTGACGCTAAAGGGCGCCTAAAACGTCAAATATTGAAGCATGGTCAAAGGTGACGCCTTGGGGTGAGAATGCGTTGGCTATTTTGTTGATAATGTCTCATTTTAGACTTCTAATTTGTCTTAACCCAATGGAGTTGTATGGATTACTTTTATGATGGAAGAATGCGCTTTTCAGAGCTTCAAAAACACACTACTCAACGCCATTACAAAGATGGGAAGAGCCAGCTTATTAAGCCTGGCTCACACTACAGGAGTTTTAAAATCCTAACAGATTTTGAAATCTGGATGCAGCTCACACTTAAAGAGAATCTTAGCAGATTTTCTTCCCTCAAATCTTAAACATGCTCACACTACAAGATTTGAAAATCGCGGTGCATCACACACAATGTTATTAAGATTATTGTGCCAGAGGAAGTGGCACACGTGATCTCACGTAGCAGATTGGAAGCAGAAAAGCGGATGTAAACAAAAAAGCTGTCCCTCATATCAAGTCATATTCGTGAAAAGGTTGCCGTGACCAAGGAAAGAGAACTTTTTTTAAATCATCCTTTTAACATTTAAGGTTAGGCTATTTCTAATGAATGGTGTCAGCTCTGGTCAGAACAATGAAAAAATGCTATTGATCTCAATGAAGTGAAGCATCAGTTTCGCGTTGCCCATGCACCGCAATGCTGCTGAGCCTTGTAAAGTGGAGATCAAAGTTAAAATGAAATATTAAAATAAATAACAGCTTGTTTCATTACATCTATATTTGAAAAAAATCTGATTTTTTTTACATTTCCGTTGAATGAACAGTTTAATGACTCACTCAAAGACAGTACCTTAATGTAAAATGATGTGAAACAATGTAACTGGACTGAGCGACAGCCTGTCTAACACGCAGAGACGAGCAATGCCAAGTGGTAAAATATCAGCAGGAAGCCTTTAAAGTGAGATTCGAGGATAGAAACTAACTGTTATATTATAATGGCATAAAAAGCATATTGTCAGGTTTATGTTCTGTTATTATATTACTGTATATGGACCCTTATTTTGACATTGTATCTTCTGTTTACTCAACTTCAATGCGCTATTTAGTTTCGGTTTTTATTACGGGACATATACTTGTCTTCGTGCCTGCTATTAAATGAAGATAATACTGCATATCGCGCTGTTGAGTCACTCAAAATTACAACAGTGGACATTCCTTCACCACAACAGCCTGTTTCTTATGGCTAGACAGTACTGACGTTAATCACAATCTTGCTCATCCCGATAAATACCAAACATGTTTGATATGATCGGAGCGAGCCCGATTTGTGTGAGAGCAGATCGATCGGAACCGATCGAGGTAATCAACAAGATTTTTTCTCCGATTCTCGTGAGGGGAAAATCGGGCATAAATCGGCCTAAAACTCCTGTAGTGTGAGCCAGGCTTTATTCAATATAACTCTGATTGTGTTCAGCTGAAAGAAGAAAGTCATATACACCTAGGATGGCTTGAGGGTGAGTCAACTATAGTTATAAACAAACTATTTTTGGGTGAACTATTCCTTTAAACTCTGTGTTTTATTCAGTTCAGTTCTCATTGCGTTACACCTGGTTGTTTTGTTCTTGTTTGATAGTATTTTGTTTCTAGTTCTTTCTACATAAACCTTTAAACGGCTGCAAATAGATCCTTTTTTCACTTTGCTATCGGCTATTTGCTACCGATTGCTATCCGTTGAGACAATTATTATTAGAGGTTCAAGTGCAAAAAATATGATCTCACTTCCTAATACTATTATACCAGACATGTTACTATGGTAACCATACCTTCCAATCTACATTTGTGAAAGAAATAAACAACCACAAATGTCTATAGTAACAACAATCCACAATTTACTTCTGTACAATATGGAGAAACATCCACATTGTGAGTTATTTAAGAATCACTGAGATACTATAATTTTTTGCTTCCATATACAGTATATATATATATATATATATATATATATATATATCTTTTTCTTTTAGTTTAAAGCAACATTAGTGTTTTATGGTGTTTTAGTGTTATTTTAAAATAATTATCATATATAAATATTAAAAATATGAATAAATTTTGAGATTTATTTAATTTCATGATAACATCACTACACAAACTGTTTTCATTCCAGTAATTGCTCATCCATAAATCCAGATTCCGGAAACATAATTGGTTTATATAATTGGTTTGCAATTATCAAATATGAAAGCAAGAAAGTAATCATAAATAAATACATTTTGATTTTTACAAAGTCGAGCTGCCTCACAATCAATAAAATTAAAAACTGTATTCAACTGCAAAAAGTTGCAACTAGATTACATACATATACCCCATGCACCCATGACAGGCTCAATATATCTGTATATTTCCACACGCATGCAGTCAGTAAACAGACAGAATGATCTGCCGATGCAACTGCTGTCAGTCCTCCAAACACAAATAAAGGGCTAAAATGATCTGACTGGGCTGTGGGAGTCTGTGGTATACAGAGCCTCCAAGGGAGATAATGTGCTAATAAACCCAGAAACGAGAGAGGGAGAGAGAGAGGGGAGGACAAAGCAATAAGCAAACCGAAGAGACACTGGAGAAATTATGAGGAAGGCCCACGACCCAGGAAATAACCAACACACGCACGTTCTTGTTCTGCAGGGCAATGTGAACCTAATGGCTCTGTGTTTGTGTGGGCAGAACATCTACTATGATCTATAATTGTTTACATTAGATAATTACATTTCCTGCCGTTTTCAAGAACTGACCACGTATAGCCACCAGCACTAGAGTGAACTTTACTGGTAATATAGTCTGCAGTCAGACTTTTGACTATTCTGGCAAAGAACTGCCCATTTAGACAGGGAGACACTTCCTGCCCTACATGTAAAACCACAGCTTGGAATCAGTTTAATGCAGCATTTAGAGGCCAAAAAAACTGACATCAATGATCCCACATTAATAGGCATGAAAAAACAAATTCACCGCCAGCCACAGCTTGGGATACTCCGATCGATCGGTATCGGCCGATAGTCAGTCAGTCAATTTGGCCGACGTCATGAACTGATCCAAATTTGATGCTGCAAAACTGTAAAATGCTGCTGATGCCCATTAGGGGTGTAATGATACACAAAACTGACGGTTCGGTTTTCCCACGGTTTTGACATCTCGGTCCGGTTCGGTTTAGAAAGCTAAAATGGCTTTCTTTTTTTTTTAATGGTCTTTGTTTTTAAAAAAAGGATTTTAAAGGAAAGATATTTTAAACATACATTAAACAATCAAGATATCACTAACAGGTTAAGTAAAATATAACATATAGGCTAACATAGTGCATTTATTTAGTGTAAGAGTTCATTATAGGAACCAAAGTTTGTGGACACTGAATCACTTGCCTGTTGAGCTAAGCTAAATAACGTAATGCTATGCTGTTTTATTGACGTCTGAAACACTGATTGAGCGATTACACGAGTTATGATGCCTTTCAGTAAGTATACTGTATCTTTCAACATACCTTCAGGTGTCTTTTCTGTAACTGAGGAAGAGATGGTCGCATTTACTCGCGCGCCACACTGCCGCTTGAAATGAGGAGCCTAATAGGCCTACAGCGATCTGTCACGCCACATCAAAGAGCGCCAAAACGCCATTTATTGTTTGAATTTCGTGATCAAATTAACATAATTTGAAAGATTACACCTTGCTTATTATCGAAAGTAACAAAACACAGAGCTTGTTATTTGGTGTTAATGGTGGTTAGGCTACAAAACTGAATTCGTTGTGTACTGTTTACATAAGACATGAGGTCCATTGAGCCGGGCTGGGCGGGGCCGGGGTAGCAGGGGGCGGGGCGGGGCGTGTTCAGGACACAATAGCCATGTTTCCACTTGTCAATCGAATTATCTGAAATTCGGTTAAAAAACTCATGCGGATAAAGCTGGTGAAAGTGTGTTTCCATCCAACGGCTTTAAAGCGAATAAAAACCTGTACGTAATGACGTCACATGCTGTTTTGCGATCAAATTGGTATATCGAATTGATTTGAGACATTTTAAGGTGTTTCCATTTATTTTCGCACTGAATCGAACAACATTCAAGCAAACTTTTGCGAACAAAGTTTTGTTAGACAAAACGGATCGCGCCATCTACCAAAAAATGATCAATATTTCACAAGTTGAAGGCTAATAATGCTTATGTGCCAGCTGTTAGCGACATATGATTGGGGAGGCGGTTGTTCGCTATAACAACCGCCTCGCTATATATTATCCTGCTGCTTATTACATATAAATCAACCAAATAAATAAATCAATCAATAATTTGACACAAAATATTGACTTAAAAACGAGTTTATTGATTTAAAAACGAGTATTGCTTCTGCTAAAGAAAATAGTCTGTTCCGTCTCTGAACTGCGTCCATGGCAACGGTGTGTTATACTAGCAGCGCCGCGTCTGTTAACCAGAAATAACAGACCACATTCTACATTACAATTCAACCAAGCCACGTAAAACAAGCAAAACTAACCTAAGAAAACAGCGACGCTATAAACATTGCTATGATGATGACGATGCACGTATGCCCGACGACAGCGGAGGTGACTGTGGTTTGGGAACGACAGCGCTCCATCAGTTCTGGGAGATCGTGGTTCACGGAAACCCTTTGGTTGAAGCATCTTTTTGCTTTGTCCACTTACATCTGTCTTTGTTGACATCCGCCATGTGTGCGCAAACAGACTGGCCGGAAATGAACTCGTCTTCTGACGTGTTGCAACCATAAAAGGGCATAAAACTTAATCGCAATTCATTATATATTCGGCAAATAACGTTTCCATCAGCTTTTACCGCATTAGCCGTATATCGATCAAGAGAAAATCCGATGAGACCGAACGTATTTCATTTGAGTCGATTTTCATGAAAAGTTTCCATAAGGCTTTTTTCATTCGATATCACTTAATTCGGATAAAAACGTGTCGATGGAAACATGGCTAATGACAGTATCGCGATTCGAATCGTGAGTTCAGTATCGCGGTTTGTCCGTTCGGTTCGAAAATCGTTACACCCCTAATGCGCATGTATACAGTATATTGATGAAGGCTTTTGTGAATCTTTTGTTTCTAACCTGTGATTCGGAGCTTGTAACATAGCATTATTTTGTAGCATGATATCAGCGTTGTGGCGTCATCATAATGTTTAGAAATGTCAATGGTTCACTGGTAGGGGCGATTAACCAAATTAACCAGTGTCTATGTGGTTTTGACCTAACATTTTTGTTATCACATTTGAAGAAAAAATTATTAATAATTAATAATTATTAAAAAATAAATAATAATAATTAATAGTCTCTTTTTGGCTTGATTAACAAAGCTCTCGATAAAAAAATAAAAAAACACAAAAAAAACAAGAATAATTTAATAACAACAATTGCATAAAATAACATACAGTATTATACAAACACTTATTTTTTTACGGTATTACATTATGTGTTATATTATGTTGCTGTTTGAGCATAAACAATTTCTGCAAAGTTACAACGCTTAAAGTTCATGCAAAGGCAGATGGTTTGTTTTAATGGCATTGCTTTTTAAGGACTAAACAAACTAAATACCGACTAAATAATAATTAATTAAAGAAAGACCAAATCATGGCCCATGAAGACATAACTCACTACTAAGCGCTTCAAATAAAACATTGAAATAAATGAATGAATAAATGAATCTACAAAAATATATAATATTCACACATATAATCATGTATAAACAGTGCTTTCCTGTAAATGGTTTTTAATAGTTTTAATAATAGTTAGTCATAGTGTTATTTTTCATGATGCAACAATAATGGAGCAAACTATACCATGTTTGAAAAATATGCATGGGCTGATTCAAGTTTTGTGTGCAGTGGCCATCACGTTCTATTCAATAGATCAGATTTATATTTTAGCAGTTAATATCTACACATTTAGGTTTATCTCAACCCATACATTCATGTTGATAATTGTTCGAGTGTCTGATAGCATGAAAAGCAGATCTACATGTAAAAATTCAGTCCAGAGTTTTATAACGTTCTCAAATATCAACACACTACCTAATATTGTTTATTCGTTTTAAAAACCCTGCACTCGCCCATTGTTATGAGCAATTAAAAGTTCAGCATCACCTGCTGCATGAGTTAATTCTGTCTTAAAACTTTAATAAGTTGTGCCCAGAGGGCTGCTGTTCTTCAAAAAGAGCAAATTAACCTGATTATTAATTTTTCTTTCTATTTTTGGCCTTTGCTAGTTTAAAGATAAGGATCGTGATGACAGTGAGAAGAGAGGCTAATGGGATCAGCTAATGTCACACACTGTCCGTCAGCCCACATCGCTGATTCGTTGTAAACTAAATCCACACACATTATGCATATCTCATATCTGTTTTTATCTGACTAATAAAATCTATTAGTTAACACACTTCTGCATTACCATGAGTATGACGCCTTTTAACGACAACAAAAATGTTAACAACAATAGAAAAATATATAATTTCATTAATAAGGATAATATTAATACATAATAATAAAAATAAAATAATAATAAAAAAACATTAAACGCCTTTGTTATAACCTACCATATGGCAACAACCACACATGCAAACACATTGATCTTGTGACTCCATAATAAGCATCCGCAGCTTGTGAATCAATGACAGCCACGAGCGCAGCTTCCAGCATCTCTGCATCATTAAACACGATCGCACAGAGACGCATCATCAGGCACTGTGGGTGGAAAACGCTTACTCCAGCATCTCAACATAAACTCTCCCTCCACACACTCACACACACACACACACACGCTCAGCAGCTCCGGGTGACAGAAAGACTAGATGCCGTCCGATTCCTCCCAAAACCACCTGACCATGACTAGATAAAACCTCCAAAACACTTCAGCACATCAACGTTTGATATTCGCTGATATCTGGGATGTCTAAAGATAATTACATAGATCGCAACTTAATGTTTTTTGTTAGATTTCAATCATTTTAATTTGTCACATTTCAACTGATTATAATTTTAACAAGCAGCTTAAAACGAACGCTAAAAGTCTTCTTTTAATTTAAATCATTTCAAATTTACTGCACTGGAGTGTCATTTCATCATGGCTCCAGCACTACTTATTAAAAAGTCTTTCACAGAAATATGTTTTCCCCTAGACAATTAAATGGCAGTCTGCCTGTCTGTCTGTCTGTCTGTCTGTCTCTATATTCGCAAAATCAATGCAACCCCCAAGAACATTCTGGCAAGTGGCAACCTAAAGCTTTAAACTTTCTTTTCTTTTTATTTCAAACTTTCTGGCTAGACATTTTCCAGCCAACTTTATATATTATATATTTGAAGTGTGTATGTCTTCTAGTTTATTTTATTTTATTTTGCAATCTCAAATGTGGCCAAGCAGAATGAATGCCACAGAATGAAAATGTAATTGCTCCTTTTTATCTCACAACTCGCAATTGCGACTTTCTTGTATCTCAGAACTGCAAGACATAAAGAGACATTTATAATGTTACAAAATATTGTATTGAACTTTGTATAATTCATCAAAGAATCCTGAAAAAAAAGAAAATAATAATGGTTACAATGTATTCGATGGTCCACTTTAGGCATTGTACAAACTAAGGACCTATTTTAACTACGTCAACCAAACCTCATTAGAGTATTGGTAGACTGTTAGGTTAGGGTTAGGGCTTGTAGAATAAGTTCATTTGTAGAATGATAATAAGAATGATAATATGGAATAAGAATAAGACATGTAGTTGACATTAATGAGAGCTAGTTGACATGTAGACGTAGTTGCAAAATTTCTTATAATTAGTTGACCATCGAAATAAAGTGTATCCAAATGAATCATAGTTTCCACACGTACACACACAAAAAAAAAATGCTAATGGGTCATAGGGCATGATTAATTGCAATTTTATTACATTGTTATGTTTTATTAAAAAAAAATTGTGTTAAATTGGGTAGAGGCTGCTCACTGCAGAGCCAATGGGTGGAGCTTGATGCAAAGATGGAGCTCGATGGTCCAATGACACCCATAACCCTACCATTAGGGTTTGCGCGTGACATCACCGTCAGCCGGAGTTACTGCGGTTACGCCCAATGAGTGGCAGAAAGACTGAGCGGCAGCACTGGTTTTCAGCGTGAATGCCGCGAAAAACACACAAAGCAAAACTAAAACGGGAAAGAGCTTTGCGATTGACTGTACAACTAGATTTGACAAGAAATCTGAGGTCAATTTTTACAGACTGCCGAAAGAACAGAGAAGCAGTTCATAGAAACAACTGGACTCTAAGCAGCGAAAGGTGGATTTGTGTCAATACACTGAACTTACGGGTAAAATCATACCCTATATAATGTATTGTTATATATTGTATTGACAACTCAATCAATTAAATATTTGCGATCGTTTATTCTGCATAATTGGATGTTTTTAAATAAACACTGACAAAAAATATATATAATATGAATATAACACTGATATAAGTGATCACCTGGATTTAGAGCTACCTATACTGTATTTATATAGAGCATTCACAGGCAAATTTGCTTTATGTATTTCCCCGGCGTCGAAATCAGGCACATATAAATGATTCCCTTCTGCACATCAATATCCATGGATCACTGGATCTTTGGTAAGTGGTAAGGAACTCTATATGGAGTCCAAAACTGATAATTGTTTGTTTTACTTGTATTTTTACAGTTTCCTCTATTAAATTCAGTCACACAGCAGGCTCTTTTGTAGGGATGCACGATATATCGGCCAGCATATCGGTATCGGCCGATATATGTTCATTTTTAATGTTATCGTTATCGCCCTGGTAAGAAAATTTGGCCGATATATTTAAGCCGATAAATAATGTATTATTCCCTTCAGCTGAGACACTTGTTGAGAACTGTTTATGTTTTTGAATTTCTTGAAATATGATTGAAATCTCTTCAAAAAATGAAAATCTGGTTCGGGACAACATGTGCAACGCAAATCTGTCATATCGGCTATACAACACTATAATGAGAACATCATTATAATTGTGCGCTTGGGACATGGATTTAATTGTGAGACTTTTTTTTTTGTAATCAGGCTCTCAAAATTAGATAAAAATTTGGATAAGTTTATCGGCCGATATATCGGTTATCGGCTTTCAAATATAAAGAATTATCGGTATCGGCCAAAATTTTCATATCGGTGCATCCCTACTCTTTTACCACTCAGTCCACCTGAGGGCAGGTATTACAGTGGGAAAGTGACATCAATGCATACCCTCAACTCCTAAACATAACTCCACTACGTGAAGCTCCAAAGAAGGGGAGCTGGACGTCATTCAACTCTGCAGTGAGCACCACTTGGATGAACACCTGACTGCACAAATTTGCCTCTTAATCAGGAAATGTAATCGGAGCTTGTGATTTTCACAAGTTTTTTTTTTTTTTTCTTCTTCCAGCTGAGTGTGCAATATGCTTTAGACGGTCAGTGGGCACGAGACTAGACAAGAATGAACCATTTTATATCTCACAGGAAACTCAATTAAATGGTCAATCTGTAAATCTGTCTCGTTCCGCCTCTCAGTAATTTCCTATCCAAGCAAGAAACATTTTGAAACATTCAGTCCATTATCAGGATTGACGGCAGATGCAGCGCGTTCCGCGGCAACGGTTCGCGTTTTAGTCGACGTGCTATTACACTTAATTTGAAGTGCTCTTCTTGTCATAATTATCTCTCGTTCCTCTTCTCAGCACCAAAGAAAATGAAGAGAAGTTTCTCTCCCTGTCAAAAATAGCTCATTACTTTGAATTGTCTCTCTATGCTGGTGTCTTATCAGTCTGAGTGAGAACTGGCTTGGCTCATTCACGTCTGGCAGAAAGATGAAGCATCTCTATCATTGCTCAGTCACAGCCATTTTTTTAATTAACATTTGGACCGTTTTCACAGTTCCCATCATGGCTGGTTATGGTATTGCAGGGTAAGGTGCAGACACACACTGACACACTGACACACACAAACACAAACACTCTGCGTTGTTTTATACTCTCTGATTCCCAACACATGGGACAAAAACTACAAAAACACTTTTTTACCTTGTTTTTCCAACATTTACACTTTGATATTGCAATAATAATACATTTAATATTAAATGAAAATGTCTCTGATATCTTAAAACTGTTACTAGTCTTCCTATGTGGATAACGTTTGATGAATGGGATAACATAGTGGCAGAATTTAATTGGCAAAATAAAAGGGGTATGATAAAATATAATAAAAACAATGCATTTGATGAAGGAGAAATGTGGGCTTCCCTGCCTCAGGGATTATTATTACACTGCCCAATTTAGAACATTAATCTGTTCATGTTCACAAATTTATTCGGCCGGTTGGAAGGATGTTTTGGAAAGAAGGGTCTATTATGAAAGATATACCCATTATGGCCCTTTTAAATGACAAAAAAAACTTCAAATGAATAGCAATATAACTGAAGAGGTTATGTATGAATAAGATTTAAAGGTTGGGTTTCCAACCTATAACTCGTTTATGCACAAGGGAGCATTTATGAGTTTTGAATTCTTAATGAACAAATATGGTTTAGGTCAAGACCATTTCTATAGATACTTACAGGTTAGGCATTATTTTGAACAAAACATAAAAATGTCATTGGAAAAATGCAACTTGAGGTTCCTACAGACTTTCTTAACATTAATTACATCTTCTTCTCTAAATAAATAGGTTTCTGGCTTGTACAAAGCCATTCAGCATGGGAAAAAAACCCAACATGGAGTACATTAAGAGGAGATGGGAAATGGAAGGTAATATACACATTTCAAATGAAAGCTGGGTGAAGATATGTAGAGTACAATGGAGGACTACTAGTTCGAACACCTGACGTAAGTTTGGTTGAAAGAATATAATCAGGTTTTTTTATTTATTTTTTTATTTTTTTATCACACCTATTCAAAAGAGACACTAGTAATGCCGACTCATGCTGGAGGCTCTGTGGTTTCTCGGGAGCCAATCATTTCCACATTTTCTGGGACTGCCCCAGGTTAAGCCCTTATTGGTCACAAATATGTGGACATATTAATTTAATCATATATTTGGTAGTAAAATACCTTGCAATTTTGAAAATGTGTATTAGGGCAATGCTGATGTTAATAACTGGAGAAATAAGGACAAGAGGTTGCTTTAGAATACTGGCAGCGAGTAAAAAAGCCATAACCAGGAAATGATTAAAACCGGACCTACCGATTTTAACACTTCCGTCGAAGAGAGGGTCAACATAATCCATGAAATCTACAGTATGGAAAAGCTTACTCTCAGGATTCAAAGAGACATGTTTTAAAAAATCTGGACAGGTCTGAGTACGTCAAGCCCATACGATCGGACTTTGTGTGAGTGTTACAGTTTTAAGTCAAAGAAAAATGTTACTGTATAGATGCTCTTCCCATTGCTGTTCACATTAATAAATAAATAAATAAATGTTATTAGTACATCACAGGTCAAAGAACATCCAGATAATGCCAACACCTTTAGCTGAAGAACACACTTCATTAACAAGCAAAATGCATTTATTGAATACAGAACACACTCTGAAAGCATACGCAAGATTTGACATTTGTTTGGGATTTTTAGATATTCTGCCGCCTTTTTAGATCATACAATTAAAGTTGATCATATTAGTACTTAAGGTCAACATTAAATCAAAATTGTTGATATATATTTCCTTAATGCACGTTACTGGTCTTATTGTCAAAGATTCATCCTTGCATGTATTTCTTTTATTCTTTATCTGTCTTTCTGTTTGTCTACCTATCAGCAAAATCCCAGTAATAGTCCAGAACACAGAACAGCCGTGAAACCACCTAGCAACGCATTCACGACCACATATAACACCCTAGCAACCACATAGAAACCACCCAGAACACCCCAGCAACCTCCTCAGAAAGAGTTGCATCTTCTGTTTCATGTCAACTTTAAACAGAACAGTAGATTGATCAACTACACATTTATTTAGCAGATTAAAGTGCCTTGGAATGCATAGCTTTGAATGAGGTGTTGACTTCATTTCCCCTGAAACCAGAAGCTAAGGCGGGACATATTGAATGGTTTCTTTTCAAATAGCCCTTTTCAAATAGCCAATAGTGTTAAGTTTACCTATCAGACTGCAAGTCGTACTTGACAGCACAATGGAAGCGAATCCAAGCGCTGATGGTACGTTGAATTCAATTGTAGGGGTGTGAATAAATTCTAGCCATTTCTTTCTTAACCACCGGCCATTTTATAAAACTCAAGCGTTTGAACAACCGAACACACATCTCCAAACCATATTGCTCCGTGTCAACGGGTACTTTGGCTAGGTGTTATTTATAGCATAGTGGCCAACACATTCTCATCCCAAAAAGTCATATAACTGACGTTTTGGGACGTCTTTTGACCATACGTCAATATTCGCCTTTTTAGGGCCCCCTTAAACGTCGGTAGATGGCGATCCCGGGCCGTCGTACAACTGACGCTTTACCTTTAACGTCAGTTAGGTGACGGGGTAGGTTTAGGTCTGGGGTAGAGTTAGGATCCCATAACCTCATCTACCGACGTTTAAGTGGGCCCTAAAAAGGCGAAAATTGACGTATGGTCAAAAGACGGCCCAAAACGTCAGTTATATGACTTTTTGGGGTGAGACTGCGCTGTAGCGGCGGGATGCTTTAGATTCTAGAGTGCATTTGATTGGACAAAATACGTGATGAGAAGCCATAAGAAGTCCGTGGTGGTGTCATTAAAATCCATGATCCATTTTAGCGGAAGTGGGCGACTGTAAGTTTTGAATGCTTGTATCTCCTAAATATGAATTTTGCAACACACCAGCTTAGTCATAACCTTGAGCCTAACATATTCATACTAAAAGCTAAAAAAGGGAGGCTTTAAATAAAAAGTCCTCTGTATATAGACTTTTATTTTTCCACTTCTGAGGCCTGTTTTGTGAGTGAGCTACAGTTCACCTCTGCCCAGGAGTCTGCAGGTCTTGACTCTGCATCAAACAATGTATTATATTATACCGAATTCTGGTTCGAGTCAAAAGATCTCGAGTAGTCATGGCACAATGCGGCGCTCCTCTGAGGTCACGGCTTAACATATTCCACTCTGCATATGGGCCAGATTAGGTCAATTTCCATCTGCCTGAAGAGCCCTGCAGAGCAGAGCATTTCGTGAGGTTAGGCAACACTTCAGTTCCCGTACCAGCTCCAAACATCACTGCGCTTGACAATCCCTCACATGAATCTGAATACCATCAGATGGGGCATGCAAAAGCTATAAGGGAGAAAGCTGCTTTCCCACACAGCGGGTCAAAACTGAAGATCGTTATCTCACACGGCACCGTCCATCACAACAGCTCAAGAAGGACGCCTCAGACATGTCAGGTTTCAAAGAAAAACAAGGTCATGTTCAATGGCATTCACTATTTTGAGACTTCGTAACTAGAGCGTAATCTGCTTTAGTAAACAAGAGTGCGCCCCAAAAATAAACAGATATTTTGAGGGAAATTTCATTTCATGTTCATATTGGTAAGAAACCGTCATCTGGAACAAATAAAGAACAACGAAAATGTTCTGCACCTCGTGGGGTTCTCTTTATGTCAATTGTGTTATCTAATGCTGATTTGAGATTAAGGTGATATAGTGCTTATTTTGGATTTTATCATCTGAATTTGTTGTTCTCTGATTGTCATTTTGAAGATTATATTCCAGTTTTGTATTCTGAAAATCAAACGCAGATCTGATGATGATTTCATGATTAGACACCGATTTCACGACCCTGTGCTGACTCTTCGCTGATGCTGATTTGGAATATTTCATTTGATGCTGAAAAATCAGTGTGATTTTATGTTATCCTATACAGATTTTGTTCATGCTGATTCTTTTATTCTAGGCTTTTTTTGTAAAAAACAAAAATAAAATCCATGCTGATTCTGCTTTATGAAGTTGATTTCAGAAATTTAATGCTGATTGTTAAAGCTACACTGTGTGATTTTTACCCCATCTAGCGGTGTAAAGATATATGACCATCCAGTGAATAATATATTAATTCAGATTTCGCTTTAACTCCTACGGTGGCCAATGTAGTCCAAGATTAACATGGCTTCCGGTTCGACCTCGTCCTTGAGTGTTAACTCAAACGTAAACGCGAAAGGCGAAGCTTGAATTAACGGGTATGCCCCTCTTTGGCTAATGTACTTTCAAGATGGAGGGTCAACATGGCGACCGACATTAGAACCCCTTACCCGTATCTAATTTCAATGGCATATTATACACTCACGAGAATACTTTATTACACGAACGAAGTAAATATACGTTAATGAGCACATATATTTTTGAAAGAACTAAGTGTTTTAGCTAAGAATAAACTAAAAGAGTTACACAGTGTAGCTTTAACTGATGTTTATATTGAATATTCCACATTGATTATATAATAGAGAAGCTGTTGTTGTTTGATGGTATGCAGATTATATTCCAGTCTTATTTCAGGTGTACATTTTTTCTCATTTTGCGCTCATGTGGAGTTTTCTATCTGATACTGATTCTACGAGATTCCATAGAGAATCTGTTATTTGATGCAGAATTTGAAAACTGTTTATTCCAACGCTATCGCACTACAAATTCGCACAAAATTAGTATTTTGAAGATTAAACAGAAACATATGCGACAGTGAACACACATAGAGAAACAAACACGTACACAAGGCCACAGGAGCGGGGCATGAGGACAGATGTTGTAAGCACAGGGTTCATCACTCTTTTGACTGCCTCTATAGAGGAACTAAAGCTGGAGAGGGAACGTGGGGAGGGGGGTGATAAAGTGTGACACACTTGTGCCCGTGAGCCAGGGGATTTTCAACAGTGAGTAATGGAGCTGTGTGCAGTGATAAAACCAGCCTCCAGCCAAATGCTCCCTGAAACCTAAAACATATAGAAGAGCTAAAAATAAACGTACAATACTGTATGAATTAAATAGGCGAGGCAAGATCCTGGCCAAGTCATATTTTAACCCGAAAATCAACACAATGTCACGGTTCAGGGGCCTCATTTATAACCGTTGCGTGCGCATAAAAAAGGCCTGAAAGAGGCGTACGCGTCTTCCGACGCATAAATTGTGATTTACAAAAACAAACTTGACGGGAAAATTTTTCGCACCTGCACGCAAACTCTGACGCATGCGTACGAACGTTTTGGAGACGAAGCAGTTTGGCGACACCGATGGTGATCTGAGGGACTGAAGAAAAAACAATTTAAAGATGCTGTGGGACATCTGGGAAAATGCTAACTTTAGGGATATAACGATTCACTCAACTCACGATGCGATACGATTCACGATACCGGTTCCACGATACGATTTTCTCACGATTTTTTTTTAACAAATCAGATTTAAGACAAATTATAAATGAAAAAGTGTCTCTTTTATTATTTCTCAGACAAAATGCTGCAGATTTCTTTTTCATTTTGAAATATATTTGTCAAATAATAAAACTACATTGAAAAAAAATTACCTTCAAGGTTGTTTCAACTCAGTGTTTCTGTCTGTCTGGTCAAGAGGGTGGACACTGTACCTTCGCACACTAAGTAAAAGACTGTAAAATTAGTACCACATTGACAGGCGTTTTACATTGTAATAAAGGAACGATTTTAATTTTGAATTAACACATTTAGCAAAATATGCCATAACCATCAACAAATTATTTAAAAAATAAATAAATCCATGTACACCTTTAGAGAAAGAGATAGTAAAATAAATACAACACATGGTTGCCATGGAAACAATGACGCATCTTGAGATCTCCGTAGCTCTCACACTTGTCGTATTAATGACTTTTACATGAAAACGGAGGTGATGTGCTTCTCACAGTGGTGAATATTATTAGTCTACGAAGAGTCAAAATGCCATTGAATGAGTGGCATTCAATAATTGAATGAGTCAACATCTACGCTTGCCGTCGCCATGTGTTTGACAGCGCGTGCACAAAGTCTATGGCACACACTGGCAGGGCGCGAGCGGAGCAAACCAATCGTTTTCAGTTCATTACTATGAGTGCTCACACAAGTTCAAGTTCCTTAGGAATGAAGACAAAACACTCGCTAGGTTCGCGCCAGTGTGTGCTCGCTGCTATTGTGCCTGTAAAGTGAGGTTCACAACTTCACAGTAGGCTATTCAGTAAACGCCCCTGCTGTTTAAAACGTGTATCGCGATTCGTTTAACATGCAAGCGACTTGAATCGTCAAACATTTTTAGCGATTTTCAACCGGTTGTGAGTGAATCGTTACATCCTTAGCTAACTTTAGCCTGATAGCACTAAAAAAAGTGTACATCCCACCCTCCCTGCATATCTCCGTCTAAAGCCACGCCTCCTGAAAACATGAACGCACACAGCCAAGAAGACTTTATAGTAAAACTTTATAGTACAGTGAGTAACAGTACTACAATACCATAAGTAAACAAATTCTTAATAACAGAATTAGATGCAGCAAGTTTTTATTTTATTTTATTTTTAGGGTTTCCACGATGAGAGTCTGCTTGGCTCCGATCGTAGATCATTTGTTAGTGTAAACTTATTGTCGGTTTAGAAGGAAAGTTAGGTTGTTGCAGCTTGCCTGCCATTCTCGCTCTGTCTGCAACTCAGCATAGCGTATGTGAAACATGCTATCAAGTGGATGAATATGCATATGCAAATGATATGCAGATGAGGATATGCATAGTAAAACTAAGCATTGTAAGCTCCACATATAGTTATTTCGGGGAGGAGACGCATGTGAGCACAATCTTCCGCTGACTGGGATTTATGAAGGGAATTTAGCTCAGGTTCTGGCGTACACATGGTTTTATAAGTCTAAATATTTTTTGGCTTTTTGGGACATGGACATTTTTTAGTAGGGATCCTACGCACAGTTTTACAAATGACACACAAGGTCTGTATTTTCACTTTTGCTGTCTTCCTATCATGTCTTTCAGATTTGGGAGTGACTGACTCATCCAGCAGCCATAGCAACTGATCAGACGATGAGGTTAGTCAAGCCTCTTGTTGATGATTTGGTTTCCCTATACACCGCAGTGTTTGCATTATTCCTCGTCAGATCGTTGTGCTTGTCTGACAGTTGTTTTTCTCATCTAGAATTTATGTCCGTTCCCTTCTCTTCGTGATTCGATTCATTCCACGTTGGATTTCCAGTCATTCACAACCTGCCTGGATTATACAGATTGGACTGTCTGACTGATTCTCCCTGCTCAAGTTCATCCGTCATTTGGAAATTTCTTCATCCTCCAGGCCTTTGTGAATTATTTCTCAGTGGACTAAATAACTATTTACTGCACTCTTCATTTGGGTTCTGTCTGTTTACGGGTATGACACAGAAGCTTTTTAAGGACCATTAAGATCTTCTGCATTGTAACATTATTTTCAAAACATTTAAAGCAGCTCTAGTTTTTCAACCTTTATAATATTTTTTCCAAAACCCTTGACATGGTACGTACATCGACTTACAATAGGTTGAATTACAAGTCTGCCATAGCCTGACGTGGTCTGTATCGCTTTTACTGGCACTCTGTAACTTCGGGGAGCGGAACCCGAGCACAAAAAGAACTACAAAATTCGACTGCTTTACGGCATACGTCACTTCCCCCACTTCCTCAAATAGAGAGCCTAAGTCCCGCCCCTTCCGGTCGACCACCATGGGACCTTATTTCGGAAAAATATTGAATGGTAGTCAATGGCGAGAGACAACACATATTTTGATCTCGTTTGAATTGTGCCCTGAATTACACATATGATGTTTGTCAATTTAAAAGATACATTTTAAAGTAAAGAAAGTCGCAGTTTGATGTAAAACCGTTGAGGTATAAGACTGAAAATACGTAATTACGAAGACTACAAACCCCAAAGGCGCACATTTTCTCTCAATGAATGAAGCTAACTTTACTGAGGCTAACGTCTGTCATTGTTTCTACAGTCTTACGTTATAATCGTAACGTTACGCCGTCCTGCCTGAGTGTTTTGTACCAGACTGGACACACACGAGCAGCGGATCTCACTGGTTTCGCTTCCCGGGAGATGTAGTTCATAGAGCGATTTTCACATAAAACTAAATGTTACTCTTCTGTTGTATGACAAACTGCGACGTTTTTGACTTTCAGAATCATCTTTTAAATTGAAAAACATCATATGTGTAATTGAGGTCACAGTTCAGATGGAATAAAAAGATAATTTGTCTCTCGCCATTGACTACCATTCGTATTTGTTCAGTCAGGATGACTATCCTATGTCTGCAGGCTGATAGTCATGTGTGTTACTTGTTTTTCTGGTGAAAGTGTCTTGCCTCAGGCTATAATGCAAATCGATTTTTTTCTAATATTCAGATTCACCGATGGTAGCTTGATATTATAATATTGACGACATGGCTATTATCTACCAACAAACATTAATTGAATTGAAAAGACGCTGGCTTGTAAACGTGAGCTACGCGATCTTTTGACGTTTGAAAAAAGTAAAGCCCATGACACTATATTCATATGACATGCTAAAATGTATGCCAATGTACCTGGAATGAAGATGCACGCGTGTATTCCCTAGTGTAACCATGATGACAGATTTTACGATAGTAGTAAAATCTAGGACCCCGAGAGCAAAATTTCCAAAATAACATAATGCTGCTTTAAGCTCATTTCCCCCAAGATTTGCATAACCACAAAATGTATCTGTTTTTTGTTTTTTTTTCTCAATTTGATTCTCATGACTGTAATTCAGTTTTTTAACAATATAAAACATAAACATTTATTTATAGGTCATTTACTAAATGGCAAGCAAATGTCCAAGCATTAAGTTTGTGAGATCTGTTTGTCAGTCTGCATTGCTGGTGGACATTTTTCATTGACTCTTTCAGAACTTGTCTTGTGTTTTACTGTTTGAATTCTGTTTCTTGTGTTGAGTCATTGAATTATATACTCAACCAGTTCCATTTAAAGATGGCATGAAAAGGAAGTTATGATAGACGTTTCTTTCTATTGTGACGCATATTCGAGTGAAACGGCTTCTTGAACAAGACAAATTGTAGGATATGATTTGATTTTATCCATGGGGAAGGAATTGGATGATTGGGTGGTTGTGGTTTGCTATTGGTTAATTTGATGTCAGTAACAGAGGGGAAGTTATTTTCTTTAAATATTATGAGGAACATAAATAATTGGGGGGGGGGGAAAGATATGCACAGATAAATCTTTTATAATAAATATTGTTGTTGTTTTTTAAAAAAAAGAAAAAAAACATTTGAATTGTCCATTTAGATTTTATAGTCATTAAAACACTGATTTATCCAATAAATGAAATACAGAAATGTTGCTCAGAGACGCCATGTTTGATCATTGTTAGCAACTATTTTGACTGCAGCACTTTGGCAAAAAATGTAACTTTTTGTTTAATGTTGTTCTACAGAAATATTGAGGTTGCAAGTGTGTTCTTCTGAATATCAGCATTGCTGTAATTCAGCCACAGGTAGCTGTTCTGATATTCAGAACAACAACATTGTCTGTGCCATTTTGATTAATTAAATCATTAAGGCTAAAACCTCCAATATCTTAGAAACCTTATAAAGAAATGCATCTGATAATTCAGTTTCTGGAACATCTTTGCATTTGGGGAGCATCTATGCATACAGTATGTTCGGTCTTGAAACAGTAATAGTTAACAGAAGCACATCAAAAGAGTCACCTTCAGATGAAGGTTTCAAGGTTAATTTCAGGAGAATCATGCCGCAGGTTTTGTGTGTTCAGAGAAGAGAGCACATGCATACACACATACACACACACACACACACACACACACTGCTGCTCTCTCTGCATGTGTAAATTGAGAATGTTCTGAGTGTGTGACTGCTTGTAAGAGTGTCTCATGATATCACACAATCATTTAATAAGATCAAAACAAGCCACAGCAACACACACATAATCTATGCAAGGGTTCGAATGCACTGCAAGCATTTCTGTGCCATTAAACTGAATGTGTTATAATTCAAAAGTAAACAGTTTCTAAACTTGGTCAGCAAGAATCTCTTCAAGCTATGAAAGCTTGTTTATTTCCCCCATGGAATACAAATAGAAAAGGTAATTGCAACTTTTTATCTCACAATTCTGCTCCCCCCCCCCCCCTCCTCTATATCTCAGAATTCTGACTCTGAAAATGCAATTACCATTTTTTTTTTATTATTTATTTGTATTACTCCATTGTAGAACAAAGCTTCCAAATCAAACTTTTGCTCTACAGAACTAATTTAGATTTGAATACTACTGATGAATTATGTACAATATAAACTATATGCTGTCTAATATTATAAGTAGCATGTGTAACGGTAAGAAAAAACAAGGACGTGAAGACCATCTCTTTCTGAAGGCAGTCAATAAAGAGCAGAAGCTTGAGTGATGACGGTTCATGACAGGCTGAGAGTGTAAATGTGGTGTGCAACATCTTCCTCACTGTCAAAAACACTTTCATTCAACTGTGTCCGACATTTTGGCATACAAATCAAATGCAACAAGGACGTAAAATGCAATGCATGCACTCCAAACCTCTGCTGTCATCATCAGGGAAACATAATTGTGACTTTGAGCTTGGATTTTTCTGTTACTGAAAATGAAGGCTTTCATATAATAAATAAATATGTACTAAATATATATGTATAACTAAAATATAATCCTATAAAATAATATTTTTGTTAGAGCTAACTAGACAATATCAATACTATTTCTCACAATAAATGCTGTTCAACCTCTTTTTCATCCCAGGTACATTTTCATAATTGACACCACATTTTTTATTTATTTTATTTATATATATATATCTGTATATGTGTGAAGAGTTCAGATGCAAAAGCCTCTAAATGCAATTTGAAATGTTCTTCTTTAATGATGATTTTTATCAAACTTGTATATCTAAGTTCAGTAATTTCACTTAAATAACAATTAATAGGTAATTATCATTCCATTTAAGTGAAATCACTGAACCTAAATATACAAGCTTGATAAAAATGATCATTCTAGAAGAAAATTTCAAATGGCACTTAGAGGCTTTTGCATCTGAACTCTTCATATATATATATATATATATATATATATATATATATATAAAACCCTATCACACTAGGTTTATATTTATATATATATATAACCTATATCGAACCCTTTACACACTAGGGCTGTGCAAAAATTAATTGCGATTAATCGCATACAAAATAAAAGTCTGTGTTTACATAATATATTTGTGTGTGCTGTATATAATTATTTTGTATATAAATACACACACACACGCATGTATATATTTAAGAAAATGTGTTATTCATATATAAAATATTTATATTTATATAATATAGATTATGTATGTATATATATATATATATATATATATGTATGTATATATATATATATATATATATATATATATATATACCGAATTTAAGCGCAAATAATTCTTAAATATATACATGCATGCATAGGTATTTATATATATACAAAATAATTATATACAGCACACACAAATATACTGTATTATGTAAACACAGACTTTTATTTTGGATGCGATTAATCACAATTAATTTTTGCACAGCCCTAATACACACACACACACACACACACACACATTAGCACACTTTGTAAGCTATTTGACTTGTTTTCCTTTAGTGACCACCTAATGCATCTTCTGCGTATTACTGTGCAGAAGTCAATGTGTTTCCCACGGTCTTAGTGAAGATGTTTATGAAAGTTGTATTTCTTTAAAAAGCTTTTAATTAAATGGCGAAAGGAATGTCACACATTGAGTACCATTCACTCTGTAATTACCGCCAGCCCAAGCGACTACATTCTTGCTTTCAGTAAGAAGCCATGAACTTTCCCTCCACTAACTTCACTAGATGCTTTCCAATTAAAGAGGACATTCTAAACTTTCTGGTTCCACCAATAACTCAAGCAAACACCATTGAAGCTTATTCTGTCTGTGTGCCGCCCACAGACACTAAACAACTCTAACTAAATCAAAGGCAATGTTTCCAACTGCAGCACTAAAATGTTATTAGTAAATGTGCTAGTTTAAAGAAGGAGGGGCGAATCTCATGAAAACATGTCCTATATCTCACCCTAAAATCAAAAGAAATAAAAGTATCATATTTTGCATGACAAAAATAAATACATGTATTGTTTTGCATTGTGACATTATGCTACATTTAAACAGTATATATACAGTACATTAATCTGTTGATTCTCATTAGGTTTTTGTTCCAATAATTTGTATATGAAATACAGTATACATTTAAAAAGTAACAACAAATAATATGATGTACTGAATAAATACTTTGCAATATCTAGTACTCTAGAATTAAACTTCTCATTATATAGTAATGAGACTTTTTAAATTTTTACATTATGGAAATGAAATGTCACAATGCAAAACAATCTTTGTCCTAAAAATAGGCTTATTCCAATAAACACCATGACTGTGGTGTTTTTCTCTTGCTCTGGCACATTTCCTGTAGAAACAGGAAGTTGGGGCAGAACATATACAAATATGAAAGGGTTATTTTCCTTTATATACATGAAAGGGTTTTATAACATTTTGTTTATGTTAAAGCTGTGATGACCATCATGAATTTGTCAACTTCTAGGAGTAGGCTAGCAAGTTGAAAATAATAATCGAACTAATAATTTAATCACAACACGTTAACTAGGGTTGGGTATCGAGAATCGAGTATCAATTGGAACCGGGACTAACTTTTCGTTTTTCCCGGAATCGTTCAAAAGTTAAAATTTCGATTCCTAGTTTTGATATTCACAGTCCGCCGTCCGGAAGAAGAAACCGCTGAACAACACCAACGAAGAAGCGTCTACCGGAAGTGTTGGCATAACCGTGCGAGTCGAACATTAGTAGCTTACGTCAGCGGTCCAAAGTGTGGCTTCACTTTTCTAAAAATCACGAAATCTCGGCAAAATGCAAAATTTGTGACAGAAGGAGTATTTGTGACAGGAGTATTTCCTTCAGAAAGGATTATTTCCTTCAGAAAGACCGTTGGTTAGCAAGGTTAGCTAAACTTTTTTGACCCTGCCTCTTAAAAGAATCGGAATCGAGAATCGTTAGGAACCGGAATCGAAACAAGGAATCGGAATCAGAATCGTTCAAATTCAAACGATACCCAACCCTAACGTTAACAAACCTTGACAGCAACATAGTGTGAGATCAAATCTGGGCCGTGTGGAATCCATGTGTACCAGATGTGGGCCGGATCTCGTATGGAACTAATGCTATTGTCTGGGACATTGATTCCATAGGGTCTTTCTGGTTATTTTCTTTTAATTTTGCTATGCAATACATTTTTTTTTAATTCATTCTGAGAAAATGTTTCAAGATAAATAACAAAAATTCAAGCAAACGTTTTAGCTCTTACCTAGCCTGTTGTCCAGTACTCCAAAATCCAGGGAATATTTGACCACGTGGTAGTTATTCCACACATAAAGCAGATTATCTCTGGGATTATAATCCACGGCGGCGATGTACTGGTACGAGTTTGGGAAAAAGATGTCCAGATAGCCATCTTTGCTCAGCTCCGTGTTGTAGATGTAGTCGATTTTATTCCCAGTGGATTCGCTGTCGTCGTCTTCGTAGACGCTCTTGACCACGTACAAGATTCCACAGATCATGAAAGCGTTGGAAGCGGAGCGTTTGTCGTAGGCCGTATCCCATGTTCCCTCCACCCGCAGAGTGTACGGGTTCAGCTGGCTGATCACAATCCGTCCGTTGTTTTGTTCCGTGGCATAAATCACCCAAAGTCCGTTCTCGTCCACTGCCAAATCGATATCTGACTTGCCGCCCCAACGGTATGGAGACGTATCGTGGTAGTTGGCGCTGGCGATGATGGCCTCGCCGCTCTTGATGCGAGTGCGCAGATCGAACTTGACGATATTCCGCGTGCGCTCCTTGTTGAAGAACAGCGCGCCGTCGTAGACGACGAACCCGGTGCCGTCCACCCGATGGGGAAGTTTGTAGGTGGTCGTGGGTCGGCCTGCAACGAAGTCCTCTTTGCTGGAGTATTCGGTGAGGGTGTCTGTGCGATACGGCGTCCAGGGCATGTAATAGATCTTATCCGAGGCCTGAAGGGGGTCTTTACACCAAGCTCCCGACTGGTGGTCCGATTCAAACAGATGCTCGCTCTGATAAACGCCACGCAAGAGCCCTGGGCACAAGAAAACTGCAAACAAACAGAGAGAGAAAGACAAGTGAGGGTGGGTTTGAAAGCATCAAGCCTCTTCACTTCATGACCATTTTCATTTATCTGGATGGATTAGATGGAGAATATCTCACTGTGCCGTGTACACAATGGCATGATAAGTTAGAAATGTGTTGTTAAGTAGACACATTTGGGCTGCTTTCAATGATCCATTACATTATATAAAAGGAACCCGATAAACAGATTATGGCAAGTTATGAGAATGACAATCCTTCACAGTTCTTAAACATAAACGCAGCTCTCACAAATCGCCGATGCTCTCTTGTATTTTTTACTCGACAAGATTCCTCCATATCACTTTCACTAGACATTGACTGGTACTCTCACAACGTGACACATTACATCTGAAGCATATTGTTGTATGATTGTATCTTATTCTCACCAAGAAGTGTTCATTTAGATAAGATGTTGTTTGACTGACTGATAAAAAATAACACATATATAGACTTTTTTGTTGCTATTTGAATTTGAATTTATAATATGCTTTTTAGTTAAATTTAGATTCTTCTAATATATCCCATGGGTTGATTTTCAGTAAAACAATATAAAAAAAATAAAAAAAATATCACACTAAAACGGTCTTGTTATGATTTTTATGTCAACTGTCTTTTATGTAGATTTTATTGCTTTGCCCTTTACTTTTTAAATGCTATTCTATAAATAAAAAAAATAATAAAAAACACTATAAAGATACAATAAATATGTCATTTTTTTTTACCAAATTATGCAAGGGGGGTGACAATCTATTTTAAATCTAACCCATGAACTCAATTGTGTAAAATAAACCATTGCAATATATAAAAAAATATTCTATGAGAAGATTATAATTAACATATAACTATTGTTTAAAATATTGTGAGATAAAATAATATCTCACAATATTTCAGTTTTCACTCTATTTCTGATCAAGTAAGTGAGCAGATACGACTTCTTTCTGAAATGTAAACTTGTAAACTTAAAAAGTAAGAAATTCAAGTAATGAATGAAAAGCTGCTTCATGAAGACTTGGAATACAGACTAATTTTGATGATATATTTTGGGGGGGTTTTCTGTTATTTTTGAAGCTTGCCACCCATACACTGTAACAAAAATGGTTGTTTCAACTAAAATAAATAAGTGTTTGTGCTGTCTTAAAAATTTAAGTGAAGTCAACTCAAATATCCAAGTTGTCACATAGTACAGATTTCAATTTGACTAAACTAAAAATTTTAAGGGACCACAATTTTGAAACTATTGTTTGATCATTCTTCAGAATTTCTTCTTTTTTGTTCCACAGGAAGCAAGAAATTCACAAGGATTTGAAAATGATTTTCGTTTCTTGGTGACCTAGTAAACTTGGGGTACGTTTACATGACAACGATGTACTTTTTATCCCATTTCATTTTTTTTTTCCTTTTAACGTTGACTAACGAAAATGATCCCATTCAAACAGATCCACGAAAACTATTAACAGTGCTTTATTCTGCATGCCAAACCATAGTCGATGTCACTTTGTAAAAAAAATGGTAACACTTTACTTGAAGGGGTGTGCATAAGACCAACATGACACCTTCATAATCATGACATGGCATAAGTTATGAATATGAAGGAAGTTTTATGCATGTTTGTGACAACTGTCATTAAGTGTCATTCACTCAGCTATGACATTTTGAATGCAAATATGACATTGTTTAATATGTGTTTGTTATGACCTTGACATAAACCATAACATCATAACCTGCAGTGTCTTTGTCGTGACAACTTGACATAAAATTAAGCGACAACACAACCTGTCATAAAGATGATATAGCAGAACAATTATCTAACTTAAGAAACCACTTAGCTTTACATTATCATTATTATAACTTTTTAATGACAAATTGAATTAGTACCACTGTAGTTGAGGTCACGAAAAATATTCATGACACAGCTATAATGGCCTCATGACAGCCAATGTCAAAGCCAACTGCATGACAGTTTCACTTAATTTTATGTCAAGTTGTCATGACAAGGACACTGACAGGTTATGATATTATGGTTTGTCAAGATGTCATAACAAAGACATCTCAAACAATGTCATATTTGCATTGAAAATGTCATAACTGAGTGAAAGACACTTAAAGGGTTAGTTCACCCAAAAATGAAAATTAAGTCATTAATTACTCACCCCCATGCTGTACCAACCCCGTAAGACCTTCGTTCGTCTTCGGAACACAAATGAAGATATTTTTGATTAAATTTGAGAGCTGTATAACTACCACATTGGCTCCTAAGGGACTGCCTCTTGACGGCCCAAAAAGTCAATGAAGAAAATGTTTAAATATCCCAAGTGACTACCGTGGCTCAACTATATGTTTATCAAGCGACGCGAATACTTTTTGTGCGAAAAAACAAACAAAAATAACGAGTTTATTCGACTATTTTTTTCTTCCTTGTAGGCCAGAACGAGACTTCCTTATAGATTTCCACGACGCATGCGCGAGAATTGCGATCTGAAGTAGTGTAAGCTGTGTACGCAGATCGCAAATCTCGCGCATGCGTCGTGGAAATCTATAAGGAAGTCTCGTTCTGGCCTACAAGGAAGAAAAAAATAGTCGAATAAACTCGTTATTTTTGTTTGTTTTTTTCGCACAAAAGTATTCGCGTCGCTTGATAAACATATAGTTGAGCCACGGTAGTCACTTGGGATATTTAAACATTTTCTTCATTGACTTTTTGGGCCGTCAAGAGGCAGTCCCTTAGGAGCCAATGTGGTAGTTATACAGCTCTCAAATTTAATCAAAAATATCTTCATTTGTGTTCCGAAGACGAACGAAGGTCTTACGGGGTTGGTACAGCATGGGGGTGAGTAATTAATGACTTAATTTTCATTTTTGGGTGAACTAACCCTTTAATGACAGTTGTCTTAAACATGCATAAACCCTACTTCATATTCAAGACATATGTCATGTCATGGTTATGAAGGTGTCATGTCAGTCTTATGCACACCCCTTCAAGTAAAGTGTAATGAGCCTATAGACGCTTCAAGCAGTGACAACATAAACAAACAGTACTGCGCATGTGCATTATTCTGGCCCAAACTTAACTTCCGGCAGACTTGCGGAGACAATCCATAACAAGTAAATAACCTAGTAGCTGGTATTTCTTGCCAGTCAAAGAAAATAAATTTTACCTGGCCAAACTGAAATGTGACACTACCAGACCCGTTGAACAAAAATTGGAGACGAGATGTTTTTCTACCGACGTGTCTGATTTACCGCAGTGTTAAAAAAAAAAAAAAAAAACTGTGGCGAGCGCAACGGGGTTTGATAAGGTTAACATAGCTCTCCTTATTAGCTAGGCTTCTTGCTTGCTAACCTTTTTTTAAGGTGGGTCTCCACTCTCCACATTGACAGCATGTTGGATGGATCTGTGCAGCGCTGTTTATGATACTAACCATTCAATACACAGACTGGTCCGCTGTCAATGTGTTTGCGAGAGCGAGAGAGAGAGAGAGAGAGAGAGAGAGAGAGAGAGAGAGAGAGAGAGAGAGAGAGGGAGAGGGAGAGGGAGAGGGAGAGAGAGAGAGAGAGAGAGAGAGAGAGAGAGAGAGAGAGAGAGAGAGCGAGCGAATATGCGCTGCACGCAACAACTCTGCAGTCAATTACAACTTTCCCCATCTTAAATTGTTAAAAACATGAAAATCAATATGTGGCGGTCAGCGCTGATAATGTGGTGGGCTGCCACTAATAAATGTATGGGAAACACAAACACTGTACCGCTTATCATTCAGATAAACATAGATAGGCTATTTTAATACCGCCGTCTCCCTCATAGGAAACCTTTGACATTTTTATTTTTAAAAATTGTGCTTGCTCCCTAGGTCAGGTTGCACCCCACAGCTCAACAACCTGCTCATCACCTTAACTTTCACTGCATTTGTAGTCAATGCCATATTATCCAGTAAACACTAATAAACGAACAGAACGGAAGTTAACTTTGGGCCAGCTCATCACCATGGCAACGCGTCTCATGAAAGCGTCTATAGACTAAAGTAATATGTGCAAGACGTCAACGGTTTCACTAATTTGCGTTTTTTTTTTTTTTTTTAGTTTACACGACGACATTAACGGTATCGTTTTCAAAAACGTACACTTTGAAACCAATTTTCAAAAGTTTGCATTTCCAGGCCCCCCAAACACCATTGTCATGTAAATAAACGGCCAAAACGCATAATACGTTTTCCGTTTTTAGTTAAAACGGTGTTTTGTAAACGGCCCCTTGCTCCTGGGGGTCCACTACATAGATATCCATATAAGGCTAGATGTCTCGTCCACGCTGCTGGCCAATGGAGGTCGACGTCTGCATCTGGCGGCCATCTTGTCACAGGCAGTTCGCTCACTCTTAACATTGTGTTTCAATCGTCCATGCACTTTTTAAAGAACCATAACTTGCTCAATTTTCTACCGATTTTCAAACGGTTTGGTTTGTTCTAAACATCAGAGATGTAGTTATGACACGGCATACTTATGAATATTAAGTGTAAAAATAAACAATCATCCAGAATTATAGCCACGTTAATTACGTTTGTAAGAAACCAAACCATTTGAAAATCCGTCAAGATTTCAACAAGATTAGAGTATTTGTGTTCGTGCTGACCACTCATCTTACATCAGCTTGTCTGTGACAAGATGGCTGACGGTGATAACGATAAACACTCCATCGTAAGACATCTAGCCTTATAGACCCTTTTACAGTTTTACGTTTTTTTGTGGGCGGAGCTTAGGTGGAGGCAGAAAGATCCATTTGGCCGCTTCACTAACGCTAGTTAGCAAGGATTGTTAGCTTGTTTTTTAACAATGACTGGAGAAAATCCGATATTATCTTAATGTGTAAGGTCACTCAGTGTCCAGGACCGCGATTGTTATTTTCAAAAGTTATTTTTAACCGACGGAACCAGATTGGCCGACCCGTAGCCGGCTACACGCTCACTCAATGCATGGATGATCTGACAGGATTAACGTACGTTACCTCGGTTGAGTGGTCTGACTTCTACACCTACCTTATAGAGAAACCGATCGTAAAGATAAACTGAGGGCATATAAATCTTTAGATGCCTATATGGTCCTGTACAAGACTTGTGTGTACGATCCGCAGTTCTGCCGAGCCAGCGCCGAGACCACGACAATGTAAAGAGTGACATTACAGTGCGATTTTAATGATGTGAATATTTTCTAGAAATAAAAGTTCCAGATACAGCATATTCATTTTTCATCAATTCTTGCACCAAACAACACAACAAGATGACATTTAATAATAATAACAATTATTTAAGCTCCTTATTATGTAGCCGAATCTGCTGTTTTGTATTGGCCGCCTGCAGTTTTCACTTTGTTTTGCCTCCAGCTAGCGCCGTGACGTAACTGTGACGTCGGCGCAAAAGGGGTCTGTATGGATATCTATGGTCCACTATCCCAGAGAGTTTAGCTCTAGATCTAATTAAACACACCTGAAGCAGCTAATCAAGGTCTTCAGGGTTACTAGAATCTTCCAGACAGGTGTGCCGGAGCAGGTTGGCTCTAAACTCTCTCCCTCAAGCAGCAGCATTGTGCACATGCAGAAAGATTTCATTTAAACTTGAAGTTGACATTTTAAATTTTGATAAATAAGAGCGAGCTCATTAATGACAGCTGGTCAAAGGGGCCAGAGGCCACCGAGACATAATAATGAGCTTATTCTTATTACAATCTGAACGGATTCCATCCCGATGCTAAGATATTGTCAATTTGTGTCATCTTGATTTATTGCGTCTGCGAGCACAAAACTAATAATAAGAGTATTTTCCTCCATTTGGGTCCGCTCTAACCAGCCATGCAGCATCAGGACAGAAATATTGTGTTCCCTTCCAGGGCTTTAGCCCCGGAGAAATTGATTAAACCCAAGGCCTGACTGCGGCAATCCATACACTTAACCAGATTAGGTTAGAAATATATAAACTCATTCCAATTAATTTCCTGCGAGGGGTCAAATCTGTTGATACCAAAGACAGTGTAATCTACAGAGACAGCGGTAACTGAGCAGCAGGTTCAGGCCGTGTGCGTCTGTGATTGCATTACTAAATCTATGATATTCATGATAGCAGAAAAGCTCAGAACGGTCAATAAATTTAAGCGAAACTGCGCTCTGCCTACAATGGAAGCTCTTGGCATGTGTGGGAGTTTCTACAACTATGGGCACTTTCATGTCCCAGGGGTTGGTTTTTATGAAAACAATAAAAATGACTTGTTAAATGTTTTACCTTTAGTTTCCATTGTTTTAATTCAAATGCCTTTCATGCAGATTTTATTGCTTCACCTTTAGTTTCAAAGCTAAACTATGAAAATTCATCATGAAAAAATAATATATGTGCGAGTAAAAAAAGACATAGTAAAGTAAACCAGTTTAACATTTATAGCATGAAGATAATTCATATTTTATTATAGTTATAAATATAATTGATTACCTTTATAAAGTGTATATAAAGTTACGTTTATACCAAATTATGAAAGAAGAGTGAAAATGTATTTAAAATATATAAGATTTAAACAAAACAGAGAACCAGTGTATTTATTGAATGAAAGATTTGTAAAGATAATTAATCATTTGTTGTAATTATTATTTATTGCCTGATAAATCTAAAGTTGCTTCTTATTAGTTTTACCAAAATATCCAAAAAAGCGAAAAATTTAATAATGAAAAGAAAGAAAATGTATAAACTTAACATAGTAAAATAAACCATTTCAATATTTATCAATAATTTAGATAATTAATTAATTATCTAATTAATTAGTTAATTATCTATCTAATCAATTAAAAATGTATTGCAATTATTATAATATTTTTCTTTAATAAATATTTATCTTATCTAAATTGAGCCAACTTCTTACATGTTTTATCAAATTATGCAAAAAGAGTGAACATATATTTAAAATAGTATATAATGTATAATCTAAACAGTCAAATAAAACATTTTGGTACACTTTACAACAAGGTTCATTAATTAAACATTAGTTGGTGTATTAACTAACACGAACTAAAGATGATCAATACATTTGTCACTGTATTGGTTCATCTTTGTTAATGTTAGTTAAAAATAAAGCTGTTCATCGTTGATTTTAATAATGTATTAGGAAATGTTGGAATTAATATTAACTAAGATTAATAAATGCTGTAGAACTATTGTTCATTTTTAGTTCATGTTAGTTAACTAATGTTAATTAACCTTATTGTAAAGTGTTACCAACCTTTTAATATGTATTGTGTTCAAATTATTTGTGATAATTAGGATAATTAATCATTTTATAATAATAATGTATTCCTTAATAAAGCATTCCAAAGTTACTTCTTACGATGTTTTATAAAAAATAAAAAAAATCCAAGAAAAGTGAAAATATATAATAATTAAAAATATACTAAACTAAGTAAAACAAACCCTTTCTTTTCAACATTCATGGTGTGAAAATGATTTGTGTGCAGATATCATATTTTTAAATTTTTATATTATTATTAATTATTAACATTAATTCAGCCTTATCTAAAGTAAGATGTTACCTTTTTTGACCAAATTATGCAACAACAAAAAAGTGCAAATATACTTAAGCACAGTATAGTTGAGTATAAATGGGAAAATGTTTTGGTAAGAAAAGTATTTCTCAAATGTCCAAAATTGGCCATAGTTGAGGAAACCTCATTTTGTTCCTTGTTATTGTGAAAAATAAACCGTCCTTTGCCTCTGCGATTGAGTCCATCAGAAGTCATGATGAGCATCTCCGATTGAGAAAATGATACAGCGCTGAACGCTTACAGGTATTATAAAGGTTAATGAAGTGGGTCGTTCAGCTCTAGCGTCAGCCCCATTATAAGCCTGCTAAAACCTGGATCGTATCTGAAACCTATACAACACACACAAACCTTGCAACCCTGAACAATACACAACTCTCTGATTTGTCCATTTAGAGGATTACAGCGATCCGGCGTCAAGGGGGGGCTTAGCCCCCCTATGATGATCTCAAATACTGAAATACTGCGTATTACCAGTGTATTACGGATGTCGTAATAACAAACAAACAAGCATTGACTAGAGTGGGCGTGACGAGCTCTGGTAGCAGTGTCACTGCCGTAGCGTGCCACAGACTTATGTTAACTAGTTTAACACTAAATAATTCTCTTTTTTTTCTCTTTTTAATTATTATTATTACTTTTTTATTACTTTTGTACCTCTGCCTACCGCACCGACTTAGTATTACCCAACCCGCTTTCTCTACCAAGTTTGTTTATGTTGCGCAGTCGCTGGAATGAATGGTTTGAGGAAATAGCTGACGGTGCATGCTAACGGATTGAAAGATGTAAAGGACATTGAAAGGCAGCCAGACAACAATTTTTTAATTGTTGGTCGGCTCCAAAAAAAAGAAAAATCCTGACCAAACGGAGTTTAGCCCATTGGTAAGTTAAGTTAGCTGTTTCTCAAAGTGTGGGGCGTGGGCGCGGCCTACTGTTGGGGAATAGAGACGAGTGGGGCACGACAAACAGGTTTTGTGCTCATCTTTTTAATTCATTTATTTACACTCAAAACAAAACAAAGACACATTTAAATGTAAGCCTTACTTAACCTTTTCACAGGTAAGTTTAAAAGTTTTTCAAGGCGACCGTTATTGATCGTAGTATCGTTTTATGGTTCCCATGGAGACGCCTCCTTCATTGCTTGTCACACCGCAGCCACAACAGCTGAATGACTGATGATCTGCTTTTATTTATTTATTTATTCAGTATTTCACAATTAGCTAGCTATATTATGATCTGATATTCCGATTATCAAATTTGTGCAAGTGGATGTGTTTTGTTGTTAAAATGTACGTATCTTATCCGTACATTATTAGGAATTTGTCACCTTCAGCTCAATTTGATATTATTATTATTATTATTATACTTATATTTTTTGTTCTTTTTGCATGGAGTTTGCAAAGTGAAAAAATGAATCATAGCACAACTAACGTTAGTCCACACTCTCAGTTTCTGAAGTTTACGTTATTAGAGGCTATATATAAATGCAAACACAATTTTCTATCTTCTTTTGAGTCGTATTTCATGCAAAAAGTGATAATATAATTGCACTTTCTTTTTTCTCTATTTGAAAGTTTTTAATGCTGTTATTGGATGTTAAGTTTTTACAATGTGATGTTAATAAAATACATTTTAACAGTTAAACTTAAAGCCTAGTTTCTTAACATTTTGTTGGGTTGATTGGGGACAGGTGGGGCTCGGAACCCTTTCCTACCTCAGAAGTGTGGAATAAAAGTATCACAATGTATTTCTAATACAGGAATGGCAAATAGGGCTGAACGATTTTGGAAAATAATCTAATTGCGATTTTTTTTTACCAATATTGCGATTGCGATTTAATATGCGATTTAAAAAAAAAAAGTTATTTACCTTCTGTATTAGTCGACAAAGACAAGCAATAAATCATTGTACAGTGGGGATAGGAATCCTTAGATAGCTCATGATCCGATCTACTTTTTTTCTTATTAATTAATCTTAATAACTCTTAAAATATGTATTTAATTACATGTGTAAAAACACATTCTTTAAAAAACAATTATATAAAAAAAAACCATTTAATTAAACCAATTACATGTTAAGAATTTTAAATAGGCTATATAAAATAATATAGCTTCAAAATATAAAAGCTAGTAAATAAAGAGAAACAAAAAAAAACATTACAAGCAATAAACAAAGAGTGGTCTCAGTATTTAAAAGTAGGCTGTCTGAATGTTTTTCATTCAAGAGCTAGAGTGATTCCCTCAGTTTAGATACGATAAGCTGCATTCACACTAATGCATATATCTCTTTTGAAATTGTAAAAGTGGTTTGTCCTGTGGGTTTAAGAACTGACAGTGTTTACATTAATTTCGCGTCATAAAAGCATTTTGACAAGTACATTTACCAATGAGTCGCTCACGGCCGCATGCACGAGCGCTCTTCACAAAGCACACGTTAGTATTTTAAAATGAAAGCAGCCTTCACTGTGATTTTCATGGTTTTAATATACAAGCCAACTGCATTCCAAAAGACATAAATAATGCCTCTGTGAAGCATTTGTAAAGAAAATTCCCGCGGGAGAGAACGCGCACTGCAAGAGCAACGTTATAACATCAAGCAAAGCGGCAAAACCTGTTCAATGAAGCCCGCGAATGTCCTTGTAATTCGGCTCAATCCCGAACTTTATGAAATAACGTTACTATATTTTTGGAAGGTTCGAGCGGTGTCGTGTGTGTGAGTGAGGAAGAGAGAGAGTGAGAGAGCGCGAGAAAATAGAAGCAAGCAGATTCAGAACACCGTTCGTTTCTAAAGCACGCGCAGCGTCATCACGCATCTGTGTTTAAAAACTAAGCTCAGACTCGATTCTGAAATTCTCTGAATCCAAGATTGTTGAGGAGAGGAGAGAATAAATAACACAATATCACATACATTAAAAATAAACTGTTCTTTTCTGAACGCCAGACCGCGTGGCAAGTTGATACTTTATCTTGCAGACTGCTTTTCTCTCGCGTCGCGTGTCACGTGACCAGTGTAATCGCAGCTCTTGCGATTACAAAATCGCGTTTCATCATATCGCGATTTTATCGCAAATGCAATTAATCGTTCAGCCCTAATGGCAAATTAGCATGTTACAAAAGAAAATTATTCAATAAATAAATAAATTAATAAATATGGCGCGAGTTTAACCCCCCCAATGGTAGACCTAAAGTTACACCCTTGTAGCCACCGCTGCTTCTTCTAAAGGAAGGGGGAGTAGTGGGCTGAGCCATTAGTGCAACTCGCAACCGAACCGCTAGATGTCGCTAAAATCTACACACTACACCTTTAAATAAATGTATCTTTAAATTTATGTATCTATTTAAATTTTTAATTTTCTATAAAACATTTCTTTTTTTTTTTGTTATGTGTGTTTTCTTTCTCTTTTTTTGTGTAGTTTGCCACTTTGGACTGAAACACTGACCCACCATCTAGTTGACTGCCTTTCTAGTCAAGTGACGATGAGTAGTCATGCAAGCCCCAATTCATAGTGGCCTTATCAGTTAAGCTTAAAGTCCCCGTGAACCGGAAGTTGCAAACGATTTTTCTCCAGTGCTGTGACGTATTTCCAAGTGAAACGGAATATTGAACAGAGGGCAGGGTTTTACTCTAGCGCTCCTCCTCTCCATCTCTCGCTCATAGCAAACTAACGGTTTGAGGGGAGTGGTTCAGCGTTTCCCAACCCAAACTGTGAAACCTACGTCATCAGAAAAAGAAACCGTTCCAGACCGGAAGTAACTTTTCAGATTTTGATTAAAGATTACCAAGGTAAAACATTTTTTAAATATATTTTTACTTGCACGGATTAATTGTTCACCACAAGACTAGTAATATGCGCTAACAAAGTAAATAGGTTCAATTTTGATTTCACGGGGACTTTAAACAATGACAAAGTATAACGGCTATACGCGTCTTCTGAAGTCAAACGACAGCTTTGAGTGACATAAATTTAAGTCGGCAGTAACTGCTGAGACACTTGAATATCAGTCCGTTACTTCTTCAAAGCTTCCGTTTGGCTTTTGTACAATAATGTGTATAATTCATATGGCCCCCTTGTATGAAGTTGTGTTGTTTTTGAAGCTTGACAACCCTCAGTGCTTGAATTCTGTAGTCATTTGGGAAGTAAAAGAGGCTTTATTATTTGGTGAACTATTGCTTATATAAATACAGGCAGAGTAGGCTAGAGGAACACATCAGAAAGAGATGAGGAGGAAGAGAAGAAGAAAGGAGGTATAGGACAAGAGGAACATACACCATCAACCGAGTCGCTCAGTGTTTTAATGCTCATCTCTGCTGCTCATTTCTCTTCTCCGCGTCATCCTGAACCTCCGATCTCAGACCAGCTACCCATTAGAGTTCCTTATCTGATGAACTAAAGCATCGTTAGCCAACTCTGGTCACAAGTTCTTTCGTTATCAATAATTCAACGAGTCAGTGTTTCCCGAAACCTTAGTTCCAACGAAAATTCGCAAACAGCATCGCAAAGTTGTGTGGATTGGGACGACAGCTCTCGACCTGTGGTTACAAACATAGTTTCTTGTTTGCTTGACATGTGGACTTAATAAATCTTTATCTTGAGCAAAATAATCAAGCTAACATTTAGTACAATCTATTTCTTCTATTTAGAATACATTGTCATGTACTGAACGTATTTTAGTTTGTCAAGAGATTGTCAAGCGCCGTTTTTTAAAAGTGTGCATGCACATTTGTGTAGTACGTTAAAAAATCTGGGAATAAATATTTGAAAAGAAAACGAGAATTAGTCCTCAGACGCCATGTCCGTAATTTATAGCAAAATGCTACAAATTGGCATTAATTCGGTTTCAAACGGATTAATTCAAATAAGTTATTACTCCACCACTTGTGTGACATCACACTGTAAATAATTATATGATCAATAAGTTATGACATCATATGTTTTTAGATTGCTTTAACTCATCAAAATAAGTTAAGCAATTTTCAATTTTTTAATGTTATACAAGATTCAACTCATTTTTAAATGCTAGTTTAATGTAATTTAAGTTGAAATGACTTAAACATCCAAGTTGATTGTACTTAAAAATTTAAGACAATATGGTAGTGACAAGCTAGTTGATTTATTGAATGTTGCAACGCACTATGGTAGTTTAGCCACTAGAGGTAATTTATTCAAAACAAAGGCTAACACAGACTCATCCCAAAAAGTCATATAACTGACGTCTTGGGACGTCTTTTGACCATACGTCAATATCCGCCTTTTTAGGGCCCCCTTAAACGTCGGTAGATGGCGATCCCGGGCCGTCATACAACTGACGCTTTACCTTTAGGTTTAGGTCTGGGGTAGAGTTAGGATCCCATAACCTCATCTACCGACGTTTAAGGGGGCCCTAAAAAGGCGAATATTGACGTATGGTCAAAAGACGTCCCAAAACGTCAGTTATATGACGTCTTGGGATGAGACCGGGTTGCAAAGGCGTAGCTTGATGACCCCTTGATTTCACGGAATCATTGGAGTTGTTGTTTTCAACCCTACAGCCGGTGGAGAATACGGAGGGCAGAAATCATATTCATGGATGACCGCTTCTGTATTAAAGGTTTCTTACGAAAGCCATTGGAGCGGAATGAGGGCGCTGGAACGAGAAACAAACACGAACGCTCAGCTCAAGAGCAGTGGAGCCTTTATTATGCTGTCCTTTTACCGTAAAACTTAAAATAATAGCCAAGCCCCAAATAGACACCTGTCTCTTTTACACACCTGGTGTGGCTGCAGGTTTAGGTAAATAAAGGCTGGTCTCTCAAATAGAGGCCAGGTCTGTTTTTTTTTTTAGTTTCGGGTTGTTTTTAATCTTCTAAAACCCATCAGATCGTCCGCTTTTGGGCGGCCGCCAAAGCAAATTTTTGTCCCGCCAAAGCCTTTTTTGATTGTTGGGTGATGTAGAATAGAATGAAAACGAGCAGAGAGAGAGAGAGAGAGAGAGAGAGAGAGAGAGAGAGAGAGAGAGAGAGAGAGAGAGAGAGAGAGCCCCGCCTGCGCGAGCGCTGTCTAGCATTCTCCCTTGCGCACATTAATTAAAATCAATTGACACAATAGTAAAAGGTCGTAAGACCGCAGTTTCACGTGGAGCATTTGGAGATATTTGGAGATTTTTAGAGATTAGAGACTCTAGGCCTACATTCAATGAACAACATCTCAATACTAAATTATACAGGCCTGTCTCATATAGACGCCTATCTCAAATACAAGCCAGTGCAGTTCGACGATTTGGGAAAATAAAAGTCCAGGCTATTATTTGAAGTTTTAAGGTATTTTATTTAAAATTATTTTATTATACTGTTCTCTAGTGACCTCTAGTGGTTTCCGCTTCTGCCGGTCACGCGTGTATGGGGTAACGCAGCGCTGATTTATCATATTAGATACATTTCAGTCTGTTCGAGCGTTTGCTCGGCGGCTGCTATGTGAGGCACTTGTTGCACACTGCAGTGAGCTAGATCGATATTAGGAATGGTAAATATGGTACTCGCAGTAAATCAAGAAAACAAGATTTAAACAAAAAGACTAACTGTGTTGAGCTGTATAACAACGATTATTTTTCTGTCGATAAATGTATCCAAACAGTTGCTCACCTGTCTAATAAAGAACATGATATATTAAAGCGTCTTGAGTGTTTTTATGGTTTCTACAGAATAAAACCGATCGGGGTCCTGGTAAAAACTGCTTATTTCTCTTCTTCCAAAATCTTACATGGTGTGCCTTTAATGTGAATGATATACCAATTTATTTGAAAAGAAGTGTGTGTATGTGTGGTTCATATTTTGGTTCATATTCATCTGCCACTTGGTTGAATTTGGTCAAATTTGACAGATGCCAACATGGGATGGCATGTGTGATGTGCAACAGAAATAATCATGACCCAGTGTTTTGTGTGATGATTCAATAACTGCTGAAAACACCAAACGATCAAAATTCAAGAGGCCTTTGGAAACAAAAATGGTCACATTTCCAATTCAGCCTGCCAAGTTAATTTTTGGAATATTTCATGCATGTGCAGTTCATGGTGATATTAATAAGTTTGTTTTTAAGGGCTTTTTTCTTTTCTTTTTTTTTAGTGTTGGCACTTGATTTTTGAGCCCTGAAGCAGTTGTGAAACACTGAATCCGACCAAATGCAAAACTGCCTGAGATTTACACTGGAAACCTATAACTCAGTGTGTGTGTGTGTGTGTGTGTTATAGCAGTTCTTATGTTCTGTTTCTCATCTGATGGTGTCACCCTGAAGGTTAGCAGCACTATCATCATAATGATGTCATTTAAAATGCTGACAGCTCATTGGCTGGGTTATTGATTGGGCTTCACTGGATGTTTTAAATGGGAATTAGATTATGAATATCATTACTGTTAAAGTGCTAACGGGGGTTTGCGAGCACTTAGCCGATACACTGATGCTATAAGATCTAATTACCTGGCAGATGAAAAAGAATACATAATATGTATAGGCCTGAACAGACAAGCTCAATGTACGCGTTAAGCATGTTTGAATGCAGAGGCGAATTCAACACCAAATTCTTCAAAGAACATTTTTTTTGACCTAATTGGACTTTACATCTTTATCTGTATTTTTATACTGAGTATAAACATCAGTGTTTTGTTGTGCTTGACACCTCACTAATACAAATGTACTAATAATTGAATAACTGATTTACCACATTTTCAATGTTGTGACAGTAACTCAGCACTTATCAAAACAGTGTAGCTTTTCCAGTAATAATACTTTTTTTCAATGGATTTCTCACATTATCGAGATCTGAAGCAATAATGAAACCTCTCTCTCAAGTCATATTGAGAAGTCTGATTAATTTAATGAATCAGTTCCCTTGGACTGTTCATTTAAATTGCTTTTAAATGGTTTCAAAAACGAGTCATCTCTAGTTTCCCAAGAGGTCCCTTCAAAGTATGTTATGATTATTATTTTTTTTAGCTAAATAAATATTTAATGAATTAAACATGCTGATCATTTCTAGTTTCTATTCAGTTATGTAAATGAGTATGTTTGTTTGTTTATTACTATTTACTATCATTTCAAGTGTTATCTCATTTGCATGTGTTTGCAAGCTTGATGCTGTCTGCCTAATTGATTTTTTTGCATGCCTGATAAATGCAGCTAAAAAAATTGTATTTTATTGTAAATAGATATAACGCTAGTGCAAAAAAAACCATATAAATAAATAAAAATAAATCAATTATAAAATAAAAATATAAAAAAAAAAAAAATATGTCTCTTCTTTAAAAACACATTAATTCATAGCATAATGTTCCACTCATTTTCATCCAATAAAATCTTTTGTAAAATATGAATGTCACATGATGACACGTTTTTTTTTTTCTTTCTTTCTACATTTTCAGCAGCACCAGAAGAGCATTATAACACAAATGTACTGAAATGAAGGTGAACACAACGAGAAAACATGAGCCCACCACAGCACCATCTCCGCCACATACATAACATTTCCTCCAATAACATATAATATTACGGTAACACTTTACAATAAGGTTCATTAATTAAACAACAGTTAATGTATTAACTAACCATTTGTTACTGTTTTTGTTAATCTTTGTTAATGTTACTTAATACAAATCCAGCTGTTCGTTGTTTGTTCATGTTAGTTCACAGTGCATTAACTAATGTTAACAAGATTTTAATAAACTATTAGTAAATGTTGAAATCAACAATAACACAGATTAACAAAAGTATTGTTAATTCTTAGTTAATGTTAACTAATGAACCTTAATGTAAAGTGTTAACCAATATTAGCAAACACACAGTGAGTTTGAATTTTAAATATCACTGTAACCGAGCCAGTGTCAAAAATAATCTCTCTAGTAATGAATAAATGTATGAGAAAATGTTACGTTGCGAGGGAACCGACATACAGATGCTATACGGGGTGAAAAAAACACGTCTTTACCTTTCTGTTCCACCTCTAATTTTAGGCATGGAGGAGAAAAAAACAAAGAGACAAAGAGAGAATATCAGAGCAATACAATAATGATTGAACTTTTTCTTCTTTTCCAGAACAATCTGATGATAAAAGAAACCATAAGCATCCGTTCTTGTGTTACAACAAAGTCGGTGCAAACTGTGTGATTTGTGCTCGTCCTTTATGATTGTTGCTTGTCAGGTTGTGTGACATCAGACTGTCAGACTCTATGATACACATCTCTGTCACGATTGACAGTGTCAGACTCAAGCAAGATTCCCAACATTTTCCTCAGATTTGTCTCAGAATTCGTATTGTCTGCACCCGACAAAACACAAGGAAAAAAAAACATATTTGCGTACAAGCAAATCATTCAGCAGTGTCCTGTGGAGAAAGAAAAACTCAAATTATAGTGTGTGTGTGTGCGATTATGCGTGTGTCTAAGGAAGGAGTACTGTAAATGAATAAAACATTGAATTATAAAAGAGAATTCAGCAATGAAATCAAACAGAGAGACACACACTGACATGTCACATCATTAATCACATAAATCATCACATAAATCAATCTGTTAAAGTGTATGTGAAGTTTACTTAACTAAAGTTTAAGGACAAATAGCTTAGAAGCAAGAGAAATCTCACAAAACCTCTGTTTTCAACCTGTTTCTATTTCAATTAAATGCTATTCTTAACCTTCTGTTCATCAAACAATCCTAAATGTATCCGTGTATCAGTATCAGTTTCCACACAACGAAGCAGAACTACTGTTTTCAACATAGGAAATGTTTGTTGAGCAGCAATTAGGATGATATTAAGATGATTTCTGAAGGATCACGTGACACTGAAGACTTAAAGGGTACATATCATGCTTTTAAATCATTCCTTTTTAAAAATAAATCATAAATTTGAGATCTATATAAAGCGAAACTGTCTGAATTCCTCATTATTATAGCTCCACAGGCCCCTTTTCTACGCCTTTTCTGATGTGCGTCTGTGAGCAACTCGTTTTGGTGCGGCCTCTTTAAATAAAAAGGAGATGTGTCATAGCCCGCCCGCTCTTCAGGTCGCTGAGTTCACGGTCGGTTCAACTCCACCCCGTTCGGCCATTTTTGTAGTTTGATTAGAGATAATGTTTATATAGAGTCAAAGAACATTTTTATTCACACTTTAACAAAATGTCAACAACGGAAGACTTGTCCTTCAAGCCTTACATGTGCGATCCAGAGCAAGCGAGTTGAAAAATACGACGACGAACCTGCAGAACAACGTCTTCATGTAGATGTAATGCAATGTATCGTTAACCATATTGTGTTATAAGTGAAAGTCAATTATTTCTCTTGTTAAAACAAGCACACTGACAAGATAAATGACTATGGTGTAATCTTACCACTAAAAATCTGTATTGATAATATGATACGTTTAGAAAAGCATCAGAAGCTAAATGACCATTGATGGAACTCAAGAACAATAATACTGCAGACGTGTAACGTTACTTCAAAACAAAAACAAAGAAAGACAAACGTACTGCTAAACCATGACCACCATTTGTTTTAAGAAAGTAAAGTACTTTATTTTTATTATCGAAATGCTCTGTTCGTCGTCTCCAAAGATAGAAGGAATTTACCCCTCTTTCAGTCGAAGTCGATCGGCAAACCCTTCTTTATAATGGCGGAGGTTGTTGAAGTTGGAATCCTTGAAGTGCTTCAGGTCACTACATCCAACAACCGAACATTTTGACTTGCCCTCTCGTAACTTCTGCATCATTGAGCTTGGACTACAAAATCGGAGTGAGAAATAATAATGGCGGATTGCTCGAAGTGTTGGGCCGGTAGTCAATGTCTTTATTTGTCAGTTCCGCTGCAAATACCGTGACGCAATTGTTCAAAAAACGTCATAGAGAACAGAAAAATTGAAACAGGTTGAAAAACATGACCAAAACAGAATATAAAGATATTAACGAAGCACCTGAAGAGAATAATTTCAACTTTTCTGTACTTATAAACACTCAAAATATACAACAAAATTATGAAAAAAGTAAATTTAGCATGATATGTCCCCTTTAAAATTTAGTATGCATCACAGGGGGGAAATACATTTTACAATATATTCAAATATAAAATATTCAATTATTTTACATTGTAATTATATAAAATGCAAATCTTATAAAAAATAAAAATAAAACCATCGTTCAGTATGTTTTGGTTTACGAGGACACAGGAAGGACAGAGGAGGACAGGGGAAGGACAACCACCTTAACGTTGTAATCACATATGCCAGATCACACACACGGACACATGCACACACACACAATGGTTAAACGTGTGTATATGTGCAACTATGCATGATCTGTTCTATAATCCTTTATTTTGATAAAACAGGATTAACCAGATTACCATCCAAACAGTCAAAAAAAGAAAAAAGACAGCTAGAGAGTAACTCTTTTATAAATCCTTCGGGGGGGTACAGATATTCCTAATGCTGACGCCACTCTCCATTTTATATAGGCTAACTACACACATAAGAACCTGAATATGCGATATGCGAAATTACCTGAATATTACTGCAGATTCCCTCTTAAGACATTAAAAATGGAGTGGAAACCTTGGGCTAAACCATACTGATCTTGCTACTCAATGTTTTTCAGATGTTGGCTAATTTCACTATATGTTGGCTATTACAAATGCAGTGAAATATTAGACAAATCTATGGTCCCCACTTGTAAACCCATTTGTATATCAGATGCGACTTGTGTCTGTCGCATCAATGTTTTGAAATGAATCGCATTGATTCATGCGTTAGCCTAACGTCAAACATTAAAATTCATTACAATCTTTTTAATAATTGTTTCAATTGCTGTAGTGCTGCATGTTTGAGCGTGAAGAAATGTTCGGGACGGGAGTGAAGATATCTTGCACCTAGACAGATAGACTAGCTTAAGCTATGCTCATTACATTTAAAGTTATTTTTTTATACAAAATAATGTTAACGTTACTGACTGCTTCATTTTCCACTAGACAGGCACCCAGATTGTGGAACTGAGCTTCTATTTCTGCTTCATTCATTAATGTGCTCATGTTGGGATGAGGCAATATGGGCGGAGCTTATTGACATAAGGTGTCAGAAGACCCCTAAAATCAAAGGTCACCATAGCGAGGACCAGCAAGTTGCCATGGACACCACTCTGCTGCCATGGGTACCAGCTGGGTTTCACTGTCCAAGAGAAATCATGTAAGTGTGAGACAAGGTCATTTCTATAACACACACACACACACACACGTGTGTGAGGGAGGGTTGTTTCAAACCAGTGGGTAGCAAAGTGATTAGAGACTGAAAGACTGCAATGAGATTATTTTTAGAGCCGTGTCTGTATAGCTCAACAGCTCAAAATCACACTACACAAATTCAACATGAAAAGGAACTTGAGACGAGGCCCCGCCCACAAGCTGTGATGTCATACACAAGCCTATTGCACCTTTAATTGTGAACTGTAAGTGATGTTTTTTGGAAACTTTATTGCAACACTTAATTGTTAATTGCGATAACATGAACATGTATTATAGTTATTTTGATTTTATTTTATTAAATGTATATTTAAATTGTATAATTTCTGTTGTACCTGCAGTTCAGTGGTGATAATCACATCACACTAAAATATATCTATTTAAATAAAAAAATAAAAAAATAAATAAAAAGGTTGGATTTCAAAATATATTAACTTTAAAGATAATATCGCATCGGGTACTTCAAATTATAATCAAATTGTACTGTCGAGCTTATTAATATAAGCATTTATAGTAAACTAAAAGACATGTAATTACACATTTAAAATGATAATATTATATTATTATGATAACAACAAATTATAAAAATATAATCAACTACTTGGCATGCTTTAGCATGTTAGTCAACACATCAAAACAAGTGTACTTCACTAAAATATGATGAAAGATTATTATTAGTTAAACAAAAATATTCTCAATATTATATTTTTTTTTCTTACAAAACATTTAGTAGTTTTAAAAATGTACATTCAATAAAGTTATGTGCACTAGTTTTTAGAGACTGACAGTGATGTTTTTTAGATAATACTATTTTATTTAGCACATCCTGGGCTGAAATATTCTACGCTGGCGAGCGACACATGTCATCCTGTCCCAACACCTGTCATAGAAACCTTTCATCATCTCATCAATTCCAGAAGGATCCATCTCATATTTTATCTTTGAATATGCAGCTTCCCTCTGAAATTGATCACATTACGTAAGTAATGTAAATGGCATTTCACACTGACTTTAAGTCTGTGCGTTTAGCAGATAAGAAACATGTTTTGTCTCCTCAGTGAAATGTATCATTAAGAACGAGAAAACAGGTGTATTAAGAGCAATTTTCAAGTTGTCAGATAAAGTCCAAACTAGCAACAACCTCAAACTCGAATTAAACCGTTTGCTATTTGACCTCTAAGGTGGTGGGGCAAGAGTTGTTGTGGCCTGCCTTTATGCAGAGAATTATGAATGAATCGAAATGTGTGTGTAGCTGATAAGAGTAAACATATATTAGAGCATGTCAGCACAGATGATTTAGCAACTACAGGCTACAGGTTTTTCACTGGCTGAGCACACATGCGCACACACACACACACACATTTCCTCAAGCAAGCTTCCATCGCTACAGGCAACAACATCACTTAAACCATGTCAATGCATCAAACACCAAGGCAACCATGTTACAACTAGCATGTCAATACATGGCAATCATTTTGACTCGCAGAGAGAGAAAGAGTCATGACAGCTGTCAACAGCATGTCTGGGAAAAGAAATACAGTGAAATCAAAGAAATAAGTTATTATACCTTATTACCTTTGTTTAGAGTCAATAAACCCTTTTTATTTAGTTCACTTTATTACTACTACAACTAGAATTTTCATGCAGACATTATCTTCATGACAATTAAGCAAATATCTCATTCTCATCATGTAAAAAAAATGTATTTAGTAAATGTATTATTAATAATAATTACTAATGGTTACTAATTATTATCATTATTTTGTATAATAATAATATGTTATTAATATAATAATAATAATAATAATAATAATAATAATAGATATTATTATTATTATTATTAATTTAAAGGGATATTTCACCCAAAAATGAAAATCATGTCACCATCAACTCACCCTCGAGTTGTTTCAAATATGTATGAATTTCTTTCTTCTGCTGAACAAAAAATATGATATTTTTGGGCCCCATTGTGTGGAGCTCAGAGGGGGTGGAAAAAAATATGAGATGGGAGGAAAAATAATCAATGTTTTGTTCCCCTGAGAAACTTCGCTCGCAAAACTTTTGTGTTATTTGCGAGTGAACGAAAAAATTCTCGGGGGAACCAAAACATTTGTGAGAGAAAGCAAAAAAACAACAACAATTATTCCACAACAATTATTCCTCCCATCTATTTTTTTTCTTCACCATATCCTTTTAGCAGCTTCGTATCATTGACTTCTTCCAGTATATAAAAAAAACAAATATTATGGAAGTCAACAAGGCCCTTCAAAATTGTCTTTTGTTTTCAACTGAAGAAAGAAATTCTTAGCTTTGGACCAACTTGAGGGTGAGTAAAATGATAAGAATTTTCATTTCATTTTGACAAAAAGAAGAAAAAAAAACTCTTTAAGTATTTGAACACATTAGGTTATGAAGGGGTCTTTTTCATTCTTTTGTTCCTGAATTTTCATTTCTGAAGCTTAATGGAAAAACATGATGCTAGGTCATGCCTTGTTTCCACAAACACAAACTGAAAATGGACCTTGAATAACGGTATACATTGCTTCAGATAAAGTGTAAGTCTAATGTAAAATGCCATTTCTTTTTTATCTTATGCTGAAATGTCACCCAGACATTTGGTCAGATTCACCCGCCTCAGACACGGGAGACCCTGACAGCACTTAAAAGTCTAAAAATGAATGGATGTTGTGATGATGGTGATTGTGCTTGATTGCTGTAGTGCGTCTGGAGGGTTTGTGAGTGTGAGTGTTAAAGGGAAATTAAGTGCTTTGGGACTGTGATTTCCACCGAACTGCAAGATCAACAATTAACGCTTGACACCAGCTCTTTACAAAGTCAAACACACAAACACGGACTATGGAGAACGACAACAATGAGAAATGCAAATGCTAATATTGTTGCATCATATTGGCAAACTTCCTGTTGGAACCGTTTGAAATTAAATGAAAATGAATTATAGTTTATATGTATATAAATGCAATTATTTGAACTTGAGAGTGTTTTTGACCCACTTAAGCAGGATTTAAGTACATCTGTATGTACGTAACTTCATAATTACTTCAATTGTCTTTGAAATATGGTTAAAATGTACTGTGGTCCTGACAAGCATTTACAGTAAACTAAAATATACCAATTGATTAATTGATTGATTGATTGGTTGCAGTTACACATTTGTGATGAAGTTGCTTCAAATTCAATATCGAGCACCACACTGCTGTTACAAATACTATCATATTAGTATAATTAGTATCATATAAGTAAAATCAAAGTCGTCTGACAAATGGAGCGCAACCGCCCTAGCGGTTTTGTGTGTACTGTGAGTACTTTATTGTTGATGTATTGCAGCTAATTCACTTTAATTTCCTAAATGGGATCAATAAAGTATACTTCTGTGACTAAAACTTATACGTTCACAGTGAAAGACCATCTACCATCTTTAAAATTTACATTTTAGTTAAGGTGGTTAAAACTTATTTTATGCACAGTTTAAATGCACAAATATATCTAGCTGCTCTCTGAAATGATGAGAGAGTCCAGTTGTCACGAAACATAACCGGTCAATCCTACTCTTCACACTTGATCAAAACCACATAGAAATACCAGTCAGGTGAATGAATCCCCTCTCTCTCACACACACACACACACACACACTGGCAGAACATATTCAACAGCAGGTGTGAGTTTGAGGTGTTGATGCGTGAATAATCCTTCTGAATTAAAAATCGAAAACGGCCAGCTAATAACGAAAACTAGATTAACAAGGTTAAAAGCGTTACCATGCAACAGCTGTGATTTGACTTTAACACATAACCATGCCTTTCCATTAAAGGGAACAAAATAGGGGCTGAAACTTGTTCCCCTCTTCAAAAGATCAGTGCTTAATGTCAATCATCAACCTCAGGATATTAAATGAAATACCATATGAACAGTTTTATTTTATATTTATTCATTTTGTTAGGAGGTTGGCAGTTTTTGCTATTAAAGTTAGTAAATGTGGGATGTCTAAATATTAATATCCTATCCTATCCTATCCCCTCCTGTCCTATATCCTATCCTACCCATATCCTCTCCTACCCTATCCAATCCTATAGTGGACATTATATGTTAGTTAATTTCTCTGACATATTTTTTACCACACAGGATGTCCTGTAAAGAGCATCCAAGGCTAGACATATAAAAAAAATGTTTGGAGGTTTCACCTTGACAAAAACTTCTCCTTAGCCTTTAAAAATGACTGACATTTGGTGATCAAATGTAGCACTTTGTAAAATTGTTTACTACTATAATTCATCAGATGTTATGTATTATGCACTTGGATAGTAATTGTTTGATATACTCTATATGTCACTCCAAGGTGGGTCAGGCTAAGAATCACCATTTTAAAGGGAGGCAGGATAACTGACCCTTCACTAAGCCCTGCCCTCCCTAGTTACTGTTGCTATGCCTGTCAAGCTTTCGCGGCTGGCACATCTATAGAGAGCCTAAGTCCCTCCCCTTCCGGTCGACCACCATGGGACCTTATTTTGGAAAAATATTGAATGGTAGTCAATGGCGAGAGACAACAAATATTTTGATCTCGTTTGAATTGGGCCCTGAATTACACATATGATGTTTGTCAATTTAAAAGATACATTTTAAAGTAAAGAAAGTCGCAGTTTGATGTAAAACCGTTGAGACTGTGAAAATACGTAATTACAAAGACTACAAACCCCAAAGGCGCACATTTTCTCTCAATGAATGAAGCTAACTTTACTGAGGCTATTGTCTGTCATTGTTTCTATAGTCTTACGTTATAATGGTAACGTTACGCCGTCATACCTGAGTGTTTTGTACCAGACTGCACACACACGAGCAGCGGATCTCACTGGTTTCGCTTCCCGGGAGATGTAGTTCATAGAGTGATTTTCACATAAAACTAAATGTTACTCTTCTGTTTTATGACAAACTGCGACGTTTTTGACTTTCAGAATCATCTTTTAAATTGGCAAACATCATATGTGTAATTGAGGGCACAGTTCAGACGGAACAAAAAGATAAGTTGTCTCTCGCCATTGACTACCATTCATATTTATTTCCGAAATAAGGTCCCATGAGCCGAAGCTCCGTCTAAACAGTTCTCGGTTCTGTACTGGTGACGCGAGAACCGTTGTACCTGTGCGTTCGATAGTACACGGATGCGCAGTATCAGCTGCTCGAGCTCATCACTTCTCTCAGCAGTGGCGTGACTCAGTGAACTGTTGGAGTTACTGAAATAAAATATACTTCGGGATATTGGTTTATTTCGATTTGGAGGGACTGTCAGGCATGTCTGAAAGTGAGTAACTTTAGTAACTTGTGGATCAGCACTGACGCAAGACGCGAACTGTTTCGAACGATTCACTAAAAAGAGATGGTTCAAAAGAACGATTCGTTCACGAACCAGCCATGATCACTACAGTCTGCAGTGAGATTGAGGCGGCAAGAGAAAAGGTGAAGACTGGGGAGTGGAAGCTCCATACACAAAGAGAAAGAGAAAAGTGTGCCAAACATTTGCTGAAATAATGAAAGATGATGACCAATGTGTATGTCTTCTTGCGATGCTATGATGACGTCTATGGCCAAATGACGCTACGATGAGCATTTACTACTTTTAAAAAATGCGGTCAGGAAGCGGGTCGGGTACAATATTTTCTTACTTTTTTTGCGGTCCGAGTTGCGGGCGGGTTAGTTGAAAACATTGGTCGGGTGCGGGTTGTTTATACATTGACCCGCGCATCACTGGTATGCACTGGTGTCGTAGGCCGTCGATTAACAAAGTGCTGAAATATATTTGAAAGTATGTCAGTGAGCCTCCGTCTTGTCTTTAATCGTCTTATTTTACGTTAAAATATATGCATTATGACCAAATAACCATCAATATTTCCAAGCAATAGGTCAAAATTTAGTTGTGAATGGGTCTCCCACACTGCTTAACGCACATCATTTCTCCCCTTGGCCTTTAGATTTTTGGGAAGGAAAACAATTACACTCCCCCGTCCAAACTTTTAGGATACCAGGTATCAGATTTGCACAATCCATACGCACAATGCTTTAGCATGTTTCCCTCGCTCGAAAGCTTGCCAGACCTCCCGCGCCTAGTTACGGTTGCTAAAACGCGATTGGCCAGTGGCGGTTTTCGGGCGTGGCTTAGCAAAGGGTCAATTTGATGTGTTTAAAAGTACTGAATTTTCATGCTCAGTTCAATTTATACATACCTAATACTTCTCACAACAACAACAGGATTGATGTCTCTCTTGCTTTAAAATCATTGTACACCAAATTGCACCATATTCCCGAAGAAAAAAAAAATGTTGAAGCAATCTGTGCCAGAGTTATTGTGTCCAAAAGCAGACTCGACTTCTGTTCTGGCCACATGTCCTCTTCAGGGTCAAAATTCAGACAAGCAGATGAAACATGGGACTCATTATGGGTCTCGTTGATTCAATTACTGACCTAAAAACAACCTAAATTAATAAACCCACAAGACTATCGTTTCAGTCTCTGTATATCCATAATCTGATACTGATTTTGTCTGCATCCTCTGTGGACAGTTGGATCGAAAAGCTTCGAGAGGAGCCAAGCCGTTTGGAAAGGAGATTTAGATTATTTCCGCGAGCTGCTTGTGGGCGCAATCTGTTTTCCAGCGCGGTGGCGGTCTTCAGCGCTGTCCTCATTGATTATATTCTGTGATTTTGGGGCGAAAGCCCAGCAGACACTTATTTGGATGCCCCGATCTCTCCAAATCTCCTTTGAACCTCTCAGCGCAGCTTGGGTTCAGGAGGGGCGGGTGAACACGTCCAGAAGCCGATGTCTTGGCTCTGGTTTTAATCGGATTCAAACCCAACCGATACCTGTAATCACCTGCGTATGATAAACACCTGATGGCATCCAGATACTGCCAAGACCAATTAACTGGCGTTCAGAATCAGGGTAATTAACTGCTGATTGGTTGCACATCACACAGCTGCATACGAGCAAAAGGTCGGCAGACGCCAATATGACCAGCCTACTGGTTTCCACGCTCGGATCGCGTGCTCTGATTGGACGACGGTGTTGTGCAAACAGCGGGTCGTCCTGGTAACATGGCGACAGGTAAAGAAGCATGCGCTCACAGATTGAGCACAGGTGTCGTTTGTTAAAAGCCCGATGATGGCGAATCGTCTGGCAAGGCTACAGAACCTTGAATGCGAACCGCGCAGAGCGATATCAGCTTATGCACGGAAGATTGATTACGGCGAGAGAAAGACGCAGGTGCAAAAAAACCTGCCAAAACAATCAGCTCTCGTTCTATTGCCCTCATAAAGGCCAGAATCCATAAAGCGATTCTCTCTGTGCAGACACACAAAAGACAAAGGGCCGCATCTGAACACACACAGGCACACTGCATGCTGGGCCAGCCATTATCTTCAGTCCTGCTGAAACGGCATTATTGGGATCTGGATTTAAGGCGAAAGTAATTAAGTGCTAATTAAATATCTGTGGTACACCTGGTAAAGAGTCTGAACAGACCATTGGCTCGATATGGGCAGTCAATGTGAAGACAGCCGTTATTTGTCCCTCGCTCACTGTGGAACAGCTTCCATTTTTTAGATTTTAATTAGTTTGCAACTGCAAAAGTTGACGTCAGAACACTCTGCACATTAAACTGGCAAACAAGTATTTTAAAATCAGAACGATTACAGGGTTGATTTGGAAACTGTGTGAATTGATGATAGGTGAGATTGTGCTTGTGTGTGTGCTTTAGGCCTGACCTTGAATTCTTCTGAAGAGTTTTTGAAGTATATAATAATGCCACCAATAGCTCCAGACACCGACAGCAGTGTCCATCACTCAGGGTCAGCATGAACACAAAATCACCTTCGCTGTTCCGGGGCGTTTTGTATTTGATGTGTAATGGGAGAAACGCTGGCTGTCAGTCAGACACTCACTGGTGGTCTTTCTCAATGAATACCAACACACGTCAAACTCTCTTATCAAACGCCTTCCCTACAGCAAAAACATAATACCTACCACAATCTTCCACAGCCAAACACCAAAAAGTGTTCACATTTGTCGCCCTGACCAAATATCCTTCCCTGACTTCTGTTTTTTTTTTCTTTTCTTTTTTTTCGATCAAACCAAGACCTGACTACATGACTACAGACATCACTTTGACCTGATCTCAGATGCCCCGCCCACTAGGTTTCAAGAGCTCCTTCTCTTATCTATTTGGAGTTTAAAAGCTATGTCGCTTTCCCTTACTCCCTTATCTCTGACTCAGAATGCAAATTCAGTATACAGCATACTACCTACTATTTTTTTAAATATGCAAAAAGAGTAGGCTACAGATTATGAATCAATAAATATTTCCAACTTCAGCAAGCTACATTGTTGTAAGTTGAGTAAAAATTTGTTGCAACAATAAATCAAATTTGATATTGCTTATAAAAGTTGATAAAAAAACACTTAGATAGACTATTCAAAGTTCTGTTGTATATGGCACATTTTAGTAAATACTATTCAGCATACTGAACACAACTATTCTCAGAATATTGTGCGAAACAGTATGCATTATGCAGCACTGTTTGCACTGTTATGACATGACCTCATTACATGTGTCACACATTACATGTTTAATTCAGTGAGTTTCATCTCACAAATAAAAATAGTTATTTTTGAAATGATTGTATTGCATTTACACTATTGTTTTTAACGAATTACTGTGTCAGTAAGTAAGGATGGATTAAAAGGGTCATTAATTACTCGCCCTCATGTCGTTCCAAACCCGTAAGACTTTTGTTCATATTCTGAACACATAAGAATATATTTGTAATGAAATCTGAGAGTTTTCTGTCCCTCCGTTGACAGCTACGCAACTACCATTTTGACACTTCAAAAAGTTCATAAAGACATTGTAATCCAATCCATATGAATTGAGTGGTTCAGTCCAAATTTTCTGAAGAGACTTGATCGCTTTATATGATGAACAGGCTTTTATTCACATATAAACATTGATCAGCAGACATAAAGCTGACCCGTACATGCTTGACACGCTAGAAGAAACCTCTTGCAGAAGCTCAAACGTGCTGCGTATAACATGAGAAAAAACCTCATTGGTTCATTCAGAAGCTCAAACGTGCTGCGTAACACGAAAAAAACCTCATTGGTTCTTGCAGAAGCTCAAACGTGCTGCATAACACAAGAAAAAACCTCATTGGTTCATTCAGAAGCTCAAACGTGCTGCATAACACGAGAAAAAACCTCATTGGTTCATTCAGAAGCTCAAACGTGCTGCGTAACACGAGAAAAAAACTAATTGGTTCTTGCAGAACCTTAAACGTGCTGCATAACGCGAGATAAAAACCCTCATTGGCTCTTGCAGAAGCTCAAACGTGCTGCATAACACGAGAAAAAACCTCATTGGTTTTCGCACGTCAAGCAAACATGCTTTACAAAATCTGATGTGTGAGTTGATGAATGTTTATAGGTGAATAAAACCCTAAATTCAATCTGTTCATCATATAAAGTGATCGTATCTCTTCAAAAAAAATGGACTATAGCATCTTGTTTTACAATCTTTTTATGAACTTTTTGAAGCGCTAAAGTGTCAGTTGCGTATCTAGGACAGAAGCTCTCAGGTTTCATCAAACAGATCTTCTCAATGGCATAATGAGTAGAAGAGACTTCAATTAAAACCATCATAATATCTCATCAACTCCAACATTTTGAGCGTATAATGCAGTAGATTTCCCCAGGTATTTTCCAGGTAAACTTGCTGTGTTCCGCCTCGCTCTTCAATTACAAGCTCCGCCCTTTTCTCCCTCTTCATTACCGAGTTCATTCATCTAGCCTCTCCACTATCTGATCCTCTCTTCATCAAGCCTTTCAAGCCTTCTTCACTTTCCTTTCATGCGGCAGCAGAATGACAGATTTAATATGCGCTAAGGTGCATTTGTCACTGATAATATTATTACAAACAGGCGACGTGTCTCTCTGGCATAAACACTCGTGAATGAGCTTTGACAGTGACAAATAAACGGCATCTCAAACGTCCTCTGGATAATTCAGATTAAATTACACATGTGAGACTTTGAGGATTCAAGCCATCAGATGAGTTGTTCCGTTTGTGTTATGTTAATTGACAATTTGATATTCAAGGAATCATTCACACAAAAGTGAAAAATCTGCCATTTTCAGTGTTGGGGTAGTTACTCAAAAAAAAAAAGTAATTAGTTACTAGCAGTGATGGGAATAACGGCGTTATAAAATAACGCCGTTACTAACGGCATTACTTTTTCCAGTAACGAGTAATCTAATTGATTACTCTTCTCATCTTAACAACGCCGTTACCGTTACTGCCAAAAATGCGTCCCGTTACTATAACAACTGATGAAGCTGTTTTTTTTTTTCATCAGACCAACTAGATCTCTGAGCGAGAGGCACACTTTTTTACTGTTCTTCCATTGAGCACGAGACAAGCGCATAAATGCTGACGATTGCCTGAGGTAGAGTAAACTGTCACTGTAAGCCTATCAGAGGTAGAGTTGGGCGGGTGTTCTAAAGCACGCATAGTAGTGATGAGCATTCGGCTCTTTTGACTCTGCTCTGAAAAGAGCCGGCTCTTTTGGCTCACAAACGGCTCTTTAAATGACTTTGACTATAATATTTCACTTTTTATTATATAATTATTTAATTTCTATAGGCTAAATTTGTAAAAATAGAGTCGGCTCTTCAGATATGCGAGCCAGCTCCCGACGTTCAAATAAAAGAGTCGGCTCATTCGCGAATCGCGAACGACCCATCAAAAGCTCATTCGCGAACGAGTCGATCCATCATCACCTACGCTCCTCCGCGAACGACCCATCATCACTATCGGCTAACGCTCATGAATTGCGAACGACCCATCATAACGCATAGTCGGACAGGAATAACGGACACAAGGAATAACACAAGCCAGTCAGTCAACGAGAGACAGGTATGCCGACGAGCCCAAATAATCCAAAAGTAGCCTTCTCTAAATGGTATTGCTTATGTTAAGTTTTCATTTCCGTCTGTCATGTCCATGCACAATATGTTGCGATGATCCATCCTCTAAAGAACAATCCAGATACAATTTCTCAGTGTTATTTATTTGTTAGTTTTCGTCTCAATGCGCTGGCATAACATCAGTGAGCGAGGGAGCAGCAGCACGACATTCATCTCAAGGAAGGAACACAAGTTGAGTCAAAATAAAAGTCCCCATTTGTTCACACATGCGCACAATGAACTCTTGCACATTTTTAGTAACAGTAAATAGCATAAAGTAAAAACAAAATAACAGTAAGAAACATAAAATAATATAGTTAATGAGAACATATAACTCAACAGCTTAACAAACTTAATTTAATTTTGCCCAGTTGTGGCCTGTTGAGGGGCAATAAATATCAAAAGTTCCCAAACATCTATTGTGTTATTTGCATTGATCCACTATATAAACATAATATCTACATACATGGCATTTGATTGGAGGCTACTCTCACTTTGTCCCACATCAACATTTTTTTAGATGTGTGTACAATGTTTCATGTTTCTGTTAATGTATTGTATTAAGTGTCCATTTCATTATAAAATTCAGATTTTTCATAAATAATTGAACATGCACATGTGTTTAAGTTCCGTTAAATAGGGGTAGAGGTGGGTCACATTTGAGCATTTAAAATTTAATTTTACTTGAAAGTAACGCAATAGTTACTTTCTTAAGTAACTAATTACTTTTTAAAATTTGTAACTACTTTAATTTAGTTACTAATTTAGTTACTTTTTGGAAGAAGTAACTAGTAACTGTAACTAATTACTTTTTAAAAGTAACTTGCCCAACACTTACTAGTTACTTCTGTAAATTGTAATGAGATTACTTTACTAGTTACTGCATTGGAAAAGTAACTTCACTACTTACTTTACTTTCCCGTTTCTTAATTTACCGTGTAGATACACGGACAAACATCATAGCCTATCATCACTTTTTGCCCTATCATCACCTTATTGTACAATTGCTTTGGGAGAATAAAACTCTTCTCCTGAGAACAAAACCAGCTTTTTATTCGACTCATGGCAATAAAAAACAAAACAAAAAATGAAGAGGTCAATGAAAAATAATAAAATAAAGGTTACTTTATCCCATAAATTCTTAACCTTAATTTAAAATGCATTTTCTAAACCTAAACTTGGGGATTAATGGTCGACAGGGGAAGCATGTCTTCTACAATGAACCCTGCAACAATCCTGTTCATTTCGTTTTGTGTTATCCAAGAGTTCTGAGAGTTGTTTACGGTTGCGCAAGACCCCATTTCACTTGAAGTGCACGGCTTTTTTGTGGTGTCGCATCCGAGGATGAACGACTTCAAGAAGCCGAATTTGCACCTAGCATGTAAGTTAGCCTACATCTCCGCAACGGCACCCAGTTTGCGCATCTAAATCAGTTATTTATGTTTTCAAAATGAGCCTAAGATCCATGTTTTATAAAATATCCACAAAACTTAATGAAATATTTAGTGAAATTAGAAAATAGTGATCGTTCATTTAGTTCTATAGCCTATATACATGTTTTTATATCCACATATTTTGTTCTAATGTCACAAGTAATAATCTTAGGGTTTACAAGAGTAGCCTACATTTCACACAAATATTTTTGTCCTTTCGAGCAATAAACTGAAAGTAATGTGAAAGTAATGTGTCTCCATCTTCACTTCCCTCTCTCCTTCACACCGGCAGCTATGCCACTCTATGGCAACGGTGCGCACGCACCACTAGACGGAACTTTCCACACAGGCAAACACGGGTTGGGTAACGCAGGAAATCGCGTTCCTATAGTAAAGTAGTGTCGTTACCAATATTTTAGTGTAATGCGTTACTTTACTTCGTTACCCAAAAAAGAAATATTGTTACTGTAATTCGTTACTTTGTAACTCGTTACCCCCAACACTGGCCATTTTGAATTACTGGCATTACATTTCAAATGTTTTAGATGCAAAAATCCACAATTTGTCGAATTTCCATGTAACAAAAGTTAAGAATAGCATCCAAACTAAAAGAAAAGTACAAAACCACAATAAAAGTTGTTAAATTCCATGCTTTCTGAGGTCATGGTTGTTTTATAAAAGACTTAGTGCATGAGTCGATATAGAGTAATGCTATGATGTCTTATCTTCTGTTTTTCTTCTTTCTTTTTTTTTTTTACTAATGGAAAAAAGTTAAATGAAGATTCTTCAATGTTCTACTTTTGTGTTGAATAGAAACATTTTTGTTGACTAGGTAAATGATTCACAGGACTGATTTTTTTATTTATTTATTTTTTTAAATACATTTTTCACATGACTGTAAAATTTCACCCCAAATATTTTTGAGGTATTTATTTATTTCAGAACATATACTAGCTAGGGTTGGGTATCGAGAATCGAGTATCGATTGGAACCGGGACCAACTTTTCGTTTTTCCCGGAATCGTTCAAAAGTTAAAATTTCGATTCTTAGTTTCGATATTCACAGCCCGCCGAGCGGAAGAAGAAACCGCTGAACAACACCAACGAAGAAGCGTCTACCGGAAGTGTTGGCATAACCGCGCGAGTCGAACATGAGTAGCTTACGTCGGCGGTCCAAAGTGTGGCTTCACTTTTCTAAAAATAACGAAATCTCGGCAAAATGCAAAATTTGTGACAAAAGGAGTATTTGTGACAGAAGGAGTATTTCCTTCTGAAAGGATTATTTCCTTCCGAAAGACCGTTGGTTAGCAAGGTTAGCTAAACTTTTTTGACCCTGCCTCTTAAAAGAATCGGAATTGAGAATCGTTAGGAACCGGAATCGAAACAAGGAATCGGAATCAGAATCGTTCAAATTTAAACGATACCCAACCCTAATACTAGCATTCAAAAGTTTGGGGTCATTAAGATTATTTTTTGAAAGAAGTTTCTTATGCTCACCAAGGCTGCATTTGTTTGATAAAAATACAGTTAAAACAGTTAAATAGTAATACAATATGTAATTTATTCCTGTGATGCAAAACAGAATTGTCATTATCATCACTCCAGTCTTCAGTGTCACACGATCCTTCAGAATCATTCTAATATGCTGATTTCCTCATCAAGAAGTGTTTCTGATTATTATCAATGTTGAAAAGAGTTGTGCTGCTCATATTTTTGTGGAGACCGTGGTTAAAAAATGTTCAGGATTATTTGATGAAGGGAAAAAAAACAGATCTCATTTGGACAAGAAAACTTTTGCAACATTATAAATGTATTTACTTTCACTTTTGATCAATTTAATGCACCCTTGCTGACTAAAAATATGAAAAAAAAAAAAAAAAACATTGTACTGAATCCAAAATTGTGAATGGTTGTGTAAACCCCTGCATTTGTGCAAAAAGCTGACATAAAACATTCCTTGTTTCCTTTGTAGCTTTATCTGCAACAATTAAACTCAATTCACTGAACAGTGAAGCTGGTGCGGCTTTCATTTATCAGTAAAGACGAAGACGGGCGTAAAGAAAAGCTAACAGAGTAAATAGCACAGCTCGTACGCAGGTATTCCTGCAGGTAGATGGATGCGACACTTCGCTCTCATAACTAAAGATACAGAAGAGCGAATCTATCATGGCCAAACGCTATCATTAGCTATCTGGCAACTTACTCATTTTGACAAAGTGCAGCACTTACATAGTTTATCACAGAGCTCACAGTAACCAAAGTCATCACACAAACTTTTACACGCACACACACACACACATACAGCAGATAGAAATGGATGAGTTCAAATGAAGGAGAGACTTTTAACTGCGGGAAAAAGAAGGGAATAAATCAGTTATTACGTTGACGTTTCCCACTGAGCTGCAAGAAAAACTATGTTGTAATGTTTAGGGTGATGTGATCTCTGAAAAAAAAAAAATGGATTTAGGGATGTTAATATTGTTCTGATACATACTGTATGGGACGCACTCATACTGTACTTCTAGGTATTTGTATGTTCCAGGGCAGGGATCAGGAAACGCATCCGGTCCAGCCACGACTGCGCACTGCGTCCGGTTATTACACCTGAAAACACACAAACAGATGGAACAATGATCATTAGTGGGATCATTGATATTGCTGACCTTTACGTATAACCTTTAGTAATGCACTTTGGCACGTGCTGTAACTCATCCTTCACTGTTTGAGTAAAAAAAAAAAAAAAAAAAGATTTTGGATGGATTGAACCACAAAACCAGAATATAGACTTGAGGTCGTTTGACTTGGGCCAGTCACTGTCCAGAACCGTTCGCGGTATCCATCAAACGTCCCTAAGTATGCTATAACAAGCATTTTTGCAAGAAGCAACACAAGCATTTTCGTTCAAAATCTAGTTAAATCTTCAATATGGCACTTAAATGGAAAGTTCACCCTAAAAATTAAAATCATTTACTCATTTCCTTTCTTCTGTTGAACACAAAAGACGATGTTTTGAAGAATGTCGGTAACCATACAGTTCATGGCAGGGCCGTCGCCAGAACAAACCAATTGGGGGGGCATTTAATTTTCATAGGGGGGCACACTTTTTTTAATGATCTGAGACAGACCAAAACAACAACCCATATTAGGCTTCAACTAAAATAGACCACAATAGTCTTGTTTTATTCATTTTATTTAAATAAAATACTTCACTCTATGATCTCAACGTCATTTCCACATATAGCTTGCTAGCCTAGTAGCCTATATTTTTGGTTAATCTGCATAGTTCGTCACATACACAACACAGTGCCATCTAGTGGCTTTCTTGTAAAAGGCGCAATCAACGTAATATCATTAGTCCAAAGTCCAAACTAAGTAAAACTACGCCAAAACCAAATTGATTTATGACTCTACACTTCATAAAAATGAGTCACAAAAGCACCTGGTTTCCACCAACAATACAGCAATAATAAAAGCAATGCATAACATACTGCAATACAAATTTAGCAATGTAGCAGACAAATTCTCTATTCTTACCTTTATTATACTGTCTGTTCCTACCATCTAATTAGCTCCAGAGTCGTTTCCACGCACGTTGTTGTTGGTCAAAAGTCGTCTTTGTCAACGACGAAACTTTAAACCACTTAGCATAAGCTTTGCTGTAGGCGTACAAAACCATAGACTATGTACAAAACCACCAGAATTTGATTCTCGCATCGCATGCACTGCGCAGCTGCGCAAAGGAATTACGTATAAACAATACTGTATGCTTAACTAAATAAATTGCATTGTTTATATTATTTATTTATCCTTAAACACAAACTGCATATTGTAATTTGAAGAAGTAAAAATACTAACACAAAAATAACAAATTGAAAGGTCTGCTGCTGGAGACTTGCCATTGGCTGTTGAATGTGAATAATTAATGAGGTAGGTCTTTGCAAGGTTTGGGTGCTGTTTTGGGATGTTTTAACAGTCATTTGTGAAAATAATTATATTTCAAGTTACGTTCTGTGTAATAATGCGTTGAATAATGAATTTCTAAATCATTTCTGAAGATAATGTATTATACATTCCTACCGTTGTAGAGCTTACTGTTCCTGTGAGATAAGTTATGCAGAAAGATCGAGCTCTGCTCGATATAATTATTAGCATATACATAGTAACATCTATTGTCAAGCTCATGCGTAGGTGGGCACAGTAAGTCGTTTGGGGGGGCACTGCCCCCCAATGCCCCCCCTTGGCGACGGGCCTGGTTCATGGACATTGACTTTCAATAGTATAAGCAAAAAAAATAAAAAAAACCCTACTAAGTCAATGGGGCCCAACAAATGTTTGGCTACCAACATTCTTCAGAATATCTAATTTGAGTGATGATGATGATTTTTATAATTTATTCATACAATTAAGACTTCATCAAATCAAAAAGGACATTTACTTAATAAATGTCTCTGCTTTTAGTGTGGTTCATTAGTGCACACTATTCATCATTTTTCAGCAAAATATACATAACTGTTATGACGCACATCATGTAAGACATCATGATGTTAAAATTCTGCCTTTGTAGAAGCTTTTATGTTTTTCATTTTCTTTCACACACATGCGCGTGCGGCCGTGCACGTTCATAACGTGCATTGCAAAGTAACGTTTTGGGGGAAAAAAATAGTAAATTATTATTTTATTTATTTATTTTCACAAACAAAGCACTTATGTCAAAGCACTTATGTCGCTTCATAAAATTCAGATTAAACCACTGGTCACGTTGATTACAAAAACGATGTCTTTACTATCTTTCTGGGGCTTGAAATGATTAAAAAAAAAGATTGTTCCGAAGATGAATGAAGCTCTAACAGATTTGGAAGGACATGAGGGCGAGTAATTAATGACAATTTTCAATTTTGTGTCAACTTTCCCTTGAAATATATTCTTTTAAAGAATATTATTTCCATCATCTTAAAAAAGGTCTGCTAAGGGGTACTTCTTTTTCCACAAGGGTGAGTAAATGATGACATATCATAGCTATGTATATATTTCCGCAAAAGAGTGCAGCAAAATCTGTACTGGATGACACATTTGTACGGTGAATTTTACCGTATCATAGATTATTAGGTATGATCCGCCCAATACATTATTTTCTGCTGAATATCCAGTTTTCCGCAAAAAATTTGCCACGGTAAAGATTCAAATCGAGTTTTGCAAGAATCATGGCGATCTTTTAAAGATGAAATCTTCCATGAAGCTCAATGTCAGAATAATGTCAGCAGATCAGCGTGTGATGAAAGTAACACCTGAGACACTCGAGGCTGATTCATTGAACAGTTAGCATGTGGCTAATGAGGGGGAACAAATGGTTTTTGAGTGGCGGGGTGTGTGTGTGTGTGTGTGTGTGGCAAAGAACTTGAGTGTGTATTTCTGTGCAAAGTGCATCAGAGTCTGTGGATCAGTGTGCATGTGAAACTGTGACTAATATTTAGAGGACAAAAGCACCCATGTGCAAAATCAGACTGAACGCATTTACTGCCATTTCATTATGCAAATACACCTTTACTTAGCTATCTAAATGAGGAATCCCAACACACCTTTTAACGCTAATTATAACTTAACAGGGATACTCTCTGCCTTGTTAGAATTTAAATCTGCAATACTAGTAAAATGTACAAATTATATGATTTTTTTTTTTTGAAGTTAAAAGAAAATGTAAATAAAATATACATACAGTACACTATCGGTTTGAAATAATTAAGATTTGTTTTTTTTAAAAAAGTCTCTTATGCTCATCAAGGCTGCGTATGTTTAAAAATGTGAATATATTGTAAAATAAAATGTATTCTTGTGATGAAAAAAAATTACTCCTAATATACAGACTTGCTGCTCAAGAAGCATTGCTTAAAGTCCCTGTAAAGGCAATTCTACAAAAAAGTTCTAAACACATTATAAATGTTACATATGCATTGCTAAAACATATTACAAAGACTGTGAACTGTGAAGTACTGAAATGTGGAGTTAGACTGTTAAACAGTTTTTCACCATTGCAATTTTACGGATTAATTAGGCGGGGCTAAAACAGGGCTCGATGACGCACTGGAGCCCATGAGCTGCTGGACACCCCCCTATTTAATGACACTGAGTCTGATCTCCCCCTCTCCACACACACACTCCCCGAGCACATTCACATTCACCGCTCAATCGCGAGTGACTGTCAGTACTATTAGTTACTACAGCTGAGCCTACAGTTTTCTAGCTAGCTATGCCTTTGACACGGACATGCATGGGCTACTACCTGGATGCGATCATGTACAAAACAGATCGGTATCTTCATTTAAATTCCCCTAAAAACGATCACATCAAGAAGAGGTTTTTAGAGAGCCAACCTTGTTGATGAAAAGCTGAGGATCACCCCCAACACCTGCTGCTGTAGTGATCGTTTTACACTGGATCGTTTTATAAACTTTCCTCAGAGACAACTGGGATTCACTGATAATCCGCTGTTACTGGTGAACGGGGCCGAAACGACGATCTCCCGCCTCAGTGTTCATCCTCCCGTCTCCAAAAGCTAATCAGCTAATATCACCGTCAACAGCTTTCCTGCTAGTGGGCGTGGTTTCAACGGACACGCCCCAGCGTTTGAGAGCAGAGAATCTGCTCATTTTTTTCATGATTTCGATAGCTTATTTTATGTACTTGCCGGCTTTTTTTATCATTCAAATTTGGCTGGGTGGCTAATAACACATTTTTCTGTGGTATGACAGACTCAGAACACATCCTTAATTTTGACTTTACAGGGACTTTAATATTATCCGTGTTGAAAAGAGTTGTGCTGCTTGATATTTGGGTGGCTCCGTCACTTGGAGGTGGCTCCACCACTGGTCCTGTGGTGTTTGGACTATTTATCCCCCAGACCACAGTATGTACGCCAGCAGAACAGTGTCTCAAGCACTGTTCTTAGCAGCACAGGGGTGCCACACAGCGGATTTTCAATACAACACCGGCAGATGCTTCTTGCAGAAATTCTCAGATGACACCACAGTTGTTGGCCTTATAAGAGGAGGTGATGAGGAGGTGTACAGAGTAGCATTCGACAACTTTTTGCAATGGAGTGTGAACAATCATCTCCATTTGAATACCACAAAAATCAAGGAGATGGTTTTGGACTTCAGGAGGGGGAGGAGTAGGATCCAACCAACACCTATTACCATCGGAGGCACTGAGGTGGAGCTGGTGACCACTATAAGTACCTTGGTGTGCAGCTTAACAGTGAGCTGGACTGGAAGAGCCATATGGAGGCGGTGTACCGCAAGGGGCAACTTATTTTTTAAGGAGGTCATTTGATATCTGTCAACCCTTGCTCTGCAGTGTCTATCAAACAGTGGTGGGCAGTGCTCTGTTCTTTGCTGTGGCTTGTTGGGATGACGGCGCCTGCACAGCAGACAGAAACAGAGTGGACAAGATCATCAAGAAGGCTGGCTCAGTGGTCGGGACTGAACTAGAGAAGGTTCAGCAATGGCAGAGGCCAGAACATTAAATAAACTAAGATCAATATTGACCAACCCTGCACACCCAATCCACCACCTGAAGGTGATAAACAGCACCTTCAGTCAAAGACTAATAACACCAATGTGCAATAGGAAGTCCTCCAAACCAGCTACTATACGACTCTTTAATGCACAAAAATAACGTCCCTTTGTTTTAGATTGTTGTATGTTAACTTAACTTATGGATATGTGAATGTATGGTGTTGAGTCTGCCTTGAAGCAGCCGGGACTGTAAAATTAAAATAAAAAAAAAATTAAAAAAATAGAAATGTTACTTTGGCAGCTAACCGAAATAAATACATTTTTGTACTACAATTACTAGTCTGAAACTTTGATTAAAGTTGCATAGTAACTAAACTAATAAAAATTACAAAAACGCATAAGAAAATTACTAAAACTTAAATTAAAATGAGAACTGAAAAAAGAAAAATCGAATACACAATCAGCTTGATTTACGATAAAGATGTATTTTTATTGATTTATTTAGTGACATAACTGGAATATTTCTCACATTAAAAATATGAACAACACTAACAAAATTACCTCTGAAGTAAAAAAAAAATCCCTTAACATTAATTTTATTAAGTACAGTTTCATGGCCGGTACATGTCAGTTCATCCAATTCATTTTCTGAAATGACTGCATAAAGCTACTCATGTATTTTTCTTCATGTAGTCGTTGTTTAAGAAAAAAAATTGTCAAAATATAGTGAGTTATGGTGGGTCTTTTTATGATGCCAGTTGGAGCATGTTACGAGGAAGGATTGTGCCAAAAGAAAACATACATTTCTCAACTAAAATTTTCAAATTCAACATAGATAAAAATTCATCAGAGTTCAAGAGGATCGAAGCAAATCCGCTCAGAATTCATCCACCCTCAGAGAATTTGCCAACCCAATGCGTCCGCTCTGTCCGTCAAAAACACCTGTTTTTGTGGCCGGACCGGGTCAGGTGAGGTCGAGCTCAGAATTTAATCAGGTTTCAGCACGGGATCGAGAGGATTTGTTTTAGATTAGAGTAAATTATGCAACACAATGAGGATTACACTGCAAATCCTGGATTCAAGGCCTCTGATTGACCACAGACAACTGCATTTCTCCGCCGCTGATGGGATATTTTCCAAACCGATGCTCTGGAGAACACACAGCCGTGTGAAGCCCAAATGCAAACACCTCCAAGACAAAACCGTGCACCGTGAGGAAATTAGAATGACACAAATCAATGCAAGGACGCTTCAGTATCGATTAAAGCCACAAACGGTCCTCCATCTATCCATGTGTCGGCAAACATCCTAATTATCAAACCACCATAAAGCATATCAAACTCTTTACCTTCCAACTAACTGCTTTCCACTCCTGAGAACACAGTCAGCATGGCGAACTGGTTTTCAAAAGACACCAATTGATAAATCAGTATAGATTTGGAAAGGGAATAGTAATGTTCTGCTTTAGTTTTATCCACTAATGTCTTCACCAATCAAATGAATCACTAAGACAAATCTTTAAATGGATATCCAATTTACCTTTAAGAACACATGGACACAGGGTCCAAAATGAACACCGCCAAGTCAGGGTAAAATTGTCTTTGGTAATACAATAAAATTGAGTCAGAGAACAACAGGGTGTGTTGGAAGCAAGATTTTTGAAAGGGGGTGTCCAGGTTTTCACGAGTTTACCCCAAAGATCCAGGCAAGACAAGATTAAACACGTAATTACTTCCAAAATAATTGCAGACAACATTCTAAAATAATGTGACATGTAAGCTATGCATCGTTTCTTTTGCAACAACTCTTTTCCAGTCATAGACCAGTGCTCCAAGCACTGACAAGAATCAGCATTCGCGTGTGCAAAAATGTGTTGCGCTGACAACAATACGGTGGTGGCAAGAATCACGCAGCGGAGGAATGGAAAGTTGACAAGCCATTAAAAAAGTATTGACTTAAGAATTACTTCTATATTTTCAAATATTTTAATATAATATATAAAATCATGAGGATATATAAAATCATGTTCTCATTCACTCCGGCGACATTTTTTAAAATAAATTAAACTAAATTCTATTTATAAGGTAAAACTTTTACATATTTAGGCATTAACTAATGCCAATGCCTAATGCCAAAATGTTTTCTTTTTTTTTATTTTAAGTGGCATGGGAGAGAGTCAGAAGTTCATTTGTTGCCTCTTCAAGAGTTTATAATAGCATATCTTAAGATTTTCACATGGATAAAGAAAACTTCCAAAATGTTTATAAATGTTGGCTTTATTAAACTATGTTTTAAACATGTGAACAAACAGTCTAATATGTCTATTTATTTTTAACCCACTGGGGTCGGCTATCATGCCGGCGCGATGCTGGGCTCGCTTTTTTTCTTATCAGTGCAAAAGAGACTCAAAATACTCTGTTGATTGTGATCTTACATATAAGTGTTGTATATCATTAGATCATGTTAAGTGTCTATTTTTTGTGGATACTCGCAATAAAAACATTTTTTTGGTTTTTTGCCAAATAAAGTAAAACATAAAACAACAATTGCACAGCAATTTTAAATGTCTACACATTTGTCTATTTTAAAATGACTTATTCATTTACATTTTTTATGTTTTAATTAAATTGATTTATGCTATTCCTTATTCTTTTGGTTTATAAAGTGTCACAACAAATCCTGCATTCCTATTCTTCCAAATATAATAGCATCTGTGACATTTAGTCACTTATCAGTTAAAAAAAAAATATGTCTCTACTTTTGCCTGGACAAATACACTATCATACATTTTTTAAGCAAAATGGCAGGGCAGAACAAGAAAAAAAATGCAGACAGTATTCCAGTGAATACCTTAATTATCATTTCAAACCTTCTCCCACCAATGCACAGCTTCCAATGCGTTCACTATATGAACAAGTTTTTTCAAAGTCTCAAGGAGCACTTTATGAAGATCCACCCAGGCAAGGCAGATCAGGACTGTCCGTTCTTCCAGGCCTTAAAAGAGTAACATGGTAGCAGAAACATCAGCAGTCTCTTCCAACGCATACTCATCCCAAGGCATCACATAGTGACGCTTTTGACAATGTGTATACATCCAACGCACATGGCACCCTTTAGCGTCAATATGACACGCTTCGGTTATGGGTAGGTTTAGGTCTGGGGTAGGGTTAGGGTTAGACCACTAGGAGGCGCCTTTTGGCCCATATATATCTACGTCTCATATAGACGCTAAAGGCGGCCATGTGCGTTGGATGTATATGGAGTATACGTGTATACCCACATCTAAATCCCCTCTGATGCGCATCATTTAGTTGCTATCCAATCTTGTGATCGTGAATAAAAAACATTGTCGTACCCATAGATATAATATGAAGAGTTCAGATGCAAAAGCCTCTAAATGCCATTTGAAATTTTCTTCTAAAATGACCATTTTTATCAAGCTTGTATATTTAAGTTCAGTAATTTCACTTAAATGACAATTAATAGGTAATCTTCATTGCCATTTAAGTGAAATCACTGAACTTAAATATATAAGCTTGATAAAAATGATTATTTTAGAAGAAAATTTCAAATGGCACTTAGAGGCTTTTGCATCTGAACTCTTCATATAGAGACGCCCTATTAGCTGCTGGGCACTGAGAAATGAGGTCGCCATCTTAAACCGGTATATAGCAAGATTTTATATGGCGCTAATAGCGGCATATAAAATCTTGCCTATCGCTGAATGTGGACAGCCGTTAACAATTGGAGAAAAGTTGGTTCTCCCTGCCATGAAAGAGGTCTCTACCGCAATCCCACACAGGTGCTGAAATCCATCCCTCTCAACAATGACACTGTGGCATGCGGGATAAATGAAATGGTTGCAGATACAGAGGAGCAGCTATGTGTCATCCTGCGGGACACTCCATTCAGACTCCAGCTGGACGAGACAACCACCGCTCTTGCCGATGGCCTATGTCCGTTATAGGGCCTCAAACACGAGATGGCAGAGGAATTTTTGTTTTCTAAATATCTGGAAGCCCGACCATTTTTAACATGCTTTCTGCTTGTTTACAGGAGAAATCAATTCCCATCTTTACCTTCTTATCACATGTGCCACTGATGGTACCCTGCATTGGTTGGCAGGTAGCGTGGGTTCACCGCTCTGCTGAAGGAACAGGTGCCGCATATCCGTAGATCTGGATAATGGATAGGGGGCACTGGCCCAAAAAATGCCAGTTTTTATCCATCATTCAGAACAAGATGAAAAACGTAAATGTAAACGAAAATATGAAAAGTTGCATTGTATCGATACTGAAATATCTAAAACGGTTCCAATACTTCATTTCTGTCGTATCAATGTACAGATACCAGCTGTACGTTCTCGCTCTCCCTCCTCTCTGACAGTGAATTGACACACACTGACTCATTTCATCTCATCTCATTCGCTCCTTGTATTGCCATGGAAGTAGCACGCATATAAAGCTGCCTCTCAAACAGCTCGCGAGTACCAAATTTACCTCTTTTCTGTGGCGTATTGTGCTTAAATGGTCAAATACATACAAAGTTAAGTCAAAATGCCTGTTTTGCTGAGTCCGTTTTGGAAAGTAAATTTACACTACATTTACATTTATGCATTTGACAGACACTTTTATCCAAAACGACTTACACTGCATTTCAAGGTACACATTTAAATTCTTATCAGTTCTTGCTTTTCCTGGGAATCGTACCCATGACCTTGGTGTTGCAAGCAAACGCACCAATGTTTGATTGACAGGAAAGCTGAGAATAAATAGTTGAGAGAAAACACATGTTGTGTACCAGTATATTGGATCCTTGCATAAGCTCTTAAAGTGACAGCAGCCTAATAAACCTGCTGTTGTTGGTCAGTAATGTTAATCAAAGAACAAATGACAAAGAAAAAATCACTTGCTGCTCTTAACTGAATAACTTTTGTAACTTTAATTTTAAGCATTAATCTTTTTTTTTTTTTCATTTTTGCAATGAAAACTATGCAGTGCTATTTTATATTTGATTACTTTCCTTTCTGTAGCATTTCTAACCTGAATATACTGTTAGATCCACTTGAAAAAACTTAAAGACATTTAATTTATTTGTAATTTTTCTATTTTATTTATTTTGTGTTATAATTTGCAATTTGTATGGAATATTTAGAATTGAATATTTTTCAAGGTACGTATTGAAGTTGGAAGTTGGAATTGAAAATTCCAACCCTATTGCATTGGCAGCTAAACTAAATAAATAAGGTTAAGTACTTATACAATTACTAAAAAAAAAAAAAAAAAAAAAAAAAAAAAAAGCTAAATAGAAGAAAAAAATGCATAACAAAATTACTAAAACTTGAACTATTAAGATTAACCTAAAAAATATTTTATTTTACCATATTTTTTAGCACACTGGAAAAATGTATAATGTTATATAATGAATATAATAAATATAATGTTTATTTATGTATTATTATTTGGTGATAATTATCATGTGAAATATTTCTCAACAGCAAAAAATCCCTTCATAATTCCCTGAACATACTCTTTATAAAGTACAGTTGCAGGGCTGGTACATTTTATCAGTTCACCAAATTCAATTTAATTTTCTGAATTGATTCAGTAAAACTATGAATGTGATTTTCTTTGATTATAGTATAGTTTCCATGAAATTGTGTTGGTTTTATTTTTCTCCGCAGGCACACAAATGCAATCCGCTCAATAATCGGAATTCAGAAAGCAAGCGTTTAAGTCAAATAGCTGTTAGTGCTGCCATCACAGGTCCGTCAGCAGGCTGACATTTAAATAAGGGCCAGTTAGCGTTTCCATCTGCCGGCTCACTCATAGCTGCTGGCTATAACAGCACACTTGATAATGTTTAGGAAAAATATGAGTGTTGATATGTCAGCTGCCTGGATTGTTGACGTTAAGAGCAGTTTATTCATGTCGGAGTGTAAATCCATTGCTTGCAATTTTTCAATTTGGGACAGAGGACAGACGGAACAGACACATTACAAGACAAATATACGAATGTGTTTGTGGGTGCATGTGTCTGTGTGCTGGCCTTTTACTACAAAACCACTATACTTACAGTTTCCAACACTCTCATGAGACCGAGACGAGAGAAAAGAAAAAATGAGGATATTGATGTTTGTGTGGGTTTGTGATCCAAATAATACCCTTCTGTTGAACCACAATGCTTCAACCTAGAAGCCTAAGCCCTATAAACAAGAACCCCATGGTCTTCCCCCTATGAGAAGATGAAAAAAATCTCCTAGATTTGATTGCTATTTTTTGTCTATAAACTTGTATACAAATCAACTAGCACTAAATCTCTAGTAATGCCTAACCCTAAACTTTACCCTTGTGAAAAATAAGTATGCTTTAAATGACTTTTTATAAGAATATACTTAAGTGTGAAATGAATGTAAGGTTTTCGGACACTTACTTGAATGTTTATTGCAATTAAATGAAAATATATTACAGTTTCAATGTATATTAAATGCAATTAGCTTTTTAGACCCACTTAACTTAATTAAACATCTCATTTCATTTCTTGTCTTTGAGTTAAAGTACGATGCCATGGCAAACTAAAAAATACTTTTATACTATTAAAACATGCATTTAAATAAATTTGTATTTGCACATTTGTAATTCAGTTGAAATTTAGAATTTAAAATATACATAACTTTACGTCCAACAACACACTAGGGCTGAACGATTAATTGCATTTGCGATAAAATCGCGATATGATGAAACGCGATTTTGTAATCGCAAGAGCTGCGATTACACTGACACGCGAGAGAAAAGCAGTCTGCAAGATAAAGCATCAACTTGCCACGCTACGCGGTCTGGCGTCCAGAAAAGAACAGTTTATTGTGTTATTTATTCTCGCCTCTCCTCAACAATCCTGGATCGATTCAGAGAATTTCAGAATCGAGTATGAGCTTAGTTTTTAAAAACACATGCGTGATGACGCTGCGCGTGCTTTAGAAACGAACCGTGTTCTGAATCTGCTTGCTTCTATTTTCTCGCTCTCTCTCTTCCTCACTCACACACACGACACCGCTCGAACCTTCCAAAACATAGTAACGTTATTTTATAAAGGTCGGGGTTGAACCAAATTACAAGGACATTCGCGGGCTTCATTGAACAGGTTTTGCCGCTTTGCTTGATGTTATAACGTTACACTTGCAGTGCGCGTTCTCTCCCGCGGGTATTTTCTTTACAAATGCTTCACAGAGGCATTATTTATGTATTTTGGAATGCAGTTGGCTTATATTAAAACCATGAAAATCACTGAGAAGGCTGCTTTCATTTTAAAATACTAACGCGTGCTTTGTGAAGAGCGCTCGTGCATGCGGCCGTGAGCGACTCATTGGTAAATGTACTTGCATGTCAAAATGCTTTTATGACGCGAAATTGATGTAAACACGGCCAGTTATAGACCATTTTACAAGATGTAAACAACACTGGTCCAGAAGCACTTCCTGTTTCAGTTTGTAAATGGTTTCTTAATTTCAAATGTAAATGTAACTTTTTTTTTTTAAATCGCATATTAAATCGCAATCGCAATATTGGTTAAAAAAATCGCAATTAGATTATTTTCCAAAATCGTTCAGCCCTACAACACACTATATATATATATATATATATATATATATATATATATATATATATATATATTGTATGCTTTAATATGTTAAAGTCATATATGTTTAATATGTTGAAGTCAACACATCAAAATGAATGTACTAGCATCACAAAAGATAAAGAAAACAATGATTGTAAACAAAAAAGAAGAACTTTGTCAAAGTGGTCTTTTAAAAGTGGACTGTGTTAAGAAGCATAATCATAAAAGTTCACTCTCTTTAAGTGCACTTACGTGGTCTTTTAGTTCATTAATAGTTATATTACTGTTTCTGCAAGTAAATCAAGTCTAAATTTTGAATAAGATTTGAAGATATTTTTAACAAGGGTATGCTTACACAATAATGCCAGCAACACCTTAAATCCAAAAACCTCCACAACACGGAATCTAAAAAAAGCATAAAACCTACATAATAAACCCTAGCCCAAGACAATAACCCTAAAATATGAAGTTTAAATCTTAATCCTACACAATACATCCTAAAATACTGTGTTTGTTGTCTTTATCTATTTTCATTCATCATATTTCCCTGCTGAGTGAATGATCACCATCTCCTGCCTTCCAACCGTCTGACTGCCAAACACCTCCAAACCTCAGCCAAAGACACACACACACATCGGGGAGATTGTGTGTGTCTGCATATGCATATATGTGCACTTTAGTGTGTGTAATGCATCTCTTGCCGCGGTAGACTAGACTCGTGCTGTGATATGCTCCAAAAATAATAAAGCAAGCTTCTGTTGTGCAAACACACCTACACACACACACACACACACACACACACACACACAAATAAATAGGCACAGTGTTGCATAAAATGAAAACATATTCCAAGACCATTTCTCTAAAAATGATAGTAATGCTCAAAAACACCACACCATCAATTTGCACAACATTACAGCAATTTGTGCCACGTATTTTTATTTTTTTTCCAGATATCATTTTGACAAGCCCAAACATTTAGAGAGCGCTTATTTGTGTTCTGCATTGGACAGGACAAATTCATGTCCTGTCTATATTTTGAGACACACAGTGTTGAAATGGTGCTGTGTTGCGAGGCAGTGTGTGTGTGTGTGTGTGTTTTCTCTCCGGGAGCTTGGCAAAATGAACCTTGTGGGCTTTAGGGGTCCTTTAATTCATTCTCAGTGTGGCGCTGGTCCAGTCCTGAGGGTCTGGATGATAAACATGCGCATTTATTGGTGCTGTCTGTGAGACACACACACGCAGATGGACAAATTTAGACATGCTGAACCCTCAACAATAACACAGAATGCCCTTCGCTTCACTTTTTAGAGATTAGAAATGCTGAAATATTCTAGGGCTTGGCAACATACGTTTTTTTGTATATATAAAGTACAGTTGCAGGACTGGTACACGTAAAAATATTAATGTGTTTTTCTATGTGTGGTTGTTACTTCCAAGAAATTGAATTGGTTTTAGTTTTTTCTGCAGACACAAATATAAACAATTTTAGTATCATTAATTTACCATTATAGTCTTTGGTTACATTTCGAATTAGATTTAATTTGTATATTTCCTGTTTTCATTTCAGAATTAGTTAAAATTTCTGTAAGTTTGTTAGGGTGTTTGTCATTATCTTCGTATCTTTTTTTTTTTAATATATCGATATTGTGTTAGTTTTAGTTTAGTTTATTTAGTTTGACTTTGCTTTATTTCAGAACTGTAGGCAGGGCTAATAATAATAATAATAATAATTTTTAACCTAAATATTCCCAAAATTTGAATTATATTTGATTATGCACATTTCCTCTCAAAATGTCCACAAAGGTTTATGATTTGTTTTAATTCACATTAGTTTCAATGGCGAGTCCCATTACATTTGCGAAGCTGTAATTTATGTATTTTTTATAAATTTACCTCAGCACAAATTATAAGCAGTTCACAAAAAAAAAAAAAAAAAAAAAAAACGCATGGTGTCGAAATAAATAGATCCTTTATTTCCGTTACAATATTGAGAATTTGAGGAGGAAGTGCACTTGACAGTGTAAAAACACTAATTCTTCTAAACTATAGGTGAATTAATGCAAAAAAAAAAAAAAAAATGAAATATGACAAGGCAAGCACATTAAATAAGTGTTGGTCTTGATCTTCAGCAATTACAATAACATGTTTCCCTTTACCAGTTTATCACCGCACCTCTAAACTTCAATTAAATGTCACGTAGTATTAAATGCCTGAATTTGTGACTGCGAAGAGAGAGGGTTTGCAATTCAAACACACATTCTCATTAAACAAACATGGTGCTCTGTGCGGGAAGAGCAAGCTCAGGAAGATTTGATTTGAAAATGAAGAGATGTTCCTCTTTGTTTAGAAGAGCAGAGAGTGAATGGAATGCTAATGCACGAGAAAGAAATGTTTTACATTTAAATAAGACTCTCTATCAAACGCAGGTGTGGCTGCCTTCATCTGATAAAAATGCCTTCCATCTTCACTAAAGCTTAGCATTTAGAGAAACACACTTGCACTGCTTCTGAAAGCTCTGTACATACACACCGCACACATTTCTAATGTGAACTTGATTGTTTCTAAATCGAAAACTCCCGAATGATAATGACACATCGTCAAGCCATACTGAATTATGCTGTCCTGACAGAGATGTGCTCACCTCTCACGCCACATTTTCATGATATCTGTCAATTTCTTTTTTATTATTATTATTCAAATTTGACTTAAAATGTGTAAATGGCAGTTTTGCAGAGATCGATTTTGTGTTAAATCATATACATAATAAAAATATACTGCACAAAAAAGCATTCCAGATACAGTACATACATACCAAATGAACTGAAAATGTGATTTGTTAAAATATTATCAAAAAAAGATCAAAGCAGAAATTCCCTGATATGACTGTTTTTAGAGGGAATAGTTATATATATCTTATAAAGGAGAATGTCTGGGTAAGCCCACAATAAGGAATTTCGAACCAATTTAAAATAAGATGTTAAAATAAGAATGCACTTTATGCCGTGTAATAAGCACGTACTCCACACCACTTGTCTTACCCAAGGGGTTTATCGTGCGTACCACATGCACGTAAAAAAACTTGCGTTTGCGTATATATTGCACAATAAACACAATGCGTGCTATAGAGACGCATTTAATGAGATAGAGTTTGTAAATGCCTTGATTTGAGATGTCATCTAAACAACTATTTTATTAAAGGGGTGATGAACTGAGAAATCAAATTTTCCTTGAGCTTTTGACATCTAAGAGGTCATCATATTATAAGAATATCCTGTAAGTTTCAGAACTGAAAAAACGTCCTTGTTAGTCCAATAAAAGCTTTTCTTGACACCAGCCTCAGCAGACGACTCGTTTTTCAAAGTGGGGAACTATGACATCAAAGAGGATAAAACACCACCCCCGCAGAAGATGATCAACGCCTGCTTCAAGACGGCCGGTTTAGCCCCGCCCACTGATTCGCGCATTACACGCATAGCTAAATAACATAGGCCTACCTTGTGATGACAAACCGGATTTATCTACCGAGCAATACAGAATATTGTGCAGTGCCTGGTTGTGGAAGAAGACAGTCTATGCATATGCTTCCTCTGGATTCCAATAGGACTGAAAGGATAAACTTTATTTTTTAATGACGTTCCAGCTGATGAGGTAAAACATTGTCCGTCTGTTCGCTTCATTTCACTGAGGATTGTTTTGTAAACAAGACTGGATTTGCAGACCGATTAAGAGTAAAGAACGGTGCTGTGCCGTCTATATTGGATCTGACAGGAATGATGAAACACACTGACTCTGGGTCGAACATGCATGGGCGAATCATTTCGGTCGCCATTTCACGACATTGGACGTTTTCAAAACAATTTCCCCCAAGTGCACCGACGAGTCGAAACTCATTATAACATGCAAAACTGTTCTCCACTCGCATCAGTGGCCGTTTACTTCCAAGTCTTCAGTGCGAGACGCCCATAAAAACCGAGCGTTTTCAGCTAGGCTCAAAACTAGGGTACAAAATAGCCTATTACTTATTCATTTTGATGTTTTTGAATGCAAAAACCAAGCGAACATCATAAGTTGACCTCAGACAACAATATAATAAAATGTAAAAAGCCAGTTCATGACCCCTTTAAATAGTTCATATAAAACGGCCTAATGTGCAATGTAAAAGTTTGTTTGCAGTACCTCAGTTTTCGCTATTAGAGTATTTATTATTAAATACATTTGATTTTTAAAGTGATTATTAATTCATTATTTGGTTTGGATTTTGGTTTTCCTAATTTTATTTTTTGTTTTCGGCCCAGATTTGTATTTTATTTTTCATTTTGGAGCATCCCTAAAAACAAGTGTACTTAAACAAATACTGCACACTTTGGTTCTCATTCATGAAACATTCGTAAATATACGAGTAAATTTGAGTGTGATTTGCGCGTAAAGTGACCTTCCCGAAAACTCTTCTCCTGATTCACAAATACTCCGTAAACGTCAGATGTGATAGTGAAATAAATGAGTGTGTTTTAATGAGTCGTAAATGTGCGCGTGCACGTTCATTCTCAATTACCATAAATCCCGCCCCTTTAAAGGGGTCATGAACTGGCTTTTAAAATTGTATTATATTGTTGTCAGAGGTCAACTTATAACGTTCGCTTGGTTTTTGCATTCAAAAACATCAAAATGAACAAGTAATAGGCTATTTTGTACCCAGGTTGTGAGCCTTCCTGAAAAACAGTCGGTTTTTATGGGCGTGTCGCACTGAAGACTTGGAAGTAAACACCCACTGCTGCGAGTGGACAACAGTTTTGCATATTATAATGAGCTTAACTCACCCGTCGGTGCACACATGGGGGAAAACGTCCAATGTTGTCAAATGGCAACCGGATTCGCCCATACATGTTCGACCCAGAGTCCGTGTGTTGCACCATTCCTGTCAGATCCAATATAGACGGCACAGCACCGTTCTTTACTCTTAATCGGTCTGCAAATCCAGTCTTGTTTACAAAACAATCCTCAGTGAAATGAAGCGAACAGACGACGATGTTTTACCCTCATCAGCTGGAACGTCATTAAAAATAAAGTTTATCCATGCAGTCCTATTGGAATCCACAGGAAGCTTATGCAGCGACTGTCTTGCACAACCAGGCACTGCACAATATTCTGTATTGCTCGGTAGCGATCCAGTTTGTCATCACGAGGTAAGCAAATGTTTGATACTTAGCTATGCGTGTAATGCGCGAATCGGTGGGCGGGGCGACCGGCCGTCTTGAAGCAGGCGTTGATCATCTTCTGCGGGGGTGGTGTTTTATCCTCTTTGTCGTCATAGTTCCCCACTTTTAAAAACGAGGCGTTTTCAGAGGCTGGTGTCAATAAAAGATTTTATTGGACTAACAAGGACGTTTTCAGTTCTGAAACTTACAGGATATTCTTATAATATGATGACCTCTTAGATGTCAAAAGCTCAAGGAAAATTTGATTCCTCAGTTCATCACCCCTTTAAATCCGACTGACAACTATAGCTTCATATTATGACATGAATGCGAATGAAAAAGAAAAATTTCTCAGATGCAGAAATTGAAGTTTTATTATTCAAAACGCCACATTTTATTTTCAAGCGTACATAGTGGCATATCAGGTCCTATAAAAAAGGAGGCTTGGCAGCATATTATTACAGATGCAATTAATGGAGTTTCATCTGTTAATCGAACAGTCCCAGAAGTGAAAAGAAAATGGTTTGACATTAAACTTGACTGCAAAAAAACAAATTAGTTCACTTGGAAACTAATGGAGGAGGAGGAGGACGACAATCGCAGATGCTATATTACTGGCTCCCATAATACAAGTAAAAAGAAAAAACGTATGTAATTACTAAACGTAATATTTTTTCAAAATGCTGTGTGAATATGTACCCGATTAAGGTGAATTAAAATGCAGCCTTATTAATGAGCAAAACGTTCGGATGGTAAACGCACCATTTACGCGTGGCTGGGAGCAGGTGTAGATTTCTTGCGTACCAACTAACATTTGGAAAATACGAACATTTTAATGAATCCGAAAATTTATGCAAGAAACCACTTTACACACGATTTACACAAAAATTCGTTCTGCTCGTGTTTCATGAATGAGACCCTTTGAGCGACGCCATGCTGTGCTGCAAATGGTGTGGGGGAGAAAAAAAATCAGTTCAGCCTGAGATACATTTTGAAAAATTGAAAAGGACAGATCTCCTCAGAATGTGAAGAAGAACCTGGACAAAACTAGACAAAAGGCCAGAGCTGGACGATTACAAAAGAAGTACCAGCAAAACGTTAATATCCCGCCGACACTGCTAACACACATATGTACATACAGCTCAAAACATGCACAGAAAGAATCCTTATTAAGCGACTTGAATCACAAAGTCACAGCGGCAAAAAATTACCATATGCGCTTGTCAAACCAAGTCCAATTAAAGAAGAGGCAGCAACAGACACAGAGAATGCAAATTCCCAGGGGTTGAGCCTGAAAAATCTGTGAATTTCTCCACAAGAGAGACACACACACATGCATGCCACCAGAGCTGATAACAACCTGTCAGTCAGCATTCAATATTTTTGTTCAGAACAGCATACGTACATACTACTTTTTGTATTTTTGCAGTTTCCAGTGTGTAAAATGTAAAGTATGCATGTATGTATACTGCACAGTATGACTTTTCTGAATGATCTATACTACGTACGTATACGTGCAGTCAAGTCACTTGTATTGTTGCTACAGCACTATTTAAAAGCATCTCTAAAGTAAAAAACAAGAAAATAACAGTTGTAAGTGTTAAATCATTTTTTTCTCTATTACAATTTTTGTTCAACAGTGTTCAGCAAAGTTGCAAAGTTCACTGCAGAAAACAGAGCACATACACAACACACTGCATCCCATAATGCAAAACGTTCAAATCAACAGTCTATTTTCATTGTGACGAATGAACCGGGAGCAATTATGGACACATTTTTAATTAAAGTCACCCTGAGGTCAATATTTGTATCTCTTAAACTCATCTCTGATCACCAAAATGCCATATATGTTTTTTCCCCGAAAAAAAAAAAAAAAAAAAAAAAAAATCATGCTTAAAAATGCTGCTTTACTGATTAAATTATCTGACTGTCAAAAAAAATATGAAAAATAACTATATTTATTTCCAAGTGATGTTACGAGGGTATCTGACAACAATGCTAGTATACAGACTACAGAACTACAGTCTGAAATGTTTATTGTTGGATAAACAACTATATTTGGCATACAGAATTCTTTAAGTAATAAGATAGTATTTCATTCGGATCATAACTATTGGCTCTTTTGTGCTGGTTAAAGAGCACCATGTGCCAGAGGTCACTATCAGCTCTTGCTGAAGCTCAGTCGGTTTACCGGAGCGTGAGAGAAGCAGAAACAACTGTACGAATCTGCCAGACGACTGCAATGAATTAAACCGGCACAGCAACCCACCAGGGACCCATTTAGCAGACGTACAGTACCTGACAGGATCGCTTAAAATTTAGAGTGAGAGTGCGATGACCGAGGAATAAACCCCCATCAAATTCAATTACGCTGAAGCAATTTTCCCAGTGCCCCTAAAATTAATATTTTTGAGCAGAGTACAATGAGACTAAACATCAAGGTTTGTGCTCCACAGATATTACAGCGATGCTAAGGTAAAACTCTCATCATCTCTAGAGCATTTCTAACTATTAAGATCCAAAACACACATGCAATGCTGCTTAGTTACATTATGTTAGGGTCAAACTGTGCAATATTTATTTATCAGATGTATAACTTATCACTTATTACAATGAATAATACACTTTGGTGAATCAAATTAGTAACTCTTATTGGCAAAAACAGAGGACGGACAACATTTTTCATTTCACCTATATAAGTTATTTCAATATGTAAATTAATTGTCCATATATATATATATATATATATATATATATATATATATATATATATTAGGCCTGTCAGCTAAACGCGCAATTAACTGCGTTAACGCAATTCCATTTTAACAACGTATTTTTTTATTTATTTTTTTTTTATCACGCAATTAACTTTTTTGCCTAGCAAACTTTGTAGTTTTTTTGTGTTTTTTTTCACATGCTTTTGCAACAGTACGTGGCGGCATGAGCGGCACTGCACTATGAAACCCATTCATTTTAATGGCTTGTGCAGATCTAGCTAGACCGGAAACAACACAACAGGCAAGCCGCACACAATAGTTGGTTAACTTTATGCTTTGAGTGGATGATGCGCGCGAGACGCCGAAATGGAAGATTCTGAATGGAAAGTTTACTTTTAAAAAGTTGCCAATTTTTTCCATTGACAAGACCAAAGTGATCTGTGTGTTTTGTCGTTGTGAACTGAGCTATCATCATCGCAGCACCTCCAGTCTGAAATACCACTTGATGATGGCCAAGCACACACACAGCTGATGCGAATTCACGTCAGTTCCTTTCACCCTTTTAATGATGGATAATGTTACATTGTCTGAGAGATTATTTGCTCCAAGTGAGAATGTTAGTGTGAAATTGAAAAATGTTGTTTTCGATAAAAAAAAAAAACATATTTGCACAAAGCAAGCTTATCCACTTTTCCATGTTGATAAGAGCATTAAAATGAGAAAATATAATAATACAGAAGAGATAAAAATGTGCAATTAATTGACTATGACATTAATGCAATACATCGCGATTAAATATTTTAATGGTTTCACAGCACATACATTTTATACATACATACATACAGTAATGGCCAAAAGTGATGTCCAGAGGAGATATTTGCACATTTTTGAAATTTCAGGTTCTATTAAACAATCAAAATATGAGGAGTATGTTATATTGGGAAGAACAATACACTAAACTTGGTTGGGTTTTATTGTATTATACAAAAAAAGGCATCGAAAAACAAAATGCTCACAGGAAATAAAGCATATATTGACCACAATGTTATACGTTATTAATATTTTGTTGGTTCTCCCTTGTTTTTAATTACAGCAGCCATTCTGCAGGGCATCGACTCAATTAACTACAAGTGTCATTCTTAACTTCTTTTCAATCCTGCTTAAGCTCTTCCCAAAGTTGGGCTTCTTAAGAGGACCTTATACAATTCAGGTTTATCATTTTCCAAAAGTGCAAGGACATTGAGGAGGCCACTTAAAAGCGTCAAAATGCTGTATTAAAACACTTTATACGTCTCCTATGAACTTACCCGACACCATTCAATGGTAGGTTGTTAAATTTTGACTTGTCGGGCTGTCTTCCTTATGTTCCAAATCTTTCTTATGTTATATATATATATATATATATATATATATATTTTTTTTTTTTTTTTTTTTTTTTTTTTGCAGTAGCTAAATCTAATAAAGAGTTGTACTGGTACACAACATCTCAACCCAGCCTCTTAATGGCTTACAGTTCAAGATGAAATTGAAGGTAGGAGATCTCATCCAAGGCTGTGTTTTCCAAAAGTATCTGGAACATTTTCAACAACAGTGGACAGCACATTCCATCTGGCCATTTTCAATAAAACCCACAATATAACATCTAGTGGTATAGCGTCTACCTGCTACATAGTGATTTATTGAATTATAGGCTGGGGATAATGAGTGCAAGCTTGGTATGACCACATGACCAAAAATGCGTTTCATTGCGTCATGACAAATGATGCAATTAAAACATGGAACAAGTAAGTTTTACACCCCAGGCAAAACTTCACAACATGCATAGAAAATTATTTAATAAATAATTTATGAAAAGTTTGAACAAAGTGCGAAGAAGCTAATTTTCCTCCATGTAGGTCGGACATCACATATGACCACTCATGTACACACACACATTCAAATAATACTATACACACTGCATAATAAGTTGTGCTGTACTAATTGTATTGACAGAACTGGGTTCCATTTACAAAAACATGTTTGATCCTATATTAAAAATAGCTGGCAAAATTAATGATGTAATCGCATTGGACTCATTACTGTGTGTAATGTCTCTTAATTGCAATTCAGTAAGTTCTTCCTTCTCATTCAACATTCTGTGGGATGTCGCTGATTCATATTCAAATTGCAAGTCATGAATTGAAAGGGAAACCATTCTTAAATTTACACTCCATAAAAGTACTTTTTCTATTAAAATCTCATAAATGAAACCAGTAGAATCAGAATGCATTAGTATCAGCTACACCTGCTTTCATTTCCCTCCAGTGCCCTGCGTTTAATGTCCTGCTGATCTTCCGTCCGTTTTCCGACAGAGTGAGATTTTACAGCACTGCATAGAGCGGCTGTTTGCTTTGACTGCTATTTACAATTTCAATAACCTCTGAAAAAAACGTTTCACATCCAAATGTCAACTTCAATTGATATTTGTAATTTCCATTTGCGTCAAGACTTACAGACCACCTGTACACTACGAGTCACATTTCAAGTTTGACACGCTGCTGCTGATTGATTGCTCCTGTCTGCCTTGCTGCTGGTTTGTGTCTGTATAAGCTCCATATAACTTTTGAATCGCTATTTACTATCATTCTTTTTTGTTTATATTTCTAAACATAACTTACTCATCTAAATAAATTAGATATAGTCTAACATTCCCCATCACATTAATCTGACATTGCTAGCTTTTAACTAAATCGTTATCGCTAGTAGTATCTTGCTAGCCTGTTAACCTGTCATCAGCGCTTGCCATTTTTTTTTTTTTGAACTATTAGTTCATGTGTTCATAACATCAAGGCAAGATTATGCGCTGAATTTACGCAGCCGTTGTTTTGAAATCAAAAGCGAGGCTCCGGTGGGAAGAAAACCGGAAGTGTCGCCTTTAATCACAGGAGAGTCCAACGCATTCTCATCCTTTAGCGTCACACAGAACGCTATATGACAAAACGGCGCTATACTACGCACATGGCACCCATTATCGTTAATATAACAAGCGCTGTGATGGTTAGGTTTAGGTGTGGGGTAGGGTAGGGTAGTCTCATATTACTCTAAAGGATTTATGATGCCTTGGGTTTTCGCGTGAATATTAACGATAAAGGGTGACATGTGCGTAGTATAGCGCCGTTTTGTCATATAGCGTTCTGTCTGACGCTAAAGGATGAGAACGGGCTCGCGAACGCGATGACGTGTTGTGTTTAATGTAGAAATTAGTTATTCTAAAACTGTACATGGATTTATTTCATACTTTAAACTATATTCAGTGAAATTCGTATATGAATAATACATGCTATTATGGGTGGCTGCCCTGCATGCTTAATAAATAAACAGCTGGTCCAAAACGCAGCAGCTAAAATTCCAACCAGAACCAGGAAGTATGACCATATTAGCCCTGTTCTGTCAACACTGTATTGGCTTAAACATTATATACATTTTAAAATATTGCTGATTACTTACAAAGCACTAAATGGTTTAGTTCCACAGTACTTGAGCGAGCTATTTAACGCATCATAACGCCTATTGCGATATCAAAATTCTGGCCAGTTGACAATACCTAGAATTTCAAAATCAACTGATAGATCCTTTTCTTATTAAGCACCAAAACAGTCTACCTAGCATTGTCCGGAAAGCAAACACACTCCGTCAGTTCAAATCTAGACTATAAAAACACATATCTTTGTCCTAGCATACACATAACATATTATCAACTTCTATAATTCAATGTTAGGCTGCATAGATTAGGTCAGCCGGAACCGGGAACACTTCCCATGAATTCTGATACAGTACTAGTTACATCATAAGAAGAATGGCGTCTACGCTAATATTAGTCTCTCTGCTTATCCCGAGGTTTACAACAGTCTGATGCGTCCAGGCCATATCCAGATCTGATGAAGGACCTGCGTCAGGACGCAACGACAATGCAGTCCTGAAGTGTCTACTAGTCTCTCCCCTGTGAAGGCCCCCTTCTCCTTTCCTTTACCTTTGTACCTTGTACAAAACGTTGACAAAATAGTTCCGGTTCACATAGCTATGTGGAAGCAATAAATAATTGTGTATTACATTTACATTTTTACATGTTATTCATTTAGCTGACGCTTTTATTCAAAGTGACTTACAATTGCTATATATGTCAAAGGTCGCACGCCTCTGGAGCAACTAGACCCAAGTGTTTTTCTCAGGGACACATTGGTGTCTCACAGTGGATTCGAACCCGGGTATCTCACACCAAAGGCATGTGTCTTATCCACTGCGCCATCACCACCCCATTAGCATTATACATGTTTAAGGCCAGACAAGTAATATGTTGAGGTCAATTTGTAAAGAAAGACTACACGCCTGTGCACATATATTCAAAAGTGCATACCTATACACTAAACAGGTAATACGCATGAGCACGCCATCAGCGTATTCACAGGTTTGCGTTTTTAAATATATGTATTTTATTTCTTCAAGGCTTGCACCTTGGAACCTATTTTAAGGATTGCGTTCTTGAGGCTACGTCCACATTAATCCGGATACATTTGAAAATGGGGTTTTCGTTTAAAAACGCTCTCCGTCCACACTAGCGTTTTCAGGTGTTTTCCGATGTTTCAGTGTGGATGAGAAACTTCTAAATTCACTTTACTGCGGATGCGTGAAACTTCACAAAAGCTCACCGAGATGATACAGATGGGAAAATAAATAATAATGTCATCGCACAATAACAGGATAATTTTATTTAGCAAAATATCTCACCATCACGGATGTGTCCAGGTCGCATTCAGTCACCATATGGTTGGTCTAAAACGCAACTGCTCTCCTGTTTTGCCGCAGGACAGCAAATGTGAGTAGACTACATTATCTGTTATCTTTGCAGTACTGTGCTATGAAGAATAGCACATATTAAGTAACATAGAAAGTAACATATTTTAGCAATAGTGTAAAAATAAATAACACATAACAGGCACAATACCGATAAACATGAATATCTATTGGTACTACATGGATCACATGACTAAACTTACATCATCGTTTTGAAATACCTCTGGTTTCACTGTCCACACTACAACGCGAAAACGGCGTTTTTTAAATTCATCCACTTTGGAGAGCGTTTTCCAAACGATACGTTTTTGTTGACTTAAAGGACAACTCCGGCGCAAAATGAACCTTTGGTCTAATTACACATTGCTACCTAGTCAACCGTTATCTGAGATTTGTTTTCATGATTGCCGAATGTAAATAGTTTTATCTCTAAAAACAGTTTAGCCTATAACGCTAGTTCAATGCTAGTATATAGGGCATAGAGTAATGACAAATAAAAATCGCTTGTTATTACCACTAACAAGGCTCAAAATAGCCCCACACCAAAACGACAGCATAACAAGGGTCCCTACATTCAAACCGAAGCGTTGAGAACTTTGTCAGTGTCCATACAGTTTAATAAGAAGATATTTTATACACACAGTAAATTTCGCGAATACAGGAAGAAGCCATCTTTGAAAAATAGTCTCTACCAGTCGATCTACGAACGCCGATCCAAGAGCGCTGAACTGTGCAGAATCTCATATGATCCGTTGTTTCCAGAAGAAACACAAACACAAACCGTTTACTTCCCTTCAATATGTACACGTAGCCTACTGTTCGCGCTCACCTTATCACCTTATTCACATCTCACCAGCGCATTTGGATCGGCGTTCGTAGATCGACTGGTAGAGACTATTTTTCCAAGATGGCTTCTTCCTGAATTCGCGAAATTTACTGTGTGTATAAAACATCTTCTTATTAAACTGTATGGACACTGACAAAGTTCTCAATGCTTCGGTTTGAATGTAGGGACTCTTGTTATGCTGTCGTTTTGGTGTGGGGCTATTTTGAGCCTTTTTAGTGGTAATAACAAGCGATTTTTATTTGTCATTACTCTATGCCCTATATACTAGCATTGAACTAGCGTTATAGGCTAAACTGTTTTTAGAGATAAAACTATTTACGTTCGGCAATCATGAAAACAAATCTCAGATAACGGTTGACTAGGTAACAATGTGTAATTAGACTAAAGGTTCATTTTGCGCCGGAGTTGTCCTTAAAAACGCCGTCTCAGTGTGGACGGAAGGCCAAAACGGAGAGAAAAATATACGTTTTCAAACGAAAACGTACTAGTGTGGACATGGCCTGAGCCACCAGTCACTGTTGTTGTGCGAATGAGCAGGCCGGAGCACGTTGATGGTTTTCTATTAGAACGGTGTTGTGTTAGCGACCTCTAGGTTAATAATTAATAATCTTTGCAATGGAAGTGAATCAATAAAAACTAACTTTAGCTGGACAATAACTTTATTCTAGAGCTGCTGTAGAGCCAAAACAATCTCTGTTACTTTAATTTCCTATTATTTCCTATTAAAGCAGCTTTAAACATTCCATATTGTTAAAAGCACTATAAAAATGAAGGGGACTTGACTTGACATTTAAAAAAAAAGTTTGATTCTCATTGAACTGCAGTTGCCGTGGAAACACATTATGATATCATTAATGTTTAACCCTGTGGAGAGCAGAAAAAAAACAAAAAAAAAACAGATTGTGTGAAGATTAGGTTCCGAAAGAGTTCCTGGGACGTTCTCTAACCGTCTACACACTCATCGAGCCTAATACGTTCTTAATGTGTTTCTATGTAAAGGTTTACACCAACAGCCAGCCCCTCTGGATCATAAAAGAGTGGGCTGATTAAAAAAGAAAAGAAAAAAAAACCCCACAAAATATCCCTTAAATCGATTCATATAAACACGCTGGGTCAGGAGGGCCTAGTTGAAAAATGATTTATGGAGATCAGGAGGAATTTCTTTGCTTCTTGCCAATAAACAATGTCTGCAGAGAAACACAATTCAAGACCCTTCGGGCAAATTGAACAGTAATGTTTAGATTTTCATGTGCATACTTTACCAGTGTGTGCGTATGAATTTTATGGCTGAATGTGCTAAACAGGTCATAAAAGGTTCACCGTTGCCTTGCTAAACTGCTGTATCTTGTGAATTTATTTGATATATGCATCTGCTTACCTGGTGGGCTAAACACGTTGATTCACACAATGTGGGCAGTGTGACTTCATATACTGTGCAGTGGTAGAAATGTGTCAGGTTTTTAATTTGTGAGCCAGACTGCTTTATGTTGTTTAAACAGGCAACAAAGAAATGTGAGAATATAGAGATGAGCCGCGTAGAGATGGAGGTCTCGGCTCCCCAAACATTGAATGGCTCTATACTGCTGCCAGAACAGGACATCTTCTAAACATGCTCAACAATGATGATACAACTGTTAGAGAACTATCACGCAAATCTCTGTTTCTACATCTGCAGCATCGCAAATTACTTGCAGCTTCCAAAAACAAGTTCCAGTTTCTTGGTTTTAAACTAAAACTGAATAAAAAGTTAGACATCAGAGCCACCGGATTTGGAGTGCGCTCTGACTGGCTAGACTTAAATGCCGTACAGGAATACAGCTGTCCTGGCTGGGACCTGATGGAGAAGTAGTTGCTCAATGACAACATAATCACCGATCCGCTGGTTTCCACCGTGGCGATCCTGAATAAAGACAGTGCACCTCACTAGCTACAGATTAAACACGCAAGAGCTTCAATTTTTCATCCTAGACAGACCCAAAAATGGACAGCACTGGACGGGTCTCAGGCTAAAAGGAAAACTTGTATTACTTCAATTTGCGGACCATTCAGTGTCTCATTCTGTCCTCAAAAACCCTACAATCTCAGATGACATTTTAATATTCATGATTAAAGTAAGATTACAGTGTCTTCCAACAAAGTACAATTTGGCAATATGGTATCCATCAAAGCATGAACCCTACAGTATACTACATCCAACTCAGCAGGAAAATTAAACAGTTACTCATATATTAAATGGATGCTACAACTACTGTATAAAGGACTTTATGTGGCCAGACATGACCGTCTGGTTGATCTGGTTGCAAAGAACTTATTATCAAATAGAGAGCTTTAGAAGCATAGCACTGTACAAATGAACTGCTTTCATCATAACACATCCGATTACTTCCAAATACTCTTGACATCGTAATTGTAAATGAGGTTATGAAATCTGTATGTATCCTTGAAGTGGCTTGTTGTTTTGACCTGTCTATGGGCTGCAAAAAAGGAGGCAAAAAGGCTTGCAAAATTCTGCTCTGTTTCAGCCACCATAGGGAGCATGCAGGTATGGAGACGGGGATGTTTTGTTTATCCTTGATGTGTCGAGTATTATAAACGAAAAGACCTGTACAAGGATGTGAGCCACGAATTGTCGATCTGTCACCGTGTCAAAGACCCTTCCCTGAGTATTTGGATATTGTTTTTTTTTTTTTTTGCCTCTTTCAGATCCAAATAAATGCATTCATGTGTGTAAACCCTACAATTATGGGGACAAAACACACATTTATGTCCAGACAAAGATGGCAATATCCGAAATCCTTGTGGGGACATTTTGATGAGGAAAACAGCTTATTAATAATACTAAGTGATGCTTTTAAAAAAAAATGCAGAAGGTTTTTCTGATGGGTAGGTTTAGGGGTAGGCTTAGTGTAAGTATAAAATCTTTACATCTATAAAAAAAAAAAAAAGTCCTCATAAAACATGAAAACACAATGTGTGTGTGTGTCTGGATACTGAAGGCCCTGTTTAGACTCAGAGCTTAGCTTTTGAGGAGGCCCTATGTCACAACGCCAAGCATAGCAACCACAAAAAGAGTTTAATCCCTTTCATACAAAGCCTCTCTCTTACCACAGCACACATACACACACAGACAACCATCCATGCAGAGGCGCACAGACACACACGGGTCTTAAAGCATTACATTTCCATTCTGAGTAACCATAGCAACCTTAATGTCCAACTCCAAAGAGGGCTTTTTTCTACATCTGTCTGTCTCTCGCTCTTTCCAACAACATTCCTGTGCAATAGTAAGCAGCTCGGAGACTCTGCAGTTTTAAAGGCCGAACCTGCTTTGTCGGGGTCTCAAACATCAGAGAAAAGAACAAAAGAGAGTGAGAGTAAAGATCAACTTCATCCGACTCTGAAACTCAGTTATGAACGAGACATTTATTGCAGATTATGTATATGAAGAGTTCAGATGCAAAAGCCTCTAAGTGCCATTTGAAATTTTCTTCTAGAATGATCATTTTTATCAAGCTTGTATATTTAAGTTCAGTGATTTCACTTAAATGGCAATGATAATTACCTATTAATTGTTATTTAAGTGAAATTACTGAACTTAAATATACAAGTTTGATAAAAATCATCATTAAAGAAGAAAATTTCAAATGGCATTTGGAGGCTTTTGCATCTGAACTTAAAAGCAAATCTATTGTTCGTACAAACAGATTTCGCTCAAATCTCATGCCTCCGTTGAGACAATTTAGACTCGTCCAGAAAAGTTGGTTTGTTCAAAACAAATGGTGAGAGTTTGGCAGCTTGGTTTGACCCAGATAGTCCCTGTTGGTAGATATTAGAACTACACCATCTGGGCACAAAATGCATCTTTGAACATTGACAGCAATTCATAACCCTGTATTCGCTCTTACAAATCGTAATTAGCCACACATTTTGCTATGATTAATCACTGTTAATTATGTTAGGTGCATTATTAATTTTGATATGATTAATACACTACTGTTATGAAGTTTTGGGTTGGTAAGATTTTTGAATGGCTTTAAAAGAAGTCTCTTATGCTCACAAATGCTGCATGTATTTGATTAAAAAAAAACAGTTATATTGTGAAATATTATTACAATTATAAATAAGTGTTTTCTATTGTAATAAATTCTAAAATGAAATTTATTCCTGTGATGCAAAGCTGAATTTTCAGCATCATTACTCCAGTCTGCAGTGTCACATGATCCTTTAGAAATCATATGCTGATTTGTTGCTAAATAACATTTATTATTATAATTATCAATGTCAAAAACAGTTGTGCTGCTTCATATTTTTGTGGAAACTGATTCTTAATAATAAGTGTTCAAAAGAACAGCATTTCATTTGAAATATTTTGTAACATCATACATGCATTTACTGTTATATAAAACAAATTAATGCATCATTGGTCAAAACATTTAAACGATACTGTATTTTGACACATTTAACTACCACAATCATGTAGAATCAGCATAAAGGAAGTGTATTTTAGGCATCTTGGTTCCATTAAGACCAGCATCACAAATATAGATGCCAAAAGTAGACTTGTATTTCACAGTTACTACGGAAGAGTAATTATAAGCAATTACAGACATTAAACGTGACATTTGAAAGCCATTTTTTTTTTCCATTTAATATGTCTAAACTGAAAACAACAGTTTTAATGTATTATTTATCAACAACAGAACATAATCAAATGCAATCAGACGAATACCACACAAGATTGTAATGTACAGCACACTTTACAATGTCTACATTGCTATTCTGCAGATTGTCATCTAATACCTGAACAGTAGTCACTACATGGACTAAAAATTCACCTTTTGGGCCTGGTTATGAAGAATATTTTACAATATACAAAAAGGAAATTGTCTGAAATTGTACAGCCCTCGGGGGCAAACAGAGATTTAGCGCTTGAGTTCACAACAGCAGGAAAACGACACTGACATGGTCATCTGGATGGACTCTTGAAATCCGCTCTCAGAGAAACCACATTCGCTCCTCTGGGAAAACAGGAGCGTTAAAGTAACACAGGCTCACTGTGCATTGTGGACAGAAGCAGGCCAGCTCTTGAAGTTCCCTGACTGACAGCTCCCGAGGTACCGTGTACACCGCAGCGCACACACGTTGTGAAGGTGACAAAGCCCTCTACGGTTTGGCCCTCCCGCAGCTCTGCTGTCCAGCACTATTTGTGAGTGTGTCGGGGACGTTTGACTAGCATTTAACTTCCACATTCCAAAGCTGCTCCCTCAAGACATACACTGCATGGTCTCATCCAATAAAGACCTTGAGCTTGAGCGCTCATATATTTATTACCTTGTCTGTATTGGAAACACAATAGACTTTGAAAAGAGACCTGTGCTCTGTGTATTGAAGACTAAATCCATTTTAAAATCTAGTGCGCTGTCAGAATAGACTGCATTTAAAGGCATTGTAAGCACGGTACACTCTTCTATATATGAAGCATAGTGTTCTTTACTCAACTCCAAAGAACCTTTTATGCTAAAAAGGTTCTATAAAATGACAAGAAAGAACCCTTTTGGCACAAAGGTTCTTTAGGCTATGATTCATTCATATATTACAATATTCTGCAACATTTTGTAGTTGTAATTAAAGTATTAGTAAGGGTATTAGTATGCAATTGAAGTATAAGTATTGTTTATTAAACTGTTGTAGTAGCTTAATATCACATTTTAATCATGCTGGATTTTGAAATGGCACTCTTCGTGTGATATTGATTAAATACATACATTTTCTATCTATTTTCAAATACATTTTATGGTCTTGAAGTTTGTCAATAATGTGAAATATTTAATCCGGAAAGGACAAAACAAATGATAATGAATTAACCCAAAAGGTTCCATATAGAACCTTTCTCCTGGTTTACAAAGAACCCTAAATGGTTCTTATTATTGAACCCTTAAAAAAGGGTTCTGTATAGGGGTTCCAAATACGTAGTGATGATAGAACCTTTTCTTCTAAGAGTGTACAGCAAAGCTGTTCCAAATGTGGACAGGATTGCAAAACCCAGTCTGGAATGAACTGCATAAAAGGGGGAATTTCACATAACTTCAAGGAATAAATCAAAAGTAGAGCTGTACACTTATTCAAAATGGAATACGGAGCGGTGTATGTAAATATTAAATGGCAAAAAAGACTATTCATATATGAATCTGCATGTGTCAGAGTGTCTCGCTATATGAGGACATGAACACATGAACTTCATCTCCAGAGCCAACCCGGTCTCATCCCAAGACGTCACATAACTGACGTTTTGGGACGTCTTTTGACCATACGTCAATATTCGCCTTTTTAGGGCCCCCTTAAACGTCGGTAGATGAGGTTATGGGATCCTAACTCTACCCCATACCCAAACCTAACCCTAAACCTAACCCGTCACCAAACTGACGTTAAAGGTAAAGCGTCAGTTGTATGACGGCCCGGGATCGCCATCTACCGACGTTTAAGGGGGCCCTAAAAAGGCGGATATTGATGTATGTATGGCGGATATAGACGTCAGTTATATGACTTTTTGGGATGAGACTGTGTTGCCAGAGCTGCTCTGAAAGTCACTTCATTTTAGCATTTCATTTGGGACACCTACTGTCAGATCAACCCCATCTCACGGCAATTCATACAAATTTCACAAGATGGCTAATTCGTACAAATTCATACGACCTCACTTGTAAGAATTCATCCATTTTTTGATAAGTCGCCCAATTCGCATGGATTCGTTCGAAGGGCCTACACCTGACTCCGCCACTAAACTTACCCATCACGTGAGTTTAGACAAATTGTACGAATTAGCAGAAGTGAGAACTGAGATAGCATTGGTTATACACACAGAAACTCAAAGCTCTTCACTACAACATGGCAAAATAAAAGTTTGGTTAGACCTTTGTTTACCAAACAACATTTTAAAAAGTGAATTTCGTATTAATGTTCATTTTAAAAAGTGTTTAAATAATTTTGTTCTAATAAATGTTATGCTTTAAAGAAGGTCTTATTTTGATGTTGACTAATGCACATGTAAAGTTCATTATAATTTTAACTGTAGTAGTTAGTAGTAGTCAACTGAAATGTCATTTCAAATATATTAAAAACATAACATCCATGTTTCAGTAGAAATGTTTTAGTTAACCATAAATGCTTCTCAGTACATTGAGTAGTACACTTTAACATATTTCAAAGACAATGGAAGTGCTTATGAAATCGCATGCATGTATTTAAGTCCTACTTATGTCGGACAAAAACATGCTGAAGTATTTGCAATTGATGTCAACTTAAACTATAACAAATTTGCATTTAAATGCAATTAACATTCACACTCAAGCGTATTCCTTTTACGTATAGCCTTGCTCTTTTAAAAAGTATGCTGAAGTGTTCTTCCTTTTCTCAAGGGACAGTAATGCAGGATTTTCATACTGAAGGACAGATGGCTTTAAACAATGAGAGATCTCTTCTGCATAAGCAGAATAATGCAGGTGTAAACATGTTTGCCAATCTTTCTTTGAATGAAAACTCCTCTCTGGCCTCCATATTTATTTTCTAACTTGCCCTAAAAGGCGGTCACAGCGTTTCTGACGCCTTTTATTCAGAGGGCTCTTTGATTGAATTAGACTCATGAATACGAATGGCGCCGTCAAAGCTTCCAGCAGTGAGCTATTGACAGCCGTGGAGCACGAGGGAATCGTTCAAAGAGCGCAGCACACTTCCACACACGCAACTCGCTCAAAGAGCTAGTGTCACACCGACTTCAGAGAAGGTCAGCACTGGACACCAGCGTCACACATCACTGGTATCACAACGCCTCACAGCTTGTGAAAGATCTGAGCATCAAACCATGCAGCCAACAGCCTGAGGAAGAAAACGGCCATCATCATCCGAATAGTAGCGAACTTAACGGCCGTAGCAAAGCGGCTTTTCGACAAAACCGCATGGAAGAAGACTACAAGATCCTTCAGAAAATTTGAATCATTTCAAAGAGCGTTTTGGAGCGTGAAAAGCTGAGCGGTGGCGTTTATGCTAAGTGTGTGATGACTAAATTGCCCGGTCAAACTGAAATATCAGAAACTGCGAAAGGCTGATTGCTCATTAGAACGCGCATTTAGAGGTTGTGTAGAGGAATGAAAAGGGCAAATAAGGAAGTCGTAATTGTCCCATGAGTTCTAATATCACATTATCATTATGTTGTCTAGATGAGGACAACATGCTGTTATTGTTCGAACCTGGGTGAGAGTTTTGTCAAAAGAGTTTAACTCCTACTACAGCATGCAATTAAATCGGCACAGTCCTTCGGGCTATTCTGACTGTCTCAGCCACCTAGAAAACCCTAAAGACAATGCAGCAATGCTTTAACAACCAGACAGAATAGCCACACAAAAAGTCAAAACACTCTACCAGAGCACCATAGATTCCGTACATTTATTTTGCAGCCATTTTTCCCATATAGTGATTTTAAACAAGTCTTCTTAAAAGCGGTGGTTGATTATGATTTCACTTTTTAACTTTATAGATGCTCAAAGTTCAAAGCAAAGGGAGATCTTTTATTTTACAGAAATCACTTTTTTAAGGACTACAACAAATGGCTGGTAGGGACTAGAATGGCTTGAAGGGACTGAGTTTCTTCACGGGTCAGTGACATCAGTAACCCTAAAATGTACATAAACCCAGTCCCCGGGAAAGCGATATATAGATTATCATGAAAAAATATGCTATTCAATAATTTAAAGGTAGTGAACTCCACAACAGCTAGATAAATTCATCAACTAACCATTCAGAAATGTCCTGTTGCTGTCTACATGTTGTCACTTCTTCTTGAGTCTCTCCATCATTTTAACATGCTTTAAAAAATATATATATATGTAGCGATTTTGAGCTAAAACTTCACATACGCACTCTGGGGACATCAGAGGCTTTGTAAATTATAGGACCCCTTTATTTAAAGGAGAATTCCCGTATTTAACACTTTGAGTCTATTTTCTGTGGTGGACATTTTGCTGATGGGTCCTGTCTCGACTTTTTGACTCTTTTAGAATCGCCTTCAGAGTGGCTGTCTACCGGCATGCACAAACATGTCCTTAAAACAACTCTTAACCTTCGTTTTCAAAACTGTGCAACTCACCAAGTGGTTAGTGGTGTTCATTGATGATTAAAAACAAATATATTGGCACAATGTATGATTTCAATCCGTGTCATTTGCTACAGTGGAACAATTTTTTTCAGATACCTCACAACCGCGTATAAACTCCCGCTCGATATTTGAGTCTGAAGCGTTAGACTTTTGTACCTAAAGGGTGCATATTGGTACCTTAATGTACATATTAGCACCTAAAATGTACATAATAACACCTAAAATTTACATATTAGCACCTAAAATGCACATATTAGCACCTAAAATGTACATATTAGCACATAAATGTCCATATTACCACCTAAAATACATAATAGCACCTAAAATGCACATATTAGCACCTAAAACATATTGACACCTAAAATACATACTAGCACCTAAAATGTACATATTAACACCTAAATGTCCATATTAGCACCTAACAGAAATCAATGCGATAATAAAACACGAAAGAAACTATATTTCGCTACACTAATTGTTTTGGAACAACTAACATGAATAACCACTTTAAACAACGTTAAGAGTTGTTTTAAAGACATGTTTGTGCATGCCAAAAAGCTACGAAATTAATCACAACATTAAAAAGCTTTGAAGCAGAAACGTATTTGAAAATCTATACATTTACACACACACATACACACACACACACACACACACACACACACACACATATATATATATATATATATATATATATATATATATATTTACACCATTGTTGTTTAATGTTAAGTGTTCTTATTGTAAAGAGTTACCAAAATAATAGATATGAGAGAACTAAAAAGAAAGAAACAAGCAAACCAACAAATAACAAAACAAACATGATGACAGAAAGAGTGGACACACGAACTGCTTAACTTCACAGGACAACACAATCTCACAAGCCATCAATCCTCATCGACCAATGAAATGCTTCGACATCAGCCAGCTGTTTCCTGTTCCTGCAGGAGGTACAGTGCGGTACCAGCCGCATTCCATCCACACAAAAGTGAAAACGGTTTCAATAAATCACGTCAACTTCATTGGAGTTAAATTCCTCCTGTGCCCTCCTGACCAGAGCGATGATATAATCACAGTATCTCTAGAGAGACAAGACGCGGGGAGATGAAGGACGCTATACTGAGGGCTTTGTGGGAGGAAGTGGTGCCCACTTGATTCTACTGCAAGGAGACGCAAGCAACGGATGGGAAAATGTGGAGAACATCAAACACGTTTCTGTATTTTTACTCCCACAGCCAATTAAAAACAAGGGTAGAAGGATAAAAGGCAGAGAGAATCAGATTGCGTTAGTGATGTGAAACATGTCTTGATTAGAGAGATTGAAATAGATTTTGTGTCTATCAACTGCTGTGGACTGCAGACCAGTAACAAACTGATGTTCAATGACATGAAAAAACATTATACTGATGTATAAAACGTCTCTATTCGTGTTTGATTTACAGCATTTGTTTACCATAATGATTATTACTTGTCACCAGCACTTTATGAAATTGCTCATGATGGACTGTATATCATAAACAAAAAGTTTTCATACACAGTAGGAAGCTATTATGATGAGTTTTATTTGGAGTGAAAATATAGAGACCATCTGAACGATTTACTGTTAGATCAGACTAGACCAGGGGTAGGCAAGTTCGGTCCTAGAGAGCCGCTGTCCTGCAGAGTTTGGCTCCAACACTGAACAAAATCTCACCAACCTATAGCCTTAGTAATCCTGAAGACATTGATTAGCTTGTCCAGGTGTGTTTGATTAGGGTTGGAACTAAATTCTGCAGGACAGCGGCTCTCTGGGACCGAACTTGCCTACCCCTGGTCTAGACCAATGGCCTGCAACAAACAATCGTGGGAGATGAAGAAGGGATGAAGACATCAAATTGAATCACGTCATTTGTTCATTTAGAATGACTAGAATGACTACTGGTGAAAAACACCATAGAAATGCTCCTGTTGATATATAATAAGTTATAAGTTAAGTTATTATAAGTTATTTTGTAATCATTTGACAGATTTTTTTTTGTATCACGCAAATGTAATTTTTAAATACTTTATTATTAACATATTGTATTAACACTTTACAATAAGATTCCATTTATTTCAAAACAATACTATGAAATCATATTATTATTATTTTAGTTGATATTAATTTTAACATTTACTAATATATTAAAATCAACATTGTATCTGTTAATATAATAAATGGGCCTGAGCTAAAATTAACTAACATTTTTTTATTAACTAACGTTAACAATGATGAATACAGTTTTAGCATAATTTCTGATTGTTAATGCACTAGAATATTATCGTGAAGTGTTACCATAATTATATATATATATATATATATATATATATATATATTGTAATCTGTAAAATTACACGATCATCAACATTAAACAGCATATAAATCAAAACAGTTGGTGGACTCAATCTACTTCATCTATGTTTTGATCATAGTTCTGAAACCCATTCAGATGTACCCTTTGATAAATACTGTTGCGTTTTTAATTTTTTTTATGAAACTTACCCACATTCAAGTGTTGATAAAAAATGAATGCACAAGGCCAGAATCAAACATTTTTGTTTAAAAGCAGAGGGTCTGTTCTTTATTTTGATATATTGCAAATTCAGATATTCTTACAAAAAAATATTATGGTGGCCATGAAACTTTTGTAAAAATGATTTTTAAAAAATGATGGTGGTGGCTGGCAACAAAAATGCTGACGGGGAAAAGGTTAATTGTGACTATTTGATTAATTAATCAGTGTATCATGTAATTAACTTTTCAGTCAATAATCAGATAAATTATACTGAACATCCATGCAAAATAGACACACAAGCATACACTCAATATGATAAATGTTAAACAAACTCTTATAGCACGATTTCTAAATATCTTATAGTTATTTAATGAGTAAATTCGACTTGAAAAAAAATGAAAAATAGATGACGAGAGAGATCTAGTTCGTATGAGGCCTGAAGTTTGGGTTTGAGCAGCACTACCATCAATGTTTAGAGTCTGATGAAACATTGCTGTAATTGGAAAACTCATTTTGTGTGTGTATGAGTGAGAGTGAGTGAGTGAGAGAGAGAGAGAGAGAGAGAGAGAGAGAGAGAGAGAGAGAGAGAGAGAGAGAGAGAGAGAGAGAGAGAGAGAGAGAGAGCCAGATTCTGTTCATCAGCTTTTTTTCAGAATTATATTCTAATAAGAAAGTTTAAAAGAACAATGTTCTCTTTTTAAATAGAAATGTTCTTCTGTCTTTAATGACTTTACTGTCACTTCCGATCAGTTTAAAGGGTCATGAAACGTATATCTTCTTGTAGATTTATGCATGTCACACTTCATAGAAGAATGTTACGATCCGCTTCAAACAGTGAGATCGCATACACAATAAGTGAGTGATGCATTAATGGATCAAAAATAAGCGTTTGTTTTCACTTTACAAGAGTTTCTGCATTGCATACACTGTTAGACCTTACCAGGTTTTTTACAGTAAAATACTGGCAACACTGTTGCCAGTAATTTACTGTAAAAATGCACTAAAACTCAAGTTAACTAAAAAATACAACTTATTAGTTTTAGTGCATTTTTACAACACTGCTGCCAGTAATTTACTGTAAAAATGCACTAAAACTCAAGTTAACTAAAAAATACAACTTATTAGTTTTAGGGCATTTTTACAACACTGCTGCCAGTAATTTACTGTAAAAATGCACTAAAACTCAAGTTAACTAAAAAATACAACTTATTAGTTTTAGTGCATTTTTACAGTAAATTACTGGCAACAGTGTTGCCAGTATTTTACTGTAAAAAAACTGGTAAGGTCTAACAGTGTGAGTTGTCTTCCAAAGATCCTGAGTCTTCGACACAAATGTGATTTATCCACACTGTGAATGTAACCAGTCTTTACAGGCCATAAACAAATAGCTTACAAAAAAATAAAAAACAGAAAACAAGCCTCAAAGTTATTAAAGATGTGTGTTTCAAACAGCTGTGCTTTTATTTGTGATTTAGCTGTCAAAGGATATGTATTTGTGTTCATTTATGGTGAGCTAACAAAACCATGCATAATGTATGTTCGTTTTGCTGCATGGTGAATTGCAGCGTACATTTGTGGGAAGCTTTGATGCTTCCTTTCAAATGAGAGTGAAATAAACTGGTCTTAATCAGAAGCCGTTGTTGTGTTGTCTCCCCTCTTTCCCCTCCACCTCTACTCCGCAACGCCAACTTTTAGAATTTATAAAAAAAAATGTGGTGAGAAATATAGCTGGTGCTAAAATGGGCTTTCATGACCATTTAATGCATCTTTCCTTGCTGAACAAAAGTTTGCTTGAAGTCCTTCTGTGGTAAAAAATCAAGCTTTTAATGTTGTTTATATGTCTATATGGTGTTTTTAATGTTTTAAGACAAACCATGTGGAAATTCATAAGTCAAAGCAATTGAGTATTTTCTCCTAAAAACTGCTGTGAACCAAAAACAATCTCAAAAATGCTGTTTGAAATCGCTGGTGTTTCTGACGTCACACACTACCTTGTAACCAACCACGTCAACCTGCATTCATCAACGAGTGGATCTCTGAGCTGGTGTGAGTAAGTGGAGGCGGGACTAATTTTCATATTCATAGAACTGTGTATACTATATTAGGCAAGGGTGTAGTTACATTCAATCTATTGTTTGCATGAAGATTGTTTTTCCATGGGAAAAAAAACATTTAAATATGTATTTTTGGTGATCAAAGATGAGTTTTAAGGGATACGGGTGACTTTAAATGGCTAGCTAAAGTAGTTAGCCTATTGGTTATCCAGGTATCTTTGCAGACTAAGTGACACCAGCAAAAAAATAAAAAAAGAATAGCTAGTGAGCCCCAAAACAATGATAAAAATTTGTGTTTTTTTACAAATTTAGAAGATATACATTCAAAACTTTCTCTGTGCCACCAATTTTCAGTCCAATTAAATGCTCTCTAGAATCTGAAGTATTTTAAAGCACTATGGAGGAGATGAGACATCGCAAACATATAGACAGACTCAACATAAATGGCACTGATGAGTAGAAGAGGTATCTGTAACAAAATTACAAGCTTTTCAAATAACACATCATAAGTATTACTGCAAATCAAGCCAATTCACTAGGACTTTAGACAGTAAAAAAGGAATCAATTTTGATGTTGACGGTACAACTTGCAGTTCAGTAAGAATGGATTTCAGTAAGATGGTTTTGCATGAGCTACTGTGTTCTCCATGTGATAGAAAAGCATTTGGCTTTCAACTGCTCTCGCCGACTGACATCATAGTGATACTTTTACACAGAGAGGAAGTCAATTTTGATGAGAAGCCCCTCCACTGGTTAAAGCAGTTTTACTGGTTTCGAGAGCATTTCATCTACTTTTATATTGTGTTTATACTGAGAGTTCTTGAGTAAAAGCACTTTGTGCTGCATATGATGAATGACAGCATGCGTTATATCCCACTGAATAATTTTTCACTCAGAAAATATGTTACATTATAGAAATTAAATGCGCTGTGAATGTCGTTTCGTGTTGTCATTAACCTGCAGTAGGTGACAACACGTTTGGAACTGACTTTTAAAGACAAGCCAAATCTTCATGACAAGACATATATTTTCTGCATAAATAAGGTCTTGGTTAAAAGTTTAAACAAAATGAATTGTGGCCGTGTTGAGATGCTCAAACAAATAAAGCATGAACATTTTTGCAAACGGGGTCACTGTT